>OU342745.1:536701135-537301135 GCA_910589775.1 Avena eriantha
GTAGTCGGTCCAACGCTGACCTCGAGGTCGTGTTGAAGTCTTGTGGCTCCTGCGGCTCCAATGACTCCTAGTGCCCCAAGTGTTGCACCTCCGAGGGAGTTACACACGTCTGGTGCCTGATGATGACTCCCGCTCCTCCGATCCAGCAGCAGTTGCGAAAAGTAGACCTTCTGGATCTGAACCCCATAGCGCAACGGTGCTCCGCGGTGAAGAAGTCTCCTGCTTGCAAGGTCCAGACTTAGGACCATGGTCTGTTGGAAATATGCCCTAGAGACAAATAATAATAAGGATTATTATCATATTTCATATAGTTTATGATTAACTTTTATATCATGCTATAACTGTATTGAAAGGAAACGTCAATACACGCGTGATATATAAACAACCAGGGGTTCCTGGTGAAAACTCTAGTCACTAGTTCATTGGTCAACAGATGATCAAGGTTTCCTGGTCATGTGGCATTTATGCCTGTTGGAAATGGAGTCACCTCATTCTGCGAATGAGATGATGAACTAATACCCAACCTAAACATCGTGAACCGATCATATCACGAAGTTCAAGTTACGATGATTAGAATAGACCTAGTAGACTAATCCTTAGACCGTGAGGCTATATCAATCACTATCTCCCGAGAATGCTTAGATAGCATCAAACGTCACTTGGTAATACAGTGATCATAAAGGTGTGTTCAGGTATTCGGAGGAACAGTAGAGACAATATATGTCAAGAGCAGGATTTGTCCATCCGCGTGATGGAAAGATACTCGAGGGTCCATTCGGAGAAGTTATATCCAATAGCTGCGCAGCGTGTGATTTGATCACAGGGATATCACTTGTCGGAACAAGTCAAGTAGTATTGTTCGGTAACGAGATTGAACCCAACATGGTGATATCATTGATCAGATCTCGGGCAATGCAAGTATCAAGATACAAAAGGAATAAGACGCGATAGGCGCGGTTCAAACGACGAAAGATCTTCGTGGAATGCACAGGGGCCACATGGCCATCCAGGTCCCTCTGTTGATCATTGGTCCGGGAGTGTCCCGACCATGTCTGGAGTTTTCCCGAACCGTGGGGTATCACGCTTAAGGGCTTGATGATGCTTCGAGAGTGTTTATAGGATCGGTAGAATCACCGAAGAATAGAAAGATAGAAAACCGGAAGGGTTTCGGTAAGTTCGGAGAATGTCCGGAGTGAAGGTGGAAGGTGTTCCATAGGTATGGAGATTGAATAATATGTGAATGAATGTTAAATATTGATTTAATCATTTATTCATAATTATTTAATAAAAGAGAAATCAATTAAAGGTTAAAAAGGCTTAATGGGCCAAATTCTGGAGGGAGAAGGGCCCATGAGGGAAAGGAAAGAGGAGAAAGGAGGAAGGTGGAGGCCAACTGGTCCACCCCCCCCCCCCCTCGTGAGGGCCGACCGACGGCTGCCCCCTCTCTCCTCCTTTAGTCCCACCCTAGGACTTTGAGGGAGGTAGTACCTTCCCCTCCCCTATATATAGTGGGGTATTTTAACTAGAAAATACACACAATATTCAATAAAGGTTTCCTCACTTTTGGGGAGACCTCCAATTGATCTCTCTCTCTCTCTCTCTCTCTCTCTCTCTCTCTCTCTCTCCCGTGACCGTGGTCCTAAGTCCAGACTACGCGAACGAGAGACGTTAAAAATAAACGTTTCATACTATGCTATGACTGTATTAAGAAGAAACGTTAATACACGTGTGCTATATAAACAAATTGTGTCTCTAGTTACCTCTAGCAGCTAGTTCATTGGTCATGAGGATGCTCTACGTTTCAGGATCATGGGCATTTATGCCAATTGACAATGAAGTCATGTCATTGGTTGAATGCCGTGATAGACAAACATCCGACAGTTATATCTCAATGAGATCTAGTTACAAAGTTCACCATTGATGATAAATGCATGAAACCTCATAGCATGATCGTTAGACTATGAGATAATGCAAATCACCATTCTGGAGGGAGCTTAGATGGTTATCAAGTATCATACCGTGACTGAGTGATTAAAAAGTTGCCACTTAGGTTTACCAAAGGGGCATGTAGAGAAGTACATATCAAGACCAGGAATTTGCCACTCCATGTAATGGGTAGATACATATGTGGCCATCTCAGTGACATTGCATTAACAAAGCTTGTGAGCATGTGACTGGGTCACGGAATGCAACGACATGGGAAAGAGTAAACAAGTTCATTGGTAACGAGATCGAACTAAGGTATGGATATCAAAGGATTTTGAAGTTTTTCAAAATAGTGAGTGGATATGCAATTTGCATGAAATTGAGTGGGAGCTATGAAAGTCTTCCTAAAATAATACGTGAATGACATATTTTTGAGTGGGAGCAAAGTAAGTTTCAGATTGAAATATGTAGGAACATATTTGAGTAAGAGTAAGAGTAATGACTCATACTCAAATATGTTGGAAACTGAAGGAAATATGCCCTGGGAGGCAATAATAAAGTTGTTATTATGTATTCCTTGTATATGATAGATGTTTATTTTGCATGCTATAATTGTATTGATAGGAAACAACAATACATGTGTGTTTAATAAACAAAAGGGTTCCTAGTTATGCCTCTCTTATAAACTAGCTTGTTGATTAACAAGATGATCAAGGTTTCCTGATCATGGACATTGGATGTTGTTAATAACAAGGTCACAACATTTGTGAAATGATGTGATGAACATTCATCCGAAGTATAGCATTACGATCAAGTCATTATGTTTATATTGCTATAACATCATACAAAGTAGTCTTAGTCCTTAGACCATGAGATCATGTTAATTGCTAACACCGGAAGAGTATCTTGATAACATCAAACGTCACACCGTAACAGGGTGACCATAAAGGTGGGTTCAGTACTATGAAGGTGTTATGTTGAGGCACATGGATCAAGAGTGGAATTTGTCAATCCCGATGACAGATAGATATACTCTGGGCCCTCTCGGTGATATCACATTAAGATAGCTTGCAAGCAAGTGATGTGATCACTAGAATGTTATATCACGGGAACGAGAAAAGAGTGCATGTCGGTAACGAGATCAAACTAGGTATTTGGATACCGATGATCGAATCTCAGACATGTATTATATCATGAGACAAAGGGATTAAATTGCTGACGTTAAAGGTTCTCACGATCACAGAAGTCATCGTTGAATATGCAGGAGTCAGTATGGATCTCCAGGTCCCGCTTCTGATTATTGATCTCAGAGGAGTCTCAATCATGTCTGTATTATTCGCGAACCATAGGGTGACACACTTAAGGGTTGCCGGACACCATTTAGGAGCACATATGTTCCAGACAAAAGTTTTGCAAAGCGCAAGAAATGTTTCGATAGAAACCAGAATTGTTTCAGGTGAAATTGCAGAAAGTGGTTCTGCATGTGATATTGAAATGTTGCAAGGGGTTTTATGTGAATGTTTGTTAATTAAAGTAATTAACAAAATTCTGAATAAAATAAATAAAAGAGTTTTATTAATTGAGAGTTGCATTTAATTTGGTGGAAATTAAATACATGTGAGTGGGATTTTGGGTGGAGGCCATGTTTATGTGAGTGGAGGTTCACCACATGAATGAAGGAGGGGAGGAGTCCCCCCCTCATGCGCCGGCTATGGGAGGGGAAGGGTGTCCCTCCCTCCTATATAAAGCCCCCCTCTCCCCTCTCACAAATCACACCTCCTCGTGAAGGATCTCTCTCCCCCTCTAGATATTCCCCCATGGTCTCGGATTAGCGAGATACATGTTCCCGGTGGCCTTGCGTCTGGAAGGAGTTGCTGCTTCCGCTGATTCGCTGGAGCGAGGAGGTGGAGGTTGTCCGGTGGCTTGAACGTGTGTGCGAGGACGGATGCGCTGCTGATTTGCGGCGCTCGGACTTCCACACGATCTTGAGATCGGCAAGCGTACGACTACATCAACCATGAGTTCCTACTCGTTAAAAAAACTCGTTGTCTTCGAGGGTAAGTTCTCTATGGATGTATGTCCACCTGTTGCTCTGTATCTAGTAGATAGATCTTGGCGTATAGTTCTCATCGTAGGAAATTTTTTGTTTTCTATGCTGCGGACCCAACAGTGGTATCAGAGCCTGATCTATGCGTAGGTGCTTTGCACGGGTAGTACACATATGTTTATATGTGGGCGATGATGATCATGTTATTGCATCTTCTATGTACTTTGGATATTGGTGGCATAGTGGGATGAAGCGGCCCGGACCAATCTTACATGTCATCGTACATGAGACCGGTTCCACGACTGACATGCAACTAGTTTTGCATAAGTGGCTGGCGGGTGTCTGTCTCTCCTACTATAGTCAATATCTGATTTACAACGAGTTTATAATAACTTGGTTATCCTCGTTGTGGTTCATGTTTGTAGGTAAGACCGGTTCTATCTCCGAAAGCCCTAAGCCACGTAAAACTTGCAATTGATAAATTAGAGGCGTCTAGTTTAGATCGTTGCTGGGCTAGTGTCTTGATATGATATTGTTGTAAGTAGATGTATGATAGATACTCTTACAACTCACTTAACGTGTAAGTTCCATAGACCTTGGCCTTACACATAAAGGAATGATAGAGATCATACCACGATGCAAATGATAGAGATCAAATGCATGGACCATATCACCTCACTTCACACATTAGATGTTAGCATCTTATATTGCTAGTTTGGCGCTTTTGGTAGTATTATAAGATGATCCCTCATTTAGATATCAAGATAAAATGTTTTCTTCCTTAAGTATGCACCGTTTTGTGGATCGTGTTTTGAGGCATCACGTGATGATCGAGTGTTCTCGACTCTACGCTTTCATACAACGGGTGTAAGACAGTTTTACACACGCGAATACTAAGGTTCTTACGTGACGAGCCTAGCATGTACAGACATGTCCTCGGAACACGGACCAAAAGGTTAAGCATGAGTCATATAGTTGATATGATGCCCATATAGATGCTCCCCTTTGAAGCTACACCGACTCACGTGATGATCGGACTTGGTGTAGTGGATTTGGTTCATGTAATCACCAAAAGGACACGAGGGATGTCGTTTTTGAGTGGGAGTTCATTAGTAATTTGGATTAGTTGAACTCAATCTTTCATAAACTTAGTCTAAATATATTTTACAAATTCTGTTGTAGATGGCACCACCTGCTTTTAATTTCAATGTGTTCATGGAGAAAGAGAAGCTTGCTGCGAATGGTAGCAACTTCACCAACTGGGCTATGAATTTGAGGATTCTCCTCACTGCTGCACAAAAGCAATATGTGCTAGAGGCGCCGCTAGGCCCCCCACCAGCTCCTGATGCCCCTGACGAGGAAAAGAACGTCTATATAACTCGTCAGGAGGACCACAACTTAGTTCATTGCGGCATACTGTATGGGCTAGAGCCAGAACTTCAAAAATGTTTCGAAAATGACAATGCCTTTGATACCATGGGAGAATTGAAAATGATTTTCGATACCCATGCTGCCATAGAGAGTTATAATGCTTCTGAAAAGTTCTATAGCTACATGATGGAAGAGAACAGCTCCGTTAGTGAGCACGTACTCAAAATGTCTGGGTACGCCGATAAGCTTGTGTCCTTGGGAATAACGATTCCCAATGACTTAGGCATACATCGTGTTCTCCAATCTCTGCCACCTAGCTACAAGAGCTTCGTGATGAACTATAATATGCAGGGCATGAAGAAGTCTCTTCCTGAGCTTCTGTCAATGCTTAAGACTGCAGAAGTGGAGATTAGGAAAGAACATCAAGTGTTGATGATCAATAAGACCACCGGTTTCAAGAAGGACAAGAAAGGCAAACAGAAGGGAAAGAAGGGCGGCAAATCTGTTGCCGTGCCTGAAAAGAAACCCCGAGCTGGGCCTAAGTCTGACACCGAGTGCTACTATTGCAAGGGGACTGGCCATTGGAAGCGCAACTGCCCCAAGTATTTGGCGGACAAGAAGGCCTGCAAGGCAAACAAAGGTATATGTGATATACATGTTATTGATGTGTACTTGACTAGTACTCGTAGTAGCACCTGGGTATTTGATACGGGATCGGTTGCTAATATATGTAACTCGGTTCAGGGGCTACGGAACAAGCGACAACTAGCAAGGGACGAGGTCACGATGCGGGTCGGCAATGGATCAAGAGTTGATGTGATCGCCGTCAGAACGCTGCGTCTCCATATGCCGTCGGGATTAGTTATAAACCAGAATAATTGTTATTTGGTGCCTGCACTGAGCATGAACATTGTATCCGGATCATGTTTGATGCAAAGTGGTTATTCGTTTAAGTCTGAAAACAATGGTTGTTTGATTTATATGAATAATATCTTTTATGGTCATGCACCTGTGTTGAATGGTTTATTTCTATTGGATCTCGATAGTAGTATTACGCATATTCATAATGTTGATGCTAAAAGGATTAAACTTGATAATGATATATCTGCATATATGTGGCACTGCCGTCTAGGTCATATTGGCGTTAAACGCATGAAGAAACTCCATTCTGATGGACTTTTGGAATCACTTGACTTTGAATCATTTGATACATGTGAGCCATGCCTTATGGGCAAGATGACTAGAACGCCGTTTTCCGGTTCAATGGAACGGGCGACAAATTTATTGGAAATCATACATACTGATGTGTGTGGACCAATGAGCGTGTCGACGCGAGGTGGATATCGTTATTTTGTTACTTTCACGGATGATTTGAGTAGATACGGGTATATCTATTTGATGAAACATAAGTCTGAAACCTTTGAAAAGTTCAAAGAATTTCAGAATGAAGTGGAAAATCATCGTAACAGAAAGATCAAATTTCTGCGGTCCGACCGTGGAGGAGAGTATCTTAGTTACGAGTTTAGCACACATATGAAAGACTGTGGAATAGTTTCACAACTCATGCCTGCCGGAACACCACAACGTAATGGTGTGTCAGAACGTCGTAATCGTACTTTATTGGATATGGTTCGATCTATGATGTCTCTGACTGACTTGCCACTGTCATTTTGGGGTTATGCACTGGAAACCGCTGCATTCACTTTAAATAGGGCACCATCTAAATCCGTTGAAAATACACCGTATGAATTATGGTTTGGAAACAAACCTAAGCTGTCATTTCTTAAAGTTTGGGGATGCGATGTTTATGTGAAGAAACTTCAACCGGATAAACTCGAACCCAAAGCGGAAAAATGCGTCTTCATAGGATACCCTAAGGAAACGATTGGGTATACCTTCTATCACAGATCCGAGGGCAAGGTCTTTGTTGCCAAGAATGGATCCTTTCTTGAGAAGGAGTTTCTCGCGAAAGGTGTGAGTAGTCGGAAGGTAGAACTCGAAGAGGTTATTGAACCTTCTCTTCATGAAATGGCGAGTAGCACAGCACCAGAAGTTGTTTCGGAGTTGACTTCACCTAATGAAGAGAGAGCTAATGATATTGATCATGAAACTCCGAAAGAGGACACTACCGAACCTCGCAGGTCAAGCAGGACACGTGCAGCTCCTGAACTATACGACAATCCTGTTATGAATTTCATGATTGATGAAATAGATGACCCTGCGACGTATGAAGAAGCGATGATGAGCCCTGATTCCAACAAAGGGCTAGAAGCCATGAAATCCGAGATGGAATCCATGTACGAAAACCAGGTTTGGACCTTGGTGGACTTACCTCACGATCGAAAGGCCGTTGAGAATAAATGGATTTTCAAAAGAAAAACTGATGCTGATGGTAATGTAACCATCTATAAGGCTCGACTTGTCGCAAAGGGGTTTCGACAAATTCAAGGAGTTGACTACGATGAGACATTCTCTCCCATAGCGATGCTTAAGTTGGTTAGGATTATGTTAGCAATTGCTGCATATTTCGATTATGAAATATGGCAGATGGATGTCAAAACTGCGTTCCTCAATGGTAATATTGAAGAAGAGTTGTATATGATACAACCTAAGGGTTTTGTCGATCCTAAGGATGCTGATAAGGTGTGCAAACTTCAGCGATCCATCTATGGACTAAAGCAAGCATCCCGGAGTTGGAATCTCCACTTTGATGAGGTGATCAAAGAGTTTGGATTTGTCCAAACTTATGGAGAGGCTTGTATTTACAAGAAAGTGAGTGGGAGCAATGTGGCATTTCTGATATTATATGTGGATGACATATTATTGATTGGAAATGATATAGATCTTTTAAACAGTGTTAAAAGTTATCTAAACAGCAAATTTTCGATGAAGGACCTTGGTGAAGCTTCATATATATTAGGCATTAAAATCTATAGAGATAGATCAAGACGCCTAATTGGGCTATCGTAGAGTACATATCTTGATAAGATATTAAAGAAGTTTAATATGGGCGGAAGTAAGAAGGGGTACTTACCTATGCTGCAAGGCAAGACATTGAGTAAGACTCAAAGTCCGGCTACGGCGGAAGAAAGAGAGATAATGGATAAGATACCCTATGCCTCAGCCATAGGCTCTATAATGTATGCCATGCTATGTACAAGACCGGATGTGGCACATGCTATTAGTTTGACTAGTAGGTACCAATCTGATCCAGGTTCGGAATACTGGATAGCGGTTAAGAATATCCTTAAGTACTTGAGAAGAACTAAGGATATGTTTCTTGTATACGGAGGTGAAGAAGAGCTAGTCGCTAAGTGTTATGTCGATGCTAGCTTTGACACTGATCCGGATGACTCTAAGTCTCAATACGGATACGTATTTCTCTTGAACGGAGCAACAGTTAGTTGGAGGAGCTCCAAACAACCTGTGGTGGCTGGATCAACGACGGAGGCGGAATATGTTGCTGCTTCAGAAGCGGCACAGGAAGCGGTTTGGATGAAGGAGTTCATAACTGAACTAGGTGTGGTTCCTAGTGCGTTGGACCCAATGGTGATCTATTGTGACAACAATGGAGCCATAGCCAACGCCAAGGAACCAAGGTCTCACAAGAATTCCAAGCATATTAAGCGCCGGTTTCACTCCATCCACGAGCATGTCAAGGATGGAGATATAAAGATTTGTAAAGTACACACGGACCTGAATGTAGCAGATCCGTTGACTAAAGTACTCCCTAGGGCAAAACATGATCAACACCAGAACTCCATGGGTGTTAGATTTATCACTATGTAAACTAGATTATTGTCTCTAGTGCAAGTAGGAGACAGAAGGAAATATGCCCTGAGAGGCAATAATAGAGTTGTTATTATGTATTCCTTGTATATGATAGATGTTTATTTTGCATGCTATAATTGTATTGATAGGAAACATCAATACATGTGTGTTTAATAAACAAAAGGGTTCCTAGTTATGCCTCTCTTATAAACTAGCTTGTTGATTAACAAGATGATCAAGGTTTCCTGATCATGGACATTGGATGTTGTTAATAACAAGGTCACAACATTTGTGAAATGATGTGATGAACATTCATCCGAAGTATAGCATTACGATCAAGTCATTATGTTTATATTGCTATAACATCATACAAAGTAGTCTTAGTCCTTAGACCATGAGATCATGTTAATTGCTAACACCGGAAGAGTATCTTGATAACATCAAACGTCACACCGTAACAGGGTGACCATAAAGGTGTGTTCAGTGCTATGAAGGTGTTATGTTGAGGCACATGGATCAAGAGTGGAATTTTTCAATCCCGATGACGGATAGATATACTCTGGGCCCACTCGGTGATATCACATTAAGATAGCTTGCAAGCAAGTGATGTGATCACTAGAATGTTATATCACGGGAACGAGAAAAGAGTGCATGTCGGTAACGAGATCAAACTAGGTATTTGGATACCGATGATCGAATCTCGGACATGTATTATATCACGAGACAAAGGGATTAAATTGCTGACGTTAAAGGTTCTCACGATCACAGAAGTCATCGTTGAATATGCAGGAGTCAGTATGGATCTCCAGGTCCCGCTTCTGATTATTGATCTGAGAGGAGTCTCAATCATGTATGTATTATTCGCGAACCGTAGGGTGACACACTTAAGGGTTGCCGGACACCATTTAGGAGCACATATGTTCCAGACAAAAGGTTTGCAAAGCGCAAGAAATGTTTCAATAGAAACCGGAATTATTTCGGGTGAAATTGCAGAAAGTGGTTCTGCATGTGATATTGAAATGTTGCAAGGGGTTTTATGTGAATGTTTGTTAATTAAAGTAATTAACAAAACTGCGTCTGGAAGGAGTTGCTGCTTCCGCTGATTCTCTGGAGCGAGGAGGTGGAGGTTGTCCGGTGGCTTGAACGTGTGTGCGAGGACGGATGCGCTGCTGATTTGCGGCGCTCGGACTTCCACACGATCTTGAGATCGGCAAGCGTACGACTACATCAACCACGAGTTCCTACTCGTTAACAAAACTCGTTGTCTTCGAGGGTAAGTTCTCTATGGATGTATGTCCACCCGTTTCTCTGTATCTAGTAGATAGATCTTGGCGTATAGTTCTCATCGTAGAATTTTTTTTGTTTTCTATGCTGCGGACCCAACAGTGGTATCAGAGCCTGATCTATGCGTAGGTGCTTTGCACGGGTAGTACACATATGTTTATATGTGGGCGATGATGATCATGTTATTGCATTTTCTATGTACTTTGGATATTGGTGGCATAGTGGGATGAAGCGGCCCGGACCAACCTTACATGTCATCGTACATGAGACCGGTTCCACGACTGACATGCAACTAGTTTTGCATAAGTGGCTGGTGGGTATCTATCTCTCCTACTATAGTCAATATCTGATTTACAACGAGTTTATAATAACTTGGTTATCCTCGTTGTGGTTCATGTTCGTAGGTAAGACCGGTTCTATCTCCGAAAGCCCTAAGCCACGTAAAACTTGCAATTGATAAATTAGAGGCGTCTAGTTTAGATCGTTGCTGGGCTAGTGTCTTGATATGGTATTGTTGTAAGTAGATGTATGATAGATACTCTTACAACTCACTTAACGTGTAAGTTCAATAGACCTTGGCCTTACACATAAAGGAATGATAGAGATCATACCACGATGCAAATGATAGAGATCAAATGCATGGACCATATCACCTCACTTCACACATTAGATGTTAGCATCTTATATTGCTAGTTTGGCGCTTTTGGTAGCATTATAAGATGATCCCTCATTTAGATATCAAGATAAAATGTGTTCTTACTTAAGTGTGCACCGTTTTGTGGATCGTGTTTTGAGGCATCACGTGATGATCGGGTGTTCTCGACTCTACGCTTTCATACAACGGGTGTAAGACAGTTTTACACACGCGAATACTAAGGTTCTTACTTGACGAGCCTAGCATGTACAGACATGGCCTCGGAACACGGACCGAAAGGTTAAGCATGAGTCATATAGTTGATATGATGCCCATATAGATGCTCCCCTTTGAAGCTACACCGACTCACGTGATGATCGGACTTGGTGTAGTGGATTTGGTTCATGTAATCACCAAAAGGACACTAGGCTTGTCGTTTTTGAGTGGGAGTTCATTAGTAATTTGGATTAGTTGAACTCAATCTTTCATAAACTTAGTCTAAATATATTTTACAAATTCTGTTGTAGATGGCACCACCTGCTTTTAATTTCAATGTGTTCATGGAGAAAGAGAAGCTTGCTGCGAATGGTAGCAACTTCACCAACTGGGCTATGAATTTGAGGATTCTCCTCACTGCTGCACAAAAGCAATATGTGCTAGAGGCGCCGCTAGGCCCCCCACCAGCTCCTGATGCCCCTGACGAGGAAAAGAACGTCTATATAACTCGTCAGGAGGACCACAACTTAGTTCATTGCGGCATACTGTATGGGCTAGAGCCAGAACTTCGAAAACGTTTCGAAAATGGCAATGCCTTCGATACCATGGGAGAATTGAAAATGATTTTCGATACCCATGCTGCCGTAGAGAGTTATAATGCTTCTGAAAAGTTCTTTAGCTACATGATGGAAGAGAACAACTCCGTTAGTGAGCACGTACTCAAAATGTCTGGGTACGCCGAGAAGCTTGTGTCCTTGGGAATAACGATTCCCAATGACTTAGGCATACATCGTGTTCTCCAATCTCTACCACCGAGCTACAAGAGCTTCGTGATGAACTATAATATGCAGGGCATGAAGAAGTCTCTTCCTGAGCTTCTGTCAATGCTTAAGACTGCAGAAGTGGAGATTAGGAAAGAACATCAAGTGTTGATGATCAATAAGACCACCGGTTTCAAGAAGGACAAGAAAGGCAAGCAGAAGGGAAAGAAGGCCGGCAAATCTGTTGCCACGCCTGAAAAGAAACCCCGAGCTGGCCCTAAGTCTGACACCGAGTGCTACTATTGCAAGGGGACTGGCCATTGGAAGCGCAACTGCCCAAAGTATTTGGCGGACAAGAAGGCCGGCAAGGCAAACAAAGGTATATGTGATATACATGTTATTGATGTGTACTTGACTAGTACTCATAGTAGCACCTGGGTATTTGATACGGGATCGGTTGCTAATATATGTAACTCGGTTCAGGGGCTGCGGAACAAGCGACAACTAGCAAGAGATGAGGTCACGATGCGGGTCGGCAATGGATCAAGAGTTGATGTGATCGCCGTCGGAACGCATATGCCGTCGGATCGCTGAAGTTAATTAAGGAATTGGTCCTTGATACTCAAATTAGGAATAGTATTAAGTTTAACATCAATGGTTGAAAGAAAGAAAAGGATGATCATCATCCACTATGTTGAGACATAGGTTCTATCTTGGAAAACCATGATGATAACTTAACATAATATATGATCCAAGTAAAAACGTTTGAAAAAGTGATTAAGATTGAATCACGAAACGTTGAGCTAAGTTAGTCCACCGTGTCTAATAGAGAACTGTAGACACAATTCCAAATCCATGAAGGATAACATATCTTAAGCATAAAGGGTTATGTTTTAAGGGAATATGTTGGAAACTCCTACATCGATAATACCGACTAAAGTCAAGTAGGAAGCGAGGTGAACAAAATATCGAAAATTGCACAGGTTGTACTAGTGTTTTGATAATTACATTTATAATAAAAGATAAGAGTGCCATCTAAAGTGATGTATAATGTTATGGCGGGGCTAGTTCGCTTTTAACGTAGAATGATGTGTCCCAGGGCACAGTGCCCATGAGAAAGCCCTTTAGGTTGATCTAAAGTCACTATAGGCTCCTGGAAACCGGCCTCGTTCTGCTGTCATGACGATGATGCATACACAAATATGTTATCATGTGATGATAAAGTATTAATGTCAATCTAGGTGGCATTAGTACGTTGCAAAGGATTTGGGACTGTAAGGTACATGCCCAAGACTCAACCTCTTCCATGAGAAAGCATGTTCAAGGTACCGGTATATATGGTGCCAATGATTAAGAACAAATGCATCTAGTTTATTTGTACTCTAGTGCAAGTGGGAGACTGTTGGAAATATGCCCTAGAGACAAGTAATAATAAGGATTATTATCATATTTAATATAGTTTATGATTATGTTTTATATCATGTTATAACTATATTGAAAGGAAACATCAATACATGTGTGATATATAAACAACCAGGGGTTCCCGGTGAAAACTCTAGGCACTGGTTCATTGGTCAACAGATGATCAATGTTTCCTGATCATGTGGCATTTATGCTAGTTGGAAATGGAGTCACCTCATTCTGAGAATGAGATGATGAACTAATACCCAACCTAAACATTGTGACCCGATCATGTCACGAAGTTCAAGTTACGATGATTAGAATAGACCTAGTAGACTAATCCTTAGACCGTGAGGCTATATCACTCACTGTCTCCCGAGAATGCTTAGATAGCATCAAACGTCACTTGGTAATAC
Organism: Avena eriantha; assembly: GCA_910589775.1. Classification (NCBI taxonomy): domain Eukaryota; kingdom Viridiplantae; phylum Streptophyta; class Magnoliopsida; order Poales; family Poaceae; genus Avena; species Avena eriantha. Next base: position 536,714,963 of record OU342745.1, read on the forward strand.
AGTGATCATAAAGGTCTGTTCAGGTATTCGGAGGAACAGTAGAGACAATATACGTCAAGAGCGGTATTTGTCCATCCGCGTGATGGAAAGATACTCGAGGGTCCACTCGGAGAAGTTATATCCAATAGCTGCGCAGCGTGTGATTTGATCACAGGGATATCACTTTTCGGAACAAGTCAAGTAGTATTGTTCGATAACGAGATTGAACCCAACATGGTGATGTCATTGATCAGATCTCAGGCAATGCAAGTATCAAGAGACAAAAGGAATAAGACGCGATAGTCGCGGTTCAAACGACGAAAGATCTTCGTGGAATGCACAGGGGTCACATGGCCATCCAGGTCCCTCTGTTGATCATTGGTCCGGGAGTGTCCCGACCATGTCTGGAGTGTTCCCGAACTGTGGGGTATCACGCTTAAGGGCTTGATGATGCTTCGAGAGTGTTTATAGGATCGGTAGTATCATCGAAGATAGAAAGATAGAAAATCAAAAGGGTTTCGGTAAGTTCGGAGAATGTCCGGAGTGAAGGTGGAAGGTGTTCCATAGTCATGGAGATTGAATAATATGTGAATGAATGTTAAATATTGATTTAATCATTTATTCATAATTATTTAATAAAAGAGAAATCAATTAAATGTCAAAAAGGCTTAATGGGCCAAATTCTGGAGGGAGAAGGGCCCATGAGGGAAAGTGACATGGGTATACCCTACAGGTACTCGAGCTTGGTATATACGGTCCAAATACGTACAGGCCCACGGTGTCGCCAAGGCCCAAACAAAAGGACTCGAGTCACCTACGGACTCTCGATTGCTTGAAGAACAAGAAGAAGTTAAATATAGAAAGTTTGAAGGGGAAAAACCCTAACTTGTAACCGACTCGACCTGCTACCCGAGACCTAGCCTATCTATATAAAAGCTAGGAGGGGGCGGCGAGGAGGACACACGCAACTCTAGTTTTCCACAACCCTCGCCAGATTGCATCTGCGCACCATTGTAACTTTCGATTCCTTCGATAATTCCACGAGCAGACAAGCAGGAGTAGGGACCTCTACGTGGCCTGAACCTGGGTAAATCTTTGTCCCATGTGTGCTTGTTTGCTAGCCGATAGATGTCTCTAGTGCTCCCTCCTTCTCCAAAACCCAAGTCCATAACAATGGGCATTGATGAGTTAAACCCTCGTCAATTAGCGCCGTCTGTGGGAATTGGGAGTGCTGATGTTGCGGCTTCTTCGGCCCCATCAACTGCGATCTACAACTCCGCAATAGCGGAGATTCGCCAGCTCTTCGGCGCATTCGACTTCACCTCCACACGCCGGCCACTCGCCCGGCCTTCGAGTCCGTAGGCGACGGAATCAGCCTGGCAATCGGGAGCTTCCGCTTCCAAGTTGGTCAGATGGGCACGCTTCGCATGCCCGATCAGCCGACAACACCGGCGATTGCCCCAGCATCATGGTTCCCTCCATCGATCGGCACCCTCAGCGAGGTCAACGCCCCGACAACAGTCGAGAATACGGTCAGCGACAACAGTCGCGACTCTGATCTGAGCGATCTGGCCACTGAAGATGGAACCTACGGTTCCGGATCTGAGAGTTGTGGAAGCAACAGCTTCCCCAATCACTTCATGTGCATCGTCATCAACGCGGGCGACACCTCTGCCAATCGCGACAACGGTGGCAACCCTGGTAATGGCACCGATCCACCCAACGGTGGCAACGGCGGCAACGGTGGCAACGACGACAACAGTGGCAATCGCGCCCCCGTCAACAATGGAGGGGCAGTCGAACCTCCCAGCATAATCAATGAGCAAACCGGCGAACGCGTCGTAATCAAGCTCAACGAGCAAGAGTGGGATCGCTGCCGCGAGGCCTTATGAGGCACACCTCTACCCTTTGGGTCCCCACAAGAACTGCTGATGGGCTATCACTGGCTCTTGAAGGAAGAATTCAAGCGCCAACTGCAGACAATCGCGCAACTTGAAGCGTGTAAAAAGGCAGCGGACGAATCGAGCCTTCGTCGTGCTGGGCTCTCCTCCTACGGAGGATCCTCCTCAAGGGGCAACGAGTACCTCGCCAAGAAAAGGCAATCGCGGATGGCTCATCTCACCGAGCAAGAACGCATAGAAGCCGCGAAAGTCCTCGACTTCGGCTCTATGACAGTCGACACGAGAGGCAACGTGGTCCCTAGGACGCCGCAGGCTGCGGTGACAGCAGCCACCATGTACCTCCTCAATAACCAGCAGCCAGCTGGAGATCCCCGAACTGCCATGCACCGATCTACGATCGCGGGCTTAGGATTAATCGAGGCCGCCCTCGACAAGGAGCCAACACCAGACCCAAAAAGGGCAAAGCGCTAGCAAAGCGCCAGTCCTCGCCCTCATCCAGCGATGATAGTCACGACCTGTCTCGGCGCCGCCGCTCACGGCGACACGATCGTGACTACGATGCGCGCGACGACCTCACGCAGCGCAAGATCGACAAATCAAGGGCATGACGTGCTCGGTCGACTAACACGGAAGAAGAAGATGGGGAGCTCTGCGGCGCCAGATGCTTCAGTAGATCCATTAGGCAGAAACGAATGCCTAAAGGGTTTAAACTCCCATCAGAGAACCTGAAATTCGACGGTCTACAGGAACCCAAGATTTGGTTGGAGGACCACATATCCTCCGTCAGACTCCATGGAGGCATTCGAAGCACTGCCATGCAATGCTTGCAGCTACAGCTGCAGGCACCGCCCGAGCATGGCTCAATAACCTCCCACGTGGATCCATTCGCAGTTGGGATGATCTGGTTTATAGCTTCGTGCGCAACTTTAAGGGCACGTATAAGCAACCCGCATCAATCGAAGAGCTGAGATGCTGCCAGCAAAGATCTGGCGAATCGCTGCGCTCCTACATCCAAAGGTGGTCCATCATCAAGAACTCCACGGAGAACATCTCGGAAGATCGCACGATTGATGCATTCAACGGTGGTGTCCGCCGCCTAGAACTCAGGGAGGAGCTGGGCCGCTCAAAACCCCAAACCATCGACCACCTGATGGAGATCGCGAAATCGGTGGGCCGATGGAGAAGATTCGGTAAAGAATCGCGCTCACTCCGACGAGGAGGCATAACTCAAACGCAGACGCGACCGCCGAGGCAAGCGTCGCATGCGCATCTACGATGACCGCGACAACGTCAATATGGTCGCGGCCGGCTACGTCGATAGACGCGACGATAACCGCAACAACGGATACCGTAGCGGCGGATAGCACGACTCCGGGAAAACCACGCAAGTATGGCAATGCCGCACTCGCGATGAGGCACCCGCGAGCTCCATCGAGGACAAACTGTCTGGGCCATGCATGGTACACTTCTACATCGACAAACATGATGGCAAGAGAAAGTCCAGCCACCTCCTCAAGGATTGCCGCGAGTTCCTCAAGCTACACGAGGGATTGGTTCGGATGAACTGCAATGCAGTCGAAAGAGGCTACGGAGCCGCTCTAGGCGCCGTGGCACATGGCGCACCGCTACCACCACCTGGGCCACCCCCGAACGGAGCCGCACCGGACCAGCACCACGGAGGCGAACCGTACCCATGGGCCATGGGCACCATGATGATCCAAAAGGGACGCCCCTCCAACAGGGTGCATAAGGCCATCACTCGCCAAGTCAACTTGGCCACGCACTCGCCACCATCCACCACTGAGTACCTTAGCGGAAGCGAGTCATGCATTACCTTCGACAAGCGCGACCACCCGCCTAAGATACCTCGTCCAGGTCATTGCCCCCTCGTACTCGAGGCGCAAATTGGAGGCTTCGACATGAGCCACGTCTTCATGGATGGCGGAAGCGGCATCAACCTCATATTCGCGAGTACCTTGCGAGCAATGAGAATCCCCCTAACCTGCCTGGAGGCATCGGACACAATGTTCCACGACATCGTCCCAGGGAAAGGCGTATACCCCCTGGGCAAAATCAATCTCGACGTCATCTTCGGCACTCCGAAGAACTTTCGGCGCGAGCGCATCGACTTTGAAGTCGTCGACTGGCCCTCATAGTACCACTGCATCCTCGGGCGCGTCGCGTTCGCTAGGTTCATGGCAGTGCCCCACTACGCCTACCTGCAGATGAAAATGCCAGGTCCCAACGGCGTCATCACGATCAACGGGAGCTTTGAGCGATCTGACAGTTGCGACAGGGAATTCAACAGAATCTCCCAGTCCTTCAGCATGCAGGAGGAACTCGCGAGATTGAAAGAGACGACAGACAACAGTCTGCCTCCCCTGAGTAGGCCAAGCTCACTTGATCTCTCCTTCGACTCATCTGTGCACACAAAGAAAGTGCAGGTCCATCCATCGGATCCCGCCAAGACGGCCCTCATCGCCAACAACTTGAGTCCCGCATAGGAACTCGTGCTCGTCGAATTCCTCCGTGAGCACTGGGAAATTTTTGCCTGGTGTCCTGTGGACATGCCAGGAGTTCCCAGGGAATTCGCCGAGCATGCACTCAACGTCAACCCCGACGCAAGGCCAGTCAAGCAAACAATTAGGCGATTGTTTGAGCCACGAGCGCAGGCAGTTGGAATGGAGATCAACAGACTCCTTGAGGCCAAGTTCATACGTGAGATCAAGGAAAGCACTTGGCTCGCCAACACGGTGCTGGTACCAAAAAAGGACACGGATATCCTGCGGATGTGCGTGGACTTCACTTCTCTGAACAAGCACTGCCCAAAGGATCACTTCCCACTGCCACGGATCGACCAGATCATCGACTCCACCGCGGGATGCGAGCGCCTCTGCTTCCTCGACGCCTACTCAGGCTATAATAAAATTCGAATGAAGGAGGAAGATCAGGAGAAGACAATGTTTACAACGCCCTTTGGTGTGTTCTGCTACAACACAATGCCCTTCGGGCTAAAAAACGCGGGAGCCACCTACCAGCGGTGCATGCAGGCTTGCCTCAAGGAACAACTAGGTCGCAACATCCAAGTCTATGTCGACGACATAGTAATCAAGACCAAAGAGGAAACCTCTCTAATCGACGATTTACGCGAAACCTTCGCCAACCTCGACCGCTACCGGATCAAGCTCAATCCGGACAAATGCGCCTTCGGCGTACCATCTGGGTAGCTACTCGGGTATCTCATCTCCGCAAGAGGAATCGAGGCCAAACCGAAAAATATAAAAGCCATACTGGCCATGGAGAAGCCGAAGAACATAAGAGGCATCCAGCAACTGGCCGGACGAATCGCAGCGCTCAGTCGATTTATCAGTCGGATGGGTGAAAAGGCACTGCCCTTCTACCAGCTCCTCCGCAAAGCTGAAAAATTTGAGTGGACCAACGAAGCGCAAGAAGCATTCGAAGATCTCAAGCGCCTGCTATCCACTTCGCCAGTGCTGGTGACTCCACAAGAAAGGGAACCACTGTTGCTGTAGATCTCCGCCACAAACTAGGTGGTCAGCACAGTGCTTGTTGTCGAGCGAGCTGAGGAAAACAAGGTCCACGGCGTACAACGCCCAGTATACTACCTCAGCGAGGTCCTCACGCCAACAAAGCAGCGGTACCCGCACTACCAGAAGCTGGCGTACGGTGTCTTTATGACCGCCGGCGACTGCACCACTACTTCCAGGAACACCCAATCATGGTAGTCAACGACGCCCCGTTGGGACATATCCTTAATAACCCCGACGCCACGGGGCGAGTCGTGCTTTGGGGAATAGAGTTGTCTCCACGAGACATCACATACGAAAAACGTGACGCAATCAAGTCGCAAGTTCTCCCGGATTTCCTCGTACACTGGATGGAGAACCAGCTCCCGGACAAGCCAGATATGTCCTACCTCTGGACAATGCACTTTGATGGGTCCAAGCGGAAAGACAGAGTAGGCGCAGGTGTCATACTGACATCACCTCAAGGAGACAAGCTGAAGTATATCCTGCGAATGCAGTTCACAGCCTCAAATAACGAGGCTGAATACGAGGCCCTGTTGCACAGGATGAGGATGGCAAAAGCCTGCGGCGCTAAGAGGCTCATCATATATGGCGACTCCAAGTTGGTCGTCAACCAAACAATGCATGAGTGCGACGCACTGAACGACAACATGATTGCGTACCGTGACCTCTACGATACACTCGAAGGAGACTTCGATGGTTGCGAGCTGCGACACGTAGGCCGCGAAAGCAATGAAGAGGCAGACGCACTCGCCAACATAGGCTCTACCTGCGCCCCCATACCACCTGGGGTATTTCTTGAGCGCATCTGTGAATGATCCATCAAGCCAAAGGCCGCAGAGAAGAAAACAAGCGCAACAACGGACTCGGGGGCTACGCCACCCAATAAGCCAATGGCACTCGATGACTTAGAGCTGGACACAGGACTCGAGGGACCAATGAGTGTCATGATGATTGAACAATCCTGGACGCAGCCGTACATCACATACCTCCTCAGCAAGAGGCTATTGGACGATCCGACAGATGCATGGCACATCGCGCGGCGATCCAAAGCATTCGCCGTTATCAACGGCGAACTGTACAAGCTCATCATCACAGGAGTGCTCCAACGATGCGTCTCCATGGCCGATGGAAAAGCAGTTCTCCTTGATATCCATGAAGGGATCTGCGGGCACCACGCCCACAGTCGCGCCCTCGTCGCCAAAGCTCTACGAGCTGGATTCTACTGGCCTACGGCCATGCGTGACGCCAAGGACATTGTCCAAAAATGCAACGCCTGCCAGGGATTCGCGGACAAGCCGCACGCACTGGGCGCAGAGCTACGGCCAATCCCATTGGCTTGGCCCTTCGTGCAATGGGGGCTCGACATGGTCAGCAAACTTCCAAGGTCCTCACGAGGAGGCTACGTCTACCTCTTAGTTTCAATCGACAAATTCACCAAGTGGATCGAGGCCATGCTAGTGACCAACCAATCAGGGCACATCGCAGTCAAGTTCTTCGAGTCCATCGTCTATGGCTTTGGCGTGCCGCACAGCATCATCACCGACAATGGGACGAACTTCACATCCAAGGAGTTCCAAAAATTCTGCGAGAACCTAGGAATCAACATCAGCTACGCCTCAGTCACGCATCCACAGACCAACGGTCAGGTGGAAAAAGCAAGCGGGCTCGTCTGCAGCGGCATCAAGAAGCGACTCCTACGACCACTCGAACAAGCCGCGGGTTGCTGCTGCCAGATGAACTGCAATCCGTACTCTGGAGCTTACGTACAACTCCAGCGCCATGGGCTACACGCCATTGTTTATGGTGCACGGAGCAGAAGCAGTGCTACCCGCCGAAGTACGATACAAGGCGCCGCGCGTGGTCGCTTACAGCGAACAAGAGTCATCCCTTGCACTCAAAGACTCCGTCGACCTCCTTGATGAAGCAAGAGAAATCGCCTCAGAAAGATCCATGATCTACCAGCAGAACCTGCGCAACTACCACAGTAGGAGGCTTCGCCCCAGATCCTTCGTCGAAGGTGACCTGGTCCTGCGACTGAAGCAGCAGGGGCATCTCAAGCTCGAGTCCCCCTGGGAAGGACCGTACGTGATTACAGAAGTAATCCCAGGTGGCGCCTATCGCCTTCAAGATTTAGAGACAAGAGTCGCATACTCCAATCCCTGGAACGTCGCACAGCTGCGACGCTTCTACCCTTAGTCGTTTTTACTTTTACATTGCAAATAAGGCTACTCAGCCAAGGTTACTTAGCCACACATTGTACCTCGCACTGTTCTTTGAATAAATGAAAGCTAAGTGCCCCAAAACTCTGTTCTCCTTTACTTTTTCAATTTATATACTCGGGGGATGCGCCATCCCATACACATCTGTTCTTCGAACCGAGACGCGATATCCTGAGTAGCTGGTACATCAACCAAAACCCTTAAACACAACCTCAATCCAGCTGCAACGACCTGGCAGGTTGACAAGGGACTAAGATAAAACATGGTCAGCTTAACGAAAAGGACTCGCATAGTGCAACGCACTTCATGCTTACAAAGCTCTTTATGCACATTCGACAATAAATTATTTACAAGACCTATACGAACTTTACAACACAAGTACACTTATATGCAGGATACAAACTAGGCTACTATTGCAGCAGAAGAACATTGGTTTGTTCCTCAAAGAAGTCGACGATCTCTTCTGCTGGGCGGTCCACCGCCTGATAGTGTGGCACCATATTCCAAGCAGAACCTGCTGGCGGTGCAGGCGGCCCAGACGCAATGGCGACAACATCTACGTCAGGCCTGTGCAATCGCACCATTGAGAGAGCAGCCTTGGCACCAGCCACCAACTGTTGCCTCACGCATTCACGAACCGCAGACAGATCTTGAAACTTGGCAGGGAGGGCCAGCAAGCTTGATGGAGTATCATCCATCGGGAACATCGCCCGATAAATGTTCTTCAAGCATGACTGCGACTTCTTCAGAAAGAGCAGCACTCGCGATGCACGATCCTGCAGGGTCGCCAGCGCAGTCGCACGATCACGATCTACCCAGAAGTATCCACTCTCTTGAAGTTGCTCCTGGGTAAGATCATGCAGGCGAATGGCAATTCTATCCTTCTCCTCCTGCGGATGACGCGCGCTAACAACTACACGAAGCAGCACCAACAGTATGAGTACAACCTACCACTGCGAATGACTACAAGGAAAAGATGAGAACAAGCAAACTAACACTTGAATTGGTCGCCCAGTTGCGTCACCTCACCAAGCAGATACTGCTCTCGGGCGGCGGCTTTTTCCGCCTTCAACTTCCACACGTCCGCGTTACCGTGGAGCACGGGCAACTCACGCTCCAGCTGCTTCATGCGATCACGCAATCGCGAAAGCAAGGACAGCTCATCTACCCTGGAGCGCGACGGTGCCACAGTATCACCAAGAGTTGGCGAGTCCTGAGTTCCCCTCATAGGATCACTTGATGTACCCTACCACAAGTCAAGATAGAAGCAAATAAGACGACCAAATCAACACAAAGACAAAAGGGTCAGATGCATTCAAGACCAGCATAAGTATCAACAGATACACTCGCTAGCATGCATGTTCTCAAACAAAAGGACATAAACTAATCAACTATTACAAAGCTAACTAAGGAGCAGCTGGCTTCTTCGACTTCGACGGCTTCGGGGGCTTCATCAAGTCCGTGGCAGTGTCAGACGCCACTGACTTTCCGCCGGCCCCTGAGGCCGAAGCTTTCGCCGCCTTCTTGGCATGTTGGAGCTCCTCAGAGTACTTCGCAATAGTATTTATCAAGTGATGCCCATATTTGCCACAGGCAGTCACGAAAGGAGCGAAGACTACCTGCTAACCGTCCGCGCCAACATGCATCGCCTTCGACACCACGAAAGGATCGATCTCGACTCTGTGGGCCTGCACCATGGCGAGTGACATGGACGCGCCAGCCGCGCGGAGTGAGTTCTTGTAGCTGGAAGGCACACCCCCGGCAAGTGACTCCACCAGCTTGTCCATATTATCGATCAGCTCCGCCTTAGGCAACAACTCATCCCGGAGGCGACTGAGGGCGCCCTTGGCCTTGGAAAGTGTATCCTGGATGGCGGCGCTACGGTCCTCGACTGCAGCCAGCGCACCCGCCAGAGCATCATCGCGACGAAGGGCCTGCGGGTCAAAGCTCAAATCGCCGGCATCTGTACATAAAACCACACATGGACCAAAAACATCAGTGCCACCAGCAAAAACATTAGAAGCAGAGAAGGATAACAATATCCACAAGCGAAAGTACCTGAGAGAGCCTTGGCGATTGAGAACAGTTGTTGTTCGAACAACTTTTCCCTGGCCGCAAAGGAGGCACGCAGATCCTCTTCACGCTTCTGCACCTCGTCACGCGCTGCGATTGCCTCGTTGCAACCCTTCACAGCCGCGGCAAGCGTCTTCTCCAAGGTGGCGGCGTTACGCAATAAGGTATTATGTTCAGCTACATGACAAGCAAAAGTTGATTATCAGTCGACTATATCAAAAGGAGAAGATGAAGAAGAATAAGTGTAGAACACTCACTTTCAACCACGCGTTGACGTGTCTCCAGCATTGCATGCTGGCGGCCCATCGCCATCACTCGTTCTGCCAAGTGCGCGGCCTCCTTCACAAGGAGCTATCGCAAAAACAAGGAATCAGCAGAGGCAACAGATAACATCGACTGCAACACTAAAAAGAAGAAGAGCTATACTTACATGGTCCTCCAGTGACTCCGAAGATGTCTGATGTACCGTCATCCAGGCAACCATTCGATGCTCTCCTGCATGAGGAGAACTGGAAGAGTTGTGCCTGGAGTGGGCCACCAATGGAGGGGAAGGAGCGCGCTCGACCTCTTCCTTGGGCCTTGAGGTCGCGACTCCTGATTCCTTCAAAAATTGAACGTCGCTAGAAGATGACGATGCCTCTTGACTACAAGACAAAACCCACATTGAGAAAGGGCAAACTCCGGGACAAGCCAACAAGAAGAAAACAGAGAAGAACAAATGAACTAGAAAACTCACCAGTCAAACTTGTCAAAGTCAAATGTGGCCTCCACCGACTCCGACGAAGACTCCTTGGGCAATCGCATCTTCTTGCGAGAAGATGGTGCCACAGCACTCACAGGAATAGCAGGAATTGGCGACTTCGCGCCAACACCCGTACCTTCCGGAGTCGAAGGAGACGACGCGTCGGAATCCTCGTTGCGCGAACGCTTGCGAGTATCCGGACTATCGGACTCGGGGGCATCCTCCTCCACATCAGAAGGGACAGTCGACTCAGACTCATCCTCTTCCAAGGCTTCGCAAGGAATAATCCCCTCAGGGAGAGGGGGCATACAAGGCGACACCACCCAATCCTGCATACAGACAACAAAAATCAGCAAAAAGCAAGTAAGCAACATAAAAGAAATCGACCAAATAAGCTACTGCGTAGCAGAACTATACCTCAGGAGGAGGATTCGAAGCATCAAAGGGAGGAACAACTGGCTCACTGGGAAGCACATCCTTGCCGGTGTACTTCGTGACCAGTCAAACCCTCTTGTCCACCTCACTCGCGGACATGCCATCGGCAGACACGCGAGTGGCATCATCAGCTCCAACCCATTGAAACATGGGGTGGACTCTGGCTTGCAGGGGCTGGACGCGACAGCCCAGCCAAGTGCGGATGAGAGCGCAGCCTCCCTCCTCTTTGCCTATGCGACTCTCGAGGTTGCAAACGCGTTGATACAGCACGTCTGTCTCCGCGAGCTCGCCAGGCATAACTACGTTCTTCCAGGAGCGCATCCTCCTGCACGGTGTCGCGGGATCGAAGGGCGCGAGTCCAAAGTGCTCACCATTGGCCTTCTGATCGCGGATGTAGAACCATTTATCCCTCCACCCTTGGACAGACTTCGTGAGCTTGATGTCGAAGTAGGTGGCGGATGGGTCGACGTGGATTCCGCAACCACCTACATCATAAACTAAAGATCCAGATGCAGACTGGCGCTTCAATTTGAAGATGCGCTTGAAAAGGCCAAAGTGTGGCTCGATTCTGAGCCAGCACTCGCAAAGTGTGATGAAGCAAGAAATGTGGAGGATCGAATTTGGGGACAGCTGATGGAGCTCGAGCCCGTAGAAACAAAGAAGACCCCTAAAAAGGGGTGAAGAGGCAAGGAGAGACCGTGAATGATGAATGCTAGAAACATCACTCGAAAACCAGCGGGAGGGGCAGGAATGGTCTCACCGCTGGGGACGCGCACGTTGGCGACTGCAGCGGATAGCACTCCGTCTTGGCGAATAAGACAGAGATCAGACGCCTTGATGATGGAAGGGCGCCACGCACCATTCGTGACGCGGGTGCCCGCGACCTTCTTCTTCCTGCCGGCGGCGGTGCTGATTCCCGCAGCGGCGGAGCTGCCCTTCTTCTTCGCCGCGGCAACAGTGGCCGTGGAATCAGCAGCAGCGCCTCCCTTCTTCTTCCCCATTGCACGATGGCGATGCGAGCGCAGAAAGTAGCTCGGAAACGAGCGGAGCTGGTCCAGCGTCGTGGAGGAAACGGGCGCAGAGAAAAGCAGAGGAGCAGCAGCAATGAAGAATGAGCATAGATGGGAAAAATTACCGCCGTAGCGCCGCTACTTAACCCCCTAGAAGATGCAATCCAACGGCTCAGAAAAGCCCTATTGGACGCGTGGCACACATCGTGTTGGACACGTGGAGAAGGGGAAGCGCGAACCGTCCCTCCACTACTCCCATTACTCACGGAAATCGAGGAGGCGCAGTTAAAATAAAGATTACTCATGCCCAGTCAAATCAAAGTCAGAAAGTGGGACCCACTTCTCGTCACGTCTCGTCAAACTCGCTCATGCGGGCAACTGAGATCATTCAAGCATCAGCACTGATGTCATCAAAGCTACGCAGCGGACAACTTCGACTACTTTAGTCCTTGCTGGAGTCTTCGACTCCACCAAGCACTCGGGGGCTACTCCCATAGGGAGCGCTGGCCGCGCACCCTACGATTTTCTTTTCTTTTTGCAGGAACATGGACAATTAGAAGCAAACCCAAATCATTCGAAATACGATTCGACTATGGACATGGGTTACTCCCATAGGGAGCGCGGGAAAAATTCGACTGAAACAAGCAACCAAAAGACGACAGTAGTCACAAAAGTTATTTAGTCCCTGCCTAAGTCTTCGACTCAACCAGGCACTTGGGGGCTACTCCCATAGGGAGCGCTGGTCGCGCACCCTATGATTATTTATATAGAAAACTGTGTGTTGATAACATCCGCACTCGAAGCTCATGGCGACACCGCCTCATAATTTTCCCTACAAAGAGACTGTGTCTCCTGGGTCACCCGAATTGTCTCCGCGGTGATAAAATTCGGATGCCGCGCTTACAGCGTGAAGGTAAGACCTAAATAAGGCCCGGCAATGCATTTAGCTGCGCACTACTAGAAATATATCCGTGCCTACAGGTACGATGAACATGCCTTGACGGACGTGTCGAGTGCTCACAACCATATAACTGGAATTCGACTCCTGTAAGACCTCTACGGCCTGAGTCGCATTACGCCAGCACTTTTCTGGATTTGAGTCCGGGGACTCGAGTTCGAGTAGATTGCGTTGTTTCACCCTAAGGTGGTTAACTGATACCGATACTTCGGTTATATCAGGCACGTATATCAACAATCCCTATGACACAAATAAAAGCATATGAAATGCACTCGTTCAGGCACTCGAAGACTTCAAAAAGTCCCCAGTCGAATCTGCGATTCCACTAGACACTCAGGGGCTACTGACATGGGTATACCCTACAGGTACTCGAGCTTGGTATATACGGTCCAAATACGTACAGGCCCACGGTGTCGCCAAGGCCTAAACAAAAGGACTCGAGTCACCTACGGACTCTCAATTTCTTGAAGAACAAGAAGAAGTTAAAGATAGAAAGTTTGAAGGGGAAAAACCCTAACTTGTAACCGACTCGACCTGCTACCCGAGACCTAGCCTATCTATATAAAGGCTAGGAGGGGGCGGTGAGGAGGACACACGCAACTCTAGTTTTCCACAACTCTCGCCAGATTGCATCTGCGCACCATTGTAACTTTCGATTCCTTCGATAATTCCACGAGCAGACAAGCAGGAGTAGGGACCTCTACGAGGCCTGAACCTGGGTAAATCTTTGTCCCTTGTGTGCTTGTTTGCTAGCCGATAGATGTCTTCAGCGCTCCCTCGTCCTCCAAAACTCAAGTCCATAACAATGGGCATTGATGAGTTAAACCCTCGTCAGAAAGGCAAGGGGAGAAAGGAGGAAGGTGGAGGCCGGCTGGGCCACCCCCCCCCCCCCCCCCGCGTGGGTCAGCCGGCGGCTGCCCCCCTCTCCCCTCCTTTAGTCCCACCCCGAGACTTTGAGGGAGGTAGTACCCCCCCCTCCCCTATATATAGTGGGGTATTTTAACTAGAAAATACACCCAATATTCAATAAAGGTTTCCTCACTTTTGGGGAGACCTCCAATCTCTCTCTCTCTCTCTCCCGTTACTGTGGTCCTAAGTCTAGACGCACGTGAACGAGAGACGTTAAAAATAAACGTTTCATACTATGCTATAACTGTATTAATAAGAAACGTTAATACACGTGTGGTATATAAACAAGTTGTGTCTCTAGTTACCTCTATCGAGCTAGTTCATTGGTCATGAGGATGATCTACGTTTTAGGATCATGGGCATTTATGACAATTGACAATGAAGTCATGTCATTGGTTGAATGACGTGATAGACAAACATCCGACAGTTATATCTCAATGAGATCTAGTTACAAAGTTCACCATTGATGATAAATGCATGAAACCTCGCATCCTAATCCTTAGACTATGAGATAATGCAAATCACCATTCTAGAGGGAGCTTAGATGGTTATCAAGTATCATACCATGACTGGGTGATTAAAAATGTGCCACTCAGGTTTCCCAAAGGGGCGTGTAGAGGAGTACATATCAAGACTAGGAATTTGCCACTCCATGTAACAGGTAGATACATATGTGGCCATCTCAGTGACGTTGCACTAATGAAGCTTGCAAGTATGTGACTGGGTCACGGAATGCAACGACATGGGAACGAGTAAACAAGTTAATTGGTAACGAGATCGAACTAAGGTATGGAGATACCGAAGATCAAGTCTCGAATGAACTAGGTATCAAGTGGCAAACAGACTGGGAAATGACTATTCACGGTTCGAGCGATAAGATTCGTGGAATGCGGGGGGGTCATCATGGGTATCCAGGTCCCGCTGATGATCATTTATATGAGGGGATTCTCAATCATGTCCGGAGTGTTCTCGAACTGAAGGATGTCACGCTTAAGGGTGGGGCGCTTAGAGATAGATGAGGTACCGTAGGAGAAATAGAGAGAGAAACTAGAATAGTTTCGGGTAACATCCGATGGCGATCGGAGGGGCCCCGGAAGGAGTTCTAGAGTAAAGGAATATAATAATATGTGTATTTGAATGTTAATTGGAGAATTAATATTAAATATATATTTTATTTTATTATTAAAGGCATCTTAATGCTAATGGGCCTCACTCGAAGGGAGGCCCAATAGGGCATGGCGCCTAGGGAGAAGAGGCCGGCCGGCCTAGGCATAGTGGGCCGTGAAGGGAATATGCCCTGAGAGGCAATAATAAAGTTGTTATTATATGTATCCCAAGTATATGATATATGTTTATTTTGCATGCTATAATTATATTAATACAGAAACGTTAATACATGTTTGTTTAATAAACAAATAGAAATTCCTAGTTATGCCTCTCTTTGAACTAGCTCATTGATTAACAAGATGATCAAAGTTTCCTGATCATGGACATTGCATGTTGTTAATAACAAGGTCACAACATTTGTGAAATGATGTGATGAACATTCATTCGAACTATAGTATTAAGATCAAAGTCATTGTGTTTATATTTCTATAACATCATACGAAGTAATCCTAGTCCTTAGACCATGAGATCATGTTAATCACTAACACCAGAAGAGTATCTTGATAACATCAAACGTCACACTGTAAAAGGGTGACTATAAAGGTGGGTTCAGTGCCACGAAGGTGTTATGTAGAGGCTCATGGATCAAGAGTGGGATTTTTCCATCCCGATGACAGATAGATATACTCTGGGCCCTCTCGGTGATATCACATTAAGAATAGCTTGCAAGCAAGTGATGTGATCACTACAATGTTATATCACGGGAACGAGAAAAGAGTGCATGTCGGTAACGAGATCAAACTAGGTATTTGGATACTGATGATCAAACCTTGGACATGTAGTATATCATGAGACAAAGGGATTAAGTTACTAGCATTAAAGGTTCTCACGATCACAGAAGTCATCGTTGAATGTGTAGGAGTCAGAATGGATCTCCAGGTCCCGCTTCTGATTATTGATCTGAGAGGAGTCTTGATCATGTATGCATTATTCGCGAACCATATGGTGACATACTTAAGGGTTGCCAAACACCATTTGGAGCAAATATGTTTCAGACAAAAGAATTGCAAAGCGCTGGAATTATTTCAATGGACACCGGAATTGTTTGGGGTGAAATTGCTGAAATTGGTTATGCATGTGATATTGAAATATTGCAGGGGGTTTTATGTGAATGTTTGTTAATTAAAGTAATTAACAAAATTATGAATAAAATAAATAAAAGAGTTTTATTAAATGAGAGTTGCATTAAATTTGGTGGAAATTTAATGCATGTGAGTGGATGTGTGAGTGGAGGCATGTTTATGTGAGTGGAGCTTCCACCACATGAATTAGGAAGAGGTGGGGGCACCCCCCCTTAGGCGCCGGCCATGGGGAGGGGGAGATCCCCCCTCTCCTATAAAATTTTCCCCACTCCTCCCTCACAAAGCACACCTCCTTGTGAAGGATCTCTCTCCCCCTCTAGATATATTCCCCCATGGTCTCGGATTAGCGAGATACATGTCCCTGGTGGCATTTCGTCTGAAAGGAGTTGCTGCTTCCGCTAATTCGCTGGACCGAGGAGGTGGAGGTTGTTCGGTGGCCTGAACGTGTGTGCGAGGATGGATGCGCTGCTGATTTGCGGCGCTAGGACTTCCACATGATCTTGAGATCGGCAAGCATTCGACTACATCATCCATGAGTTCCATCTTGTTAACAAAGCTTTGTTGTCTTCGAGGGTAAGTTATCTATGGATGTATATCCACCTGTTGCTTGTATCTAGTAGATAGATCTTGGCGTATAGTTCCCAACATAGGAATTTTTTTCTTTTCTATGCTGCGAACCAAACAGGCCGCCCAAGTGGGGCCCACCTAGGGCCGGCAGCAGTTCCTAGGTCGCCGTCGGGTGTGGGCAATAGTCCCACACCGCTTGGCCCCTTGGTGCTGCTCTCCCCCTCCTACTATATATAGGGGTCTCCCCTCCCCTTTAGAAGCATCTAATTCTCTCATTCTCTCTCATTTTCCATTGAAGACTTCTCCGTAATATTGGGGAGGACTTCGAGGGATTTGAGTTCTCCACCTTCACACTATCGTCATGTGATCTTCGGTCCGGCATCTTCTTCTTCCGCTGCTCGGCTGGATCGGAGCCCAGGAGACGCCACCTACACCGGACGTGTGTAGTACTTCGTAGGCACCACACTTAGGGTGCTTGGAGTTTCTCGGCTTCATCAACATACGCCTTCCCGCGTAAGGCGTGCCTCGGTCTTCAAGGGTATGAATATCGTCTTCCTTCTCCGTTACTTATGTCTGCATAGTATAGATCCTAGTATTAGTGTTCGTGTAGATATTTTTTTTTGTTTTCTGCTACGAAACCCTTTCAATAACTCCCCGCGAGGTGTCACATTTGAGGCACTCAAGTCGTTGGAGCTGCAGGAGCGCAAGGACTTCATCACGACCTTGAGGTCGGCTTCGGCTCGTCTACATCAACCACGCTCCCCCGAGCGTTGACAACGCTTTTCAGTCTTCAAGGGTAAGTTCGCGAAAATCCCCTCCCGTTACTGCATTATTAATAGCTAGGTCTTGGCAAGAAAAGGGGTTCAGGGCGTAGGGTAAAAATTTACTGTTTTCATACGCGAACCCCTACACGGTCACAGGAGAGAGAGAGAATATCAGCCGGAGGCCTCCCCAAAATAGAGGGAAACTTTATTGATTATTGGTGTATTTATTTTGTCAAAATACCTCTCAATATATAGGGAAAAAACCTCCACCGCTAATTAGCTTAGCCATGTGGGACTAAACAAAGGAGAGGGGAGGAGGGGGCTGGCCGCCGCCGTCCAGGACCCAAGTGGGCCCCACGCGAGGTCCCTTCGCCTAGTCGGCCACCCCTCTCTGTCTTCCCCTTCGGTCTTTTCCTCATGGGCCCTTTTCCCTAGGGATTTTGGCCCAATGAGGTATTTGACCTTTTAATTCATTTTTCTTTTGTTAAATAATTATAAGTAAATGATGAAATCAATATTTAATATTTACTTACATATTATTCAATCCCGTGACTATGGAACTCCCTCCACCTCCACTCCGGACATCCTCCGGACTTACCGAAACTCTTCCGGTTCTCTCTCTTTCTTTACTTCGGTGATTCTGCCGATACCAAAACGATCTCTGAGCATCATCAAGCCCTTAAGCATGATACCCCATGATTTGGGAACACTCTAGACATGGTTTATACCCCTCTCATACCAATGATCATCGGCAGGACCTGGATGCCCATGATGACCCCTGTGCATTCCACGAATCTTTCGTCACTGAACCATGAACGTCGTGTAATATTCCTTTTGTATCTAATACTTGCATTGTCTGAGATCTGATCAATGGCATCACCATGTCATGTTCAATCTCGTTACCGAAAATTAAATGCTTTAACTCGTTCCGACAAGTGATATCCCTGTGATCAAATCACACGCTGCACAACTATTGGATATAACTTCTCCTAGTGGGCCGTGTAGTATCTTTCTATCACGCGGATGGACATATCCATCTCTTGACGCATAATTCCTCTACATGTTCCTCCGAATACCTAAACACACCTTTATGATCATCGCTCCCGCAAATGACGTTTGATGCTATCTAAGTATTCCCGGGTGACAGTGATTGATATGGCATCACGGTCTCAGAAATAGGACACTAGGTCTTTTCTAATAATCGTAACTTGAACTTCGTGACATGATCGGGTCATGATGTTTAGATCGGGTATTGCTCATCATCTCATTCTCGCAATGAGGTAACTCCATTGTCAACTGGCATAAATACCACATGACCAGGAAACCTTGATAATATGTTGACTAATGAACCAATGACTACAGACTAATCGGGAACTCCTGATTGTTTATATATCACACGTGTATTGATGTTTCCTTTCAATATAGTTATAGCATGATATAAAACTTAAGCATAAACTTTATGAAATATGATAATAATCTATATTATTATTTGTCTTTAGGGATATTTCCAACAGTCTTCCACTTGCACTAGAGTACAAATAAACTAGCTGCATTTGTTACTAATCATCGGAACCATATAACCTGGCACCTCTGATCATGCTTGCTCATAGAATAGGTTGAGTCTTGGGTCTGGACTTTACAACCCCATATCCTTTATAACTTACTAATGTCACCTTAATTGACATTAATACTTTGTCATCTCATAATAATATCTTGTGTATGTATCGTAGTTATGACAACAAAGTAAGGTCAGTTTTCAGGAGCCAACAGTGACGTTACATTAGCCAAAACAAGCTTTTTCATAGGCACTGTGTCCTGGGACACACCCTCTGTGAAAAGACAAACTAGTCCCGCCACAACAGTATACATCACACATCACGTTAGATGGTATCCTTACATTTTATTATAAATATAGTTATCAAAACACTGGTACACTATGTGCATTTTTCGATGTTTGTCACCTCGCTTCCTACTTGACTTCTGCCGGTATTATCGATGCAAGGATTTCCAACTTTTAAGGTTGACATATGCCCTTATAAGATAACCTTTAATGTTTTAAGGTATGTCATCCTTCATAGACCTAGAAAACATGTCTACAGTTCTCATTTAGACAATGTGGACAAACTTAGCTCAATGTTCAGTGATTCATACTTAATCACTTCCGAACGTTTCTTCTTGGATCATATATTATGTTGAGTTCTCATCATAGTTTCTAAGACAGAACGTATGTCTCAACATAGTGGATGACGATCATCCTTTTCTTTCTTTCAATCATTGATGTTGAATTTAGTATAATTCCTAATTCGAATGACCAAGGACCATTCTTTAATCAACTCCTATTCTGAAATTGACATGGGTATGCTCCATGGGTACTATGGATTAGCCTATACGGTCAGGGCCGGTCCTGAGATTTTGAGGGCCCGGCGAAACTAAAATTATAGGCTCCTTAATAATTTTTTAATACATAAATATATGAAATGATGAAAAATAAATATTTCAATATACCTAATTGCAATATTCATATAAAAATAACCATGTTACATATTACCTTAAAAATTTATTTTTGTATTCCTAGAACAAAAGTAGGTGACTATCGAATCAATATCAATCTCGTCTAATAACTTCTTCTCGATTCATAGAGTTGTCAAACCATTTAAACTCTCTTGAAACATTTTAGATCTCAAATAGTTTGTCAATAGTTTCAACTTTGAAAAGCTTCTTTCAGCTAATGCAACACTCACGTGCATAGTAAATAAGACCCGATAAACGATAGAATATTAGGATAACAATCCTCTTATTTGACAAACTAAAAAATCTTTATATGAAATTTTTCTCAAGGTAGTACCATCCGAAGGAAAGTAATATTTTATTATCTAATAGAACTCTTCTCGACTAATGTGTCCCTTACTTTGTTATCAGGACTAGCCCAATTTGCCAGATCATAAATGTCTACACAAACTAGTTTCTCATCAACACTAGCAGATTCGGTAGGAGATGAATTAAATATGTGCTCATGATCACTCACATTGTCATTATCCGGGTTGATGTCAGCATTGCCCTCTACACCGATATGGTCCTCTAGATCAACACTACGCTAATCCCCCACAAGGACCAATGCCAACTCATCTGGATTCCTCGAAGTGCTTCTTTTTCCTTTTCTTACCACCGGAATCAGGCACCATAACCAATTAACCACACTAAAAATAAGAAGAAGAACTATTAATTAGAAGTAGAAATAGGGCATAAACTAACAGTACCTAACCCAAGTTTGATTGGGGAAAGATGCTTCGATACCTTCCGACTTCTGTGTAGACAGCAGACTAGAATCATGCCTGCAGCGCCTGAACAGATTGTCCTTGCGAGCAAGATGAGAGGTGACGGGTCGACGACGTGTGTACGGAGAGTCGAGATAAAAAAGGATTAGACAAAGATTTCAGGAACGGGCGAGGCGAACGCCCGAAGCGGAGTATCTTAGTCATGTGATCGATGCAATCAATGATTACCTAATGACCTGTATGATCTGATCACTCTACCTGGACTCCTAGCCTCCTCGTGCGTATGTTTTAGACTAGAAAACTAAAAGGCCTAATCTTGCACAATTGAAAACTCTGAACTAGTACTATTTTTTGGGATATGTACCAGGACATATATGAAACACATATCTAGGAAGGGTCCCCCAAATTTTTTGGCCCGGGGCGGCCGCCCCTCCAGACCCCCCTCAGGGCCGGCCCTGTATACGGTTAGGAGAATCCTAATATAGAAACTACATGCTAAATTGCTGCACCAAGAAGGATCATTGGGGCAGTAAATATTATGCCACGCACGGGGTACGTAGGGTGGTACTACATTGTGCAGTCGTCTCACGGCTGTCATGGCATGTATGCAATGCCAACTTATAATGGAACGCTATGTTAACCTCTTGCTGCCGCGGAAGCGCCTGGTCGGTGGATGACGTTGTGCCAAGATAAAAAAAAAGTGCCGCCGGTGGATGACGTTGTGCCGAGATAAAAAAAGTGCCGCCGCACTTTCCCCGACGGCAGTTATTTCTGACGGATTTTTTTTATCGCACCAGCGCGAGTACGACAATTAGTCGTGTGCTTCGGCGTCTATAAGCGCCAGAGCCCGAGTACGTATTGTAGTATTTTTCAGTTAATCTTTTAAATTTATTGTATGATTGTGGATACCTGAGGGTAACTTCTGGACCCTCCATGTGCTTATTTTCACGTACAAGATCACGTCTATGAATACTTTCATAATGCATAACACTACACAATATCTCCTTTAGGTGACTCCACTGTATTTTAACAACCTGCAAATCCATAGAGCTAGTTGTAGTAGTTTTCTCCAAAGATGGCCAATTTTAAATCACCGAACACAGAAGCAAGTTAGATGAGTGGAGTATGGTTTCATCACATACCCGCGGCATCACATGTCACAAATGTGTCAACCTAGAAATAATCTTTGCAAGGCTTTATTTGAACAAGACAATACTTTTAAGGATTACTACTATGAGAAGCATCGAAACTAAATAAAATGAAAAATAAGACAATGGCAACAACCAAGAAAAAAGTTAGTCATGAGTGAATTCGGTTCATAGTATAGGTAGAAATGCTTAATAATAACAACAATTGTAATGATAACTAACGCGGGGACGAACTTGATGTATTGTGGCAATACCTTTTGCTCCCATGATTTGTTATGCGAGTGCGAGATGGTTAATTGTGTAGGCGGGATGTTTTCCCTAGGCTAAGTGTTTAGTCTTCTGGTTCCTAGGTCTATGTTAACTTGGACATTAGCTTCCTAGAGAATACACGAGTGAATAAAACCATTGTATGACAAGCTAGCCGGTATTGAGATGCACGAAGAACACCTTAAATTCCTCATGCCATGTGTTTTATTTTATGCCACCCAAGAAAAATACAAAATGAAGAGTTGTACACGTACACTAGTTTCTCGCCAAGAGCCGAAACTCCCGTTTGCAACGCAACCAGGAAAAAAGAACACAAAAAATAAATAAGAGGATACCATGAATCCTATAGCCACAATCACAATAATCGTCCAACAAAAACAGAGCCATAGAAACACAAACAAACAAAGAAACAAAAAATTCACAAAGAGTCCAACCCAAAACCCCAGCCGGCCTCATAGAGCGGAGAAGAAGGATCCAAACCCTAACTCATCCATCCATTGCCCCTTGCGGCTGAGGTCTCACCAACCCAGCCCAACCGAATCCAGTCCTCCTCACGTCCCGGATAGAAAACCAAACAACTCGTACAAAATTCACCCAAGCCACACGCACCACCACGGTTTTTCAATTAATCTACTTTAGCCAGTACTAGGACTCGTCGCCTCCGCGGCTCCGCCCGCCCGCGGCATGGCGTTCCTCATCCGCGCGCCGCTCACCTTGTTCGACGACGACGACACCGACGAATACGGCTCCTCGCTCTCCTCGGGCGCATCCTCCCCGTCCCTCTCCCCCTCGCCCCCCGCCGCGGCGGCCCCGGCCCCGCGCTCGCGAGCCGTCCTCGGCGCGCCGCGCGTGGCCGCGCAGCTCTCGTCCTCGGCGACGGACGACGACGACGACAGCGAGGGCGACCTCTTCGACGACGCCGCCGACTTCGGGGACGAGGTCCTCGAGGAGGTCTCCAACGGCTTCTTCCGCATCGCCAGGGTGCCCCCGCCGCCGCCCTCCCCCTCCGACGGAGAGGGCCCGATCTCCTCCGCCGACGACGAGGCGCCCGCGTCGCCGTCCGAGGAGAGCGGGTACTCTGGCGCGGCGGAGGGGTCCTCGGATGAGAGCTTCGCGGCCGCCAGGAGTGCCGTCGACGTGTTCGATGCCGGTGAAGGGAGCGGATTGGAGGAGGAGGATGGAGGCCTCGTTGTCGGAAAGGGCCGCGTGCGCGCCGAGGGCTCGCTGGATGGGAGCTTCCTGAGCTCCATGAGCGTTCTGGATGACGGTGAGGGCTCCGCGTTTGGTGATTCGGTAAATCTCTCGGATGATCCTGTGAGGGATAAACAGGGAGGTGAGGATATTGGTGCTGACGCTGTCGATGAAGTGTTGCCCCAGCCTTCTGTTGGTGACTCTGGGGGCGTCGATGGTGGTGCGGTGCACATTGTGGATGCTTCCGAAGGGAATGCTGGAGATTCTGAACAAGGGGTTGCTGAATTGGCTCATTTACTGAATTCTGCAGAAGAGGAATATGCTGATTTTGAAATCATCAAACCCAAGCATGAGGTTGCTGAATTGCCTCATGTGGTGAATGCTACAGAAGCTGAAAGTAATGCTCCTGAACTTCACAATGCGGATTCTTCTGTTGCAAAAGATAACATGCCGGAGCATGAATTTGTCACACATGTTGAAGATGCCAGTCCTGAAAATCTTACCAAAATTGAGCTCGCAGAGGTTCATAGCAATATTGATGGCTCACATTTGCATGCTGGTGGTCATAGTAAGGTAGGCGGGGAAACTCATGGTGATCATGAAGTTTCTGATGATCCTGCATCCGTACCAACCTTTGAGACTGAAAATGCTGTGGAATTCCTTGGGAAGGAAACGGAGGACAATGTGCCTGCATCCAAGGGCACACGCTTTGGTTTGGATGATTCAGATGAGGATCAGTTGAGTGATGATTATGAAGAGGAGGAGTTGAGTGGAAAGAATATTGAGATTTTTGATTATGCAGCTTTAGCTGAGCTTCTGAGGGCGGCCAACAGATCACCTGCACAAAGCAAGGCCAAGGTCTTTCCAGTTGAAAAATCTGATTCCGGGCAACCGTCTCCTACCGTGGTTAGCGTTCCGAGAACAAGCACGGCTGCTGCACCTGCGCTAGATGTGGTTGCTGACCCGGAGAGTGCAATGACTAATGAGGAGAAGAAGCTGTACGGAAAGGTGGACATGGCACTAATCAAGTATTTACGGCTTCTGTATAGGTTAGGGTATGACACCGAACATCAGGTACCTATACAAGTGCTGTATCGGCTTAGTCTTGTTGAAGGCTTCAGACACATAAGGGTAGCAGACCACTCCTCAGAGCTTGAGAATGCCTGGAACAGGGCTTTGCAGCTAGAGGCAGAGGGGATAGATAACTTGGAACTCTCCTGCAATGTGTTGGTCCTTGGGAAGACAGGAGTGGGGAAGAGTGCAACGATAAACTCCATCTTTGGCGAGGACAAATCCAATACAAATGCTTTTCTACCAGCAACATGTTCCGTGAAGGAGATTGCTGGAGTTGTTGGTGGTGTTAAATTTCGTGTTGTTGACACTCCAGGACTTGGGACTACAGTTATGGATGAAAAATCAAATAGGAAAGTGCTCAAGTCTGTTAAGAAGTATATCAAGAAATGCCCTCCTGACATTGTTTTGTATGTCGATCGGATTGATACGGAACGGCAGGGTGCAAACGACCTATCCCTACTCCGATGTATTACCAGTGTGCTAGGCCTATCAATATGGCCGAAAGTCATTATCACTCTTACTCATTCAGCAGCAGATCCTCCTGAAGGACCTAGTGGCTCTCCAATGAACTATGAGATGGCCATTACTCATCGGACCCGTGCCCTTCAGCAAACCATCCGACAGACTACTAATGACCCTCGGATTGAGAATCCAGTGGCTCTTGTGGAGAACCATCACCTTTGTGAGAGGACAACAGAGGGTGAAAAGGTGCTTCCTAATGGCCTTATTTGGAGGCGCCTGCTCCTCCTCCTATGCTACTCACTGAAGATGGTTGCTGAGATTGATAGCCTTTCAACTCGTCGTGCTGCTTCTACAAGCCTCTTCCGTCTCCCTCTTCAGCTGCCTCCACTTCCTTACTTTTTATCATCTTTGTTGCGATCTAGAGAGCACCCCAGGCGAGCAAGTGAGCAGAAGCTTGAGAGTGTGGACTCAGATGTTGATATTGATGAATTGCTTGATGAGGATCAAGAGGATGAAGAAGATGACTATGATCAACTTCCTCCCTTTAAGCCGTTAAGTAAATCACAGGTTGCAAAACTCTCCAAAGAGCAACAGAAATTGTATTTTGATGAGTATGACTACCGAACCAAGCTTCTCCAGAAGAAACAGTTGAAGGAACAGCGCAGAAGTTTGAAAGAAATGAAGAATAGCGAGGGCAATAATCATGATGTATCTGAGGAGAATGGTCATCCTGATGATGAGTATGACAATGATAGATCTCTTATGCCAGACTGGGCCTTGCCATCTTCATTTGATTCTGATGATCCAGTATACCGTTATCGGTGTCTTGAACCTACAGCGAACCTTCTCGTACGTGCTGTTACCAACCCTGAAGGCTGGGATCATGATTGTGGGTTTGACGGTGTGAGCCTCCAGTACAGCCATGATGTTGCCAATGCATTTCCAGGTTCGCTGTGGGTCCAAGTTAACAAGGACAAGAGAGAATTCACCATTAATCTGGAGTCCTCAATATCAGCTAAGCATAGTGAGCATGTTTCAACCCTTGCAGGCTTTGACATACAAACCATGATGGACCAGCTTGCTTACACTCTCAGAGGGGAAACCAAATTGAAGAATACCAAGAAAAATGCCACTGCTGGAGGTTTGTCCATGACTTTAGTGGGAAACACCATGGTGACTGGAGCGAAATTTGAAGACAGACTTTCAGTTTGTAATTGGTTAGCACTGATAGCAAACGCTGGTGTCTTGTCCATGAAAGGTGGTACTGCATACGGACTGAATATGGAGGCGAACCTGCTTGAAAAGGACTATCCCATGGGTCACGGTCTCGCAACTTTGGGTGCATCCCTGGTAAGGTGGCATAAAGAATGGACTATGGCTGCAAATTTGGATTCCCAGTTCTCTGTGGGAAGGACTTCAAGCATGGCAGTTCATGTTGATATGAACAACAAACAAACTGGACGAGTGAGCATTAGGGCCAACAGTTCAGAACATCCGAAGATTGCTCTATTAGGCATCTTTTCGGCGGCAATGTATCTGTGGAGCAGGATGCATCCTTGTGATCCTAATTATGAGTAGCGCCAGTTGGTGGTTAGCACTGTAGTTTTGATTCCCTAACATTTTTATTCTTTTACCTGTCCCCCTCTTGTTTGAGTTTGTAGTTCTATTAAACGACAACTTCTGTTCCTTATATGTCTATTTGTTTTGACATAGCTGTAAAATTTATGCACATGTATGTGCCAAATAACAGAGTAGATGCCTATGTTTTTGTTGCTCATGCTGGTGATAAATATTCCTGGTATGTATTCATGAAATGTCTTGTCATATCGTCGTGTAACTATCTACTGTATAAGACACAATTTTGTGTGGTTATGATTTGGTTCTCCAGCCTTTCATCCATTGTCAACCAGTTCAGATATAGATATGCTTACCAAGACTGCATAGATTATACCACATATGTAAACCCTTTATGTGTGGAAGTAGTGTGCCCAGTCTTATTGGTGCACTGGGCTAGAATCCCTTCCAAAACGAGAAGGGCAACCTAACCGGGCACGCACTGATCCTTCAGGCAATTTTAGGTCAATGGCATGTTGACGCGTTTACCTGAAATTGACTGGATTGGCGGTTGTGTAAGGATTTCTCTCACTGACTCTTCATGGACCTGGTGCTACGGTCGGTGGATGGATGGAGTGGGGGCTTCGACCTGTTGTAGTCCCCTCTCTTGCTCCTCTGACCATCTCCCTTTGATAAGCAGCGGCAACACAGGGACCTCAACAAGGAGACAGCACCACTTGATCCGGCATCAGTCATGCGCAGAGATGAGGCAACACTCAAGAAGTATTGCTGGGGGAGTGGGGGTGGCAACGGACCAAGCAGTTTGAAAGTTACAGTTTGAAAGGTACATATGCCACTAGAAGCCAAATTATTTCCTCATGGTAGTGGGTAATCAGCTGTCAATCAGGGCCCAGGAGCATGTTCATCTGAATGATGCCCATAGATGGCATAATTACACGAAAAATTTAGAACACCAGTGTAAAATAGCAGATATTTGAGTGTGGGCAGATTCTGATTCAATTTTTTTTCTTCAGCTAACAATTTCTAATAAAAATGTACTAGATTTTTAGTCATCTGCTTTCTTTTCCTGTAGTGAAATCAAGTTGAATGAGGCTGCTATTCTGCAGTGCATGTTTACATTGTTCTCGGACTTAGGCGTGTGGTTGCAAGCCAACAGAGGATGTGAAGCAATTTTTTAATTTGAGTTTGACAGATCGGTGAGGTATGTTTATTTCTTTCCCTCATTGTATCTGTGCAACATCTGTGGTTGACCTATGGTTCTCTGGTCAGACATAATGCATTTTTCTCTATTAAAACGGTACTGGTAATTAAATCAGTGGTGGCCATGTCTTTAGTTGCATCCATGTCCTTCTCCAGCTGTACATGTTTTGGTCCTTTTTTTTGGTTTCTCAATTGTTTTTCTCTAATGGCTACCCGTTCAATTTATTTCCTAATTACCCCCTACATTGTAAACATGCCAGTCAAATAAGCAGTTTAAATTGCATGGTCTGTATGTTTCTGTACTTATTAGCTTTTGTCTGAGTTACTTCAAAAGTCTAAAAATACGTACTCCCTCCGGTTCATATTAGTGGTCTCAAGTTTGTCTAGATTCGTATGTATCTAGTTAAGTATTTAGACTAGATGCATTTGTATCTAGACAAAGTTGCGAACGTTCATATGGACCGGAGGGAGTAGTAATAAAGAATGACATGGTGCAATTTACTGCTTTCTACACTGCAGTAGTTAATCTTCTGACCGAGTTTTATTAATATTTTCTTAGCCTTGATGGCTAAGCAGACCTGCCAAAGCCAATTCAGATACAGGACCTTGTTTGGTGCTAGAGAAGTGTTAGCCCGAAAAGCTTTCAATCAATGAACGACAGAGTCTCATGCATAATTTTCCATTGGACCCATCACAGAATAGGTAGAAAATAGTAAGTTCAATGTGTATCTCCGTTCCTATGTCGACAAGTAATTTCTTCTGTAGTTCTAATGCTGATGTTGGTTCCTGTTCCTTTTTTGGTTTATCTTACAGTTTATTGTCCAACCACAAGTGTTTCTGCGTGCTGGTCAAGACTCAAGATAGTTGAGAGCTGGAAGCCTTGAAGGACCAAGGTCCTTGAGCTGTTATGCTAGCAAGATTCAAATGGCAGTTCGGTCGTACCCAGGTCAGAGAAATTTCTATTCAGCGGCGAATGACTTCTACTCTGCTTCAAGCAATGTGCAGGTGGTACAATCTTCTTTCAGTTCAAGTATAATACAGTATTTTATTACTCTTCTCAGATTTTTGTATGGAGACTGTGTTTTCTGAGATATGAAACTGAAGAACAAATTCAACGTATTGTTAGTTCCAATGTGTCCTTCACTCTATTTTTGCCCTTGTCAGGTCCAGTTAGATGTTTGCATGAAATCCATGAGAAATAAGATGTGCAGAACTGAAGTCAAAACTTATACTTCTCGTATTTAAGGTCAAGCTCGTGTGAAATTCTTTATGTCAGTAACGTTTTCCCTATTGCAAAATATTAGCGTGGTGGTGCATTGGTATGATTTGTATGTAAAAACAGTGCAGCAAATACCTTATTCAAATCAATATCTTGTATGCGTCCTGAATGCCTGAATCTTTATCTAACAAAAACTGCCACCACAGGAAAGTGGATGGTGGGATTGACACTAAGTATTTCCATAATTGATGGATTTGAGCATTGACCATTATATCTTCATCGTTGTTTAATCTACTTAGTATGGAACTTCGTCCCATTGGCGAATTATTGGACTAATTAGCTCAACAACTTCATCCCATTGGCCAGTTATTGAGCTAATTAGGCCAATAACTGGCCAATAAGATGCAGTTCTTTTGGCAGAACTGTTCAGCTCTATTGATGTTAGGAGGATCTTGCAGATACCGATCAGTAACCAGGGGTTTGAAGATCTCATTGCTGGGAAACTTGCGTGTCCAGGACGTTGAGTTACTAATCCCGTCTGGAAAAATTTGTGGCAGCTTAAAATCCCAGGAAAGGGTTAAAGTTTTTGTTTGGCGTGCTCTACATGGAATCATTCCCCTAAAGTGTGTTTTAGCCAACAGCCATATCGGCACCTCATCTGAGTGTCCGATCTGC
This sequence comes from Avena eriantha, assembly GCA_910589775.1. Classification (NCBI taxonomy): domain Eukaryota; kingdom Viridiplantae; phylum Streptophyta; class Magnoliopsida; order Poales; family Poaceae; genus Avena; species Avena eriantha. Next base: position 536,744,406 of record OU342745.1, read on the forward strand.
AGTCACGGACCTGAAGACGTGCTTCATATGCTATTTATCTGTCTAGATGTGCAAGATCTGTGGAGGAACCTGGGGCTTTTTGATGTTATCCAAGATGCTTTACAAGTCAGATCGGTCTGGTTCTGGAGGCTGGTGCACCTGTTGAGGCTGCACAATAATTTTCAAGGTTTTAATAATGTGGGTTTGAAAGAAGTGGTTTCGGTCACAAGCTGGTACTTGTGGTGGGTTAGGAGGCGCAAACTTGTGATGAGCCTGTTCCACCCCTATACATACAAGAGTGCAAAATGTCGATTCTTGTTATCACGGCCAATGCAGCAAAAGCTTCAGGACATCTGGCTACTATTACAAGAACTAAATGGTGCAATCCAGGGCCTCGTCAGGTAAAACTGAACATTGATGCTTCTTTCCATTCAGACTCTTTTTCAGGATCAACGGGGTCTATACTTAGAGACTACCAAGGTTCTTGTGTGGCTGCCACATGTTGCATCGTCAGCAATGGCGGCGCGATGGAAGCAAACGAGTCAGCTTATGAGCTAGCTAGAGATAGTTTTGCTAAACGATGTAAACCTGTGCTGGCGATTAATGAAGCTCACAGCAGAGTCCTATTGTCAAACTGGAAAGCATTAACGCAGTGGAGCGCTCTATGGCACTTCTGGTTTCAAAGAGTCGGAAACCCTTTCTTCAGATTAAACAAAAGCTTCTCACGGTTTTAGATTTTATACCGTGTTCAAAAGTTTATGACGTGTCTTCATTTATGCAGAAAAGAGGGATGGGCTCGAATATATGCAGCAACTTTGTTTTAAAATAAATTCACCGCGCCCTTAACATGCTACTGGTAGTAGGATGGTAACATCACATCTTAATGCAGAAATAGCAGAATAATTCAGATAGATATCCAGATCTTGAGTCTAAATTCAACGAGGTCGTCAAGGAGCAAGCTTGGCGACCAGCTCTTCCAGAACAGAGGGGCAACTGCTCCTCAGGTGCTCAAACCCATCAGACGCCATGACTGCCTTGAGGTTACCCGGAGCAGTGAGGAACCGGAGGCATGCCTTCTTCAGAGCAGCGCAGCCATGCTGCTCGGCCAGCGCCATTGTGGTCGCCACAGTGCCTCTGCTGACCTGATCGCACAGCTTTCTCTCGCAGATCAGCTTCAGCCTCTCCAGGTTGTACCTGTCCGCAGCGACAAGCAAATGCTGAGCCATCGCCGCCCCCTTGTCACCCTCGTCCGTCGCGGGCAGCGTGTCCGTGTAGATGAAGTGCAGCAACGCCCTGAATACTCTGGCTTCCATGTCGTGGATCTGCACCAGAGTCGCGGTCTTCTCCTTCATGGGGCCAAGGAGTTCCGCCTTGAAGACCGAGGACCGGGCAGCGAGGACGCACCTGTGCGCGGCGAATGTCTCGGCGCGGACCTGGAAAGTGACATCGGCCGCCTCGCCAGCCAGGAGTAGCTGTCCGAGATGTTGTTGGATGTCTGATGGTGGCACAACCACGTCGGATGTTGGGACCGGCTCGGTGAAGATCTCCTTTGACACGGTGACGTCGCACCTGATGCTGAATGCGTCGTCCCTGAGGTAGAGGGATTCCTCCAAGTCCTTTCTTTTGGTGAACTGGTGGAAGCCCCATGATTGATCTTTGCTAGAGAAGGTGTGTATCTGTCTGGTTTTTCTGCTGTAAAGGGGCACTGGCTGGCTATCTTGGTCAAGCAGACTTATCTTGAATTCTGCTTTGACTTGATTAGCATTATTTCGTTCAGAGCAACACAGATAGATGGATATCCATCCAATCGGCATTAGCAGAGCCATCGCCGCCCGGGCAGTACCGCATACACCAGCCATGGCCTCCGGCCGCGAATTTTTCGGAGGCGACCCATTTGCCGTTGCCAAGCCCCTTGGTGCGGGAGTAGCCGTCTATCTTGACGACGTGCGACCCTGAAACGGCCTGCGCGCCGTCATGCCTGCTGCCGGAGATGACGGAGAAGAGATGGACATGGCGGTGACGGTCTTTAGGGTTTTCGGTGTGGCTACGTGCCCACCGATGATTAGTTTATGTATACATTAATAAGGTAGGTTGCAATACAAGATGTATACGGTAGAGACATATTCTAACACACCACATCAATTTAAACGGGTACGATACAAGGTTTAGGTTGGTTCTAAATCGGTCTAATTTCTGCCGCGTGGCTGATTTAGCAAATACAGCAGCCAACTGATCACCTGAAAATATAAATCCACCTTTAAGGCACCATCAGCTACTCGCTCACGCATAATGTGGATGTCTATCTCAATATGCTTTGTGCGAGCATGAAATACTGGATTTGCCATTAAGTAAGTAACCCCTAAGTTATCACACCATAAAATGTGAGCTCGGTGCTAGAAACCCCAAGTTCCTTGAGCAAAGAAGATATTTTGGGAGAAATAATAACTTGTATTGATTTGTCAAAGATTACAAAGAATATATGTAGATGGGAGGGTCAGCCGGATTAGGGTTTAGCCAAATCGACTATAGGAGTTCTAGTCTTATACAAATACAACTCTAATACCCCCCCCCCCCCCGCGCAGTGTCAACGTCGGGCGACATAATGTTGAGACTTGAGCGAATATTAGTAAATGCTGCAGTCGGAAGACACTTGGTGAAGATATCTGCAAATTGGGCGCTTGTTGGAACGTGGAGAACACGAACCTCTCCAAAGCCACCTTTTCTCGAACAAAATGAATACCAATCTCGATGTGCTTCGTATGGCGATGTTGAACCGGATTCGAGACCATGTAAACTGTAGATATGTTGTCACAATAGACAATAGCAGCATGCTCGATCGGTTGATGAAGCTCGGCAAGTAGTTGGCGGATCCAAACCGCTTCGGCCACTGCATGAGCAACCACCCTGTATTCTACTTCCGCCGAGGACCTGAAAACTATAACCTGACTTTTCGAAGACCAAGAAACAAGATTATCACCCAAATAAACACCAAAGCCGAATGTGGATCGTCGAGTATCTGGACAACCTGCCAAGTCTGCATAAGAATAAATTGTCAAGCTTGTAGGAGTAGACGAATTAGGAAGAAACCATGGTCAAGTGTGCCTTTGAGATAGCGGAGAGTTCGTTTGACAAGGGAGATGTGTGGAACACGTGGGTCATGCATATATAAACAAGCTTGCTGAACGGAGTAAGAAATATCTGGATGAGTAAGAGTAGCATATTGTAGTGCCCCTGTAAGTCTACGATAGAATGTGGGGTCGGGAATAGGGTCGCCGTCTGCAGTCAGTTTGGTACCGATATCAGCCGGCGTACGACTTGGTTGACAGTCAAGCATACCAGCACGAGACAAGAGGTCAACAACGCTCTGAACACTCTGGCTTCCATGTCGCTGATTTGAATGAGAGCCGCAGTCTTCTCCTTCATGGGACCGAGGAGTCTGCTTTGACTTCATTAGCATTATTTCGTTCAGAGCAACACAGATAGATGGATATCCAATCGGCATCATCCGATCCATCGCCGTCCGGATAGTACCCAATGCACCAACGATGGCCTCCGGCGGCGAATTTTTCGGAGTCGACCCATTTGCCGTTGCCAAGCCCCTTGGTGCGGGAGTAGCCGTCTATCTTGACGACGTGCGACCCTGAAACGACATGCGCGACGATGGCCGACGCCGTCATGCCTACGGGAGACGATGGAGAAGAGATGGACATGGCGGTGACGGTCTTTAGGGTTTTCGGTGTGGCTACGTGCCCACCGATGATTAGTTCATGTATACATTAATAAGGCAGGTTGCAATACAAGTTGTATACGGTAGAGACACCGTGTCCAATTCTAACACACCACATCAATTTAAACGGGCATGTACAGGATTTAGATTGGTTCTAAATCAGTCTAATTTGAAAACAGCTAGCTGTTTTGCAATTAAAAAACAGACACTTTTCAGGCTGTCGGATCTCCGTCCCGGATCTCAGCGCGCAGCTGTCTCTTTTCTTTTTCGGCTCAGTTTCTTTTTTAATTTCATTTTAGTCTGGATCAATCGTTGTGCTTCGTGTTCCTCGGGAGAGAGAGAGGAGGAAGGTATGGCGGAGATGGCAGCAGCCGGTGGCGATGCCGCAGCTAGCTCGGCTGGTGCCGGAAAGGGCGGATGAAGAGAGTGGTGGCTCGTGAGCGCCAAAGGCATGGACTCTGCGGACATGACGGGTACTCTTCTGCCCTCCTTCCATTGCTCCGTTTCTCTCTTTCCACGCTCGCTCCCCGGCTGTGTGATGTGTGAAATTTGATTGTTTGCTAGCTGCACCTAATGAATCGGATTTTTTTTTCAAAATGGGTAGCGGAGCCCCGGCCTCTGCATCGAGCGATGCACACAACCTTTATTTATTATTAGAACCACAATGTTTGGCTAAGGCCATTACAAGATCATACAAACCGGAACCGCCAAAACAAAACACCGAGCAAAAACGATAACCATATCGCCAGCTCCCCAACGAGATCTATCAAACACCTATCTACATGTTTCGACTCCACCCAATGGTCACTCACACTATTGCTACTCGTCAAGAGAAGCTGGAGCACCTTGGCGCGACGGCTCGAACTCAAGCAAAAGGAGCCCTAGAACCGCACAACATATCCACGGAGCGCCGCCCACGCACATGCTCCGAATGTCACCGCCTTCACTATCTTCTGCCAACCATCTTCAACATGTAGATCGATGGGCCGACTCTTGCCACAATAGCCACCGATACCACCGCGGTGCCAAGCAGCACCACCCCCTGTGCGCTAGCTGTTCCACCTTTCCCGCCACTTCCATCCAACGCTGCTCCACAGGCGATGCTCCCAGGAGAGAAAGCGATACCGACATCGCGGCACCGCCATCGCCCGACCCAAAGATCTTAGGGTTTCCCCCGGAGTAGCACGATTGAGGTCGACACAAGGTGCACGGCGATGCCTTCATCAAGGTAATGATGTGGTAACACCGCCATCGCCTGCCAATGGCTCGGTTTCACCGGCACCTAGGTCTCCCCGCCTCGCTACTGGGACTGGAAGACATCTGCCAATCCAGCCGCAGGCTGGCCACCTTCGACGGAGAAGATGTCCACCTCCACCAAACCTAGGGCCTCCACCCCGGGCGCCCTCATGATGCAAAGTAGACCGCAGAATACCTCCGGACGACACCGGATGACGTCGAGGAGGCGAAGACGTCACCGATCTAGGAACCCTAGATCTCGACACCATCCGTCGCCCCGCCGCCCAGGGACCGCTGCCGTCAGAGCTCACTGGCCACCGCCCACCCGCCATCATTGTTGGAGATCCGCTGGAGCGCCACCACCGATGCGTGGATCTCGAGCCGCCGCCGCCATGGAAGCGACGCACACGAGGGCTAGGGCCCCACCGCCGCCGCGCCGCTAGAGCATTTTCTAGCGACGGAACCGGCGGCGGCGGAGAGGAGGGGGCATGCGGGAGTAGGGGGCTGGCCGGGGGCGAGGGTGGCGACCCGGTGCGGCGGCGGCGGCGACGCCGCACGGGGTTAGCAGGAGGAGGAATCAGATTTGGTGTAGTAAGTGCGATTACTTGAATGATCTACACACAGTGCAAGCTGATTAGATCTGCAGTTATGCTCATGGTCGGCCGGCCGGTTGGCGGTACTTGTATGTTGATCCAAAAAAATTAGTAGGCAGATAACTTTTCGCTTGTTTGATCTATATGAAAGATTACTCCATGATAGTACAGCTTCCAAGACCTATTCAATTTGTTTTGGTTCACAATCACAGTGTTGATTGAATTGATGGATCAATGTATTTTGGCAAGCTTGCAGATTACAATCAGTACATACACATAATTAAATGGTACTGGCAGATGTGATCTGCTAGTTATCTTGTGCAGTCATTTCCTATCTAGTCAACATGTCCGATAAGTCGGAATGATTAGTAGAATTTGTTCATGTAATATGTATGGCAGGGATTGTTCGGTATCGCAGCGAGTTCCTGCGGCGGTTTGGTCCTTTGTACTAGAGAGGTGGCGATGCTAGCATATGGTAGGTTAGGAGGCTTGATTCGGTGCCGATATATGAATTATTGAATTTACTACATTTTTCTTCCTCATTCAGTTTTTTACCTCGCGTGTGTCGAGGCTATGCGGTGAGTTCCTCTCATGGGAGCACGATTTTGGACTAGCTCAGTCGTGATGGTAAGCATTTCATAGTCGGTGAGGTTTGTATTGGTGTCGTGGATACGGGTTCCTCCTCATTTGTGTTCACTGTCCGTTTTGTTTGGCGTTAGTGTTTAGGGATTTTTTTCTAATGTGGGAATAGCTTGAATTGTTTAGGTTTCAATTTCAGCTTAGTTTAGATTTCTTTGATCTCAGGATGATTTTAAAGGTCATGTAGCTTGATTCTGACTGAGGTTTTATTTTTGATTTTGGGTTTGTTATTCTTACAGCTCGTACTGAAGATTGTCTTGGTGTGGTAAGCAGCTTGAATCGACTAGTATTTATTTTAAATTTAGTTTTCATGTACAATATACGATGTAGGAATTGGTTGGATGGATGAGCTAGGTTCTGGCTAACTACTATTTCCACTTTTCCTCTATTCATTGGTGGTTTTATAGGTTGTTAGGTTCTGAATTGTAGCTATTTTATTTCTTATGTTCTACTCCCTCCGTTCCAAAGCTTAAGGCTTTTTTTTTTTGAAAATTCAAGCCGCGGAAAGTTTGACTAAACTTTTAGAAAAAACTATCAAGAAATATGATACTATATAGATACCATGTGAAAATATGTTTCATGGTATATCAAAGGGCATGGATTTCACATTGTAAATATTAATAATTTTTTCTAAAAACTTGGTCAAACTTTACATAGTTTGACTTTTGCAAAAAAAATATAAGCCTTAAGTTTTGGAATGGATGTAGTATATGGTTTAGATTTTTACCATGCAGGTTTGAATGCTTTTTAGCAGACTAAATGCATTATCCATGAGCCTTACTTGGTATCCAATTCATATTTTATCTTTAGATGAGTTCAAATTTTCTGCATTTCTTCAGGCCCACTCTTCATTTTTTCTCAGTCTTCTCACTTCTTCATTATTTCCGTATGCATTTTCATTTCTCACTTGCATCTTCTTCATTGGTCTTTATTCTTTCTGTGAGCATTCCCGGTCTTTCTTTTAGTATATTTAGTTCCATTATTCATTTTAGTTTGATTCTAGGGACTGATGTTAGTATTAGTCTCTCATTCCATTAGCTCTTCTTCTTAGTTTATCTCTTATTTCTTTAGTTTTTCTTTTGTTCATATGTTCATGTTTTCAGTATCTCATTTTCCAGTCCCTAGTTTCTCATTCTTTTTGAGTATTCATTATCTCAATTATTTATTTTTCTATCTCTTAGTATTTCATTTCTTATTTCTTCATGGTTCACTTCTTCTTTCTCCTAATTGTATTTTTCGTATTCTTTCAGTTTGGATTAGTTCAGTATAGTTTAGTTATAGTTTTCTTTAGTTTATATTTCAGTACTACTTTAGGAATTTCAGTACTTCACTACTTTAGTTTTCTTATTTTTCTTTATTGGACACTTATTCAGTAATTCAATTTTTTCTTTCTCATTTAAGTTTGCTTTTCAGTTTGTCAATTGAGTTTCCATTTTAGTCCGATTCTATCTTTTTGGGGGACAGGGTCAGGGTGGGTAACTTAAGCAGTTGATCTTTATTGGCAAGTTCTTCTCATTTGACAAAATATATTTAGTCAAGTTTAGTTTGCCATTTATTCAGTTTTTATCTCATATGTTAAGTCTCTTTCTTCTCATTCTTAAGTTTGTCTTGCCTTGAAGTGCCTTAAGTTTCTCTTTTATTTTTATTCAATCTTTGTTATTCTTTCTTAGTATCTCATTATATTTATGTTTCCTTTTATTTGTTTAGTTTATCTCGTTATTTTTTTAATATTCAGAAACTTGATTTAGTTCATCTGTCATACTTAATTGAAGATGTCATTTACTCATTTCTCAGCCTAGCTATCATTCAAGTCGCTTTCTTCAGTTTTGATTTTCATTCCCGTGCGTTCTACCTCTTGTCTTTCTAAGTCCCTTTATTCTCATTCATAGGTGTTCCTTACCTTGAAGTGTCTTAAATTTGATTTTTATTCACTTGTGTTCTTCCTTTTGTCTTTCTAAGTCCCTATCTTCTCCGTTTGTTGTCCTAGTTGTGTCTTATGTCAACTTCTTTCTCAGCCTTGTCATTCTCAATATATCTATCAACCTTACCATTCTTAATTTTCCTCATAGCTTGTCATTCCTAGTCTTCATGTATTTTGTCAACTCCAAAGTGCTTGAGTTCTTGCTCGTGCCAATTGCTAGCTCCTAGATGTGTCTCTGTTTTACCTATGGATTGTGTTGATGTTCTGTGATGTGCTGTGAAAGTTTCTGATTTTTTATGATGCACTATTTGAATGTTCAAAGTTAATCAGATTTTATGTCTTGTCAATTGACAGATAAAGTGTGTTTATGTTAACAATATACTCATAACCTAGTTCTTATGAGTTTGTCGTTCTCTTCATTATAATTTCTAGATCTGAGTCCCTCTTTGTGTGGTCTATAGTATTTCTGACCCTTTTTTGTCTAGCATCACCTATTGGAGCTGCAAGGAAGATACATTGTTGTGGTCATCTTTTTGCCGGCATTTTTCTAGTAACTATATTGGTTTGTAGTTTTGCCAGAATTGAGAGAGAGGAGGGGGCATAGTGAGTGTTAGCTTCACTTAACATGTTGCTCTGTAACTCTTCAGTTAGTTCAGTTGTCGACTGTTAAGTTCAGTTTCATCGGGTTAGCAGTTTTTAGGATTTCTTTCAGTTGTTTTTGTTTCTCGAGCTCACGCATAGTGTTATGCCCTTAGAATAAGTCGCAGAGGAACTGAACATCTGATTGATCCTTAGATCGTGGGAGGCAAAATGGATACAAATAACCTAGAGGCGAAAGAGGTGAGAGGGGGAGTGATGCAATGCTCGTCATGATCCTAGTTGTAGATGACCAATTCTTCAGCTAACATATTGGTCTACAATTCTTGGGTTGGTTCAGTTTTGTTAGGTTACCAAGTTTGTGGGGCCAAGTTTTGTGAAGGTATCTTTTCTTCTTCGAAAGTGAATAGTTTGCGAAACCAAGTTTGTAAAGGTCTCTTTTGTCCTTTGAATGTGAGTTTGATATGTTGTTTAATAAATTCTTGTTTATATATCTTTCTTTATTCCTTGTCTGTAATCTTGTGAACCAAGCGATGATGTAGCAGTGTCGGCTGATTTGGATCAGAGTTCTCCTATCTCCAGAGTCATGTGCACGTACTCTGTATTTTGGTGCACGAGATGCGTGTTTTGAGAAGCACATGTGCTAGGTAACTGATTTCCAGTCTATAATTTTTCAGTCTCTTTTTCTAAGATTAGAAGATTTATTTTCCCCACCATCTCCTAGATGAAATGCATTCTCCCAGTTCAAAAGAGAAAGCGATCATGTGGATGCCTGGATGGGAGCACTTGCCGTACTCAGGTCAGTCCAGTTCACGACCTTCTTTAGGAGATGTAGTTCTTCACCATCTTCCGTTTCTCTTCTTATTTTTCAAAGATTTGTGTATTCATTCTATCTAACTTTTCTCTCATTCTTTTTTTGTTCATGTCGCTCTTTTCTACATTTCTGCGCTTGCTGCTGTCGCCTTAGTGTGCTAGAAGCTCGATCAGGTGGAAGAGAACCAAGAAGGTTTTGACCACGCTCCCAACAGTACCAGAAGTCAAACAGGTTGAGGCTGGTGTGTTTTTGGTTTTTTGCTGGACTGAGGAGGTCGCTCGTTTTTTGGTTCCGGACCAGATTGAAAGCGACGTTATGTCTATATGGTCGAAAAGCTACATATGTTACGGGCCTTTCGTAGCTAGAGGTTGCGGATTTTAGAGTAAAAAACATAGACTCAAATACGAATTGTTACAACTCAACGGCTGGCTGGAAAATATGTCTGTTTGTCTAGCCAAAAACAGACACTTTTCTCTTTACTTTTCATTTAGTTTTCAGCCTGACAGGTGTCATCTTATTATTGGCATAAAAATTTGTTTGTTTTTCAATTACAAAACAGCTAGCTGCCCAATAGTCACAGCAAATACATCAGCCAACTGATCACCTGAAAAAATAAATCTCACCTTTAAGGCACCATCAGCTACTCGCTCACGCATAATGTGGATGTCTATCTTAATATGCTTTGTGCGAGCATGAAATACTGGATTTGCCATTAGGTAAGTAGCCCCTAAGTTATCACACCATAAAATGGGAGCTCGGTGCTAGGAACCCCAAGTTCCTTGAGCAAAGAAGATATTTTGGAAGAAATAATAACTTGTATTGATTTGTCAGAGATTACAAAGAATATATAGAGGGGAGGGTCGGTCGGATTAGGGTTTAGCCAAATCGACTATAGGAGTTCTAGTCTTATACAAATACAACTCTAATACCCCCCCCGAAGTGTCAACGTCGGGCGCCACGATGTTGAGACTTGAGTGAATATCAGTAAATGCTGCAGTCGGAAGACCCTTGGAGAAGATATCTGCAAATTGGGCGCTTGTTGGAACGCGGAGAACACGAATCTCTCCAAGAGCCACCTTTTCTCGAACAAAATGAATATCAATCTCGATGTGCTTCGTACGGCGATCCCGGGAAAGAAGGAAGACCGAGGGTAACTAACTCTTCCTTCTGGAAAATCTATATCCCAGCTCGTTTTCATCGAGCCTCCCCCCCCGTTTGGAGTATAGCCAAGTGGTAAGGCATCTGTTTTTGGTGTTTAACCGGATTTGAGGCCATGTAAACTGCAGATATGTTGTCACAATAGACAATAGTAGCACGCTCGGTCGGTCGATGAAGCTCGGCAAGTAGTTGGCGGATCCAAACCGCTTCGGCCACTGCATGAGCAACCACCCTGTATTCTACTTCCGCCGAGGACCTGGAAACTGTAACCTGACTTTTCGAAGACCAAGAAACAAGATTATCAAATAAACACCAAAGCCGAATGTGGATCGTCGAGTATCTGGACAACCTGCCAAGTCTGCATCAGAATAAACTGTCAACCTTGTAGGAGTAGACGAATTTAGAAAGAAACCATGGTCAAGTGTGCCTTTGAGATAGCGGAGAGTTCGTTTGACATGGGAGAGGTGTGGAACAAGTGGGTCATGCATATATAAACAAGCTTGCGGAATGGAGTAAGAAATATTTGGATGAGTAAGAGTAGCATATTGTAGTGCCCCCATAAGTCTACGATAGAATGTGGGATCAGGAACAGGGTCGCCGTCGGCAGACAGTTTGGTACCGATATCAGCCGGCGTACGACTTGGTTGACAGTCAAGCATACCAGCAGGAGACAAGAGGTCAACAATATATTGTCATTGCGAAAGAAAAAGGGTGGATGGTGTGCGAGGGGTGGTAATGCCAACAAAATAATGAAGAGGTCCTAAATCTGTCATAGAAAATTCTTGAGAACTAATTCAACACATTATTAGTACCGATGTCGTCCTTTACTGTATGTTTGCCCTTGTCAGGTCCAATTATGTATGTTTGCATGAAATCCATGAGAAAATAAGATGTGGGGAACTGAAGTCAAAACTTACACTTTTCGTATTCAAGCTCATGTGAAATTCTTATGCAAGTAACTCTTTTCCTATCATAATATTAATATAGCAAAAAATATTAGTATGGCGGTGCATTGGTATGATTTGTATGTAAAAGCAGTGCAGCGATACCTTATTCAAATCAATATGTTGTATGCGTCCTAAACACCCAAAATCTTTATCTACCAAAAACTGCCACCACAGTAAATTGGATGGTGGGTATTTCCATAATTAATGGATTTGAGCGTTGACCATTATATGTTCATCGTTTGTTTAATTGGATGGAGTACTTAGTATAGACACGGCATACTCAGCCTATAATCAAACTGGAAAGCATTGACGTAGTGGAACCCTCTATGGCACTTCTGGTTTCAAAAAGTCGGAAACCCTTTCTTCAGATTGAACAAAAACTTATCACAGTTTTAGATTTTATAAAATGTTCAAAAGTTTATGGCGTGTCTTCATTTATCCAGAGAAGAGGAATAAGCTTGAATATATGCAACAATGCAAACAACTTTGATTTAGAATGAATTCACCGCGCCTTTCACATGCTACTGATAGTATGATGGTAGCATCACATCTTAACACAAAAATTGCAGAATAATTCAGATGGACATCCAGATCTTTAGTTTAAACTCAAAGAGGTCAGGGAGCAAGCTTGGCGACCAACTCTTCCAGAACAGAGGGACAACTTCTCTTCAGGTGCTCAAACCCATCAGACGCCATGACGGCCTTGAGGTTACCCGGAGCCGTCAGGAACTTGAAACACGCCTTCTTCAGAACAGCACAGCCATGCTGCTCAGTGCTCAGCCAGCGCCATTGTCGTGGCCACCGTGCCTCTGCAGACGTGATCACACAGCTTCGCCTCGCAGATCAGCTTCAGCCCCTCCAAATTATACCTGTCTGCCGCAACAAGCAAATGCTGAGCCGTTGCGGCCCCATCGTCGCCCTCCTCTGTGGTGGGCAGCGTGTCCGTGTAGATGAAGTGCAGCAACGCCCTGAACACTCCGGCTTCCATGTCGCTGATTTGAACGAGAGCCGCGGTCTTCTCCTTCATGGGACCGAGGAGCTGAAGATGTGGGATCTAAGCATGTGTTGGCATTGAAGTGTTTCAGAGAGAGGTTATTCGGGAAAACTGACTAAGGTACTTCCAGCTGTCCATTACCTAGTTTAAATTTAGTATACACTATCACTCCTGAAATTGAGTAAGTTACTATGCATTGATCTCTCTTGAAATTTAGTGCACACTTTCACTCCTGAGTAAGATAGATGGATAGATAAATAATATATAATATAATATACTGTAGATAGATAGAAGATAGAAGATTCACCGCGCCCAGTAGCATGGTAACACCACATCTTAAAGCGGATCAACGGAATAGTTCAGATGTACATCCAGATCTTGAGTTTAAAACTCAACGAGGTCGTCAAGGAGCAAACTTGGCGACCAGCTCCTCCAGAACAGAGGGGCAACTGCTCCTCAGGTGCTCAAACCCATCCGACGCCATGACTGCCTTGAGGTTACCCGGAGCAGTGAGGAACCTGAAGCACGCCTTCTTCAGAGCAGCGCAGCCATGCTTCTCGGCCAGCGCCATTGTCGTGGCCACCGTGCCTCTGCAGACGTGATCACACAGCTTCCCCTCGCAGATCAGCTTCAGGCTCTCCAGGTTGTACCTGTCCGCCGCGAGAAGCAAATGCTGAGCCATCGCAGCCCCGTCGCCGCCCTCCTCCGTCGCGGGCAGTGTGTCGGTGTAGATGAAGTGCAGCAAAGTCCTGAAGACTCTGGCCTCCATGTCGCTGATTTGAACGAGAGTCGCGGTCTTCTCCTTCATGGGACCAAGGAGCTCCGCCTTGAAGACCGCTGAGCGGGCAGCGAGGACACACCTGTGCGCGGCGAATGTCTCGGCGCCGACCTCGAAAGTGACATCGGCCGCCTCGCCAGCCAGGAGTAGCTGTCCGAGATGTTGTTGGATGTCTGATGGTGGCACAACCACGTCGGATGTTGGGACCGGCTCGGTGAAGATCTCCTTTGACACGGTGACGTCGCACCTGATGCTGAATGCGTCGTCCCTGAGGTAGAGGGATTCTTCCAAGTCCTTCCTTTTGATGAACTGAGCGAAGCCCCATGATGGCTCTTTGCTAGAGAAGGCGTGTATCTGGCTGCTGGGGTAGCTGTACGATGGCACTGGCTGCCTATCTTGGTCAAGCAGACTTATCCTGAATTCTGCTTTGACTTCATTAGCATCAGTTCGATCATAGCAGTACAGATATATGGATATCCACTCAGCGTTAACAGAGCCCCAGCCGTCCGGATAGTACCGCACGCACCAGCGATGGCCTCCGGCGGCGAATTTTTCGGGGTCGACCCATTTGCTGTTGCCAAGCCCCTTGGTGCGGGAGTAGCCGTCTATCTTGACGACGTGCGACCCTGAAATGGCCTGCGCGATAATGGCCGACGCCGTCAGCGACGACCCTTCAGAGCCGCCGATGTTGCCCGCCGGAGACAATGGTGAAGAGGTGGACATTGCGAGAGGTGAGTGACCAGCGAAGCGCGAGTATGCAAGATGGCAGTGATCGTGAGGGGGTTCTTATGTACGGTGATGGTCGCCGCGTCCATTGGTGGCGCCCGACGCCCGAGCAGTCGGCCGCGTACTTAATTAACGCCGCCGCGAGCAACGAGGGACGGACGCATGCATGTGTGTGTGTGTATTGCGTGACCGACGCAGGCGTACGTTTCGCCGGTGTTTTCATTTACTACCTCGTACGGGGTATTCGAGGAGGCGACGCTGGAAACGAGGAGCCGCCAGCATCTGCTAGACTGCTACCGGGCGCCCCGTGCATCCATCCAGCTCTGTTGATTATCCTTTTTTTAGGGTAGGATGATTATCTTTAGAATTTCTAAAAAAATCTGAAATTTTAGGAGAGAGGAACGTATATGTCTATAAAGTCATAAAAATCAATCCAAACATGTAAATATAGCCAATAGCGGACCCAAGATTATTTCAAAGCCCGGGCAAACTGCAAATATGAAGGCTAAACATACAATTTTTGGACAAATTTCAATCAAATTCACATTGTCACGGGATGACCCCGGGTAGGCTAGCCGGATAAGAACAAGGCAGCACAAGTGCCGGCCGGCTGACGAAGCCCAGCTGGATGGAAGCATAAGATGAAGCACACGAGGATTTCAGATTAGGGCGAACCGGCGTACCAACCAGCCAGACGAGACAAGACCGCCAAGGTATTGGTCCGGCTAGACAATCCTAGCCGGACAGAGTGAAGCCAGGAGAAGTAGGCAGGGTGGCACGCAGCACAGTGCGCAGTATACCCTAGCCTATCGACAAGACGTAAAGGAGATGAGGGACGAAGCCCATACCGAAGACTTTGCGGCTGGCGAGGAGTACAGTGGACGATGTTGACGCTGTGCTCGCAACGGCTCACACGATGTATCGCACGGCGGACACTCTGGACACGATCTCCACTCCATGGTACTATAGGTGACCGGCCGGCCGGGGCCCGCCTGTGGGACCCGCCAGCCAGCCTGGTCAATGTAATCGCTGCCCCCGCCCTATATAAGGGGGAGCGGGTATCTCATAGCAAGGGTTGGACTCAGATAGTTTGATAGCTCGCATAGAGCTCGAGGAGTAGATTGTAACTCTTGTATTGACCATCCCATAGTCAGATCGGCAGGACTCCTCACGAGGGCCCCGAACCTAGGTACTTCCTGCGTCTAGTTACGCTCGCTTGTATCCAATCCCGCTCGCAGACACCATCGTTGCATTCCTGCCAGTTCCCACACCTCTATCTAGCCTGTTTAGGCACCGTCGTTCCATATACGACGACACACGTGTACCGACCGGCCAGAAGCCCGGCATTTGCCCGGGCTGGAGGAGCAGTACATCCGCTGGTGATACTAGTTGTATAGGTGCATGTAGAACACTTGCGTACACCTGATGTATTGTACACCGTATGTATCCTCTGTAATATAAATAGACACACCGACCGACCCTATTAGGGTTACGCTTCCATATTGTGTTGTTTGATATGGTATCAGAGCCTCATGCTTCGAAACACATCTACATTAAACCGCTGCCGCCTCCACTATTAACAATCCCGCCGTCACCATGTCGCTCGGGTCTTCATCCCCGTCGACGACTGACGATTCTTCCTCTCTCTCTGCCTCCATCTCGGAGAAGCTGACGAGGGACAATTTTCTGGTCTGGCAGACACAGGACTTGCTTGATATTCGCGGCGCACGGCTCTTTGGTTCCTCGATGGATCCACACCAGCGCCAGCGAAGGTGCTCTCCGCGGAGGACTCGGATGGGAAGGATATCACTGTTCCAAATCCTGAGTATACAAGATGGATTGCCCTTGATCAAATTGTTCTAGGGTACCTGGTCCGCAATATGTCTAGGGAGATCATCACCCAGATGGTTGGACAGACGACTATGTCTAGTGTTTGGTCTGAAGTGACAGAGATGTTCTCGTTGTAGTCCAAAGCTTGTGTGGTACAGCTTCGCGTGGCGCTTAATAAAGCCAAGAAGGAGAACAAGACTGCATCAGTCTACTTCAATCACGTCAAGAACCTCACTGGTGATATGGACGCTGTAGGCAAGCCACTTGATGAAGACAATGTTGTTTCCTATATCCTTGCAGGTCTCGATAAGGAGGCCTATAATGGATTTGTCGCTGCCATCACGGCCTTGATCAAGGCTAACAAGGAGGTAACCATCAGCGACCTCTACTCCTAGCTGTGGGCATACGAAGCTTGACTCGAAGATAGGAGTCCATCTGGTGAAGCTTCGGTGAACGCTGAAATGCGTTGAGGGCGCTCTGGCGGTGGCTACGGCGATGGAGGAAAAGGTGGCACTCGTGATCAGCGCAAGAACTACTATGATCAGCGTGGCTATGAGAAGCATCGTGAGCACCGTGGGTATGATCAACGTGGTGACCAACGTGGATACAATCCACGTGCACTAGTAGAAACAAGGGCTTCGGTTCGACCCCAATTCTAGCTCTAGTCCCGTGTGGGTTACGGGCAAGGACTAGTGTGAGCACTAGTCCCAGTTCGTCCCGGCTCCAACGGCTAGGAGGCTGTGATAGCTCTAGTCCCAGGTCATTCCGGACCTCTAGTCCTAGTTTGTGATACGACGAGGGACTAGAGGGCTAGTGCCAGCCAGGTCCACGTGCGGAAACCTTTAGTCCCGGGTCGTATCATGGCCCGGGACTAGGTCAATTTTTGATTAGGCAAAAAGTTACTAAAAATTGAAATGCGTAACTTTAGAGTTTTAGAGCTCCGAGGAGTAGGGTAGGCTATATATGCACTCGCCATGTATGATGTAGAAATGTGGAAAATGAAATGGAAAATTTTATCTAATTCTACAAATATATTACAAGCAAACACCACTCGAACATCACGCAACATGATGACTGCAAGTGCACAGATTAATTGTAGCTAGTTTCGAAGTAAAGATATCGAACCCACAGAGAGCTATTGGTTTATGCCCCTCGTTATTATCTACCAAAGAATACTTATAAGCTATCTTTGATCTCAAGTAAAGGGTGTTTGAATTGTTTAGGGTTGTTTGCAGAAAAGTAATTAAAATAAGTAAAAGAAACAAGTAATAAGTTTATGTGGAAGCAGGGTTGAACTCAATAGGGATAAAATGTTCTCGGGGATGTAGGATACACCACTAGCATAGTATTATTGTTATGTGTAATCTAGATAACATACTCCTTGTGTCATGATATGTGTGGAGAGAGCCCCATAATAAGATGTTCACGACAAGGCTCGTAGGAAGCCACTTTGTTGAGCCAAGTGTGAGGTCACCTCTAAATAACCACTGCGATGTCTAAGAGCAATCACCCATACAAACTATCGTAATTAAGGGTTTCCCCATGTATATCGTAATTAGCTTAGGGAGTCTCTCTTTAATCCCCCATTGACCGTGTAGGTTATGAGCCGACGCTAATCTGTCATGGGGCATTCCGGGTACGCTTCGAAGACACGTCCAAAGGGTTTCTCCCTCCCTTTAGTCCCGAAGGCAAATGATATGTGGTCAACTTCACATATCATCTGAAGAGAGAAATCAAACAAAATCATAATTATATCATAGACAAGGAAGTCATACGGACACAAGAATAGATCATCTACAAGTTCATAATGGTGCTAGGGTTTTTCCATCTCCCCAAGAACAAAGGAACTACTCACTCATGGAAAGAATCAGCAACATCATCATAATCAAATGGATGGATACAAGTACAATGGTAGATCTAATGCAAACCACAATTGGATCTAGAATTACAAAGAGATCAAATAGATGAAATATGGGAGTGATGGTGGTAATGGAGATGCAACGCTTGATGATCAAGAGGATGATACATTGTCCTCCAATGATCCGTGAAGCAGCCAGGATTTTACTCCAGCCAAGTTCCTCCTTCAGATCCCTCTCGGATGTGGTGTTTCTGGTGGCTGTGAATGTCGGATCTCTCTCTCGTCTTCACCAGAGAGAAGTATTTGATGAGGCGATTGTTGGAGATATGCCCAAGAGGCAATAATAAAGTGGTTATTATTATATCTTTATGTTTATGATAAATGTTTACATCCCATGCTATAATTGTATTATTAGGAAACACTAATACATGTGTGTTTTGTAAACATAAAAGAGTCCCTAGTAAGCCTCTTGTTGAACTAGCTTGTTGATTAATTGATGATCATGGTTTCCTGATCATGGACATTGGATGTGATTAATAACAAGATTATATCATTAGGATAATGATGTAATGGACACACACCCATAGTAAGCGTAGCATAAGATCAAGTCATTAAGTTCGTATTGCTGTAAGCTTTTAAATGCATAGTAACCTAATCCTTCGACCATGAGGTTGTGTTAATCACCATCACCGGATGGGTACTTTGATGATATCAAACACCGCTTCGTAACTGGGTGGTCATAAAGGTGTCATTGGGTATTCTGAAAGTATGTGTTGAAGCGCATGGACCAAGATTGGGATTTGTCCATCCATATGACGGATAGATATGCTCTGGGCCCTCTGGGTGGAATGTCATCTAGTTAGCTTGCAAGCATGTGACTGGGTCACAAGAGATGACATATCACGGAACGTGTAAAGAGTACTTATCAGTAACGAGGTAGAACTAGGTATGGAGATGCTGACGATCAAACCTCGGATAAGTATAGTATCGCGTGACAAAAGGAATTGGTTTCGTATGTAAATGGTTCAATCGATCACGAAGTCATCGTTGAGTATGTGGGAGCCATTATGGATCTCCAGGTCCCGCTGATGGTTATTGATAGAAGATGTGTCTCTGTCATGTCTGCATATTCACGAACCGTAGGGTGATACACTTAAGGTTCGAAGTTGTTTTAAGTAGATATGGAATATGCGTTGGAGACCGAATGATGTTCGGAGTCTCGGATTGGATTCGGGACATCACGAGGAGATCCGGAATGGTTCGGAGAATAAGATTCATATATTGGGGATCATTTTTTGAGTTAGGAAATGTTCCGGAGTATTTGTATGAGGATTCTAGAAGGTTTCGGAATGTTCCGGAAGGTTCTAGAAGATTTCTTGGAGTTTGCTTGAAAACCAAGGAAAGGGTCAAGGAAACCTAGTGGGGCAAGACACGGATTCGTGGGGGAGGAGGACTCCTCCCCCTTCCCACCGCCGGCCATAGGAGGGGAGTCCTACTAGGACTCCCCTCCCCTGGCGCGCCTCCCCCCCTTAAATAGAAGGGCAGGGGCGCCCCCTCCAAGCCTGCTCCCACAACTCCCAATCTCTGCCGCCTCTCTCCTCCACCTTTCTTCTGCACAGGCATAGGCGAAGCCCTGCATAATTCTCTACTCCACCACCACCACCACACCGTCGTGCTGCTGGGATTCCGTGGAGAAGATCTACTACCTCCGCTGCTCGCTGGAACGGGGAGAGGAAGGTCTTCTTCGACTCCGCACGTGTGACCGACTGCGGAAGCGCTGCCGAAACGCGGCGCCGGAAGGATCGTCCACTTGACCGACTGCGGAAGCGCTGCCGGAACGCGACGCCGGAAGGATCGTCCACACGATCTTGAGATCGGCAAGTGATCGACTACATCAACCACGAGATCTAATCTCGTTAATGCTTTCGGATCTACGAGGGTTAGTTCCTATCTATCTCGTTGCTCATGTCTAATAGATTAGATCTTGGCTTTTATCTAGATTAGATCTGGGTTTTGTTCGTTTTCGCGGTAGAATTTTTTTGTTTTCCATGCTACGAACCCATCAGTGGTATCAGAGTCGTATCTATGCGTAGATCGGTTGCACGAGTAGAACACAATGTTTTTGTGGGCGTTGATGCTTTTGTTGTCGGTGTCTTAGCGTGTACTTTGCATCTTGCGGCATGGTGGGATGAAGCGGCTCGGGCTAACATTACATGTCATCGCACATGAGACTTGCTCCACGCTTGACGTGCAACTTGCTTTGCACAAGTGGCTTTGCGGGTGTCTGTCTCTCCCACCATAGTTGAGATTCAATTTACAATGAGCATCTTGACAACACTTGTATCAACGTTGTGGTCCGTGTTCGTAGGTAAGATCGGTCTTATGCGAAAGCCCCAAACCACGTAAAACTTGCAAAGAAAATTAGAGGCGTCTAACTCGTTTTTGTAGGGGTTTTGTGATGTGATATGGCCATTATGTGATTGTGATTATATTTGATGTATGCAATGATCCTTATTGTAATATGGCAACCGGCAGGAGCCTAATGGTTGTCTTTAAATTTTTTTTAAGACCTGCGTGTCTATTCATCATGTAATAGCTTTATTCCAAGTAGTTGTAATAGTTGTTGGTGGTGATGGACAACCATGAAGCGGCGCCATGGACCTTGACGCCACGCTGGTGATGATGGAGATCTTGTCCATGCTTTGGAGATGGATATCAAAGGCACAAGAAGAAAGGCCATATCATATCACATATTATGAATTGCCTGTGATGTTAATCCTTTATGCATCGTGTATTGCTTAGATCGCGACGGTAGCATTATAAGATGATCCCTCTCACTAAATATCAAGTAATAAAGTGTTCGTCCTTAGTTGGCACCGTTGCTAAGACTCGTCGTTTTGAAGCATCTCGTGATGATCGGGTGTGATGGACTCTACGTGTGCATACAACGGGTGCAAGCCAGATTTGCACATGCGGAAACTAAGGTTAACCTTAACGAGCCTAGCATGTACAGACATGGTCTTGGAACACGAAATACCGAAAGGTAAAGCATGAGTCATATGGATGATATGATGAACATGTTGATTGTTCGCCTTTAAAGCTACATCATCTCACGTGATGATCGGACTTGGTGTAGTGGATTTGGTTCGTGTAATCACTAAAACACTCGAGGGATGTTGTTTTGAGTGGGAGTTCATTTGTAATTTGGATTAGTCGAACTCAATTTATCATAAACACAATCAAAGTGAATTTGCATAGTTTGTTGTAGTCATTGGCATCCGTTCACCACCTTACGCTTAGTTATAGTTGAGATAGTGGAACTATAGAAATTCTGGATATTTACTTTACGAACTGGTATCGTATTGTTTTGAATGTCAATTTAAAGTTTACAAGTCCTATTGCAAACTTTCAGCAAACTCTATTTACTCCATGAAGTTTAATAAATAGTATTAAATCAAGAGTAACAATTCCAGTGTTAGTATCTAATGTATCATGTTTGCCTCCAAGATTCTTGATACTCAAAAGATTGTTTTTAATATCAAGTTTATCTAAGAGCTGAAAGCAATGTTTCAGAAACCATCATATGTGAAAGGTATTGCGATATCTAAAATAATGTGTTGGTTACAACATGATAGAGTATATGTCCTCATATTTTGATGAGAATTTGTGAAGGTTGGAGACGCTAGTCGTCCTAATCCTCCAAAGGTTTTGGAAAAGAAACATTATACTCGCAATTCACCTTTATAAGCTGTAGCAGCTTGATCATGAAAGTTGTCATGATAAGGATGAATAGAAGATGTAAGTAAAATGTTTACTACACTAAAAGATTACTAAAGAATGGATTTTTTAAAAGAACACCAAACATTTGATGATGGTGATCCACCTCAAAGTGCAAGCCCAAAGGTATTAGTAGTTGACTATATACGCTTTGTACCATGTGTCATGTTGATGACACCACTATTGATGTTGATAGATTCTTTTAAAAGAAAAGGAATAGCTGAAAGAGAATCTATAAAATATTTGGCAGAAAATAAAAGGTTGGAGATGTCCAACTTAGGCATATAGAAGATATACATGTTATGGTTGTATTCCTTGCTTGTTAAACAATGTGGTTCTCCGGTATTGGATACCGAATTGGTTGGTATGAAGTGTCATACAGGACAACACAATTCATGAACTGCAATGGCCTAAGTAACCAGCAAGAGAAAATGTGATGATGTTCATCGAAAACAAACAAAGGGTTGTTGTGTTGCTCGTTAACATCAAAGCTTGCCTTCAAGATTTGTTTCAATAATTGTTATTTTGATCAGGTATTATGACGACAAAAGGTTGTTCAAATAATTTCTGTATTCCATAAAAGATGGATGATTTACAAATCTCGTTGGAGATCACATCCATAAAACTAATGCTAAAATGTCGAAACAAAATTGATTGAAAGATCACTTGCGAAGTGACATCGCCGTTTAAATTATATTGAAAGGGATACATGAAGAAACTACATGTTGATGGATTTTTGGAGTCTTTGATTTGGATCAAATGACGCTTGTGATACTTTCCTGGAGATAATTAAAACTCCGTTCGTAGGCCAAAAGAGGAACGGACGACTAACTGATTGGAATTTGTACATATTGATGTATATAGTCCATTATGTGTAGTCGTGGGCGATAGATTTCAACTTCATATGCTTTCTCTGAAGATTTGAGTGAGTATATGTATATACTTACTCAATAAGGAAGAAGTATGAAACATTTGAAAAATGTTCAAAGACTTTCAAGATGAAGTGGAAAATCATTGTAACAAGAAAATAAAAGAGTTTATGATTAGATCATAAAGAAAGATGTTTGAGTTACAAGTTTAGCAAAACACCTAAGATTTGAGGAATCGTTCCATGGATTTACATTTCCCAAAACACCATAGGAGTATGGAGTGTTGGAGATATGTAATAAAACCTTGTTTTACATGGTAAGATCAAAGGTGTCATTTAGAAAACTGCCATTATATATTAAAGATTAAAACTTTAGTGACTACCGCTTTTACACTGAAAAGAGCTCCATCGTGATCCGTTGAAATGACACCATATAAGTCATGGTTTGGGATAAAACCCGAATTGTCTTTTCTTAAATTTTGGTATGCTATGCATAAGTAAAATGTTTACAACCAAAGCCGGATAAGCACGTCTTTGTAGGTTATTCCAAAGAATTTGTTGGGAATTTCTCCATAACGCCGAGGACAAAAGAGTTTTTCGCTTGGAACGTCAAGTTTCTTGAGAAGGAAATTTTCGTGAAAAGTTAAGTGGGAGGACAATAGAACTTTGATAAGGTTTTTGAACCTTAGCTATATGTGCTAAGTAGCGCAGCGCCAGAAAGTGTCCCGGTGGCGGCCACAATTCTCATGGCTCTCGTGATTACAAAAGGTGTGATTTCGGAGATTAGAGTTCATATAGAACCGTGTGGGTCGGTAAGAATCAAATAGTAAGATTTGATAAGCAAGTCGTTATTGTTTTGACAATGATGAACCGACTACATGCAAAGAAGCGATGATGGGCCCTGACTCCATAAAATGACTAGAAGTCATGGAATCCGTGATAGTATCCATACACGAGAAATCAAGTTTCTGAACTTAGAAGACCCTCCGGAAAGGCGTGAAGCCTATCGGTCGTGTTGGATCTATAAAGAAATAGACATGGATGTTTCAAATCTATGAAATAGTCGACATGTCGGAAAGAGTTTATGACAATGTTCAAGGAATTGACTATGATAAGATTTGATCTTTCATAGCGATATTTAGTCTGGACGGATTAATGTAGCAACCACTACATATATTTTGGTATATGGTAGTTGAACAAACAAAACAAGTTCTTCTAATAGAATGGTTACCTAGGACGTGTACATGACACGATCCAAAGGGTTTTGTTAATTCAAAGGATGCTAAAAGAGTATGCAAAACTTCAAATGTTGAAGTAAGCATAGCGGAGTTGGAATCTTCACCATGATGAAACTGTTAAAAGAGTTTAAATTCATCGGAGATGATGAAGATTGTTGCATTTGCAAGAAATTAAGTGGGAGCGCTGAGACATATTTCTAATACATTATGTAGAGGACATATTGTTGATTAGAAATGATGTATCTTTTATTGACAACAGGTTAAGGATTTCATTTTGATGAAAGACTTATGCATAACCCAAGAATTAGGCATCAATGTCTATATAGATAGATTGAGGCGCTAATATGGTTTTGCCAAATGTACATAGATAAGATGTTGAATGAGTTCAATATGGAAACAACAAGAAAGGTTCTTGACGCACGGAAAGGACTGAATCAAGATTCAAGTGTGTTGACACAAGATTCAAGTGTTTTGACACTTGGTGAAATCACAAGAATATTTTGATCAATCATTCTTTGAGATGTACACATCCAGATATGTCCTATGCTCTAAATGTTATGAGCATATACCAGAATGATTCATAAGATGATCATTGGACAATAGTAAAGATATTCTTATGAGCTTTGGAAGAACTAAGAATATATCATGTATAAGTGACAAATAGTTAAAGGTAGTTCATTGTAAAGTGTTACATTGATACTAGTTTTGTCACAAGATACAAATTAAATTTATCTCAATTTAGACTATGGGTGGCACAATACAATGGAAAGGATGTTCCATGATGGATTTGGTTGAGTACTAAAGTTAAAACATTGTGACAGATACTACAACAAAAGGCTAAGTATATAAACTGCTATAGTAGCAGCAAAGGAGGGCATTTGTGTTAAGTAGTTTGTTATCAAACTAGGTGTGGTTCATAGCGGGATAATACTATGAAGATACATTGTATGACAATTGTATCAACATAATTTAATCCCAAGGAACTAAAGGTCTCACCAAAGGACCAAATTTATACAATGCCATCTCATTGGAGAATGAGTAATGCGTAGAGACGCAAGGACATGCAAATACACACGGACCTGGAAGTGTCAGATCCGAAGATTATGTTTACCACTAGCAATAGTGTCTATACAACACCAGAAAGCCATAGGTGTTGAATGCACAAGTTTTTAACTAGATTATTGACTCTAGTGAAGTGGGAGACTGTTGGAGAAATGCCCAAGAGGCAATAATAAAGTGGTTATTATTATATCTTTATGTTTATGATAAATGTTTACATCCCATGCTATAATTGTATTATTAGGAAACACTAATACATGTGTGTTTTTTAAACATAAAAGAGTCCCTAGTAAGCCTCTTGTTGAACTAGCTTGTTGATTAATTGATGATCATGGTTTCCTGATCATGGACATTGGATGTGATTAATAAAAAGATTATATCATTAGGAGAATGATGTAATGGACACACACCCATAGTAAGCGTAGCATAAGATCAAGTCATTAAGTTCGTATTGCTGTAAGCTTTTAAATGCATAGTAACCTAATACTTCGACCATGAGGTTGTGTTAATCACCATCACCGGATGGGTACTTTGATGACATCAAACACCGCTTCGTAACTGGGTGGTCATAAAGGTGTCATTGGGTATTCTGAAAGTATGTGTTGAAGCGCATGGACCAAGATTGGGATTTGTCCATCCATATGACGGATAGATATGCTCTGGGCCCTCTCGGTGGAATGTCATCTAGTTAGCTTGCAAGCATGTGACTGGGTCACAAGAGATGACATATCATGGAACGAGTAAAGAGTACTTATCAGTAACGAGGTAGAACTAGGTATGGAGATGCTGACGATCAAACCTCGGATAAGTATAGTATCGTGTGACAAAAGGAATTGGTTTCGTATGTAAACGGTTCAATCGATCACGAAGTCATCGTTGAGTATGTGGGAGCCATTATGGATCTGTAGGTCCCGCTGATGGTTATTGATAGGAGATGTGTCTCTGTCATGTCTGCATATTCACGAACCGTAGGGTGACACACTTAAGGTTCGAAGTTGTTTTAAGTAGATATGGAATATGCGTTGGAGACCGAATGATGTTCGGAGTCTCGGATTGGATTCGGGACATCACGAGGAGATCCGGAGAATAAGATTCATATATTGGGGATCATTTTCTGAGTTAGGAAATGTTCCGGAGTACTTGTATGAGGATTCTAGAAGGTTTCGGAATGTTCCGGAAGGTTCTAGAAGATTTCTTGGAGTTTGCTTGAAAACCAAGGAAAGGGTCAAGGAAACCTAGCGGGGCAAGACACGGGTTCGTGGGAGAGGAGGACTCCTCCCCCTTCCCACCGCCGGCCATAGGAGGGGAGTCCTACTAGGACTCCCCCTCCCCTGGCGCGCCTCCCCCCCTTAAATAGAAGGGCAGGGGCGCCCCCTCCAAGCCTGCTCCCACAACTCCCAATCTCTGCCGCCTCTCTCCTCCACCTTTCTTCTGCACAGGCATAGGCGAAGCCCTGCAGAATTCTCTACTCCACCACCACCACCACACCGTCGTGCTGCTGGGATTCCGTGGAGAAGATCTACTACCTCCGCTGCTCGCTGGAACGGGGAGAGGAAGGTCTGCTTCGACTCCGCACGTGTGACCGACTGCGGAAGCGCTGCCGAAACGCGGCGCCGGAAGGATCGTCCACTTGACCGACTGCGGAAGCGCTGCCGGAACGCGACGCCGGAAGGATCGTCCACACGATCTTGAGATCGGCAAGTGATCGACTACATCAACCACGAGATCTAATCTCGTTAACGCTTTCGAATCTACGAGGGTTAGTTCCTATCTATCTCGTTGCTCATGTCTAATAGATTAGATCTTGGATTTTATCTAGATTAGATCTGGGTTTTGTTCGTCCTCGCGGTAGAATTTTTTTGTTTTCCATGTTATGAACCCATCAGCGATCGCGATGGTGCCTGGTACGAGCGGGATCCGCCCATACTAGTGATCGTTATCGGTACTGATGCCTCCTCCTTGTTTATTATTCTTTTAGGTGCGAAGGTAAATTCCTAAAATGACTTTTATCACTTAGAAATATCATATAATTACCCAATATGACATCTCTAATTGATATGTTCATATATAACTCCATGATTTGGTATCCTGTTGAAACAAGAACAAAATATCGCGCGTAGGCATAGTGAAATACAAAAATCCCTACTCTATTTATACAAAAACTAAAGGTAAATATGCTTCAAATTTGGACGCATCACAACACCACTCGAACTATGTGCCGCCTAGGGCTCTAGCGGCGCCGACGGGTCGACAAGACCCCATTCTTCTTCGAGAGAGTAGTAGATAGCTTCCTATGTCTGCAACTCCTCTACAGCTTGGGCGAGGCAGGCACGCATGTATGCATCATCGGGATTGTCCTGCACCGCTTCCCGGAGCTCGTCGTGCGCGTCTGCGAGTGCAACACGCCGCTGGTGCTCTCGCAGAAACATCACCTCCCATGACAAAGGCTCGTTGGTGGTCATGTTGCGGTTGTAGTGAGTGATCCACGGCCAGCGGTTGAACGTTAGCGTGTATATCTACGGGCGCCCCGGAATCGGAGGCGGCAACATGTCCGGTTCACAAAACACCCTGTTTTTAGCACTTGTAAAATGAAAAATAGTTTTTCCGTGCGATGAAAAGGAAAACTTCCTCCTGCAACATTGTGCGCCATCTCATGATGCACATGTATGCACAATATGGGCATATTATCACAAACTATGCCTTGATTCTAGCCATAACATTGGTCATTTGACTCGAAAGTCAAGAAACCTCGAATGAGATAGGTCATTTTGTGAAGGTTTTTTTGAGACATAATAAATATACCAAGTTTGATATTTTTCCCTTCCAACTATGTCACATAATATGACACCACGCGAAAGATTTACATTGTTCAGACAATTTTTGAATTTCTTATGCCTGTTTCAAAAATTTCCTGTTTCAAACTATGGTTAAAACGGTGAGCATACATATGGGGGATGAGCCTCGCTAAAACTTAAATTGGATCTCTGAAGAAATATCATACTGTGAGTCTAAAAATGATTTCTTTAAAAACAAATCATGAGCATTAGATCATGTACCTGTATTTCAAACCAGACTCACTTCCTACCGATTCAAGAGACATTTGTCTTTTTCACCCGGGGTGGACGGAAAGGTTTGAGATACCCTGGTTGGGACATTGTCCATGTAAGGTGGTCTAGTATTTTTGAAAAATGAGGTGGTAGCATTTAGAATTATCCCTTTGGTGATTGCTTCACAAAACGCCCCGTTGAAATATGCAAAAAATAGTGAATGCATTTTTAAATGAAAAAATTGTGAATGTAAAAAAATAGTGAATATATTAAGATTCCTTATATTTTCTAATAATAATAGACATATTATTTGTATTATTGGGATTTATTAAATAGGATCTACGAATTTCCAAAGTTCTAATGTTTTTGAATTACAAAAGTTATAAAATACCATCTAGTCTCGGGTCTAAATACCAACAAGGACTAGAGGTCTGGCCTCACGCGCGAAATTGGTGGAGGCGGATAGTCCCGGGTCGTGGCATGACCCGGGACTAGAGGGGGGCCTTTAGTCCCGGGTCGTGGCATGACCGGGGACTAAAGGCCTGTGCCATATAACACTCTGCGGCTCTATCTTCTCGAACCGTCTCATTCTCTAGCTAGCAGCACAGGAGGCGCCACCAGACCCAACACCGACAGGCTGCCCAAATCAAGCGTGCCCTAGCCACCTGCCGCCCGAGCCTGTGTTGCCGCCGCCACCACCACCAACCACATCATGCGCCGTCATCCGCACGGGCCCTAGCCGCCAGCCACACCGTGACCGCTGCCGTTGTCACCGCCACAACCGTCCTCGCGTGCACGCCCCAACCCGACCGCCACCACTGACCTCCCCTAGTGCGCCCCGACCCTCTCCCTCCCTTGATTGCCCTCCCGATCTGATGATCCAAACTAGAGTTAGGAAAATTTGTAGTATTATTCGTAGTATTCGTAGTATATATTTGTCGTAGTATTTGTAGTAGTATTTGTAGTATTTGTAGTAGTATTACTAGTAGTATTAGTATTAATTAGTAGTAGTAGTATAGTTGTAGTGGTAGTATTAGGAAATGGTAAAAAAATTTGAGTAAAAAATAGGGCAATATGTTTTACCATCTATTTTCTCATATCTACATAAAGGTGACCTTTTTTAAGTACATTCCTTATTTCTTACTCTTTATTTTTCTAACTTGTTTTATCTTTATTTCTGCAATAGTTAAGTGATGGAGCGCGCCACCAACTCTGACGACAATGATATTATTATGGGCATTATAAATGGTGAAATAGCTATTAATATTAATAGAATTGAACCTTGTGTTAGAGAAGATGATATAGACTAGGTTGAGATATCGTCATTTCTGAATCCATCCGGTGATGGACATGATGGCTCTGAAATATAGCCATCTAACGTCCACATTTAAACTGGATATTAGTCATATTCTTGATGAAATATCTCTCTAAACCCTGCCACTAATGGTAATATTCATAGGGGTATGCAATCCTTTCTTTTATATTTTTCCTGCATAGATAATGTCGTTTAAAGGAAGGAATCACTATATTAAAGTCAAAGATACGAGATTTCCAACTACCAGAAGAAACCAGGAGCCTTGCATCGGAGGCAGACGCCATAACAACCAACTATACAGCCGGAGCAAAAATTCCGACCGTATAGCTCCGGTCGTATAGTTGGCGCCACCACCGTTAGGTCAAACAGGAAAACTTTCGTGAAGGAACCCCTATATAAAGAAGCCTCGAGCGACGAGAAACACAGGCCCAGAAGAGACGCACCATCCATAAGTCCCTGCCACAGATCACCAGCCGCCTCCTGATCTTCAAACCCTTCTCCATCTCCATAGCCATACTCCACCACTTGTAATAGTAGATATCTTCTCGATTGGCGACATTGTAAGACTATTGCTATCAATCTCATGATTTTTCTTACAATGTTTGTGATTGTTGATCTCATCTCTATGTGTGAGTAATTCTCCTTGGGTTAAGGGCTTCGGCCTAGCCATGTAGCAATTGTGCATGTGAATTATCATAGATGGGATCGTGTATTAGTTTGTATGACATGATGATTATTGTATCCTCTCTTGCCTCAATCCAATGACTTGTCAGGTAGCGAAGACCCTGAGGGTTGAGCCAGGTATAGGGAGTATGAGTGATGACTGATCTGCAGGTTGGGAACCCTAGTGACAGAAGGGGTAGTACGGCTGTACCCGAGGGATTTTCTTTGGATTAAAAGTGACATCACTATGCATATCATTAGTTCTCTTTCTTCTATGGATGAGACTAGTAGGTTATTGCTATAAGCGGTTGCGGAGACAATAGCAATTATGGATGCACTGCCCACATATAATTTATCTTGCTCTAACAAGTACATGCATGCTTTGTTTCTATCTTTTATTTCCATCAGATGTTTTTGCATAGCTACAGGTGAAACCAAACGCCCTAGGCCCTCTCTCTCTCCATCATCAACAACAACCAAAAGACACAAACTACTAGTCCGATGAAAACACAAAAGAAATTCTAAAACTCCCAAAGGTCCGTTAAAGTAACTTCACTATGCATTCGCTTCTCGAGGATTCGATAACCTAGGTTTACTAGAGAAAAAGAAGCTATACTACATCCGTAATCCGGATAGAAGGTATCAACCCTTTTTCTGGCGCCGTTGCTGGGAAAGCAATAGCCACCCTAGTGAGGTTATTAGAAAAATATTGCTAGTTTTAATTATTTTTTTAATTCTGTTAGTTTGCTTTTAGTCTTTATTTGATAAACCAAAAAAATTAGTTAGTCTTTAAATTCTTGCTTTTTACTGTTATAATTTTTATCTAAAAAAACCAAAAACATAGGAAGTATGGCTAACAAGAAGCTTAGGGAGTTTGCTACTCCCAATAATGATTATTTTTGCGTACTCCTACAACTTAGCCAGCAATCGCTGCTGATGACTATAAAATCAAGCCCCATTACTTAAGTTTGGTTCAACATAATCAATTTGGAGGCTCTATTGTGGAAGATGCAGGTATGCACTTAAATAATTTCACTGAAATATGTGATATGATGTGTATAAAAGACGTTGACCCTGATGTGGTCAAATTGCATCTATTTCCTTTCTCTCTAAGAGGAAGAGCTAAAGAATGGTTGCTATCTTTGCCTAAAAATACTATTACATCATGGGTGGGATGTACTTGTTTATTTATGACTAAATTTTTCCCACCTACAAAGACTATGCAACTTCGATCTAATATTACTGGCTTTAGATAGGAAGAGCGTGCGCCACTAGCGCTTGCATGGGAGAGGATGAAAGAATGCCTAAGAAACTGTCCTAGTCATGGGATGGAAGATTGGTTAATCCTCCATTTATTTTACAATGCTTTTAATCCTGTATCTAAGTCTATGCTTGATACTGCAGCTGGAGGAACATTTATGGTAAACATATTACCGAAGCAAAGCAGCTGCTAGACAATATGCAAGACAACCATGCCCAATGGCATGTGGAAAGATCAAACACTAAGAAGGTGAACTCTGTCTCACCACAAGAGAACGAAGATCTCAATCCTAAGTTGGATGAGCTCATACTAGCAGTAAAAGGTAAGGAAAATCAGGTAAGAGCCACCCCCAAAACAAATATTGAAGAAATAGATTTCGTACCTCGTAATGATTATAATCCTGCTTGGAAGAAGAGTTACAATCCAAATTTTCAGAAACACTATGCTAGTCCTGCATGAAATTCTAATAATAATATGGGAATCAATAATGGTAGTCTCCAAGAAACACTGAAGTCTTTCATAGACTCACAAAACAAACATAATAATATTTTAGTTAAAATTATGGAGAACCATGATGCTATGCTTGGTAAACTATCTAACCAAGCTGTTAGTTTGAGAAATGATTTACAATCCCTTCAAGAAAGAACGAGGATCGTTGAGGCACAGTTAGGTAAGATAACCGAGAGTCAAACTCTCATTCTAGCTAAGTTTGCAGGTAAAGCTGAGCCAAATCCTATTGAGGAACTCAAAATGATGAGGATCCAAAGGGAGGAGCCTAAAGAACTTGATTATAGTAATGCTCCTTCACCAAGCTACACCGTTGAAGATCTCGTAAAAAGGATCAACGTCAAGATTCCGGTAAGTGAAGGTAGTGATGAAGCTATGTACCAACATTTTTTCAATAAAGTAGCAATAAAGGTATGTGAGCTTGAAGAAGAATACAGGCAAATTGCTGAAAAATTACCTGTTAAACTAGATGACATATTTGAGCCTACTATTAAGATTAAAATTGGAACCAATGAGATAGATGCACTTTGTGATCTAGGTGCAAGCGTCTCGACAATTCCAAAGAGTCTTTTTAACAAATTAAATCTTGGCTCCTTTGAAATTACTGAGTTAAAATTGCATCTAGCAGATTCTACCTACAAACAAGCTATAGGAATTAAGGAGAACACTTTAGTATACATTAAAGGCTGTCCCTCTCTTATTGATTTCGTTATAGTTGACATGCCTCAAGATGCTACTGCTCCTATTATATTGGGATGTCCTTTCTTAAGAACTATTAAGGCTTTGATTAATCTGCATGAAGGGAACGTGAAGCTACAATTGCCTTCACGGGATCCTTTTGTTATTCATTTCCCCAGGAAGAAGAAAGCCAAGCATGATGAAAAGGAGGACATCACTTTGAAGGCCAATTACTTTGGAGTGGGTGTTCCACTCATCTGGCCCAAGTGAGTATCATCAAGGTCAAGCTATTGCCGATAAAAGAGCACTCCATTGGAGGCAACCAATGTGAAATAAAGGTTTGAGTTAACTTTTTATTTTTAGTTTAAGTTTTTGTTTAATAAAGAGTGCTAGAAAACTCCATTCGAGGAGAAAAAGTTCGGTAGTACTTGGAATTCTGCTTTATTCATGCTATTGTTGGTCAACAATATTTACTGTGAATTTTCTGTCAAAAACAAGGTATATCACTAAGTTATAGGAAAAGAAATAGTCTACGAAGAAACAGAAAATTTATGACGCATACAAAGAGTTTATCGACCAACTATATGGCGGGAATAAAAAATTCTGGCCATATAGCTCCGGTCGTATAGATATCTTTTCCATCGAAAATTATTGTGCAATATGTACTGAGAGTTTAACGACCAACTATACGGCGGGAATTAAAAAATTCTGGCCATATAGCTCTGGTAGTATAGATATCTTTGCCATCGAAAATTATTCTGCAATATGTACTGAGAGTTTAACGACCAACTATATAGCAGGAATAAAAAATTCCGGCCGTATAGCTCCGGTCGTATAGATATCAATGCCTCCATACAATTTATTTTCATATGCACTGAGAGTTTAACGACCAACTATACGGTGGGAATAAAAAAACCCGGCCGTATAGCTCCGGTTGTATAGATATCAATGCTTCCGTACAATTTCTTTTTATACGGCGAGAATAAAAAAATTCCGGCCATATAGTTCCGGTCGTATAGCTATCGATGCCTTTGCAAATTTTCTTTCGTAGGGACAGACAGTTTAATGACCAACTATACGGCCAGAACATTTTGTTCTGCCCATATAGCTGCATCTGTATAGGTGCGCCGCGAGGAGGAAAACCTAATTTTTTTACAAAAGACCAACTATACGGCCGGAACACATTTTTCTGACCGTATAGCTGTGTTGGAGATATGCCCAAGAGGCAATAATAAAAGTGATTATTATTATATATTTGTGTTTATGATGAATGTTTACATCCCATGCTATAATTGTATTATTAGGAAACACTAATACATGTGTGTTTTGTAAACATATAAGAGTCCCTAGTAAGCCTCTTGTTGAACTAGCTCGTTGATTAATTGATGATCATGGTTTCCTCATCATGGACATTGGATGTGATTAATAACAAGGTTATATCATTAGGAGAATGATGTGATGGACACACACCCATAGTAAGCGAAGCATAAGATCAAGTCATTAAGTTCGTATTGCTGTAAGCTTTCAAATACATAGTAACCTATTCCTTCGACCATGAGGTTATGTTAATCACCATCACCGGATGGATACTTTGATGACATCAAACGCCGCTTCGTAACTGGGTGGTTATAAAAGTGTCATTGGGTATTCTGAAAGTATGTGTTGAAGCGCATGAACCAAGATTGGGATTTGTCCATCCATATGACGGATAGTTATGCTCTGGGCCCTCTGGGTGGAATGTCATCTAGTTAGCTTGCAAGCATGTGACTAGGTCACAAGGGATGACATATCACGGAACAAGTAAAGAGTACTTATCAGTAACGAGGTAGAACTAGGTATGGAGATACCGACGATCAAACCTCGGATAAGTATAGTATCGCGAGACAAAGGGAATTAGTTTCGTATGTAAATGGTTCAATCGATCACGAAGTCATCGTTGAGTATGTGGGAGCCATTATGGATCTCCAGATCCCGCTGATGGTTATTGATAGGAGATGTGTCTCTATCATGTCTACATATTCACGAACCGTAGGGTGACACACTTAAGGTTCGAAGTTGTTTTAAGTAGATATGGAATATGCGTTGGAGACCGAATGTTGTTCGGAGTCTCGGATTGGATTCGGGACATCACGAGGAGATCCGGAATGGTCCGGAGAATAAGATTCATATATAGGGGATCATTTTCTGAGTTAGGAAATGTTCCAGAGTGTTTGTATGAGGATTCTAGAAGGTTTCGGAATGTTCCGGAAGGTTCTAGAAGATATCTTGGAGTTTGCTTGAAAATCAAGATAGGGATCAAGGAGTCCTGGTGGGTCAAGACTAGGAGTCGTGGGGGAGGAGGATTCCTCCCCCACTCCCCAATCCGCCGGCCATAGAGGAGGGGAGTCCTACTAGGACTCCCCCTCCCCAAGGCGCCCTCCCCCCTTAAATAGAAGGGCAGGGGCGTCCCCTCCTCCCTTGCTCTCATAACTCCCAATCTCTGCCACCTCTCTCCTCCACCTTTCTTCTGCACAGGCATAGGCGAAGCCCTTCAGAATTCTCTACTCCACCACCACCACCACACCGTCGTGCTGCTGGGATTCCGTGGAGAAGATCTACTACCTCCGCTGCTCGCTGGAACGGGGAGAGGAAGGTCTGCTTCGACTCCGCACGTGTGACCGACTGCGGAAGCGCTGCCGAATCGCGACGCCGGAAGGATCGTCCACTTGACCGACTGTGGAAGCGCTGCTGGAACGCGACGCCGGAAGGATCGTCCACACGATCTTGACCACAAAATCGCACATATAGTTGCGTCCGACCACAAAATCGCACGGGAAGGTACTCCCAACTCCAAAACTTCAATCCATTTTATTTCTTCTACCTCCATACTCTCTCAAAACCTCAAGGGATCTTCATCTCTGCTCAATTTCATCCGATCTCCTCGCACACAAGTGATCTACGTATGTTTCTC
The DNA here is from genome assembly GCA_910589775.1 of Avena eriantha. Taxonomy (NCBI): domain Eukaryota; kingdom Viridiplantae; phylum Streptophyta; class Magnoliopsida; order Poales; family Poaceae; genus Avena; species Avena eriantha. The sequence continues at coordinate 536,779,566 of OU342745.1, forward strand.
CTCCGATCCTCCAATTACTTTTTGCAAATTCATCTTCGATCTATTGTCATTACCAATCTAGGGTGAAACCTACTATGAACAAATTGCCATGATTATCTTGCCTAGATTATTATTTTGAGGAGAATTCTTTAGTGTGCTACGATGAGGAATATGGTGCACTTACTGTTGTTTAATCAAAAAGTTTTATTTTGCCTTTCTTCAATGTTTTAGATGATGAACACAAGGAGCCAAACTCGTGCTCGTGCCACCGCTAGCGCTTCTCGGGCTGCCACTCAGGAACGCATGGGGATACGGTTCAAGAATTAGGCCGATCGTGATTGCTTCAACAGGATCAAGAACCACGAAGTGAAGGCCACCAAGTGGGCTTGCCCCCATCATATTGAACCAACTCGGTATTGCTGATGACTTCAATTTACTTTGCAATAGATCTGGCCTGCAATTTTTTTTGTACAATGATGTACCTACCTATCGCCGCTTAAGCATTGAATCCCTTAGTTCATTGCAAAGCACCGTTAAACAATGGCAAGGAGATGATACTATTTCTTCCCATCTGATGAACAACAACTACATTTTAACATTAGATGGATGGTGCGCATATTTTAATTTGCCAAACAATGATATTCATGCTTTACGTGCATCTTTTACTGGCTTAAATCCTTCCCCCGATCAATATTATAATGGAATGAGTTTCACTAGTAGAGTGAACAAGGGTAAGAATATTCAACATCCTACAATTCGCTCTTTGTTCTATGTTATTGCTAACACCTTGCAGGCACGTAATGAGTTCACGAGACTCAATGAGGAGCACATCCTAGTCCTTGCAAAGGCTGCTTACATCAACTGCAGCTTGTCACTCAACTTGGGAACCATCCTTGTGCGCTACCTGGAAAACCAAGCCTACCAAAGCCAAGGGCCAATCACAGGAGGAGGTGTCATCACCGTACTTTCCAATACCCTAGGCCTCAACCTTGGTGAGTTGCAACCGGTACTAGGTGAGACACGTGTTGGTTTCTCCACCTTGAGAGCATGTGGAATGCTCACTAGGAGAGGTGGTTCTTATTACCTGCATATTGCTGGAGTTGGGCGTATCTACCCCACTCCTATGCCTAATGGTCTTTTCTCTATCGAGGAAGGACGTTTTCTATATGATGTGCAGGTTGAGCAACACCAACCTGACGAGGAGATTCCTGAAGAGAACAAGGACCAAGAAGAGGAGCAAGAAGTTCCTCATCAAGGGGAGCAACCACAAACCCGGTTCGCCACATACCAAGATTTCCAAGGACTTGGAGGAACCGTGGAGAGGATGCACAACCTCTCTTTGAACCTCTGAGAATCAACAAGTAACCTCTCAATTCAATTCACGAACTGGAGTCACGACTTTTTCCTGCCACCACAATGATTTGCAGGGCTTGTAAAATCCTAAGCTTGGGGAAGTTTCCTCATGCATCTTTACGTGGCATTCATTTTCTTTTATTTATTTTAAAGGTTGTGTTTTTATTTGAGTTTATAAGCACTTGTGTTGGTTTCCCCAACACTTTATCTTTAGTTCTTTTTATTTGCTTTCGAAATTTTCTAGCCGAGCTTTGCCGCCAATTTTCTATTCTTCAATTTTCCTCTCTTAAAAAAATCAAAAAAAGATTTCTCCATTTTCCTTATTCTATCCATCTTCCTTTTCTTTCCGCCTCGAGGTCTTCATATATTTGCAGGAGAGTGGCCGACTTTGAGTTTCCAAGAAACAAATAAAAAAGGAAGAGAGAAGTGGAACCAAACATGAGAGGTATGCCTTATGACTCCCCACTTTTGAAGTTTGAGAAACCCATGCTAGTTAGTAGTAAATGATAAGAAATTATATTGGTGGAGTGAGTCTTTGTATTGTCGTAAGATTTTCGTTTGCATGGGTATTTAATTGGGCATGTTTTGTTCTAGCTCTCGTAATTAACCAAGTCTTGCCTAAAAATTGCTAAAAAAATTGTAATAAGAAAAAGTCTCACAATTTTGTAGGCTTGGGTGTTGAAGTGCTTAGTCTTGAAGGCTTATTTCTAAAGATACTCAACACCACTAAAAATATTAATTGACTTGATAGATCTCTTTGAAAGGATTTGTTTGATTGAATTAATGTTTAGCGGTTTTTGTGAGCATGCCAAAGTTTGACTTGTTAATCATAAGAATGATATAGCGTTATGCGTGTCAAACTTCATGGGATGCCAACAACTCCATTGGCCTACGAACGATCTTCATGAAGGAAACTCCTAGATTTCGGCTATGAGTTGATTAAACACTTGTAGCAGCAATGCTATAGTGGGTAAGATTCTTGGTACTCCTGGGTAGCTGTAATCATGATGGAATCACTCCTCTGGCTGTTATGGGAAATCATTATGCAAAAGGAATTAAAACCTTAGTTATGCCACAAGTGTCCATCGTAGCCCGATAAACTAATTTTTTTTGGCATGCTCTCAATTACTTAAAAACTGAAATTCTTGGAGGACAATGAATAGAAAAGTAGTGCTTGAAAAGTCTTGATTTATTGATGTGGGAGATTTGAGACACTCTAGTATATATGCTTTTCATGACAACTCTCACACTCTTAATTTACATGATTATACTTTATTGTTCAAAGGCAAGCCTATGAGTTGATTACTTGACATGGAATAAAGTTTACTCATTTGAATCATCCATGCTTACAATAATTTTGCTGCACTATAAGGATACATGAAACCCATATTATATGCTTGCCATTGCTCTATCTATGCTGAAGTTTTATAGGTTTATAAAATGGAGGAAACATGAGACTACTAATCATGAGTAAGATCACCATCTCGTTATTTCAGTTTAAATGTTGAGTTCCTTTTTGATTTTGGTTTTCTTGCTCGGGATGATCAAGTTTAAGCTTGGGAGGTTGATGGCTCTGAAATATATCCATCTAACGTCTACATTTAAACTGGATATTAGTCATATTCTTGATGAAACATCTCTCTAAACCTTGCGACTAATGCTAATATTCAGAGGGATATGCAATCCTTTCTTTTGTATTTTTCCTGCACATACAATGTCGTTTAAAGGAGGGAATCACTACATTAAATTCAAAGATAGGAGATTTCCAATTACCAGAAGAAACCATGAAACTTGCATCGGAGGCAGACGCCATAACGACCAACTATACAGCCGGAGCAAAAATTTCGACCATATAGCTCCAGTCGTATAGTTGGCACCGCCACCGTTAGGTCAAACAGAACAACTTTCGTGAAGGAACCCGTATATAAATAAGCCTTGAGCGACGACAAACACATGCCTAGAAGAGAAGCACCATCCATAAGTCCCTACCATAGATCACCAGCCGCCTCCAGATCTCCAAACCCTTCTCCATCTCCATAGCCATACTCCACCACTTGTGATAGTAGATCTCTTCTCCGATTGGCAACATTGTAAGACTATTGCTATCAATCTCATGATTTTTATTACAATGTTTGTGATTATTGATCTCATCTCTATGTGTGAGTAATTCTCCTTGGGCTAAGGGCGCCGACCTAGCCATGTAGCAATTGTGCTTGTGAATTATCATAGATGGGATTGTGTATTAGTTTGTATGACATGATGATTATTGTATCCTCTCTTGCCTCAATCCAAGGACTTGTCAGGTACCCAAGACCCCGAGGGTTGAGCCAGGTATATGGAGTATGAGTGATGACTGATCTGCAGGTTGGGAACCCTAGTGACAAAAGGGGTAGTATGGCTGTATGTGAGGGATTTGCTTGGGATTAACAGTGACATCACTATGCATATCATTAGTTTCTTTCTTCTATGGATGAGACTAGTAGGTTATTGCTATAAGTGGTTGCGGAGGCAATAGCAATTATGGATGCACCACCCACATATAATTTATCTTGCTCTAACAAGCACACGCATGCTTTATTTCTATCTTTTATTTCCATCAGATGTTTTTACACAGCTACAGGTGAAACCAAATGCCCTAGGCCCTCTCTCTCCATCATCAACAACAACCAAAAGACGCAAACTACTGGTCCGGTGAAAATACAAAAGGAATTCTAAAACTCCCGAAGGTCCATTAAAGTAACTTCACTATGCATTCGCTTCCTGAGGATTCGATAACTTAGGTCTACTAGGGAAAAAGAAGCTATACTAATCCGGATCGAAGGTATCAGGACATCAACTACAACAAATGGATGAAGGGAAAACAAACAACGACGATGGCTCCTTGACAACAACCGGCGAGGTATATATATATTAAGCCTCTTGTGACTAGATGCATTAATCAATTGATCTATATATAATATATATTAATCACTCTTCTTTCTTCCTTTAACCCTCCGGATTGAGGCAATCGATAGGTAGATCAAAGCGAGTCCCTAACAAAAAGTTGGATGGTAATCAAAGGTTCACCATCGACGAAATAGATGATGATGGACAACCGATTGCTTCAGAAAAGCATGCGAGGATGTTTGTAAATCAATACAAAGTGATTGTGTAACTACCTCGGACACTACGCTCTAAGTTGCATGCCTGGATGAGCGAAAGTGGTTAAAATAGTATGGTGGGGGCCCAGGGGCCACCCACAGGTAAACCCGTCGGCCGTCCTAACCACTTCCAGAACATCGGGACAAGAACGAGCGGCGTAGTCGGCAGGCGAAGGGATCAACTACATACACAAGTGAGTATGTATGTAAGCCACCATACAACTGTTCTCAGAGCCATACCATCTAAAAGAAATAGAAATGTATTGCAACGCCATACGGCAAGATCCAAATATCCTAGATAGAGATAATATTTTAGGATAGCTCCTCATACATTAATCAAAAAAGTATCAGTCGGAAGCGGAAGTCAAGATCTGAGTACGGATAAGAAGCAAATCGGCATAAGATGCCACATAAATAAACACATCCCGCCCACAGATCTCACGGATCTCCATCCCCAGAATCTCTACACCGAGTTATCGTTGCCAACATCATCTGTTTCCTCCACCCAGTATCCATCTTGCGAATACACCTGTTCATCTGAATCAACAAATTATCGTGTGAGACCCTAGGGGTACTCAGCAAGTCTTTATGCCTCTAAAGGGGACATATACCAGGGGTGACGCAATTGCAGCAAAAGATAAAGCCTAGCAGTTCTATAGAAACTCGCTAACCACCCGCCTAACCAATGATAGACGGATGTCCGTTAATTAGTAACAACAGTTATAATAGTATAAAGTAACAGATCCATCCTCCCTCTCGCATGCCGACGAGAAGGCGGACGAACAACCCATCCGTTGGCAGTTTTATTAATCATTCCATGAGTATTGCACTAGTTACTAGTCCGGTATTTAGTCAGTTTAAAAGCGGTACTTTAGTTATGCTTGTCTATGATCGAGAAACTGTGCTCCAAGTCATCCATAACCGCGGACACAGCTTTCAGAAAGATTTACCCTACAGGGGTGCACAAATAGCAACACACACTCGATCAACCTCGGAAAAACCAACTCAAAACCCAACGAGGCATTCACGACAAAGCGATCATAGGATTCAGAAATATTTCAGGGGGCCACCCCATTAAGCTACCCGCAACGAAGTTAGCCAACTCCGAGATGGACTCAAGGTTTGCAATGACGGCTGTAAACGACTGGGAACCCGAAAGTGTGATTGGGCTTGTCGATACCGCGTAAACGTGGCGCGATCCAAAATAGTACAGGTGCTCCACACACAAACTTAAATAAAGCAGTAACAGGGCATAAGTACAGGATAGTAAATAAAACCTCAAACTAGTTTGTGGCCCCAAGAAATAGAAATGAATCAAGCTCTGGTTCAGGGGGGTCCACGGCCTCCCGGATGTGGATAGTGCGAATAGTTAAGGAACAGGAATCAAGTACTCGGGGTCCTAAGGGACACAAGTGAGCATAAAAACCAAATAACAAATATTGCCCACCGGTGCCTCTTTCATTAGTTATCCCATTACTACTCAGGTTAAGTTGTTTAGGTACCTCATTATCCATCAGACACTCACATACCCTACACATGCTGTTCTACGACTCGCATGGCTCAAACAACTCCTGTAGTAATGGCTCATGGGATTGAGGAACATGCTTGGTGGGGTTTAAAAGTAAAGGCTATGCAGTACTTGGGATTCAATTTAATGCAATCGCGACTCCATGATGCAAGAGTAATACAGAGGCAATAGGTACTATATGTATGCAAGCATGGGGTAGTGCTTTCTTGGTAGCTCAGTTGTCGCGAGAGATGGATCTGGGTAGAACTCCTGTGATTCCTGATAATTCCCCTGCTCGGCGTCTATTCGAGAAGAACCAAACACACAAGGGATAATATAAATAAAGTGCGCAAGCATATGAATAAATGCGACAAGCAAAAAATCATGCTATGATGAATGATGCACAATTTACATGGTATAACTTAGCATGGCATGGGTGAGGTGTGGGGTACAAGATTGAAGCATTCTATTAAGTTTTTAGTCCGGTTTTGCTCTTATATAACTTGCTGTCCACTTAATATTTATTTGATGCATGCTTCAAATCAGAACATGGACTGCGTAAACAGAACAGGCTCGTCGAGCTGATCATTTTTGACATATTATTTATTAAATTTGGAGTTGTAAAACTAAAGTTATTAATTAATTAAGAAAAGGGCATCTTATTGTAATTTTACTTATCTCGAAAATTTAAAGTGCTCAAATAATATTTTGAATAACATATTTGAATTCCTCATATTTTTCTGATTCTAAAACATATATTATATGTATTATTTGGAATTATAATTCAAAAGTTATTAAAAATAGAATTTAAAACATATTTAAACATTTCTGGAAAACATTTTATTTAAACCGAAAAACATTCCAGACTTTTTATACCCAGAGACAGTTAGCCCCAGATGCTGACGGTGGGACCAGTGCTGACTGGGCGGAACGGCGCGCGGCACACCCTTTTCTACCGCGAGCACAGCCAGCCACCGAGACAGACCAGTGGGTCCGGCGGCAGAAAGGGCCCGCACGATAGTGGGCGAAAAGGGGGCTGCCATGTGTAGGAGCTGGGGAGCGCGGGTTGAGGAACCGATACTTGCGGTCCCTTTTTGTAAAGTGGCAACATCCGATGACTGGTGGGTCCGGAGGGATCGCGGGTTTAGCCGGCAAAAAGGGTGGGGGGTTTACTGCAAGACGCGCAACGAGTACTGTTTCTCTTCTCTGACGAAACTGACGGAAATGACATAGAATGGCGCGGCGAGGCGGGGGTTCGAACGCGCGACCGATCGCTCGCGCAGAGGGGCGGAACCACTGCAGTGGATGGGGATTGGTGTCAGGAACCACAGGCGTGGCCAGATAAGGCGTATCCGACGAGAGGACGGTCCTCGACGACGGCAAGCGCGATGCACCAAAGGCGCTCGTCCGGTGGCGTGGAGCATACAGGAAGCGGTGAACGGAGGGAGGTTGTCGGGGAGGTTCGGACGCTCACCACGGTGGCGTCGGTGGAGGTGGTTCGGGCTGGGGAGCAGCCGATCGGCGACGGCGCAGACGAACGGCGAGCTAGGGTTTCGGCTTCGGATGCGACGGTGGTTGCCGGCTCCGGTAATTCTCCTCCTCGCTGCTATGTACAGGGGCGATGCCGGGGACCTCCTGACCTTCCTCGACGCCTCAACGCCACGCCCGCCTCCGTGATCTGTCGGTGGACGCCGTTGCCGAGGTGGCCGACGAAGATGGAAGAGAGGGGGTAGCAGTAGGTGGGGAAGGAGGGGAAGGGCGAGGCCCTAGTGGATCTGGGCGACGACAGGCAGAGAGGGGGAGTAGATAGGAATGGGAGAGGAGAGAGAGGTGCCATGGGGGATCGGTTGGAGAAAAGGTGGCTTCGGCAACCTTTTTCCCTTACTCCCTCACGTGCTCGATGTGGAGCTGCTGGCTCGGGGGACAGAGGGGCTGCAGCTAGGGCCGACCAAGGGAAGGAAGGGGCTGCACGGGTGGGACCTGGTGGCAGCGAGAGAGAGAGAGAGGGTGAGCTAGGGTTGGTCTCGGTTAGGGTTTAGGAGGGGGCTAGGGTGGGCCCTTGCTGGCAGAGAGAGGGAGAGGTGCCTCGGCATGGTGAGAGTAGGGTGGTGAGGAGGTGAGGCTCGGCATGGTGGGGTAGATCATGGGGTGGTGGCTCGGGTTAGAGAGAAAGAGAGATGAGGGCCTAGGGTTTGAGAGAGATATTAGAGAGAGAGGCTAGGAGAGTGGGTGGTTAGGTTGTTTAGGGTTTTCTCAACTCAAAAGCAAAGCATGAGGGTGGCTTGGTGTTGGAAAGAGGGGTAGGGTAGATGGGTTTAGGGTTTTAACATGATCCAAGCTAGATCAAGCAAGAAGGGGAGGTGAGAAAGGATAAGGAGATGGAGGTTAGGGGTGAGAGGGGTTTAGGTTGAACACATGGTGATGGTGGAGAGATAGAGAGAAGAATGTGCTTAGGGTTTTGGTGCCCATAACAAGGAGAGGAGATCAAGATGGTGAGGGTTTAGGGTAAGAGCAAAAAGAATAGAGCCAACAAGAATTGATCCCCAAAGGACCATGATCCACTCAAAAATCCAAGTAAAACCCAAAAGAATAGAATGGTGGTGATTGTTGCATGGCCCATGCATGAGCATTAAATGCCATGTCTAATATTGTGAAAACAAAATAATAATCATGGCATTTATACACATGCATTCCAAAATATGGAGTAAGGCCAAGCTCAAAGAATTAGAAAGATGTTCCAAGTGGAGTAGATGGATATGCTCAAATTTGAATATCATTTGGACATGCTAGTGTGTATATTCCACTAGATGTTTAATAGTCTAAAAAATATTCCAACATGAGCATACATTCAAAATAATCCATATGTAAGCTTGACAAGGGGTTCCATCGACAAAGCACGCAAAGGTGGCCATGTGGCTCCTCATATATCAATAATGTGGAAAACAATATGGTGCATATATGGGAAGTTGTGGAAGTAGAAGTGGATCCATCCCAACCCACATGAGCTAGAGGTAAACCCAAATAAAATGCTAAGCTCACATATAGTGGGATGGTAGAATTATGGGGTGGTGACAAGAAAGGTGGTGGAGTTAATAAAAGATATGCCCCCAACTCAACTTGGGCATCAAGCATTTATCAAGAACCAAATACAATATATCAAGAGGCAAATACAATTAATAATGCATATGGGAGAAGAACCAAATGAAAAAGGGTTTTATATGATGCTCAAATGCAATGTGGCATGATGACATGAGCATGATATAATTATGATGCAACAATTAAATGTAGGAAGTAGCATTTTATTAATAGACCGTGTAGCATTACAGATGTTAGACAAATGGGACGCTACAGATTGCTAGGGACAACCTCCCGATCACCATTCAAGAATGGAATAAGCCAAAGAATGTAGGTGAAGAATTCATTAGTTATGTTGACGATGATGCAAAGATGACCTTTGGCAGAAGCTCATAGCACATTTCATACTACCTCCAAAGTATGAAGAATTCGAGGCAGATGGTACTACCCCAATTTCGGGTGGGCTTGAAGGAAGAGCGAGAGTCTAGGAGTGGGCTCTATCGAAGATGGCCAAACTATTCCGGAACCATAAGAAAAGTTTATACGCGAAATATGTCGCGAAAAAGAAAACTCTAAAATTCACAGGAGCATACGAGAGATTGAGAGAATAGTGGCCCGATTGTGTAAAGTACAAGCTATCTTCTGTAGCCAAGGCAAGGTCGGAAAAAATAATAAAAATTCTAAGAAAAAGCAACACCACCATAAATTGGGGGATAGGTGGCTACAAGAGTGTTGTGCCTAAGTGGGAATCTATTGAGTCCAACATGAGGGCTAGAGGGATCACTCCAGGTACAAATGGATGGCCCGAGAGGTCAAAGCACTGGTGGTACGGGCATGGGGAACATTGAACCCAGAAACAAGGGGCGACAATTTTTCAATAAAAATTCTAATACCCTCCAATGCAATTGTTCAAGCAATGGTTGATGCTCAAGCGGGATTGTTGTGGCCCGAGAGAGAGAACGACGAGATGACACGCACCCTCGGGAATCCTGAAAAACCTGGACGAACACGACGCAAAGGTGCTGGTGTTACATGGAAGAAAGGGTTTCCCAAGTACTATGCCAGTTACAGAAGCCATAAGAGAAAGAAGGACCAGGAGGTGCACCGGATCGGGAATATAGAAGAGGAACTAGCTGGTATGAAGAATATGGTAGTGGAAGCACTTAGCCAAAGGTCATCTCAGCCGCAGGAAAATCCTGCATTAGATAATATCCAGCGGAGAAGCAGCATGGCTTCCACGGAGATCTAGGCTGATGATCATGCACTTCTGGAGGATTCACTGGCCCCTCACTACCCCGTGGATGATGTCAGAGGGATGACACAATATGAGATACATTAGCCAATGAACAACTTGTCCATCAAGGTGGCGATCAACACTGCTTTACCTTGTCTACCTGGAGCACTCCACCATTCACTTTCAATTCCACCTGGCTATGCTCGTGTCTCGGTGGATGACCTAGTGGAGGGGTATGAGGACCTAGAGATTGAAATCGCTACACTTGAAGGCCGTAAGAAACTGGAAGATGTCAAGCGCCACATCATTCTATGGCAAAATAAGTTCATCAAGTTTCCAGGCTTAGTGCCAAGGCCATCGACTCCGAGGAATCCAAGTCCACCCCTGATGATCGTAAACCTCCAAGTCCACCCCTCTATGATCATCAACCTCCATGTCCACCCCTCGATGATCGTCAACCTCCAATTCTACCCCTCGATGAGAGGGATGTCGATCACCATAGTGTGAGTACATCTCGACCTCCACCTCCGCACAATACTACATCGTTGAAAACAGAAGGCCGTCGCTCCCCAGCACCCCACTCAGAAGAAAGCTAGTACGACGAAGATAGGTGACATCCCGCTGACTCTTCCCAATAGACCTTATGATAGGACTGATGAGGAAAATGCCACGGAAGTGGCTACCTACAATAAGATTTTTTTTGCACCAAAAAAGCTGAGCCAAAGCAGGTATTTGATGAAAAAACCAAAAAGTGGGTTAAGTCCTTTCTTCAACAACCATCCCAAATATCGATGAATCTACGTTCAGACTATAACCATGAAATTATTAAGCAGGCAAGAAGTGCCAAGTCTAAGTAGAACACAAAAAGAAGTGCAAAACACGGGAAACAAATTCCCCATCTCGGACAACAACAAAATCAATCGGTCCCCCTGGTCATAGTGAGTTCCGATATCGACAAGGACTTTAGAGCCAATATGGATAAGGACATGCAATTATTGGACCCCAAAGCCAAATCTGCTGCTAGACAAATAGGTATCATCGTAGCGTAGGCCACAGAAAATGCTGCCGGAGTAGGTATGTCTCTTGGTCACTATTTAGGCTATGAAGATGCACCAATGGGTGAGATAGTATGGAAATATGTCAAAGGGTAGCCTTTGGTCAGTCATGAGGAGTTAATGAACCTATAAACACATATGTGAAATCTGCACGAGTGGTACATGCTGCATACAGCAAAGCAAAACTCGAAAGAATGGATTTTGGCAGATGTTAGAGTGGAGCATCACTTCAAACCTTACTCGATACATATTAAACTGAACGAATTGTTTCAGTTTATACAATCAGCGCCCCCTCGACAAATCTATCCTCAGTTTCTATTTTCTGTAAGTGATTTTTTCTGTAATTAAGTCTCTAGCTCAGCTCGTTCATTGCATGTAATATATTATCCCGGCTATATATCCTTTTGTACGCTATTATGTAGAATGAAGATGCTTGAATGCAAAAGAGCTAGAAATTTTGACATTGGGTTCATTTACCCATATATCGTTAATCAACATATGTTAGATAATCACCCCAACGACGTGCATGATGACATCTCCACCTTTTTAATCGATTATAATTACTGTAAAATTATACTATTTCCTTACTACTTCAAGTGAGTATTTCTGTCTTGTACACATTCTTTTTTTTCTTACTCAATGTTAAGTGTAATTGATGAGTTATGCATGTATGCTTATGTAAACATCCGCAGGTACCACTAGATTCTTCTAAACATTCAAGTTGACAAGTCCCAAGTTGAAGTCACCGACCCATTAAGTTGAGACCAAGAGAAGTGGAGCGACATGAAAGCAATGCTCCATAAGTAATTTCAACCATTACCGCATTATATCAGCCTCTTTCATTTATATCCTGTTATCAAGTAATTAATAACTCCTTTATTGATTTTCTTTGCTGAGAAGGTGTTGGACACGGTTTAGAAAAGAAATAAAAGAAGAATTCAAAGATGAGCTAACTTATAAAATGGTGAAGGGTTTGCATCAGCCACCGGGGACTCATTTATGTGGATTCTATGTTTGCGAGTACATTCACGAGTTGACCAATGAGCGCGGAGTTGATTCAATTTATATAGACTGTTTGCGGGAGAAGCTCGAGCCAGAACAACGCATACGAGAAATTGAAGAGGAATTGGCGGGATTTGTGATGAAGGAAATCATTGATGAAAGGGGAGAACATTATGTGGATGACGATGAACTCAATATGTGATCTCCATGTAATATGTGATCTCAATATGTGAAGTCAATATATGATCTCCATGTAATATGTGATCTCAATATGTGAATCAATGTGTACTGTGTATGTAGTAGCGTAGAATATGTGTACGGAAACATGTTTGAAATTATATTGAAACAAAAATTGAAAAAGGAACAAAATCGAAAAAACAAAATGAAAAGGAAAACACAAAATCGTGTCGCAGTAGAGAAAACACATGATTCTTTGCCATGGTAGGAAATCATCCAGCCCCGGCCCCATTGTCGATGCCACGTGGTGGCCTCTAGTCCTGGTTCGTAGCAAACCGGGACTAGAGATTGGGGCCTCTACTCCCTATTTCATAGTCCTGGGTGTGCAGCCGGGACTAGAGCTCGTTACGACCCAGGACTAGAGGCCCATTCTCCACTAGTGATGGGAACGGAGGGGTAATGGTGGGTTCCTTCAACAGAAGTATGGCAGTGATAACAGGCCTAGAGTCACATGTTAGTTGTGCAGCAAAGATGGTCACTCCATGGTGAATTGTTGGCAGAGGTTCAAGAAGAACTACCGTGGTCCAAAAAATCAACGGGTGTAGCTGATCGTGGATCCTACGGGTAGTACACATAAGTTAGTCTGGGCTGCTTCATCCCACTATGCCACTAATATCCAAAATACATAGAAGATGCAACAAAATGATCATCATCGCCCACATACTCTTATGTGTACTACCCATGCAAAGCATCTATGCATAGATCAGGCTCTGATACCACTGTTGGGTTCGCAGTATAGAAAACAAAAATTTCCTATGATGGAAACTATTATACGCAAAAATCTATCTACTAGATACAAGCAACGGGTGGATATACATCCATAGAGAACATATCATCAAAGACAACAAAGCTTTGTTAACGAGATGGAACTCGTGGATGATGTAGTCATACACTTGCTGATCTCAAGATCGTGATGAAGTCCTCCATGTCCAGCAGTTCCCGCACCATCAAGTCCAGCACCATCAAGTCCAGCACCACAAAGCAGCGGTGTATTTGTGATCGCACACACATCCGGTCTACCAAACAACCTCAGCCTCCTTGCTCCAGCAATGCAGCAAAACTAGCAACTCCTTTCCAGATAAAGCCACCGTGAACATGTATCTCGCTAATTCGAGACCATGGGGAATAATTTATAGAGGGGAGAGAGAGCCTTCACAATGAGGTGTGGTGTGAGAGGAGGAGAGGGTATAGGGAGAGGGGGCAGCCAAGGGCCATGGCGTGGAAGCCATGGTGGTGCCCCCACCTCTTCCATAATTCATGTGGTGGATGCTCCACTCACATAAATATGCCTCCATTCACACTTCCACTCACATGCATTAAATTTCCACCAAATTTATTGCAAGCTCTCATTAAATAAAACTATTTTATTTATTTTATTCAGAATTTTGTTAATTACTTTAATTAACAAACATTCACATAAAAACCCCTGCAACATTTCAATATCACATGCAGAACCAGTTTCTGGAACTTCACCCGAAACAATTCCAGTTTCCATCGAAATGATTCTAGCGCTTCCTTAAATTTTTATCTAAAACATATTTGCTCCAAATGGTGTCGGTATCCCTTAAGTTTGTCACCCTACGGTTCACGAATAATGTAAACATGATCGAGACCCCTCTCCGATCAATAATCAACAGTGGGACCTGGAGATCCATACTGACTCCCACACATTCAACGATGACTCGTGTGATCGTGTGAACGTTTAACATCGTAACTAAATCCCTTTGTCTAGCGATATATTATATGTCCTAGTTTCGATCCTTGGTATCTCAATACCTAGTTTGATCTCGTTGCCGACATGCACTCTTTTCTCGTTCCCGTGATATAACATTCTAGTGATCACATCACTTTCTTGCAAGATATTTCAATGTGATATCACCGAGAGGGCCCACAGTATATATATCCATCATCGAAATGAAAAAATCCCACTCTTGATCCATGAGCCTCTACATAACACCTTCGTAGCACTGAAACCACCTTTATAGTCGCCCTTTTACGGTGTGACGTTTGATGTTATCAAGATACTCTTCCGGTGTTAGTGATTAACATGATCTCATGGTCTAAGGACTAGGATTACTTCGTATGATGTTATAGCAATATAAACATAATAACTTTGATCGTAATGCTATACTTCGGATGAATGTTCATCACATCATTCCACCAATGTTGTGACCTTGTTATTAACAACATCCAATGTCCATGATCAGGAAACCTTGATCATCTTGTTAATCAACGAGCTAGTTTGCATGAGAGGCATTACTAGGAACTTTGTATTTTGTTTATTAAACACACATATATTAACGTTTCCAATTAATACAAATATAATATGAAAAATAAACAATTATCATAAACTTGCAATAATATAATAACCACTTTATTATTGCCTCTCGAGCATATTCCCTTCACTTAGCTATGCAGAGGTGCCGGTGGCGCGGGTTCCGCGTGGTGTCGAGTTGGCTCGCTAGATCAAGGACTGTCTCCGCCAACTGCGGAGTGGAAGAGGGCAATGGTACGATACGCGCCGATGAGCTCCTATTGGCGTAAGCGTTTCAAGAAGGAGCGTAGGGCGATGCTTGCCCTCTGCCTTGTTCACAGGCTGGAGGTCCACCCCAATCTCTGCGACCCCGAAGGGAGGGCGTGATTCCAAGCAGTTTGTGGCCGCACGATCTACGCCACCATTGACTTGGCGTGCCGGGAAGAGTTTCGGAGGAAGGCGAACCTCGCCGGAATCGTCGAGATTGATGACAGCGTGAGCGACGTAGAGGAGCTGGGCGACAACGCGGAAGATGACAACAAAAGTGACATCGTGGATTAGGGTTTTAGTTTAATCATTTGTTTACTATGATTGAGAAGATTCTCTTTGAATTTGTCGCCAAATTTTGTTCTATTTCTCGTTCAAACACTGAATTGTGTGCTTGGAGATAAAATTTATTTTAAGGTACATGCGATGGAGCAGAACAGATGCCGCATAACTGAACCGTAAAATAGAATATTCTGTTTTGTAGTACAACCATACGACATCTGATTCGCCCCGTCCTTTTTCACACCACAAACTCGAATTGCGGTTTATCGCATACCGTTTTGTGGTATGGAGGGATGCGGTATCTGTTGGAATTCTTGGCCAAACCCATATTGCCATATTATTAATTCCTGAAAATCCTAGAGGCCCATGTGGCCCATTCATGCATGGCAAGAGGTGGGACAAATGTTTAGTCCCACATTGCTTTTTGAAGAAAGATTGCACCACCTTATAAGGGGGATCTTCCACCACTTGGTAAAAGCATGAGAAGAGATAGACATATGATGTCTTCAAGTGCACATATCGTTTGTAGCTAGTTTCAAAGTACAGATGTCGATCCCACAGGGAGCCCAAAGGTAAGTGTTTATGAATGAAGTCTTTGTCACACCCAAATTTGTCACAGGTCTTCGAGTGAATTAACTGCAAGTGTGGAAATAAGAATGGAATTTGGATTAAACTGGATGTATTTAAATAAAATTAAAATGTAAACTTCAGGAATAAAAAGCATAAAAGTAAAGAACGATTTGATTGTTTGTGGTTTTCTACAGATGACAAAGAAGGCGCGGGGAGATACAGTTCATGGTGATAGTGATTGTGCTAGGTGGACGAATGATAAGTGTAAAATTATAATCTTCTAAGTATGTGTGTAGGCGAGCAACCCATAATTAGCCGGAACTCCTCTTGGTAGATTTCATCCCAAGTTCAACAATCCTACTAGTCTGTTACCAAAACCATGGTTAGTCACTAGACGATTTAGATCCTTCAGGTCACTTAGCAATTAAGCTCCTTAGATCAGACTAATGCAATAAGCACGATGGTTCCTCGTTATACTCGAGTCTACTAGTTTCCCACTGATATCCCCGTGTCACTCGAGGGTCTCCGGTCTGCTAGTGAGCAAGATCCTATCCATGTAGAACAAAGCATCATGTTGTCTGGGCCCTTTATTGGACAACAAGCATTAGGCATCCCATAGATAGTCAAGCACACATAATATAGTAATTAAAATCAATCACAAACTAATGGAAAATATATGAAGGTACATCACATCTCACCAACCCCTTACATCTCCCACGCCCAAGGAACTTACTCACACATGAGAGAAGAAAGCATCATCGATATAATTAAATAAAGGGAGTTCTTCTTGATATTACCATGGAGATCCACAATAAGAATAGAAAAGTAATCCAATACAATTCAAGATAGGAAGAAACAATCTCAAACCCTAGTCTTGCAAGGTGAAGATCTCTCTCTCTCTCTCTCTCTCAAGGACAAGTAATGGCTATGGGGGTGTGTTGGCTAGGAGGTCGAAGATCGTGGAGCGAGATGAAGAACATCTTATCCTCCTTCTCCGGATCTCTTCTTTCTCCTTTTTGGATGGGATGGCGACTGATGTGGTCAGTTTTCGTCTCTGGCCTCGTCACGAAAGTTGTCCCTTTTGACAAGACGGAGGCGGCGACAGCTATACGGCGGGAACTATATGGCCAGAAAATGTTCCCGCCGTATAGTTGATCGTTAAAGCTTCTGTTTTCCTTCCTTGATTGCTTCCAAAAAGAGACTTGCTTGTATTCACCTGAATATTGTGTTTTCCTTGTTAAAACCTTATATTGATGTTCAGAAACACACATTAAAAACCAAGTTCTCTTTGCTATTGAAGTATTAGCATTAGGTAAAGCTAGAAAATGATCAAATCTAGAGGAAAACCATCAATAAAAACCATAAAAAAAATGTCAAATCTCACAACTATCAACTCCCCCAAGCTTAGATGTTGCTCGCCCTCGAGCGACAAGAAAATAAGGAAGAATAGCGGAGATTCGAGACTAGAATAAAAGAACTTCCAAGCTCGAATTGGTGTCAAATTATTTTCTTCACAATTCCTGCAATCTTAAACATGATCATACAAGTATTCACAAGATTGCACTGAGTCTACTTCCTAACCATGTATATATTGCTAAAAATAAATCATATGCCTAAGCAAGTGTCAAAAGTTTATCTAGGGAAGTGAAACAAATTCTTTTGGTGTCTCTCTTTGTTGAGAGATGAAAACTTTTGCTCTTATTTCTTTAATCAATTAAGAGTACTCAAGTTGGCACCAAAACATTCAATTTAAGAATAACTCATCTATACCCATGTCAAAATTTCAAGACTCTCAAAGCACCTTTTTCCTTTCCTTGTTTTTCAAAAATTCAGCCTTTCCATAGAGAAATCATGCCACTATTTTTAACATGTTAATTGGGACTGTTGTGCGCACCCGTGACCATTCCAATAGATAACTATTGAGCAATAGTGGGTCAGAGGAGTACTACAACTTCACTTGGAACGTGAAACCATGAGGAGACTAAAATTTTACCCGCCATAGCATTGTAGCTACAAACGCTTTCATAACTCAATAGCCGAAATCAAGTGGTTTCCCACATTTAGATCGTTCGTTGGCCAGTAGAGTTAATAGTTCCCCATGGAGTACGACAGTGTTGTAATGACACGCGTCAAGCAATATCATACGGTAATTATTAGAAAAAGCAGTGGCATAATCTCTACTAAAGCATCCATTTTATCGGACAATTTCATTCAAGAGTGTTATCGAGTCTATTTACATTAAGCTCAAATGGGGTTGAGTAGTTTTAAAATCAAATCCTTTGGGCTAAACATGGACCCAAGTCATCTTTTGGATGCTTTTTCTTGTTGTAAAAATGTAGGAAATATTTTTAACCAAGCTCATTGCTCATTATTTCAAAGCTAAAAAGGAGACACTTGACAAAGGAATAGAATTTATAGGATAACAAGCTAAGCAGGGAGTGACTCAAGTGCAAGCGAGTGAATAATTGTAGGGTCAATTTAAAGTTGCAGAAAAGGTGATGAAAGGAATGTGATACCTCCTCTTGCTTGCTTCATTCCTGTACTTGAGTCGAACCCCCTCTACATTTCCCTATTGCCAAGTCACCTGAAATTGAGCATCTTCGAGAGAAACAAAGAAACAAATTTGCAATAAAGGTTAGAACTAATTTTTGTGTGTTTTTGGTTTAGGAATGTAAACTAAAATTAAATATGCAATTTTGAAGAAATGAAATAAATCAAAAGAATAAATAAAAATATGAATGCAAAGTTTGGAGGTTTTCAAACCTCCCCCAAGCTTAGGCTGTTGCCAGGCTTAGTTGTTGCCATTGTTCGGCGGCGGGTACGGATGCTGCTGGTAGTACGGCGGCGGGTACGGATGCTGTTCATGAAGTGACTGAAGTTGTGCCTTAAGGCATTAACATCCTCATTCACTCCTTGTAGTGTGTGGTTAGTCTCCCCAACGCACTGGTTGAGCTTCTGAAACTCTTGATAGGGGACGTAGTTGAACCCTTACTGCTACTAATTGGGCCATGGGTCCTAGGATCCCCCTTGCTGCTGCAATGTCCCTCCCAACCAGGGTTGTATTCCTACTCCTGCTCATCCTCATCTTGCTTCTCTTCTTCTTCATCTTATTCTTGATCAGGCTAGAGTTCAGCCATGATCTCCACCACTTGATCATTGGTGAGGATCTAGGTGTCCTTCTCCATAATCGTGAAGGATTATGGACAGGGCAACGAAACCTGCTCACCCTGTGCATCACGAAGATAACCAAACTGTTCTGCTCGGAGCCTCTTGTTAGCTCGGTAAACACCGAGGAAACCACAAGCAGTTAGAGATTTGACATCCATAAGTTTGGAGCCACCAACAGGTTGCATCACATGTAATGTAATGTTCAATGCTAGGGCAAGGTGGGTTACCAATCCACCAATGCGAATGTCACCTTTCGTTTTGTTGATCTGGTGGCGAAGGTGCTGGAGTAGTAGAGCCACAGGATTGGGGCTTTTCGGTGCATTGGAGAAGAGTGCCTTGATGATCATGGCCATGTCCGCATTAGCCATGGAACCGGTATCACCTGTTCCCAACAATGTATTAGCAAGGAACAGGGCGTAGTAGAAAATTGTTGGGTTCTGAATGGTTGACATCTTCTTCTTGTAGAAGTCCCTGCCACCGTTAGCAGAAATAACCTCCCAAGTTTCTCCACTTGAGACGCTATATAAATTTGTAAAAGTTGCCTCCCCACCATGAGGGAGGCCAAAAGCATCACAAATTGATCGAAAGTTATTTCATATGGTTGCTGGTTTAAGGTGAAGCTTACCGTGCACACAGTACCTTTCTCCATGTGGTCATCATAGAAGGAGGCGAGGAACTCATGGGTGAGCTTGGTGTAGGTATTGTGGCTTGCGTAGCCGAGTAGTGTTAGCCCGGTCTTATCACACATGAGGTCGAAGTCCTCCCTCAACCCTGTTGCGGTGAGAAATCTATGATCGGCCCAACGTGTGGGCAATACCCTCCTTGATGAAACAATGGCCAACTTGCTATTGAGACCGATCTGGAGCCCCGAGCTCTCGCCACGTTGGTGCTTGCTCTTGCGAAAAATGCTACCAATTTTGTTCATCTTGATGCACTGAAAAATTTCACCATAAAACCTTAGGCATATAGTTTCTACGTGATATACGAGCAATTCGACATGGAAAATTTTAACCCTAACGTGAGAAATCAACAGAAAAACAAAATAAGCTTGAGTCTATCCACTAGATCAATGTGAGAGTTTCAACCATGGAATTCTGAAAATAAAGCATGGACAGGGAGAGAAACATACCGATATGTTGATTCCCCCACTCAAACAAATTAAATCCGCAAAGAATCAAGAGTTAGGTGGCTTTTGAGAGGTTTGGAGAGAGAATATGAGAGAGAAAGTGAGGAGGGAGAAGAAAACTAGCCGCCCGACGCGATTAAGAGGTCGCGCCGAACTATACGACCGCAAATATATTGGAGGGTGAAGTAGTTCTCACCATATAGTTGTGCCGGCATCGACAATTAGGGTTTCTTTATGTCAGGTCACAACTATACGGGCGCAACTATACGGCCGTACCAAAATGGTCTCGCCATATAGTTGGTCGCCAAACCTTTTGTGCCTCAAGATATATTTTCTGAGATAGGCATCGATATCTATATGACCGGAACTATACGGCCGGAATTTTATTCCCGCCGTATAGTTGGTCATTAAACCATCAGTACCCTGGGAAAGAAATTGTACGAAGGCATCGATATCTATACGACCGGAACTATATGGCCGGATTTTTTATTCTCTCCGTATAGTTGGTCGTTAAACCATCAATATCCTGGGAAATAAATTGTACGAAGGCATCGATATCTATATAACCGGAACTATACAACCATAATTTTTATTCCCGCCGTATAGTTGGTTGTTAAACCTTCTGTACCCCAGAAAGAAAATTTGTCGATGGCAAAGATATCTATACGGCCGGAATTTTTTATTCCCGCCGTATAGTTGGTTGTTAAACCTTCTATAGTCATAAAAAAGTTTCCATTTCTTCGAGAATTCTTTCTTATCCTAAAACTTAGCAAAATACCTTGTTTTTGATAAAAAAATGAAAGTAGAAATTTCGACCAACATCAGCATGTATAGACCAGGATTTTTTGTTCAACCTAACTTCTTCTCCTCAACTGGAGATTCACTTTTTAATCTGGACAAAATGATTAAGCTAGTTTTTGTAGATAAAAATTAATTTTTTATTTTTATACTTATTATACGCTTGTGCAATCGATGTTTCTACTAGTTTTTGACAGCTGTATCTTCACCGGCGCGCTTTCGCAATAATGTTTGTGAAAAAGTTGTAGGAATGCGATGAACATTTTATTCTTTAATTTATTTTATTAAAGTGATGGGTTAACTCCCATTAAGCATTTTATTAAGAATGGTTGAATAATTCAACCCCTTCTCTGTTCTCGAATTCTTACCTTGGGTTGCCCCTTATTAAAGGCACTTACCATGTTAACTTGTTTTGCCGGTGGAATATATCTTTCTCCTGCTTATAGCTTCTTTGGAAAATTCCGGATGATTTTAGCATCATAAACATTGAAGATTATTTTTCCCTCAGCACAATCAACTAATGCTCCTGCAGTACTAAGGAAAGGTCTTCCAAGTATTATGGATAATTTTTCATCCTCTAGCATTTCAAGAATAATAAAATTAGTGGGAATAACATGCTCGTCTATTCTAAGTAGAACATCCTCAAGAATACCAATGGGTTGTTTAGTGGACTTGTCAGCCATCTGTAAAGTGATAGTAGTAGGGGAATACTCCCCTAATCCTAACCTTTTATAGAGGGAATATGGCATTATACTAACTCCTGCACCTAAATCACACAAGGTAGTATGAATGTCTGTTTTGCCTATTGAGCATGAAATAGTTGGTATTTTGGGATCTCCTGATTTAGACAATAGCTTCCCATTAGTAGGATGACTAGTCACCATGACAACGGTTTCAGCTATTTCTTTCTTTCTACTAAGAATATCACGGAGCAATTTAGAATAGGTAGGAACTTTAATTGCATCCGCAAATGGAATTTTCAGACGAAGGTCACCAAGTGCCTTTAAAAAAAATCATAGATTACCTGATCTGGTGCTTTCTTTTTTTGATCTAGATAAGGAAGCTTTTGCTCACCTTTCTTATTCTTGTCTTTTACCTTTTGTGGGGGATCAGGCTCTTTTGTTGCTTTCTTTTGTTGCTGCTTATCGCTCTTCTTATTTTCTACTACAACAACTTAATCTTCATTGCTTATCTCTTTTTATTCTCTTGGATCAACTATCTCTGCATCAGAGTCATAATGGTCATCCTGTGCATTATTTTGCTCCTCCAAGGTTTGATCTTGTGTTTCTTGAGCAGTTTCATCTCGAGGATTGATGTCTACGCACTTCTATTCTTGTAGACAGTTGTTGGGCCTCCAAGTGCAGAGGTTTGTAGAACAACAACAAGTTTTCCCTTAAGTGGATCACCCAAGGTTTATCGAACTTAGGGAGGAAGTGGCCAAAGGTATCCCCTCTCAAGCAACCCTGCAATCAAGATACAAGAAGTCTCTTGTGTCCCCAACACACCCAATACACTTGTCAGGTGTATAGGTGCACTAGTTTGGCGAAGAGATAGTGAAATACAAGTGGTATGGATAATTATAAGTGGTAACGATGCCAGAAGATAGCTTGATGGCGTGGAAGAGACTAAAGGAAAACTGAAATAAAGATGGAAGCAAGCAAACATTAAATAGATCTAGTTGCAAACGGTGTTTCAATGCTTAGAAACAAGGCCTAGGGATCATACTTTCACTAGTGAACACTCTCATATAAATATCTTCTCTTTATGATACTACTCTGAACTACTCTCTGGTTGGACACTCTAATCCATGGCAGGGTTATAAAAGCACTCCTCAAAGTTCGCTTTCCCCATCTAGATAACCCCACACGGTCACCTTGAGCTCTAGATGGTTCCAACAAACACCACAATTTCATAGAAACATCCAACTCCAAATATAACTCATAACAAGTATTTGTAATCTCTAGCCTAAGTGCCACCATGGTGTGCACGCTGTCACTTTCACACACATGGGGAGAGCAGAGATCTATTAAAGCGCTTGCGTAGAAAGGTAGAGCTACTTGATTACAAAGCTCATGGTCACAATATGATCATGCATAGAGAGAGAGAGATGAATAGATAGCTACCGGTAGAACCCTTAGCCTCGAGGAAGTACTACTCCCTCATCATCATGGGAATCAGCAACGGCGATGGAGATGGTGGTGGAGATTGATGGAGATGGCTCCGGGGGCACTTCCTCGTCCCGGCAGGGTGCCGAAACAGAGACTTTCTGTACCCCGAATCTCCCCTTGGCGGCGGCGGTGCTAAGGAACTTTTCGTGGCTAAAGGTTTGACGATTTAGGGTTTTTTGCATCGGGAGGCATCTTATAGGCGAAGAGGCAAGGTCGGTGGGCGGCTAGGGGGCCCACACCACCTGGTGGCACGGCTAGGGCTAGCCCGCGCCACCATATGGTGTGCCTACCCTGGTGCCCTACTCCGTCTCTGCTTCGTGTTTCCGTGTTGCTCAGGGAAAAATAGGCATATTGGCTTTTGTCCCGTCCAATTCCGAGAATATTGATTTTCTGTCTTTTCTAGAACCAAAATCAGAAGAAAACAGGCAACTCGCACTATGGCATCTTGTTAATAGGTTAGTCCCAGAAAACATATAAAAACACCTCAAAGTGTTGACAAAGCAAAGAAAAGTAGATACTAAACAAGCATGGAACATCAAAAATTATAGATACGTTTGCAACGTATCAACATCCCCAAGCTTAACTCCTGCTCGTCCTCAAGTAGGTAAGTGATAAAAAGAAAAAATAATTTTTGTGGTGACATGCACCATCATAAACTTGATCAAAGTATTTGTATAACATTGATAGCTGGGATCATAGTACTTCAACATAGCATGAAATATAAAGTTCTAACAATAAGACATAGCAACTATGTTGCAACATGAAAAGGCACAAACAAAAGATTCATGAATAACAATGCTTTGCAAGACGTTTGTTTGTTTCACATAAAGAAAACATAGCATAGTGGCATTCAGCTTGCCCCTCATAGAGTAGCAAACATAAATGCATAGGACACCTTCAAAGTTCATAAGAGTGACTAGATACAAATAGTTTAAGAACAAGCAATATCAAAATTATGCATCAATCAACAAGTCTTGGGACAATGCACAAAGAACTAAGAATGGCCACTATGCTCTCTCAATAGGTGCATAAAGATAGAAGGTGGAGACTCAATATAAAAGTAGAAGAAAGGCCCTTCATAGAAGGAAGCAGGGATTCAAGTTTCATAAAGAGCTTCCAAAAATTATGGTACTTATTAGCTTTCAGCTCACATTGCCCCTATCATAAGCATCTTGAAGTGATTAAGGTTAAAGTGAACAAACTATGGAGTATATGCTTGATAAAGTATAAGTTGGAAATCTCATGTCCCTTGAATACGAGGGCCGCTCCTCATGCTACTCAAGTTTAGTTACATGTAAGTTCTTGTCATAGTAAGTACATGTGTATCATAGAGAACCGCCAACAGGGTACCCCTTGCCCGATGATACGGAAGAATCCCCATATCAAAATGACAAGGCAAGTAGACAACGAGCATCTCAGCAATCTTATTAATTAACATGGGAAAATGGTGCTTTTTTCTCTCTTTCCTCTTTTCTCATATCTTTTTTTATTTTTCTCTTTTTCTCAATATCTGACTCTTTTTTTATAAGAAGAATGCTTCATAGGAAGCTCATTATGGCTACGCTGCAGGTTTCCACCATGACAGCATGGATTAGACCGGCGGCCCAGGCGTTTCTCTAACACACATACATAACTCCATGGACTTACAAGCTCCCCTTTCATTTCACACCGACGACATCCATAGACAAAAGAGCATGATATCAACTAGATACAAAGTATAAGTGCAATGTTGAAAGTGTTCCCCATGACAGCATGGTTCTGCTAATCCCCAACATATAAGTGCAAGCATATACAACATAGACGACACAATGGTTCAAGTTTAGTAGGGCAAGAAAAGTAAAGTGTGCCATCAAGTTCGTGCGAGATTTAATCACTAATTTTCACATAACAAGTTTAATTCGGAAGGTAGATAAAAACATGAATATACTTGGAATAGCAAATGCTAATAGGTAGATATTGTGGACTCTTTGGAATAACTTTGTTTATTTGGAGTTGGATGCATGAGTGGAAATCATACTTGGTTATGGAGGCTAGCAAAAGACTGGGAGCGACCAACTAAGAGAGCAATAATGGCCATAATCATGCAGAGCGACAAAACATCATTAATCAAAGCATACAAGTAGAAAACTAAAGGATCATAAAGGCTTATGGTGACTTGGGATAGTCATAACATGGTGTGAGCATGTGCCAAGTCAACCCAAATAAAGCATCAAAGGAGAATACCATAATACTATGATTTAATATGCTAAAACAACGCATGATTCTTCAAGGAACATTAAGCAATCTCAATTGTTTATAACATGTCATGCAACAACAAAGATCACTAAGCATAAAGCCAAAACAATATCAAGCATGGCATAACAAAGCATAGGCCAAAGTCAAAAACAAGCTCTCTTTACCACTTAAGCATGAACTTTTCCTACTCTTTTCCAATCCAAACCAAACTATTTGAAACCAATGTATAAAAGAGAGGGTCCAACCAATTTATTCAGAAAACTAAGAAAACCAAGCAAACGAAAACCAAAAACAAAAAACAAAAAAGAAGACGCTATAAGAACAACACAACTGTGCATGAAACAATAAAAATGAAGTGTTTGGAAGAAACCTGGAATTTCTATTGATGAAGAAGGGGATGCCTTGGGCATCCCCAAGCTTTGACGATTTTACTTCTTGGATATTTCTTACGGTGACATGTGTGGCATCCCCAAGCTGGAGCTTTGACCCATCCTTCATCTCATTACTCATTCCTTCCATACACCTGAAATTTTTCTTCATACAAAACTTCACACAATCTTTATTAGCAACATTAGTGCACTCAAGATAATAAGTCTTTGGGTTCAGTTTCAACACCAATAAAACTTACATTAAAACACAAGATACTGTATCACTTCCCTCAAAAAGCTCAATTCCCCAAAAGAACTCAAAAAGGAACCAACAAGAAGCAAATGCAAATAATGGCAGAAATCTGTCAAAACAGACCAGCAGGTAAAAACCATTTTTTAGAAGACCTTCTATTGATCAAATTGAAAAGTGTTGAACTACCAAAAGTTAACAACCTGGGGCAGAAGCACAAAAATTCACGCCTCAAAACGAAGTACAAAGATTTTACACGAATTTTTACGGTGAAGCACATAAATCTGTTTCAGGACAACAAATTTCCCAATCATTACTTCTCTCTCATTAGAGGTTACTCTTGGCACAAAAAGGAAATAAAAAGGATAAGGAGCGGTTATTACTGAGGTAATAACTTCCAAGACTCATCTAAAACTTTTGGGTTATCTCCCAATAAGTACTTTTCTTTAACGCCTTTAAGTTAGGCATGATAGTTTGAGAAGATGCTCACATAAGGAATATGAATTGAAGTAAAAGAGAGCATCAAGAAGCAAATTCAAAACACATTTAAGGCTAACCCACTTCCTATGCAAAATAATCTTGTAAATAAACAAGTCATGAAAGCACAAAGCAACAAGCATAGGAAATCAAAACAAGTGCAACTTCAAAAAAATTAACATAAAGAGGGGAAACTTAATATTATTGAGATGCATAAAACTATGTTTCCCTCTCTTATAATAACTTTCAGTAGCATCATGAATAAAATTAACAATATAACTATTAAATAAAACATTCTTATCATGAGCCACATGCATAAAAGAATTAATACACCCCACATAAACATAGTCATTTTTATTAATTATAGTGGGAGAAAATTCAACAAAATAGCTATCATTATTATTCTCATCACCATAATCATCAAATATAGGAGACATATTGTAATCATAATTAATTTTCTCCTCAATAGTAGGTGGACTGAAAATATCATATTCATCATTGCAATCATCATATATTGGAGGTGTGGTATCATCATAAGCAATATAATAGCTATCTTCCAAAGCTGGGGAACTAGAAAGATCATTTTCATAAAAACTAGCTTCCCCAAGCTTAGAATTTTCCATAGCATTAGCAATAATGGTGTCCAAAGAATTCACACTAACAACATTGCTATTAGCATGCAAATAAAGTTCCATAGGTTTTTTAATTTTTTCTTCAAACACTTCATGTCCTAACTCAAGATAAATACTATAAAGCTCTCTAATTATTTTTTGTTTTCCATTAAGCCAAACTAGTGAAAACAAGAAAAAAAGACAAAATTGCAGAATCTAAAGGAAATAACTTCGAGCACTCACACCGGAGGATGTGAGTACCTTTTACCTTACCTCCCCGGCAACAGCGCTAGAAAATAGCTTGATGTCTACGCACTTCTATTCTTGTAGACAGTTGTTGGGCCTCCAAGTGTAGAGGTTTGTAAAACAGCAGCAAGTTTTCCCTTAAATGGATCACCCAAGGTTTATCGAACTCAGGGAGGAAGTGGTCAAAGGTATCCCCTCTACAGCAAACCTGCAATCAAGATGCAAGAAGTCTCTTGTGTCCCCAACACACCCAATACACTTGTCAGGTGTATAGGTGCACTAGTTCGGTGAAGAGATAGTGAAATACAAGTGGTATGGATAATTATAAGTGGTAACGGTGCCAGAAAATAGCTTGATGGCGTGGAAGAGACTAAAGGCAAACTGAAATAAAGATGGAAGCAAGCAAACATTAAACAGATCTAGTTGCAAACAGTGTTTCAATGCTTAGAAACAAGGCCTAGGGATCATACTTTCACTAGTGAACACTCTCATATAAATATCTTCTCTTTATTATACTACTCTGAACTACTCTCCGGTTGGACACTCTAATCCATGGTAGGGCTATAACAGCACTCCTCAAAGTTCGCTTTCCCCACCTAGATAACCCCACACTGTCACCTTAAGCTCTAGATGGTTCCAACAAACACCACAATTTCATAGAAACATCGAACTCCAAATATAACTCATAACAAGTATTTGTAATCTCTAGCCTAAGTGCCACCATGGTGTGCACGCTGTCACTTTCACACACATGGGGAGAGCAGAGATCTATTAAAGCACTTGAGTAGCAAGGTAGATCTACTTGATTAGAAATCTCATGATCACAATATGATCATGCATATAGAGAGAGATGAACACATAGCTACCGGTTGAACCCTTAGCCTCGAGGAAGAACTACTCCCTCATCATCATGCGAATCAGCAACGACGATGGAGATGGTGGTGGAGATCGATGGAGATGGCTCCGGGGGCACTTCCCCGTCCCGGCAGGGTGCCGGAACAGAGACTTTCTGTCCCCCGAATCTCCCCTTTGGTGGCGGCGGTGCTGCGGGACATTTCGTGGCTGGATGCTTGACGATTTAGGGTTTTTGCATCGGGAGGCATCTTATAGGCGAAGAGGCAAGGTCGATGGGCGGCCAGGGCTAGCCCGCACCACCATATGGTGTGCCCACCATGGTTCCCTACTCTGTCTCTGCTTCGTGTTTCCGTCTTGCTCCGGGAAAAATAGGCATATTGGCTTTTGTCCCGTCCAATTCCGAGAATATTGATTTTCTTCCTTTTCTGGAACCAAAAACAGAAGAAAACAGGTAACTGGCACTGTGGCATCTTGTTAATAGGTTAGTCCTAGAAAACATATAAAAATACCTCAAAGTGTTGACAAAGAAAAGCAAAGTAGATACTAAACAAGCATGGAACATCAAAAGTTATAGATACATTTGCAACGTATCAAGGATCCACCAGTGTATCATCTTCTTGACTCGCTTTGATCAAGGCTTTTTTCTTTCGATCTTTTCAGCTTCATATTCTGCTGGTCCTAATGGTCCTCTAACAATTGCACCTCCCCTTGTAACATAATTAGTAGAAACAGGAGTATATATATCATCTTGAAGAAACATTTGATAACCAGATGCTATTTGTTCACATTGGGTTTCAATCATACTGAGGTACTTGTGAAATAATTTTATTTCTTGGCCAATCTCCTCATAATTTTTCGTGAGTTCCGCCAAAATCTTTTTATGTTTTTGAAAGTTCTTATGCAGGTTATTATGAGATTTTTTTGTCAATGTTTTAATTCCTGAAAACCTTTTCTAGTTTCATCTTCTTCAGTAAAAACTTGTAACAAGTCTACTTTGTTTTCCTTAACAAGTTGAGATGGTATACCTTTTCTGTCATTGTTTTGCGTAATTCAGGCATAAGATCTGGAGTTATACGAAGTATCCCTTTTCTAGCTTAGTGCCGAAATCAGGATTATATAAGGAATCATTCTTAGCCCTAGTAGGCATCAATTCCAAACATTCTTTAACAGTTAAAGTATTTATCGATCCCCCTACTGAGAAGTCAAGCAACTCTCTACATTGAGTATTAAGACCATGGTAAAATAAATGGCAAATAGTTGATTCAGAATAGCCATGATTAGGAATACTATTGATCATTCCAAAGAATCTATCCCAGGCTTGTGGATAGTTTTCTCCCACGTTCTGAATAAAGTTGCCTATATTCTTTCTAATTTCAGTGACCTTTTTAAAAGGATTAAACCTGTTTATGAATTTAACAATGCACTTTTCCCAACATTTAATGTAATGACGAGGGAGAGAATATAACCAGTCTAAAGCGTTACCTTTAAGAGACCAACGCAATAATTTTAGACGAGAGAAGTCTCTTGGCAAACCTTTTGGTCCAAGTGATGTTATCACATTGTCGAACTCTGTAAGATGTCTTCCTGGGTCTTCATCTTCCCTTCCACTGAAAGCTTTTTCCTAAAAAATATAAATAATCTCACCATCAAATCGATATTCTCTAACTCCAGGATTAGGAATACTATTGGTTGTTTAAGAAACTCAGAACTTGGAGCACTGTATTCTCTGAGAGTTTTCTCAGGTTTCTTGGGAGTTGTCCTATAAATATACATGATTTCCATAATATCACTCAGGTTTTCAACTTCAACCTTATTTGGTATTAAAAGGTTTTCAATAATTTCCTCGTGCCTTTGAGCAGGCACACGCTCAATATAATCTGGTAAATAGGTCCTACCAGAGCGTGTAGACCCTTTGTCTCCTAGGGAGAACATTTTGTAATAGTTACACCTGAAATGTCAAGAGACAAACACTTAACGCTTAGCTCCCCGGCAATGTCGCCAAAAATAGCTTGATGTCTGCAAGTGCACAGATCGTTTGAAGCTAGTTTTGAAGTATAGATGTCGATCCCACAGGGATCCCAAAGGTAAGTGTTTATGAATGAAGTCTCTGTCACACCCAAGGTTGTGACAGGTCTTCGAGTGAATTGACTTTAAGTATGGAAATAATAATGGAATTTGAATTAAACTAGATGTATTTAAATATAACTAAAATGTAAACTTCAGGAATAAAAGGCATAAAAGTAAAGAATGATTTGATTGTTTGTGGTTATCTATAGATGACAAAGAAGGCGCGAGGAGATACAGTTCATGGTGATAGTGACTATGCCAGGTGGACGAATGATAAGTGTAACAATTATAATCTTATAAGTATGTGTGTAGGCGAGCAACCCATAATTAGCCGGAACTCTTCTTGGTAGATTTCATCCCAACTTCAATAATCCTACTAGTCTATTACCAAAACCATGGTCAGTCACTAGACGATTAAGATCCTTAGGTTACTTAGCAATTAAGCTCCTTGGAGCAGACTAATGCAATAAGCACGGTGGTTCCTTGTTATCCTCGAGTATACTAGTTTCCCATTGATACCCCCATGTCACTCGGGGGCTCACCGATCTGCTAGCGAGCAAGATCCTATCCATGTAGAACAAATCATCATGTTGTCTAGGCCCTTAATTGGACAACAAGCATTAGACATCCCACAGATAGTCAATCACACATAATATATAATTAAAATCAATCACAAACTAATGGAAAATATATGAAGGAACATGACATCTCAATAATCCCTTACATCTCCCACGCCCAAGGAACTTACACATGAGAGAAGAAAGCATCATCGATATAATTAAACAAAGGGAGTTCTTCTCAATATTACCGTGGAGATCCACAATAAGAATAGAAAAGTAATCCAACACAATTCAAGATAGGAAGAAACAATCTCAAACCCTAGTCTTGCAAGGTGAAGATCTCTCTCTCTCAAATACAAGTAATGGCTATGGGGGTGTGCTGGCTAGGAGGTTGAACATCGTGGAGCGAGATGAAGAATGTCTTCTCCTCCTTCTCCGGATCTCTTCTTTCTCCTTTCTAGATGGGATGGCGGCTGCTATGTTCTGTTTTCGTCTCTGGCCTCTTCACAAAAGTTATCCCTTTTGACAACACAGAGGCGGCGGCAGCTATACGGCGGGAACTATACGCCCGGAAAAATGTTCCTGTCGTATCTTGCTCATTAAAGCTTCTGTTTGCCTCCCTTGTTTGCTTCCAAAAAGATACTTGCTTGTTTTCTCCTGAATATTGCGTTTCCCTAGTTAAAACCTTCTATTGATGTTCAGAACCTGAAACACACATTAAAAACCAAGTTTTCTTTGCTACCGAAGTATTAGCATTAGGTAAAGCTAGAAAACCATCAATAAAAACCATAAAAAATATGTCGAATCCCACAGCTATCAACATACACGCGCGATACTCCTCCTCCATCGCCCATCTCGCCTCGCCTCGTCACGACGTGCCACGGGAATGGCTCGGGCCAAGAGCTTCCTTTCTTTTTGCCACGCATGAATGGATTAATAATCTGGACAACCTGCATAAGTGGCTGTTTAATATGCACTCAATGGTGATTTAATTCGAACATTTCCTCTAAAATTTAATTCGAACTTAATGGAGGTTTTCAGCCGTTGCCTCTTCTCCCGACTCTGCCTGTTCACCTGCCTACCCATGCCTATAAGAGTGAGAGGTTGCTCCTCTCCTCGGATACGCTTTAGTAAATCACCTCTAGTTCCAGAGAATTACGATGCCGCTCCGTTCTTCCCCATCTCGTCTTGTGACGTGCACCGCTAGCTAGGACAGTAGGCCTCCAAGACCCTGCTTCTTCGAGTCTTGTACGGGAGAAGGGCAATAAGATTTTTGGGGAGCGCTATTGGTGCAACTACTGGTTTCATCACGGACTCCTTCATGGATAGCGACTGCACTGAAATCTTCCCCAATGAGAACTTCTACCCCGACATCAGCAACATCTTCCTCGACGACATGGCTGACGACGGTGCCAACGCCAAAACCGGTGGTTCCTCTGGCAGTCCCTCTGCTATGATGTACATCTTCTTATTCAATCTTGTTTATCTTAGTCAGATAGTATGTCGTTCGCTTTGGTTTGCTATAGATCTTGTTCTGATCTTATTTCAATTTGTATGCTTTGCAATCCTCTTGTATATCTGTCTTAATATGTATCCTCTAATTCATATGATTAGTTTAACTTCTGTTATTCTATTCATGTTTTATTTAGCATTTATCTTGGGTAAATTGCTCTTTTTCTCAACAATCCAAAAACCTTATTATAGGCAATTTGCTCCAAGTGGCTTTGTTGCAACCACGAAGCCACATGTGTTTGAAGGTGTAAATTACAAAAGATGGTGTGCAAGGGTAGTGCTCTGGTTTCAGACCATGAGCTACTATAACATCATCTATGGGGCACCCGAGGGAGATCTTAATCCTACTCAGGAAGAGGCTTTTCAAAAACTTGATACCACACTTAAGGCTGCCTTGATCAACATCCTTAGCGACAATATTGTCGATTCATACCTGTCATTTAGCAATGGCAAGGATATGTGGGATGCGCTTGAGAGAAAATTTGGAGTCTCCGATGCTGGCAGTGAACTGTATGTCATGGAACAATTCTATGACTATAAGATGGTTGATGACCGCTCCATTGTGGAGAAGGCTCATGAAATACTATCACTTTCCAGGGAGCTGGAGCACTTCACTTGTGTGTTACCGGACAAGTTTGTTGCTGGAGGCATTATTTCCAAGCTTCCCTAGTCATGGAGGAATTTTTCTACTTATCTAAAGCACAAGAGACAAGAGTTTTCTGTGACGGATCTCATTGGGACTCTTGATGTGGATGAGAAGGCGAGAGCAAAAGACACACGTGCTCGAGGTACCGAGGGAGGTTCTAATGCCAATCTAGTACAAAAAAGGAACTTCCAGCCTCACAAGTTCAAGAACAAGGGCAAGTTTGATGGCAAAGGGAAGTTCGATGAAAAGAACAAGGCTTCACAGTCTACCAACTTCAAGAAAAAGACTGATAAGAAGAAAGGTGCTTCATTGGGCTCCTCCTTGTCCCAACCGCTTTGACAAGCGCAAGCATGGGAAGGGCAGCAAGACTGCTAATGTTGTCATGAGCAACATTGAGATGAAAGATGTTTGGTATGGTATATTACCTACTGTTCTTTCATTATGTCATTCTCCTGATTGGTGGATTTACTCGGGCACTAATGTACATGTATGTTCTGATATCTACATGTTTTCTTCATATCAGGTTAGAGGGACTCAATCCGTGCTGATGGGGAATGGCTCACATGCTTCTGTTCATGGTGTTGGTATGGTCGATCTGAAGTTCACTTCGGGAAAGACCGTGCGCCTGAAGAATGTGCATCATGTTCCCTCAATAAATAAAAATCTTGTTAGCTGATCTCTTATGTGTCAAGATGGCTACAAGATTATATTCGAGTCTAATAAATTTGTAATCTCTAAGTATGGATCCTTTGTTGGGAAAGGTTATGAGTGCGGAGGCTTGTTCCGCTTATCTCTGTCAGACATTTGTAATAAAGTTGTTAATCATATTTACATGAATTTTGAATCAAATGTCTGGCATTCTCGTCTTGGCCATATTAATTTTGTTAGTATGACGTGACTAGCCAAAATGAATTTAATCCCTGATTTCACAACTGTTAATGGATCTAAGTGCCAAGTCTGCGTGCAAGCAAAACAACCTCGCAAATCACATACGACTACAGAAGTGAGAAATTTAACACCACTGGAACTCATACATTCTGACCTTTGTGAAATGAATGGTGTGTTTACAAAAGGTGGAAAGAAATATTTCATGATATTGATCGATGACTCTATGAGATATTGTCATGTGTATCTTCTGAAATCAAAAGATGAGGCTTTGAGTTTCTTCAAAATCTATAAAGCTGAAGCAGAAAACCAACTTGATCGAAAGATTAAGAGGCTTAGGTCTGATCCTGGTGCAGAGTATTTTTCCAACAAGTTTGATTCCTTTTGTGCGAAACATGGTATAATCCATGAGAGGATGCCTACCTATTCACCTCAGTCAAATGGTGTAGCTGAAAGAAAGAACCGTACTCTAACAGATTTTGTTACCGCCATGTTAGATACATCGGGTCTATCTAAGGAATGGTGGGGGGGGGGGGGGGGCTCTATTGACTGCGTGTCATGTCCTAAACCGAGTTCCCATGAAGAATGCTGGCTCGAGATTGATGTTGATCTCATTTGGGAACCCCAAGAGGAAGGTATGATGAGCACAGCAGTAAGTTTCCCTCAGTTATGAAACCAAGGTTATCGAACCAGTAGGAGCAAGGAAACACCTCCAAGGTGTTGTTTCCAACTTTGAATCCTGCACAACACAACCACAAAACTTTGCCCCCAACTTACAGTGAGGTTGTCAATCTCACCGTTTTTGCTCAAAACAAAGGATTAAACGTATTGTGTGGAAGAAAGTAATAGCTTGCAAAAAGTAAACAAAAACAGTAAACAATTGTAGATTGATAGTAAAAGAAAGGACCGGGGTCCATAGTTCACTAGTGATGATTCTCCTTAAGATATATGACATGTTGGGTGAACAAATTACAGCAGGGCAATTGACAAACATCGAGAAAGCATACATGCATATACTAATCATCTTGACTCCTATGAGATTTGATTGGGCATTACAACATTATACATAGACCGTAATCCAACTGCATCTATGACTAATAATCCACCTTCAGGTTATCAATCCGAACCCCCTCCAGTATTAAGTTACAAGCAACAGATAATTGCATTACACATTGCGTGTAAAGTAAACAATGTGATTGTTCTATGAACAAAGGATTGCTGTTTTCTCCCTAGTAGCAACAACACATCTAGTACCTTAGAGATTTCTGTCCCTTCCCTAGATTATTAGAGGCATGAACCCACTATCGAGCATAAATACTCCCTCTTGGAGTTGCTAGCATCTACTCGGCCAAAATATCTACTAACAACGGAGAGCATGCAAGACCACAAATAGAAAAGACATGATAGAATCAATAATCAATCTGAAATAGCATGTCAATATCCATCGGATCCCCGCAAACACAACATGTATGATTACAAATAGATGATCTTGATCATGAACGGAGCACACAAGATCTAAGCATGATAGCACAAAGGAGAAGAACCAACCATCTAGCTACTACATGGACCCGTAGTCCATGGATGAACTACTCACGCATCACACCAGAGGCTTGCATGGTGATGAAGAAGGCCTCCATGGTGAATTCTCCCCTCCGGCAAGGTGCCGGGAAGAGCTTCAGATCCCTCTCAATCTAGGGATGGAGACGACGACGACTATAGACTCTTTCATGGAATTTTGATCTGGTACTTAGGTTTATGTATCGGAGGCATCTTATAGGTGAAAGGGGAGGCTGAGGGGGTGCCCTAGGCAGCCACACCACCCCCTGGCACGGGCCAGGCCTGGCCGCGTGGCCAGGTGCTATGGGCGGCCCCTGGCCCCTCTCCGTCTCGTATTCTGGCTCCATGCCCCCTCGGTGAAATATTGACTTTGGCTTTTGTCCCGTCCAATTCTGAGAATATTCATTTTCTGACTTTCCTGGAACCAAAAACAGCAGAAAACAGGCAGCTGGCACTGTGGCAT
The DNA here is from genome assembly GCA_910589775.1 of Avena eriantha. Taxonomy (NCBI): domain Eukaryota; kingdom Viridiplantae; phylum Streptophyta; class Magnoliopsida; order Poales; family Poaceae; genus Avena; species Avena eriantha. Next base: position 536,815,513 of record OU342745.1, read on the forward strand.
CTTGTTAATAGGTTAGTCCAAGAAAGTGTATAAAAGTACTCCAAAGTGTGGACAAAACATAAGAAAGTAGATATAAACCAAGCATGGAACATCAAAAAATATAGATATGTTAGCAACGTATCAACATCCCCAAGCTTAAATCCTGCTCGTCCTCGAGTAGGTAAGTGATAAAAAGAAAGAATAATTTTTGAGGTGACATGCACCATCATAAACTTGATCAAATTATTTGTAAAACATTGATAGCTAGGATCATAGTACTTCAACATAGCATGAAGGATAAATTTATAACAATAAGACATAGCAACTACGTTATAACATGAAAGGGCACAAACAAAAGATTCATGAATAGCAATGCTTTGCAAGACGTTTGTTTGTTTCACATAAAGAAAACATAATATAGTGGCATTCAGCTTGTCCCTCACAGAGTAGCAGACATAAATGCATAGGACACCTTCAAAGTTCATAAGGGTGACCAGATACAAATAGTTTAAGAACAAGAAATATCAAAGTTATGCATCAATCAACAAGTCTTGGGACAATGCACATTAAACTAAGAATGACCACTATGCTCTCTCAATAGGTGCATAAAGATATAAGGTGGGGACTCAACATAAAAGTAAAAGAAAGGCCTTCATAGAAGGAAGCAGGGATTCAAGTCCCATAAAAGTAAAAGAAAGGCCTTCATAGAAGGTACCCCTTGCACTTGATACAGGAGCTATCCCATAATCAAAATGACAAGGCAAACAGACAATGAGCATCTCAACGATCTTTTTATTCGCTATTTGCATAGGTCTGTATTGAGGATGCATCATAGAGTGCTCATTATGGTTATGCTGCAAGTTTCCACCATGATTAGGCATGGATTATGCTAGCGGCCCAAGCGTTTCTCTAACACACATACAAACTCCATGATCTTACAAGTTCCCCTTTTATTTCACACCGCCGGGATCCATCAGCAAAAGATGTTGGAAATATGCCCTAGAGACAAATAGTAGTAAGGACTATTATCCTATTTCATATAGTTTATGATTAAGTTTTATATCATGCTATAACTGTATTGAGTGGAAACATCAATACACGTGTGATATACAAACAACCAGGGGTTCCCAGTGAAACTCTAGTCACTGGTTCATTGGTCAACAGATGATCATGTTTCTTGATCATGTGGCATTTATGCCAGTTGGAAATGGAGTCAACTCATTCGGGGAATGAGATGATGAACCAATACCCAACCTAAACATTGTGACCCGATCATGTCACGAAGTTCAAATTACGATGATTAGAAATGGATCCTTGTAGACTATTCCTAAGACCGTGAGGCTATATCAATCACTGTCTCCCGAGAGTGCTTCGATAGTATCAAGTGCCACTTGGTAAAACGGTGGTTATAAAGGTGTGTTCAGGTACACGGAGGAAACCGTTGAGGCAATATATGTCAAGAGCGGGATTTGTCCGTCCATGTGACGGGAAGATACTCAAGGGCCCACTCGGAGAGGTTATATCCAATAGCTGCGCGGCGTGTGATTTGATCACGGGGATATCACTTGTCAGAACGAATCAAGTAGCGTTGTTCGGTAATGAGATTGAACACGACATGGTGATGTCATTGATCAGATCTCGGGCAATGCAAGTATCGAGAGACAAAGGGAATAAGACACAACTGTCCCAGTTCAAACAACGAAAGATCTTCGTGGAACACATAGGGGTCACATGGCCATCCAAGTCCCTCTGTCGATCATTGGTGCGGGACTGTCCCGACCATTTCTGGAGTGTTCCCAAACCATTGGGTATCACGCTTAAGAGCTTGATGATGCTTAGAGAGTGTTTATAGGATCGGTAGAATCGCCGAAGAATAGTAGAGAGAAAACCGGAAGGGTTTCGGTAAGTTCGGAGGATGTCTGGAGTGGAGGTGGAAGGTGTTCCATAGCCACAGAGGTTGAATAATATGTGAATGAATCTTAAACATTGATTTAATCATTTGTTCATAATTATTTAATAAAGAGAAAATCAATTTGAAAGGTCAAAAGGCTTAATGGGCTAATTCCCGGAGGGGAGAGGGCCCATTAGGGAAAGGAGAGAGGGAGAAGGGGCAAGGGGGTTAGCTGGCTGGGCCAAGCCCCCCGCGCAGGGCCCACTAGGGCTGGTCGGTGGCCTCCCCTCCCCCTCCTCTCCTTTAGTCCCACCCTGGGACTTTGAGGGAGGTAGTACCTCCCCTTCCCCTATATATAGTGGGGGTATTTAGCCAAATAAATACACACAATATTCAATAAAGGTCTTCTCACTTTTGGGAGAACCTCCAGTTGATATTCTCTCTCTCTCTCTCTCTCTCTCTCTCTCTCTCTCTCTCTCTCTCTCTCTCGTGACCGTGGTCCCAAGTTTGGATTGCGCGAACGAGAGACATCTTCACCGTGGAGCGCCGTCGTGCTGCGGGATTCGGAGCCAGGAGCTCTACTTCCGCAACTGCTGCTAGATCGGGAAGCAGGAGTCATCGTCAGGCACCGGACGTGTGTAACTCCCCGCGAGGTGTCACACTTGAGGCACTCAAGTCGTTGGAGCCAAGGGAGCGCGAGGACTTCATCACGACCTTGAGGTCGGCTTCGGCTCGTCTACATCAACGATGCTCTCCTGAGCGTTGACAACGCTTTTCGGTCTTCAAGGGTAAGTTCGCGAAAAGCCCCTCTCATTACTATATTACTAATAGATAGGTCCTGGCAGCATCAGGGGTTCAGGGACGTAGGATAAAATTTATTATTTTCATACGCGGAACCCCTACAGTGGTATCAGAGCTAGATCTATGCGTAGTAATGCTAGTACGGGTAGAACACACGAGATGTAGCGTGTGGGCATTGATCTTTTTGTTGTTACCCACCCCCCCACGTGTACTTGTGTATACCGCAGTAATGCTTGATGAAGCACCCCCAACCAACTTTACGCGTTCATTCGCGAGACTGGTCCACGCTTGACATACGTCTTGTACCGTATAAAGTGGCTTAGGGGGGTGTCTATCTCTCTCGCATTAGTTGGTATGCCATTTACAATGGAGGGCCCCGAAAGGGGTGTAGTAGAGACAACTACTTGATCAACGTTGTGCTGAAAGTTCGTAGGTAAGAACGGTTCTTGTGCGAAAGCCTATTCAGCCACGTAAAACATGCAAAGATAAAGTAGAGGCGTCTAACTTTGATTTTCAAGGGGGCGTTGCTTTGTGATATGGTTGTGGCAAAGGTAAAGTGATTACCTTATGTCACTTAGTAGTAGATAGTCATGGAGGTGACGGACTACCACGCCGGAATGACACCGGTACCCTAGTGTCTAAGGCGCCAGAACCCTGGCGCCGGAATCCAGTGACGGCGGATGGAGATCACGACGTGAAGGACCATATCACATCGCATTTACATTCAATGTTATTATTTGTATATCTTATTGTGTGCTAGTATTAGATACTCGACGGTAGCCTAATAAGATGATCCCTGTTAAAATTACCAATGATTGTGTTCCCCCTTAGTGTGCACCACCAAGATATTTCTTCGGTATGAGGCGATCCATGGTACATGCATGAGTGTCAGACATATCTACGTTCGCATATAGTGGGTGCAAGCCATGTTGCACAGCGAATACACTAAGGTTGAGTTGGCTATCCTAGCACGCCATAGAAGCGTGGCCTCGGATCATGGATGGTTGAAAGATCGAGCACGAGTCGCATGAATGATGTGACCGACGTTTAGCGTCCATGTTTGAACCCACATTGATGGCCGTGTTAATCGGGGGAGATGTGGCTGATAGGGGTCGTGTTATCACTAGGAACCCTTATGGGGATAGGTGTTTCTGAGTGGAGTTATTATTAACTCATTTAATTATAAACTTAGTCTAAATTCCTTTTGCAATTGTAAATGTAGAAAAGTTCTCCCCGATGCCACCTTTCCTGTTGACGATTGATTGGTTAGAAGGAGAGAAGCTCAGATTAGATGGATCAAACTTCTCCATATGGGTTGCGCGTCTCCACGTTCTCCTTAGCGAGAATGACGTGGTCGACTACATACTCGACGGGATGGATTTGGATCAGCCCATTAACCTAGAGACTGCAGAGCAGTAGGAAGACCGCTATCTCCGTCGGGAGATGGCCTCCTCCATTTCAGTTACTATGCATTTTGGAATGGTAGATGAGCTATGGCCTTTCGTGGGTGGTGTCAACACTCGTTCGGTTATGCTACAGCTTAGGACACATTTTGTGGAACAAGCACGCATATGGGAGCATGAGCTCATGGGAGACTTCCTCTCCATTAAGATGGAGGAGAACTCATCACTTGACGAACACTTGGAGCGCATGCATGATGTGTACATGAGGCCTGCATACTTCCTAGATACCTGGATGACAGGCTCTTTTGCAAATGGTGTTGTGCTACAGTCGCTGCTACCAAGCACAAGACATGACTTGCATTATGAGAGGCGACGCGGAATCAATGGAGTTCCACCGGTTCGTGACACATCTCAGGAATGTGTTGGTTGAACCAGATATCGCTCAGGTCATCGATGACAAAGGTATATATTTGATATAAAATTTTATAAATGTTGTAATCTTGCAAACACATTTGCAGTGTTAAGTATATTTGATACTTGTTTTTTTTTGCTGAAAACAGGTCCTTCTACATGAGAGGTGATACGTCCAAAGCATATCTACTTTCCTGAACACTTTTGCTATTGTTTCTTCTCTAAACTTGTGTGATTTGGATGCAACTAACACGGACTGACATTGTTTCCAGCAGAATTGCCTTGGTGTCTAGTTTTTGTGCACAAAATCAACTATCAGGAAAAATCCCGGAAAATATGCCAAAAATCCTATTTCACCAGAAGACTCGTGGAGCCAGAATATGAGACGGAGTGGGGCTGGGCCCAGGCCACACCACCTGGCCACGCCAGGGGGTGGTCTGGCCACCCCAGACACCCCCTCGGTCTCCCTCTTCGCCTATAAGTTGCCTTCTGACCTAAAAACTCAGGGGGGGTCGAAGTTTTCCAGAAAGAGTTCCAAGCCGCCGCCACCACCAGATTTCGTGATTCAGAACCAGAAACTCCGTTCTGGCACCCTGCCGGGACGGGGAATTGGAGGAGATCATCGCCATCATCATCACCATCGCTTCTCCATCAACCATCCATTTTCCCCCCATCTATGAGTGAGTAATCCCCCGTTGTAGGCTAGGGGGATGGTAGGGATTGGATGAGACCGTTCATGTAATGGCATCAGATTATTAGGGCATGGTGCCTAGTATCTTCTATTAGTGCTTTTTGACATTGTTGCGACTTGTTATGCTTAATGCTTGTCACTAGGGCCCGACTGGCATGATTTCAGATCTGAACATGTTATTGATTAATTATGATAGTATTTTGTATGGTCTTACCTGCAAGTTGTATCCACACGTTGTTCTCCGGAACCAATGGCCCCGAAGTGAAAGAAATCGGGATAACCGGAGGGAATGGCTTTGATGTGAGGATCACATGTGTTCACGAAGTGTTAATGCTTTGCTCCGGTGCTCTATTAAAAGGAGCACCTTAATTGCCAGTAGTTCCCTTGAGGCCCCGCTGCAAACTGGCTGGCAGGACAAAAGATGTTGTGCAAGTTCTCATTGCGAGCACATATGACTATATATGGAACACATGCCTAGGATTATCTAGTACTTGGATGCTTTATCTTATTTATGTACAATTGCCCTATGTTCTGATTGCCATGTGAATTGTCTTGTCCATGCAACACCCGTCCATCCATCCCTATGCCTACCGCGCTCTAATCCTACCGTTTACTGCAATTTTTACTATTGTCTTTACTTTTACTACTACTATTACTTTACTATTGCTATTACAAAACTATTGCTACTGATAAACTATTGTGAGCAAGATTGTTTCCAGGTGCAGCTGAATTGACAACTCAGTTGTTAAGGCTTATAAATATTCTTTGGCTCCCCTGGTGTCGAATCAATAAATTGGGTTTCACTTCCCTCGAAAATACTGTGATACACCCCCTATACTTGTGTGTCATCAAGACTTTTTCTAGCACCATTTCCGGGGAGCATAGATTTATTTATCAAGCCCACTTGGAATCATTATTGTTCATTGCCATCCATCCATCATGGGTAAGTCTGGTGATGGCAAGGTTCCTATTTTACCATCCACTATAAGAAGAGGTACGGTTCTGAACACCTCTGTTGCTCTTGATTCACCATCTGTTATGAGTAAGCTCGTTACACCACCACATACACATGATACACACACTGCTACTACTACTGAATCTGAAACTTATGATACTTATGATGCTGCTTCTACTGTGCTTGATAAGAGTGGTTCATTAGGTCCTTTACTAGATGCTACGATTGCTAGAACTATAGCTAGAAATACTGAAACTCCTAATGAAGACACTACACCTATTAGTTCACCTGAGTCTAGAGAAAGCTATGATATTGAAGATGGTTAAGTTGAGATGACCGATGAATTTATTAAAAATGTGAAAACACCCATGATAGGAGTGTGATGTCTACGCACTTCTATTCTTGTAGACAGTTCTTGAGATTTGTAGAACAGCAGCAAGTTTTCCCTTAAGTGGATCACCCAAGGTTTATCGAACTCAGGGAGGAAGTGGTCAAAGGTATCTCCTCTCAAGCAACCCTGCAATCAAGATACAAGAAGTATCTTGTGTCCTCAACACACCCAATACACTTGTCAGGTGTATAGGTGCACTAGTTCGGCGAAGAGATAGTGAAATACAAGTGGTATAGATAATTATAAGTGGTAACGGTGATAACAAATAGCTTGAAGGCGTGGAAAAAAGACTAAAGTAAAACTGAAATAAAGATGGAAACAAGCAAACATGTAACAGATCTAATAGCAAATGGTGTTTCAATGCTTATAAACAAGGCCTAGGGATCATACTTTCACTAGTGAACACTCTCATATAAATATCTTCTGTTCATGATACTACTCTTAACTACTCTCCGGTTGGACACTCTAATCCATGGTAGGGCTATAACAGCACACCTCAAAGTAAGCCTTTCCCATCTAGAAAACCCCACACTGTCACCTTGAGCACTAGATGGTTCCAACAAACACCACAATTTCATAGAGACATCCAACTCCAAATATAACTCATAACAAGTATTTGTAATCTCTAGCCTAAGTTCCACCATGGTGAGCATGCTATCACTTTCACACACATGGGGAGAGCAGAGATCTATTAAAGCACTTGAGTAGCAAGGTAGATCTATAGATTACAAGCTCATGATCTCAATAAGATCATGCATAGAGAGAGATGAACACATAGCTACCAGTAGAACCCTTAGCCTCGAGAGAGAACTACTCCCTCCTCATCATGGGAATCAGCAACAACGATGGAGATGGTGGTGGAGATCGATGGAGATGGCTCTGGGGGCACTTACCCATCCCGGCAGGGTGCCGGAACAGAGACTTTCTGTCCCTCGAATCTCCCCTTCGGTGGTGGCGGCGTTGCGGAACTTTTCATGGCTGGAGGCTTGATGATTTAGGGTTTATGTCTCGGGAGGCTTCTTATAGGCCACAGGGCAAGGTCGGTGGGTGGCCAGGGGGCCCACACCATGCCCTGGCGTGGCCTAGGGGGACCCGCGCCATGGGGTGGTGTGGCCACCCTGTGGCCCCTCTCCGACTCTCCTTCTGGCTCCGAGAGTCTTCCGGGAAAATATCAACTTTGGCTTTTCTCCAGTCCAATTCCGAGAATATTGATTTTCTGACTTTCCTGGAACCAAAAACAGCAGAAAATAGGCAACTGGCACTATGGCACTTGTTAATAGGTTAGTCCAAGAAATCATATGAAAAGTACTTCAAAGTGTGGACAAAACACAAGAAAGTAGATAAAACCAAGCATGGAACATCAAAAATTATAGATACATTTGCAATGTATCAGAGTGCTACTAAGAGTCTCCTTGAGAGGCGTACTATTAGACCCAAATTGTCTCCTAATGCTAAGTTTGCTGCTTCTCCCATAAACATCAAAGATAAAGATTATGATTTCTCTCTTGATCTATCATACATAGCTATTGTTGAGAAAGAACCTTTTTGTGGGACTAAGAATGAAAGTGCGGTAGCACATATGACTGAGCTTTCTACCATGAGTGGCATGTTTTCTGATGATATTAAGATGTGTACCTACTTTGTTGCTAAGATTTTCCCTTTTTCACTTAAAGGAGAAGCTAAAACTTGGTTTAGTAATTTACCTCCTAGATCTATTAATAACCCTGATTGCTTGATAAGTACTTTCTTGCAGAAATATTTTCCTCCTAGTGCTAGACATGCTATTTTGCAGGAAATTTTTGATTTTAAACATGGAGAAAAATAAATATTGCCTGAATCTTGGGCAAGGTTTTATGCTTTGATTCATGCATAGGCTGGATGTCCATTACCTAAGAATGAGCTTCTTGATATATATTATAATGGACTAACTGAAGAATCTAGGACATACCTGGATAGTTGTGCTGATTGTGTTTTCAGGAATAGGACTCCCAAGGAAGCTGAGAAATTAATGGCTAAAATAAGCAAGAACTATGAAGATTGGACTCCTCCTGAACCACCTATACCTGTGAGCCAGCTATACCGGCGCCTATACCATCATCTAGGAAGAGGGGAGTTATTGAATTGAATGATGAAGTGATGAAGGAAGCTAAGAAACGTCTTAAGGAGAAGGGAATCAAAGCTGCAGATGTCAAGAATTTACCTCCTATAGAAGAATTATGTAAGCCAATTCCCCATTCATCCACTATTGAGGTACACTCTCTCCAACACTTTGATGAAGGTGATATCCCTTACTCCAAACCTCCTGATCAATGCTTAGAAGAATTTGATATTTGTATTGTTAAGCAAGATAATTTTAATAAAAGGGTGCAAAATCATCTAATGGAAAACTCTAGAGCTATTGTTGAGTTAAAATATATTGTGGAAAGAACCTCTAATGATGTTAAAATGCTTGTTAAACATTTTCAAATGGTTCAAACTCAAATAGATCAACTTATTAAAGTGCAAAAAGACTTGCTAGTTAATGCTGCCAAAGAAAAACATGCTTATGAAATTAGAACTAGAAGTGGTGCTGCTACCCAGGATCCTCTATATCCTGAGGGGCATCCCAAAACAATTGAGCAGGATTCTCAACAAGCTGAAAATAGCGGTACTACTCGTAAGAAAAGGAAAAAAGAAACATAAAACTATTGTAGAACCCTTGAACCTGCTAGTATATCTATCTCTCATGCTGAAACTGAAAGTGGTAATGAAGAAAATGATGTTCCTGATCAAGAAAAAGTTGAAGAAGAACATGAAAAGCACACTAAGAATACTAAATACACTAAAGAAGATTTTGTTGCTAAGAAACATGGTAGTGAAAGAGAGCCTTGGGTCCAAAAACCTATGCCTTTCCCTGATAAGAAACACAAGTCAAAGGAAGATGAACACTATAATAAGTTTTGTGAGTGGATGAAACCTTTATTCTTGCAAATTCCTTTGACTGATGCTATTAAATTGCCTCCTTACTCAAAGTATATGAAGGATATTGTCTCGAATAAAAGGAAGATCCCTAATGAAGAAATTTCTACCTTGCTTGCTAATTATTCCTTTAATGGTAAGGTTCCAAAGAAACTTGGAGACCCGGGGATTCCAACTATTCCTTGCTCTATTAAGAATAGTTGTGTTAGAACTGCTTTGTGTTATTTGGGAGCTGGAGTTAGTGTTATGCCTTTCTCTCTCTACAAGAGACTTCAACTTGAAAAACTAATACCAACTGATATATCTTTGCAAATGGCTAATAAATCTACCACTATTCCTGTTGGTATATGTGAGGATGTACCTATTCAAGTGACCCATAATTGCTTGATATTAATTGATTTTGTTGTGCTTGAAATGCCTGAAGATGATAATATGTCTATTATTCTTGGGAGACCTTTTCTTAATACTACAGGAGCTGTTATTAAGTAATCAAGGAAAGGTGACCTTCAATGTTCATGACAAAGAACATACTGTCTATTTCCCCAAGAAGATTGATAGGACTTATGGTTTGAATTCAGTTGAATATGTTGAGGGCATTCAAGTTGAAATATATTGTCCCATACCACGAGAAAAATTTGAAACTATTATGATTGGGACCATTGCTATCAAGGTTGAGGTAACATAATCATTAGTGGAATACAAAGTTTTGTTTCATATAAAATTGTTTTGGTAACAAGACCTGATCAACCTTGTTAACAAAAGGATTTCATTGAGCAAAACAATGTTTTCACCATGATTATCTCTGCTTACTTCTATTCTATCCATTTTAGTTTTTGCTTTCGTTTAGTTTACTTTTCTATTGTAAGTTGCTTGCATGTTAGAGTGTCTAAGAACTTCTGAAGTTCTAGCTTTGTTTTGTCATTGCATCTTTCCAAAAATCTTTTTCTGTCAGAAAATCATTCATCTATACCTGAAAATTGCCCAAAAATAAAGTGTCTCGGAAAATTCCAGAAAATTCATACTAATTTTTTACGTGAAAAAAGGGGCAGAGGAGTGCCTGGAAGGTACCAGGGGGCCCACCAGGCAGGCACACCACCTGGTGGCGCGGCCATCCCAGGGGCGCGCCTGCCTATGGTGTGGGCCACCCCTGGCTCTCCACTCACTCTCTCACTTGCCACTTTCTTCTCTCTCCTGAGTAAACACCAGTTCATTGCTCGAAATCGCATTCTTGATGTGCTTGCCCTCGATTTTTCGATCTCCTTGCTCAGCCCATCTTTGTTGCTGAAATTTGGAGCATTTGTTCTCCGGTATGTGACTCCTCCACTTGTCCAAGTAGATTTGTGTTTAGTGGTTTATATCTTGAGTATTTTGCTGCTGTAGGTGACATGTTATGAGAGCTTGTAAGATTGTTTGATGCTTAGAGATATAGTTTTGATGCATGTTTAGGCCTCTTACAAGTCCCTATGAGTAGTGCCCTTCATTATATATTCACTTTGCAATCACTTGTTTAATAGATGTTTAAATTTCAGAATATCAAACATGAACAACCATACCTTTGCAGAGATATTTGAGAGGGATGCACCTAGGAGGTCAAGGCCCTCAAGATCAGCCTCTCAATTTAGGCCATCATACAACAAAGATCTCATTACACCTTGCATTGGTAATGAAGGAGATGATGGGATGCTCACCCATCTACTTTTCCTTGTTTTACTTTATTACAAGCTGCAGGGATTCTTGATGATTTCTTGCTACTGATTCAGAGGGTTGGTTTGACCTCATACATGCAAGATGAGAGTGAACAATATGCTATGCTCACCAAAACTTTTGTTGAGAGCTTCGTTTTTACTAACACGCCCTATCAGTCAACTGTCTCTTTTAGAATTTATAATCTACCCTTTATCATGCCATTGGAAAGATTCTGCAGTATTATAGGTGTGGGCATGATAAGGACCGTGAAGAAGATTCAAGGGCGACCCGCTGATTTACTGGAACTCTATCGGGGTGTGACCAATGACGACGACCGCGTAGGTCAGCGCGAAAAGATAAGAAACATCCAACTCCCTGCTCTTAGATACTTTGCCTATTATCTTGCTACTAGCATTCTTGGTAGGGAGAATACGGGTAATATCTCCAATTATCATCTAGCCTGCCTTGCTGCTAGGCTTAACAATGATACTCGATACAATCTTGGCTCTCTTATTGCTCACCGCCTAGCTGCTAGGGGGCCTATTTATGGGGGCATCATCGCTTCACGTATGGTCAATGCATTAGAGCTTTCGGTGGATCCCAATGATACTATATTGGCACCACAAAGGCTAGACCTTGCTGCCATGAAAACACATCACTTTGTCACTACTGATTCTGATATGGACATTTTAGTATATAGGATGTTGTTTAATGACGGTGATGAAAGGGAGATTCCTTTGCCGCGGCCTACTTTGTTTAGTGTTCACATGAGGCCATGGTCGCGCTCCAAGGAGGAGGAGGATGAGCAGCTCCGCTTGCTGGGCTTCCATAGGCAGCACTAGGAGAATGTGCCCTCCTACGATTACTCTGTGCATTATGGTGGGGCGTCCTCGAGCTCGCGCCAGGACGAAGGTACCTCCTCACCGTACTACGGAGGTGCTCCATCCTGGCCAGCTTGGGATTGATACCCACTTAGGCCAAAAGCCTAAGCTTGGGGGGAGGTACACTGATATCGCACTCATCTCCATATCATATTCATGTTTCATTCTCTTTTTAGTTTTCGTTCTTTCTTTGTTTTTGCTTTCTTAAAACACAAAAAGACCAAAAATATTTTTGTTGTTTCTCTTTGTTTGCTTCTTCTTATTTTTGCCTTGGTTTGCTTTTCCCTTTTGGCTTTGTTTGAACTATTCGAAAAACCCAAAAAAGATTTTGCTTTGCTTGTTTTTCCCTTTTGGTTCTTGTTTTAAAAATCGGAAACACCAAAAATATTTGTTGTTCTTCTTTGGTTTTGTGAGTTTGTTGCAGGGTTCAGCGGTTCTCATTGGAAATTAGTTTCATATTATTATTCAAGCCACACAAGTGAAGGGCAATAATGAGGATTAATGATAACTTGAGGTGTGGAAAGAGGCTGGTAACGAACACTATTTGTTTTCATTTTTGTACATATACTCGTCATTGTGGGCATGCTTAGTCTGTTCGTGTAGGGTGTATGTTATTTATGGATGCTTAGTAGTTCTTGCTTTCATATGATTAGTTCCAGCTTGCTAATAGTTTGTAGCACATCATATGAATGTTTGCTTGCATTACTCTATTCATAACTTGGTATGACACCGTGGTATCCTCCTATGAATGTTTCATTTGAATTGACTTGGCACATGCTCACGCATGCATATAACTGAAATAGTCAGTTGAGCCTCGATGAGTTATTTTGCCTTGAGGGTCTTGAATCACTTTCATGCCATGATTAGTCCTGTTTTGTTGCAAGCATGATTATGATAGTTATTGCTCTCTCATTTGTCGCTCCCTTACTATTGCTAGCCTTCACGTACACTGAGTATGTTTTACTCGTGTTTCCAACTCCCTAAAAGCAAATATTGCCAAAAGTGTCCACCATACCTACCTATTAGCATCATTTTCTATTTCCGTGCATATTCAATATGCCTTGTTTTCTTCCGGACAAAATGTTTGCTTGTTATGAGAAAGTTAGTTAGTAAAGCTCTCACGAACTTGATGGCACACTTTATTTTCTGCACTTAATAAACCTGAACCATTGTGACTGTCCATGAAAGTTATATGCTTGCAAATTATAGGCTGGGGATTAGCAGAACCGTGCTGTCACGGGGAACGCTTTCAACACCTATAAATATATACCCAGTTGATATCATGCTCTTTTGTTTGCGGATGTCATCGGTGTGAAATAAAAGGGGAGCTTGTAAGTCCATGGAGTTATGTATGTGTGTTAGAGAAACGCATGGGCCGCCGGTCTAATCCATGCCTAATCATGGTGGAAACCTGCAGCGTAACCATAATGAGTATCTATAAAGCATTCTTCTTATAAAAAAAAGATACAGCTATTGAGAAAAAGAAAAAAAAAGGAGATATGAGAAAAGAGGAAAGAGAGAAAAAAGCACCATTTTCCCATGGTAAATAAGAAGATTGCTGAGATACTCATTGTTTGCTTGCCTTGCCATTTTGATATGGGGATTCTTCCGTATCATCAGGCAAGGGGTACCCCGTTGGCGGTTCTCTATGATACACACGTATTTACGATGACAAGACCTTACCGGTAACTAAAGTTGAGTAGCATGAGGAGCGACCCTCGTACTCAAGGGACATGAGATTTCCAGTTTATAGTCTGTCAAGCATATAACTCAGATTGACCTCACTTTCACCTTAACCACATTAAAAGATGCGTATGATAGGGGCAATGAGAGCTCAAAGCTAACGAGTACCATACTTTCAGCATTTGGAAGCCCTTCAAACAATTCAAAACCTTTTTCATTTCCTTGTTGAGTCACCACCTATTCTTTGAGCACTTTCTTGAGAGCATAGTTGTCATTCTTTGTGCTTGTCTCATTACTTGATTATTTGTGTTATGACTTTGATGCTTGTATCTTTGATATCTTTACTTCTAGTCTTCACTTGAACTTCAGAGGTGCCTTGGCATTCAGAATCAAAGGGAAGCGAGATACCACTCTATCATACCTTGTTATGAGAATCGTAATGTTGCTTATGTTTATGTTTCATGCTACTTATTATTTTTGAGTTGGAATCTCTTCATAGCTTTCAATGCCTATTAAGTAAACTTAGTTGCATACTCCTTATATGAATTGTCTAAGTAGTTGATCACATGCTGAGAATATATACATCATATGAAGCAAATGTGTTCGTGAAAGTTTCTTTTATCGCACTCAGTTTTCAACTGAATTGCTTGAGGACAAGCAATAAGCTAAGCTTGGGGGGAGTTGATATGTCCAAAACGTATCAACTTTCCCGAACACTTTTGCTATTGTTTCTCCTCTAAACTTGTGTGATTTGGATGCAACGAACTCGGACTGACGCTGTTTTTAGCAGAATTGCCTTGGTGTCTAGTTTTTGTGCAGAAAATCAACTATCAGGACAAATCCCAGAAAATATGCCAAAAATCCTATTTCACCAGAAGACTCACGGAGCCAGAATACGAGACGGAGTGGGTCTGGGCCCATGCCACACCACCTGGCCACGCGAGCTAGGCCTGGCCGCGCCAGGGGGTGGTCTGGCCGCCCCAGAGACCCCCTCGGTCTCCCTCTTCGCCTATAAGTTGCGTTCTGACCTAAAAACTCAAGGGGGGTTCGACGTTTTTCCAAAAAGAGTTCCGCTCCGCCGCCACCACTAGATTTCGTGATTCGAAACCAGAAACTCCATTCTGGCACCCTGTCGGGACGAGGAATTGGAGGAGATCATCGCCATCATCATCACCATTGCTTCTCCATCGACCATCCATGTTTCCCCATCTATGAGTGAGTAATCCCCCACTGTATGCTAGGGGGATGGTAGGGATTGGATGAGATCATTCATGTAAGGGCATCAGATTGTTAGGACATGGTGCCTAGTATCTTCTATTAGTGCTTTTTGACTTTGTTGCGACTTGTTATGCTTAATGCTTGTCACTAGGGCCCTAGTGCCATGATTTCAGATATGAACATGTTATTGATTCATTATGATAGTATTTTTTATGGTCTTACCTGCAAGTTGTATACACACGTTGTTGTCCGGAACCAATGGCCCTCAAGTAACAGAAATCGGGATAACCGGAGGGAATGGCTTTGATGTGAGGATCGCATGTGTTCACGGAGTGTTAATGCTTTGCTCTGGTGCTCTATTAAAAGGGGCACCTTAATTGCCAGTAGTTCCCTTGAGGCCCCGCTGCAAACGGGCTGGCAGGACAAAAGATGGTGTGCAAGTTCTCATTGCGAGCACGTATAACTATATATGGAACACATGCCTAGGATTATCTAGTACTTGGATGCTTTATCTTATTTATATACAATTGCCCTATGTTCTGATTGCCATGTGAATTGTCTTGTCTATGCAACACCCGTCCATCCATCCCTATGCCTACCGCGCTCTAATCCTACTGTTTACTGCAATTGTTACTACTGTCTTTACTTTTACTACTACTATTACTTTACTATTGCTATTACAAAACTGTTGCCACTGATAAACTGTTGTGAGCAAGATTGTTTCCAGGTGCAGCTGAATTGACAACTCAGTTGTTAAGGCTTATAAATATTATTTTGCTCCCCTTGTGTCGAATCAATAAATTGGGTTTCACTTCCCTCAAAAATACTGTGATACACCCCCTATACTTGTGGGTCATCAAGAGGTGCTTGCTGGAGAGGAGGTGACGTTGCGTGTTGATGGCGAGCATGATGATGATGGCCGACGACACTCTCCCTCGACATTTATCACTTAGTTTATGTTTGAGGATGATTATTGTAATCAAGAGATTGTGAACTTCTTTAGTGTATCTCACAATTTGTGAGGCGGTTATTCATATGAGTTTGTAACAAACAGTTATTCTACTTTTATGAATGATTTCTATTCGTGTTCATATCTTGTTTCATTATATGTGAATTATCCTTGTTGTTTCAAACTAATTGATAATGCATGAACATTTGTAAAATATTGAAATGCCTTAAAATACCCAACTTAAATGATATTTCATTACGGAATGAAAACCATTGTTTAAGTTCAAAGTTATAATGATAATATGTGAAAGTCATTCGATTTCTTATCACATATAAATCATGCCTAAGTTTGGCAAAATAACTTGAACACCGACCATTACTTGAATACAAAGTGTTTAATGAATAGTTAAAAGTAAATACATATTCGATGTATTGTTTTTTAACAAAATGGTAATTATCATTATATGATTGTTTAAATGTGTAAAGAAGTTTACCAAAGGAAACATGAATATGAAACTATTTGATTTGATCAAAGTATTTCATCAACAATGGGTATAAACATAAAAGGGAATCTAATTACTATGATTTGATCAATAGTAATGAAATTCGACTTTATAAGAATGGCATAAGAGAAATTGTGAAATGCAAAGCATCACAATGTGATATTAGATATCAAAATGGGTTAATAGATGGCACCAAATAAATCATTGTAGTATAGATGTAGAGACCATTAGTTAGAAATAGTTAGCACTCAATTAGAATATATAGTGAACCATCTGGATTCGTGAAAGCGGCTCCTATCTGGTATAGATCGTCGTAAAAGTTTTGGGGTTATTCGATATAACCAAAACAATAGCGAATAAGTCCTTGTAGAGTATTCATTGGAAACTTTGAATACGAAACCCATAGCTGAAACCACAAGGAAAGCAAAATTCGTATTGCTTGGATTTTAGTGCATTCTTGAGAAAGCTCACATTCAGTGATATTTCTCGATTATGAAGAAAATGGAAGATAGTGAAAAACACGATGAGGATTCAAATCCCTGCATCAGAGTGTTGAGAAGCGCAACGGAAAATGTTCCTGAACGATTCTCTTCACAAAGGAAAGAATCAATGATAATGATCATTGTGTTTTTCCCACTGGTGTTTTCACTACATGACGTAGGATTCAAAATATAATCCATATCATGTATGGAAACATTTGTGAATCATATGTCATGTTTCTTGGAATATGACATACCTACGAACTATAAAGGAAATAATGGCGAACTAGAATTATGAGAAATCCTAGAAGCTAAATTCTGAATCTCACAAGTAAAAGGGGTTACTTGGAATTTTCCCAAATGACTGCAAAGCAATAGTGGAAAAGGAGGTGAATGACAAAAGCACAATTTTTCAAGTATTGGACGAATTCAAATGAATTTAATTCATGTGTGCTTTATGTCCAAGGATTTAAAACTAGTAATAGTACTAGTATCTCATAGTAAATCTCCAAGTTTGATATTTGATCAAAGGATTTTGAAATTATTCAAAATAATGAATGGATGTGCAATTTGCATGAAATTGAGTGGGAGCTATGAAAGTCTTCCTAAAGCAATATGTGAATGACATATTTTAGAGTGGGAGCTTATACTGTGATTCTTAAGTGTGTTAAGAATAAAAGCGCAAGTACTTATAAATAATTATTTATGAGGTGTAGAAGTTTATAATAGGTGTATTATGATATTATGTAATATTCCTTAAGGGATTCTGAAAAAGAGTTTCAGAATAGAAAGTTAATTAAGGAACTGGTCCTTAAGAACTCAAATTAGGAATAGTATTAAGTTGAACATCAATGGTTGAAAAGAAAGAAAAGGATGATCATCATCCACTATGTTGAGACATAGGTTCTATCTAAGAAAACCATGATGATAACTTAACATAATATGTAATCCAATAAGTAACGTTTAAAAGTGATTAAATTCGAATCACGGAACATTGAGCTAAGTTTGTCCGTAGTGTCTAGTAGAGAACTGCAGACATGTTTTCCAAATCCATAAAGTATGACATATCTTAAAACATAAAGGGTTATGTTATAAGGGAATATGTTGGAAACTCCCATAAATACCGATTGAAGTCAAGTAGGAAGCGAGGTGAACAAAAACATCGAAAGTTGCACAAAGTGCACTGGTGTTTCGATGAATACATTTATAATAATAGATCAGGGTACCATCTAAAGTGTTGTATAATGTTATGGCGGGGATAGTTCGCTTTAACGTAGAATGATGTGTCCCAGGGCACAGTGCCCATGAGAAAGCCCTCGAGGTTGATCTAAAGTCATTGTAGGCTCCTGGAATCAGGCCTCGTTCTGCTGCCATAGCGACGATGCATATACACAGATGTTATCATGTGATGATAAAGTATTAATGTCAATCAAGGTGACATTAGTAGGTTGCAAAGGATTTGGGACTGTATAGTACAGACCCAAGACACAACCTCTTCCATGAGCAAGCATGTTCAGGGTACCGGATATATGGTGCCAATGATTAAGAACAAATGCAGCTAGTGTATTTGTACTCTAGTGCAAGTGGGAGACTGTTGGAAATATGCCCTAGAGAAAAATAGTAGTAAGGACTATTATCATATTTCATATAGTTTATGATTAAGTTTTATATCATGCTATAACTGTATTGAGTGGAAACATCAATACACGGGTGATATACAAACAACCAGGGGTTCCTAGTGAAACTCTAGTCACTGGTTCATTGGTCAACAAATGATCATGTTTCCTGATCATGTGGCATTTATGCTAGTTGGAAATGGAGTCAACTCATTCGGGGAATGAGATGATGATCCAATATCCAACCTAAACATCATGACCCGATCATGTCACGAAGTTCAAATTATGATGATTAGAAATGGATCCTCGTAGACTATTCCTTAGACCGTGAGGCTATATCAATCACTGTCTCCCGAGAGTGCTTTGATAGCATCAAGCACCACTTGGTAAAACAGTGGTTATAAAGGTGTGTTCAGGTACTCGGAGGAAACCGTTGAGGCAATATATGTCAAGAGCAGGATTTGTCCATCCATGTGACAGGAAGATACTCAAGGGCCCACTCGGAGAGGTTATATCCAATAGCTGCGCAGCGTGTGATTTGATCATGGGGATATCACTTGTTGGAACGAGTCAAGTAGCGTTGTTCGGTAACGAGATTGAACACGACATGGTGATGTCATTGATCAGATCTCGGGCAATGCAAGTATCGAGAGACAAAGGGAATAAGACACGACTGTCCCGGTTCAAACGACGAAAGATCTTCGCGGAACGCACAGGGGTCACATGGCCATCCAAGTCCCTCTGTTGATCATTGGTGCGGGTGTGTCCCAACCATGTCTGGAGTGTTCCCGAACCATGGGGTATCACGCTTAAGGGCTTGATGATGCTTAGAGAGTGTTTATAGGATCGGTAGAATCACCGAAGAATAGTAGAGAGAAAACCGGAAGGGTTTCGGTAAGTTCGGAGGATGTCCGGACTGGAGGTGGAAGGTGTTCCATAGCCACAGAGGTTGAATAATATGTGAATGAATGTTAAATATTGATTTAATCATTTATTCGTAATTATTTAATAAAGAGAAAATCAATTTTAAAGTTCAAAAGGCTTAATGGGCCAATTCCCGGAGGGGAGAGGGCCCATTAGGGAAAGGAGAGAGGGAGAAGGGGCAAGGGGGTTGGCCGGCTGGGCCAAGCCCCCGTGCGGGTCCCACTAGGGCAGGCCGGCGGCCTCCCCTCCTCCTCCCTCCTTTAGTCCCACCCCGGGACTTTGAGATAGGTAGTACCTCCCCTCCCCCTATATATAGTGGGGGTATTTGGCCAAATAAATACACACAATATTCAATAAAGGTTTTCTCACTTTTGGGAGGACCTCTAGTTGATACTCTCTCTCTCTCTCTCTCGCTCTCTCTCTCTCTCTCTCGTGATCATGGTCCCAAGTTCGGACTGCGCGAACGAGAGACATCTTCACCGCGGAGCGCCGTCGCGCTGTGGGATTCGGATCCAAGAGATCTACTTCCGCAACTGCTGCTGGATCGGGGAAGCGGGAGTCATCGTTAGGCACCGGACGTGTGTAACTCCCTGTGAGGTGTCGCACTTGCGACACTCAAGTCGTTGGAGCCAAGGGAGCGCGAGGACTTCATCACGACCTTGAGGTCGGCTTCGGCTCGTAGGGGTAAGTTCGCGAAAAGCCCCTCCCATTACTGTATTACTAATAGATAGGTCCTGGCAGCATTAGGGGTTCAGGGGCGTAGGATAAAATTTATTGTTTTCATTCGCGGAACCCCTACAAAAGAATCATGATATCAACAGAATAATAAGTGCAATGTTGAAAGCGTTCCCCATGATACATGGTTCTGCTAACTTCAACTTATAAAGCGCAAGCATATACGCAACAAAGATGGAGGTAATGGTTCAAGATTATTAAGTGCAGGAAAGTAAAGTGTGCCATCAAGTTCGTGAGAGCTTTAATCACTAGTTTTCACATAAAAAGTTTAATTCGGAAGGTAGATAACAACATGAATATACTTGGAATAGCATATGCTAATAGGTAGGTATGGTGGACTCTTTGGAACAACTTGGTTTTATTTGGAGTTGGATGCATGAGTGGTACTCATACTTGGTTATGGAGGCTAGCAAAAGATTGGGAGCGACCAACTAAGAGAGCAATAATGGCCATAATCATGCAAAGCGACAAAACATCATTAATTAAAGCATAAAGGGATATTAAAAGTCGAAAACTAAAGAATCATAAAGGCTATGGTGACTTGGGATAGTCATAACATGGTGTGAGCATGCGCCAAGTCAACCCAAATAAAACATCAAAGGAGAATACCACTATATTATGCTTTAATATGCTAAAACAACGCATGATTCTTTCAAGTCACATTAAGCAATCTCAGTTGTTTATAACATGTCATGCTACAGCAAAAATCACTAAGCATAAAGCCAAAACAATATCAAGCATGACATGACAAAGCATAGGCCACAGTCAAAAACAAGCTCCTTTTACCACTTAAGCATGAACTTTTCCTACTCTTTTCCAAACCAAACCAAACTATTTGAAAACTAATGTATGAAAGAGGGGGTCCAAACACTTTATTCAAGCAAACTAAGCAAACCAAGCAAACTAAAACAAAAAACTAAGATTTCTCCAAGAACAACACAACTGTGCATGAACCAATAAAAATGAAGTGTTTGGAAGAAACCTGAGATTTTTATTGATGAAGAAGGGGATGCCTTGGGGATCCCCAAGATTTGACGCTTGTACTTCTTGGATATTTCTTGGGGTTACACACATGGCATCCCCAAGCTTGAGATTTAGTCCATTCTTCATATCATTACGTCATTCTCTCCATACACCTGAAATTTTTTCCTTGATACAAAACTTCACACAATCTTTAGTAGCAACATTAGTGCACTCAAGATAATAAGTCTTTGGGTTCAGTTTCAACACCAATAAAACTTCCATTAAAACACAAGCTACTGAAGCACTTCCCTCAAAAAGCTCAATTCCCCCAATGATAATCCAAAAAGGAATCAACAAGAAGCAAATGCAAATAATGGTAGAAATCTGTCAAAACAGACCAGCAGGTAAAAATCAATTTTTTCGAAGACCTTCTGGTGCTCAAATCGAAAAGTTTTGAATTAATTAAAGTTATATAACAACCTGGGGCAGAAGCACAGAAATTCACGCCTCAAAACGACGTACAGAGATTTTACACGAATTTTTATAGTGAAGCACAAAAATCTGTTTTGGGACAGCAACTTTCCCAAGCATTACTTCTCTCTCATTAGAGATTATTTCCAAGACTCATCTAAAACTTTTGGGTTATCTCCCAATAATTACTTTTCTTTAACACATTTAAGTTAGGCATAAGAAGCAAGAAAAAGGATCAAGTGTTCTCAACTGAAGAAGCATTAAAACCAAATTTCTTGCCCTTAACTCTCTTAGTTTTATTCTTAACCTTGGGGAACATATGATTGTTTGGTGGAGAAGAGAAGTGCATGGTGCCATTTTCCACATATATTATTGCTCCAAGGATTTTTAATAGGGATCTTCCAAGTCTAACTTGTCCTTTTCCTACACATTCAATAACAAGATAATCAGTAGAAACCATTTTCCCTACGATCTTTGTAAACACTCCTTCAGCTATTCCAATGGGTAATATTGTGGCATTATTAGCAAGAAATATTTCTCCTACTCCTTTAGAAAGTCCCCAAAGATTCAAATATTCATAGATATCTTTAGGCATAAGACAGAATTCAGACATGATATCACAACGAGCATGAAAAGTTTCATTATTTATAACAATCTTTACTGTGGGAAGCCATTTTGAGGGTTCAGAATTTATTGGAACATAGTCATGATGCTCTCTAAGCGTATTATAGCAATCTTAGCAGTGTTGGTCTCAAGAATGTTCAATCTAGAAAATATGTTTATAAAGGAAGGATCAGATTTGCTAGGCAACTTGTAAGTAAAGACCAACTTATTTATGGCATTAAAAGCATCATCCTCATTGCATTGGAGGAAATCTCCTCCCACTACAGCATCCAAAGCATATCTATAGCAAAGAGCAATTCCAAGGTAAAAACTGCTAAGAAACAAGCTTTGAGTCATTTTAGGTTTAGTTTTTTCATGTAATTCAGAGATTATAGACCAAGCTTCTTTAAAACTCTCTTCAATTTCTTGTTTGAAAGTGAAAATCATTTCCTCAGGTGACATAGTGATTGGAGCAATGCTAGACATAATGGCAACTTAAGATAGGAACTAATAATAATGTTTTTGTGTTTTTAATAAAGAGAGCAAACTAGTACAACAATTTTTGTGTGTTTTTGATAAAGAAACAAGAAAACAAAGCAAAAATAAACTAAGCGAAACAAAAACAACAAAGTAAAGATATTGGTAATGAGGGACTCCCCTTGTGAAGATGTCCTTGACTCTCCAGCAACGACGCTAGAAAAATACTTGCTGGCTCGAGATTGATGTCGAGCTCGTTGGGGAACCCCGAGAGGAAGGTATGATGAGCACAACAGTAAGTTTCCCTCAGTTATGAAACCAAGGTTATCGAACCAGTAGGAGCAAGGAAACACCTCCAAGGTGTTGTTTCCTACTTGGAATCCTGCACAACACAACCACAAAACTTTTCCCCCAACTTACCGTGAGGTTGTCAATCTCGCCGGTTTTGCTCAAAACAAAGGATTAAACGTATTGTGTGGAAGAAAGTAATATCTTGCATAAAGTAAACAGAAAACAATAAACAATTGTAGATTGATAGTAAAAGAAAGGACCGGGGTCCATAGTTCACTAGTGGTGATTCTCCTTAAGATAGATGACATGTTGGGTGAACAAATTACAGCGAGGCAATTGACAAACATCGAGTAAACATACATGCATATACTAATCATCTTGACTCCTCTGAGATTTGATTGGGCATTACATATACATAGAACGTAATCCAACTACATCTATGACTAATAATCCACCTTCAGGTTATCAATCTGAACCCCCTCTAGTATTAAGTTGCAAGCAACAGATAATTGCATTACGCATTGCGTGTAAAGTAAACAATACGATTGTTCTATGAACAAAGGATTGATGTTTTCTCCCTAGTAGCAACAACACATCTAGTACCTTAGAGATTTATGTCACTTCCCCAGACTACTAGAGGCATGAACCCACTATCGAGCATAAATACTCCCTCTTGGAGTTGCTAGCATCTACTCGGCCAAGATATCTACTAACAACGGAGAGCATGCAAGATCACAAATAACAAAGACATGATAGAATCAATAATCAATCTAAAATAGCATCTCAATATCCATCGAATCCCCGCAACCACAACATGTATGATTACAAATAGATGATCTTGATCATGAACGGAGCTCACAAGATCTAAACATGATAGCACAAAGGAGAAGAACCAACCATGTAGCTACTGCATGGACCCGTAGTCCAAGGATGAACTACTCACACATCACACCGGTGGCTTGCATGATGATGAAGAAGGCCTCCAGGGTGAATTCTCCCCTCTAGTAGGGTGCCGGGAAGAGCTTCAGATCCCTCCCGATCTAGGGATGGAGATGACGGTGGCTACAAACTCTTTTGTGGAATTTTGATCGGGTACTTAGGGTTTCTATATCGGAGGCATCTTATAGGCGAATAGGGAGGCCGAGGGGGTGCCCTAGGCGGCCACACTACCCCTGGCGCGGGCCAGGCCTGGCCACGCGGCTAGGTGGTGTGGGCGGCCCCTGGCCCCTCTCCGTCTTGTATTCTGGCTCCGTGTCCCCCTCGGTGAAATATTAACTTTGGCTTTTGTCCCGTCCAATTCCGAGTATATTTTTCTGACTTTCCTAGAACCAAAAAACAGCAAAAAACAGGCAGCTGGCACTATGGCATCTTGTTAATAGGTTAGTCTAAGAAATTGTATAAGAAGTACTCCAAAGTGTGGAAAAAACATAAGAAAGTAGATATGAACCAAGCATGGAACATCAAAATTTATAGATACGTTAGCAACGTATCAAAGAACAGAGAAATTACTCCATTTGAAGAATAGGAGAATAAAAGGTTAAAACTCTCTTACCTAAGGACTTGGGGATGTTTGGCAAAAGTTCATGTGCCAATTCCCAAGTAGCGGAAGCTTGGACCAAAAACCGTTGACTGTGTATTTCTGGGTTATGCTTTCCATAGAATTGGTTATATAGTAAAATCCGAGGTACCTGACATGCATGTCAGCACAATTATGAAGTCGACTGATGCGATTTTCCTTGAGGATATATTTCCTATGAAGGATGTACCTTGCTCATCAAATCAGGAGATGCCTAGTTCATCCAGTCAGGAATTTGCTACAAATTTTGAACCTACCACTCCAATTGAACATGTTGAAAATCCTAAAGAGGATGATAATGAAATTCCTAAAAGGAGCAAGAGACAGAGGACTACAAAGTCCTTTGGTGATGATTTCATTATGTACCTCGTGGATGATACTCCCACTTCTATTTCAGAAGCCTATGCATCTCCTGATGCTAACTACTGGAAGGAAGCCGTCCGTAGTGAGATGGATTCCATCTTAGCTAATGGAACTTAGGAGATCACTAATTATCCTTATGGGTGCAAACTTGTAGGATGTGAATGGATGTTCAAGAAAGAGCTTAGGCCTGATGGTACTATTGAGAAGTACAAGGCACGGCTTGTGGCCAAGGGATACAATCAAAAAGAAGGTGAAAACTTCTTTGCCACTTACTCACCTGTTGCTAGATTGACCACCATTTGAGTACTACTTTCATTGGCTACCTCTCATGGTCTTCTCGTTCATCAAATGGACGTTAAGATAGCTTTCCTAAATGGAGAGTTGGGTGAGGAAATTTACATGGATCAGCCAAATGGCTTTGTGGTAAATGGTCAAGAAGGAAAGGTGTGCAAATTGTTGACGTCTTTATATGGCCTAAAACAAGCCCCTAAGCAGTGGCATGAGAAGTTTGAAAGAACATTAACTACTACAGTCTTTATTGTAAATGAAGCTGGCAAATGTGTGTACCATCGCCATGGTGGGGGTGAAGGAGTCATCATTTGTTTGTATATTGATGATATACTGATTTTCGGAACCAACCTTAATGCAATTAAGGAAGTCAATGATTTCTTATCTCCTTCCTTTGAGATGAAAGATCTGGGTGTAGCTGATGTTATCTTGAACATCAAGCTATTGAGAGATGATGATGGGATTACATTGCTTCAGTCCCACTATGTGTAAAAGGTCTTGAGTCATTTCGGGTATAGCGACAGCAAGTCTTCTCCTACACCATATGATCCTAGTGTGATGATTCGAAAGAATCGAGGAAATACTAGAGACCAACTGAGATACTCTCAAATTATTGCCTCGCTTATGTATTTAGCTAGCGCCACGAGGCCTGACATCGCTTTTGCTATAAGAAAACTCAGTCGATTTGTTTCAAATCCAAGAGATGATTACTGGCATTCTCTTGAGAGAGTTATGCGCTATCTAAAAGGCACCGCGAGCTACGACATATCCGAGGGTACTAGAGGGTTATAGTGATTGAAATTGGATATCTGATGCTAAAGAGATAAAGACCATGAGTCGATATGTATTCACACTTGGTGGTGGCACTGTTTCTTGCAAGTCTTGCAAGCAGACCATCTTAATGAGGTCAACTATGGAAGCAGAACTCACAGTATTAGACACAACCACAGTTAAAGCAGAGTGGCTTCGTGAACTCTTGATGAACTTACCTGTGGTTCAAAAACCAATACCCGCAATCCTTATGAACTATGATAATCAGACAATGATTTTCAAAGTAAATAGTTCTAAGGACAATATGAAGTCATCAAGACATGTGAAGAGGAGACTGAAATTTGTAGGAAAATGAGAAACTCCGGAGTTATTGCATTGGATTATATCCAAACATCTAAAAACTTGGCAGATCCTTTCACAAAGGGTCTATCACACAATGTGATAGAAAATGCATCGAAGGATATGGGTATGAGATCCACAATATGAGTTCTTCACAGTGGTAAACGAGTCTATGTGATCGGAGATCCCGTGAATTAGAATTGGGAGACAAGCTGTTGATTAGCTGAGGGGAAAGTATCCCTAGTTTAATGAACACCACTCCACGAAAATGTAATACTTTCCTATTCTGCATGGTAGGTTGATTTATTATCTTAATATGTTCTAAGTGGCTTATCTTAAGCAGAGATGTTGTCCTGCAGAACATCTTTTCAAGAACACAGCTATATGAGCCTGATTGTTAAACATCGCAGTCTATGAGAGTAGGATGCTCTCTAATAAACTCATGAAAGACCATGGAGTATGACGCATAAGATCCACCTGCGGGGAAGTGATACATTGCAAATGTATCTATAATTTTTGATGTTCCATGCTTGGTTTTATCTACTTTCTTATGTTTTTTCCACACTTTGGAGTACTTTTCATATGATTTCTTGGACTAACCTATTAACAAGAGCCACAGTGCCAGTTGCCTGTTTTCTGCTGTTTTTGGTTCCAGGAAAGTCAGACAATGAATATTCTCGGAATTGGACGAGACAAAAGCCAAAGTTCCTATTTTCCCGGAAGACTCACGGAGCCAGAAGGAGAGTCAGAGAGGGCCACGGGGTGGCCACACCCCCCCCAGGCGCGGGTACCCCCAGGCCACACCAGGGCATGGTGTGGGTCCCCTGGCTGGCCACCGACCTTGCCTCCTTCGCCTATAAGAGCCTCCCAATGCAAAAACCCTAAATCGTCAAGCCTCCAGCCACAAAAAGTTCCGCAGCGCTGCCGCCACCGAAGGGGAGATTCGGGGCACAGAAAATCTCTGTTCCGGCACCCTACCGGGACAGGGAAGTGCCCCCGGAGCCATCTCCATCGATCTCCACCACCATCTCCATCACCATTGCTGATTCCCATGATGAGGAGGGAGTAGTTCTCTCTCGAGGCTAAGGGTTCTATCGGTAGCTATGTGTTCATCTCTCTCTCTATGCATGATCTTATTGAGATCATGAGCTTGTAATATATAGATCTACCTAGCTACTCAAGTGCTTTAATAGATCTCTGCTCTCCCCATGTGTGTGAAAGTGACAGCGTGCACACCATGGTGGCACTTAGGCTAGAGATTATAAATACTTGTTATGAGTTATATTCGGAGTTGGATGTCTTTATGAAATTGTGGTGTTTGTTGGAACCATCTAGTACTCAAAGTGACAGTGTGGGGTTATCTATATGGGAAAGGCTTACTTTGAGGTGTGCTGTTATAGCCCTACCATCGATTAGAGTGTCCAATCGGAGAGTAGTTCAGAGTAGTATCATGAAGATAATATATTTATATGAGAGTGTTCACTAGTGAAAGTATGATCCCTAGACCTTGTTTCTAAACATTGAAACACCTTTTGCAACTAGATTTGTTACATGTTTGCTTGCTTCAATATTTATATCAGTTTGCCTTTAGTCTCTTCCACGCCATCAAGCTATTTTCTAGCACCGTTGTCTTATATCCATACCACTTGTATTTCACTATCAATTCGCTGAACTAGTGCACCTATACACCTGACAAGTGTATTGGGTGTGTTGGGGACATAAGAGACTTCTTATATCTTGATTGCACGGTTACTTGAGAGGGGATACCTTTGACCACTTCCTCCCTGAGTTCGATAAACCTTGGGTAATCTACTTAAGGGAAAACTTGTTGCTGTTCTACAAACCTCTGCACTTGGAGGCCCAACAACTGTCTATAAGAATAGAAGTGCGTAGACATCAGGAAGTCCCAGAACAATGTAGTATTGGTCAAGTCTTTGTGTGAATCTAGGTTTGCAACAAACTTGCAGTTCAAGGCATAGTCCAATGTACAAGTTCCAGCCTGGTGTAGCATAAAGTTCTAGGTGGAAGTTCAACTTAACAGTCACCACTATAGTACTGGTATATAAACAATGTTTTGAAACCAAAGGCAAACTTCATGTGCCTCTAGGATCTGGTGGGGGATTGTTGGAATTCTTGGCCCAGTCCATATTTCCATATTAATAAGGGAAAATTTGCTACAGGACACCGTTATTTTCTGCCGTATGCTAAAACACACCGCATAATTGTGTCTTTGCTAGGTAATATTACAATTTTATGGCACATTTGCTAAAACACACCGCGTTGCTAAAAAGGAAAAGTTTGGCACATTTTCTTCAGACCCGGCCATAACATGGTCACCTGAGAAGAAATGCTAAAACTTTTCATTTTTGACCACGTGGTGTGTTCTGGCAAATGTGACACAAAATTGTAATGGTATCTGGCAAAGACATAATCGGACAGTGTGTTTCAGCAAATGACAGAAAATAACGATGTCATTAACAAATTTTCCCTATTAATAATTCCTGAAAATCCTAGAGGCCCATGTGGCCCATTCGTGCATGGCAAGAGGTGGAACAAATATTTAGTCCCACATTGCTAGTTGAAGGAAGATTTCACCACCTTATAAGGGGGCTATTTCACCACTTGGTAAAAGGATGAGAAGTAGAGAGACATACACACGCGCTCCTCCTCCGCCTCCTCCTCGCCACGCCTCGTCTCATCACGACGCGTGTGCGCGAGGGTTGCAGGAATGCCTCAAGCCGAGATCTTCCTTTCTTTTTGCCGCACATGAATGGATTAATAATCTGGATAGTCTGCGTAAGTGGATGTTTAATATGCACTCAATAGAGATTTAATTCGAACGTTTCTTCGGAGATTTAATTCGAACGTATCCTCTCAGATTTAATTCGAACTTAATGGAGGCTTTTCAGCCGTTGCCTCTTCTCCCAATGATGCATGGTCGCCTGCCTCCCCATGCCTATAAGAGTGAGAGGTCTCTCCTCTCCTCAGATACGCTTCAGTAAATCACCTCCAGTTCTAGAGAATTGCGCTGCCGCTCCATTATTCCACATCCCGTCTTGCGGCGTGCACCGCTAGCCGAGACAGTAGGCCTCCGAGACCCCGCTTCTTCGAGTCTTGTACGGGAGAAGGGCGCTAAGATTTTTGCGGAGCGCTATTGGCGCAACTACTGGCTTCTTCACGGACTCCTTCACGGATAGCGACTGCGCCGACGTCTTCCCAACGAGGACTTCTTCCTGATATCAGCAACCTCTTCCTTGACGACATGGCTGACGATGGTGCCAACGCCAATACCAGCGATTCCTCTGGCGGTCCCTCTGCTATGATGTACATCCTCTTATTCAATCTTGTTTATCTTAGTCAGATAGTACGTCGTTCCCTTTGGTTTGCTATAGATCTTGTTCTGATCTTATTTCAAGTTCTTTGCTTTGTAATCCTTTTAGATATCTATCTTAATGTGTATCCGCTAATTCATATGATTAGTTTAACTTATGTTATTCTATTCATATTTTATTTAGCGTTTATCTTGGATAAATTGCTCTTTTTCTCAACAGTATCGACTAGAGATTCTCTTAGGCGGGCTTAGGCAACATCATAGGGACCAGGGGCTTGCATGGGCATTCTGAGTCTCTTGGCGACTGGGCGGGAGACGAGGAAAAGGATTGGTGTGCCCGCGAAATTCTTTTAGACCCCGAGCCCGTTTGAGCACTTTATTTTAAAAATTCGAATATGATTTTCAAGTTTAAAAAAAATTCTGACAAAATAGTGCATATAGGTAATGCTGTATACTTTAAGCGTGTAGAGTCTCGATCCGAAATATGTTGTATTATGGGGTACACAAATATGTTCACGCACTGCTCGCAAGTGCCTGGGGGAAGCAGGTGAGCCATCCTTTTCAGTCAAGTAATCAAGATAGGTGCTGCGCTGCAATTTGATGTTTTTGCTCCCTTTTTCAGTCTATAGTGCGCACTTGGTGGACAACTGTACGATCTTTTGTACGCTCAACTGATTTAAAAAAAAGTTGTGACACGTAGCAACTCAAAAATTCAAATCAAAAGCTATAGTTCTTACTTGTTTGTGAAAACCCATAGCATATACTCTCTCCGTTTCATAATATAAAATATTTTAACTTTGTGAAGCTAATGAATTTAGATCTCTTTTAGTGTGTAGATTCACTCTAAACTTAGATGAACCTACACACTAAAAGGATCTAGATACACTCATTTCACAAAGGTTATATTTTGAAACGGAGGGAGTATCAAAGTTTCTTTGTGTCATTGTTGCGTAGGATTAGACCATAGTATGGCAGATGCTCCAGGTGTGAGGTCCCTCGATGTGTATTCTTCCCTATGTGTGCCAGGTCTCCCTTGCACATCCATCCAGGTCGTTTGGAACCTTTTCGATCCTGACTACAAAAATATCTTCAGGTTTGTTCCCTAGAAGCCGTTCTTTAAATATCTATGCTGAATTCTAGAATCGAAATGGTGAATGACCTCTCTCAACTGAAACTCTGCCTTCTGAGAGGTGACATCCGGAAGGCATGACTCCTGGAAATTCAGTTGCTAGTAGATGTCGCTCTCGAACAAAGCCTATCCACCTTGGTTATATATGTCGTTGGTCTATTTTTTTCTATACTAGTGTCAATGCCAATTTCTTTGTGGATATCTGAAAGATAAGATAAGGTGTTGTGGAAAGCAAGCAAGGGGATTGGCCCACTCTGGTTTGGCCTATCCTTGCAAGTAGGTGTCTTTGTTTTCTTTCTTGTCTACTAGAATATGATTCTCAGGTCACTAGCTTACAGGAACATAGGAATCGAATTCAAAGTGGACTTCCTTTTTCTCTCTTGTTAATTTAATGTCTGTGAATTATTGCCATAGATTAACATGTGAGAGAGAGAGAGAACTCATCAGATCATGAGTCCTTCATGACCATGCTTGAGGCTGGTTCCCAATAACCATCATTCTCCAGATCATGACACGTGAAGGGGGGGAAAGGATAGCTCACACCAACAACTTAGCACCAACAAATTGTAAAAATATCCCAACAAAATCAACTCGGCAGAGGAGGAAGAGCTTTACTAGCTCATAATAGTTTTCACAGGCTTAATTGTTGGTACATAGAAGATAGAACTAGCTCATATATAGCTTTTCACAGTCTCTTGGTACAAACATTCTGGAGAGAACAAAAAACAGGTTCATGGCTACAAAGCTTGCAGCTCTTGGGCTTCAACCCAGCACCCATGCATATGCATATAGGCATGAACTTGTCAGGATCTCCCCATCTGGCCAAGAGAACAGCATGAACTTGTCAAGATCATAAGCATGACCGTCTCAGATCATGCCCATCACCATTTAGTTCTTGATATTTCCTTGACTGATGAGTTCATGTTCATGGCCCTTATGACCATATATACACACTCCATATTTGTTTGTGTTCAGGTGTGATTGCAGATCCAACCAAGAGCGTGCATACGCTCGGATTTTTTGCCCCTTTTATGTGTGACCCCAGGGGGCCAAGAACATGACCCTCCTGATGGGGTCCTCCGTCGTGGCGGCAGTGGCCGAGACCCGGCAGTCTTCACCGTGACTCGGTTGCTCCGCCGCCCCTACGGTCACGGAGACTGCTGGCCTAGCGGCACCAGCAACGCCTGCCGTGCCAGCTGCGTTCCAGCGGAGCTTGTCACGGAGGGCCTGTTTGACCTCGTGAGCCCAGGAGGCGCCGGCCGCTTCCCCGGTGAAGTGAGGGGGTTTCATGGCGGCGACGCTGACAGAAAGCAACCAGAAGAAGAGGAGGCAGGAAGAAGGCTGTGTGCAGTGCAGTGCAGCGGGAGTGGTAGAGATTTCTTCACAAGGCTTCGCAGAGGGGTGGTATTTATAGGCGGAAATGAGGCGCGCAAGTGCAACCCCCACTCGCGAGCTGGCGCGCACGGCATCGGGTTCTACTCTAAAATAACATAAAATTAGCAACTGTATTCTAATTAAAGAAGATGCAAAATCGAACTCGATGGGTTGGTATATATTCCATTAGAAGATTTGGTGATGGTGGTGATTGTAAATTAGGAGGCGTTGTTGCCTATTTGCTTTTGATAGCCTCTAAAAAAAGGGGTTCTGATAAGTGTACATTGTTTTCGATGAGATTACAAAATTGTTCTCCGTTAGGGTCAGTGTCTCCCACTAGTTTATGGGATTTGATAGCACATGGTGCTTTTATCCTATTTTTTGGCTTTGGCCAAAAAGAAACACCTTTGTAGGAAGATCACATTTTAGCGCCTCCCCACAAGTGGTGTTACAAGTGAGTCCTCACTTCTACTCCCTCCGTCCAGAAATATAAGTCGTTTTAGCTTTGAGTATCGAATGTATCTAAACGTCTTTTAATGTATAGGTTCGGACAACCTAAAAACCGTCTAGATACATTCATTTCACAAAGCTAAAATGTCTTATATTTCTAAACGGAGGGAGTATCATTCTATGCGTGGCTTTCCCACGTCTCACCCTATTGGAGTGTGCCCTGGTAGAGGGGTAGATGTGGATTCTTTTTGGTTTTTAAATCCGAAAACTAAAAGCAAGCTACCATTTAAACCGAGAGTCCAAGTTATGATCCATTTGCACAACTGTGTTTTGCTCTTCAAAACTAGATCAAATGTTGATAAATTTCATTTTTTACATCTTTTTTGCACTATCCAAATTACAACATTTGCATTGCCTTTCGTTCAATATATGTACTGCCTTAATCAAAAAATGTTTTTGCCGGCCAGATTTTCTTGAACTATCATATGTGTATGTGTAGTTGTGTACTGGCTTGCCTCTCGCAAGTACACTACTCCATCCGTTTTAAAATATAAGATGTTTTAGAGTTATGAAAAAAATGTATTTAGACTTATTTTAATGTGTAGGTTCAGAGTGAGTCTCTATAAATCTATACACTAAAAGTAGTCTAGATGCATTTTCTTCACAAAGCTAAAACATCTTATATTATGAAACGGAGGGAGTACTTTCGAGTAGTTTGTAGTGAAGGTTGGACCTACGTCCTAGGGAGAAGTGTAAGTCACGGTAGGTGACCCGCTACCAATGTAATTATGTCTTATATGAAATAATAATCAACTTAACATGAATTTAACTTAGTTTGATTCCTAGTGGGCCGAGATACAACCTTCCAACCAACCGCTGGTTCTCATGGTTTATCTCGTTCTCCTTTCTTTCTAGATCTTTGGCGTCCGTTGGTATTGTGGATTTATTTTGAAGTTCCTTCATCTTTGAATATAATAGACTGATGGAAGTATGATTTTTTTGACATTTCTTTTTTGTATTTTCAATCCTAATTTTAGTTTTCAGACAAAAAAGATATTCGTGAATAACGTAGACAAGCAGACAATGCAGGGAGCGTGGCGTGCAATTATTTGACGAGCTTTGTGCTGTCCACCATCCAGGTGGCCAGCTGCATATATGGCTATCATCCACTCGCCGCTCAAGGATTCCAAAAGGTAACGATACCATTCCGAAAAAAATAAAGGGCGCCTACACTCTACTGTTGGTGATGGTGTTTTGGCCATACAATCGCATCACTTTCCTGGGCCCCATTTTGGTACGCATGAAAATGGAGTAGGAAGTTTCTAATTTCTTCGTGAAAAAAGAAATAGAATATTGCGAGACAGAATTGAAAATGTATTGGAAACGTAATTCGAACGGTGTTTTTTGCCGGAACAGACGTGGAAAAGGAATTTTCGCTTCCCGCTAGGAACTTTTCGTTTTGGGGTTGTTGTGTACTACCAAATATTAAACCTTATCGGAAGAAACTCGCGCCCAGGTGGGTAGGTGCGCACCCGCCCCTGGGCCCACACGTGTCTAACAGCGTCCGGTAGGTGGAAAACAGAACATGTGACGTTTGACACACGACAGGCCTTGACCGGTGGAGATACCAATCCAGTGATGTTCTCTCTCTCCCCTTGCCCTACTTGTTCCATCCAACCCAGAAGCGCCACGGTCAGGTTACGGGCATTCTTATCCCCAACCTTCTCTCTCCTCTCTACAGTACCCCGGCTCTCCTTCCGCGTTCCCGGGCCAAACCGAGGTCGTTCCCGCCGGTGTTGTCGGTAGGAGATGGCCGAGGGGTGGTGCTGGAGGTTGTACTTTAGGTTTTCTGTTGTGTTTTTCCTTTGTGCAGTTTTCGAGTAGGACATCAGAGATTCCTTGCTAGATCCGAAGAGGCTTGGGGTTCATCTGCCTCACGGCGACGCTCTGGTGGCAGGGGACTTCGTCGCCGGTTGTTTTGATCCCAAGGATCTCCACCAGTAAAGCTAGGCTATGGAGCTCTGTTGCTCCGACGGTCGCGCACACCGTCGAGCAACTACCGCCGCCCTGCTCTTTCAATCTTCCGTGGAGGAAGATGGGAGAGGAGACTAGGAAGGTCTGATTCCTTATCTTGGCTGACCGTGGAGGCGAGGTAGAGAAGGTTCTCGATTTGGAGTTCTTCGATGCTAGCAAAAGGGGAAGAAGAGACTTGCGTGTGCTTGTGCGCAGGTCTGAAGCTATTCATCTACGGAGCTTATCCATGAAGGCCATGATGGGTTCGTAGCATGGAAAACAAAAAAATTCTACCGCAAGAACGAACAAAACCCAGATCTAATCTAGATAAAAGCCAAGATCTAATCTATTAGACATGTGCAACGAGATAGATCTGTACTAACCCTTGTAGATCCGAAAGCGTTACGAGATTCGGATCTCGTGGTTGATGTAGTCGATCACTTGCCGATCTCAAGATCGAGTAGACGATCCTTCCGGCGCCGCGTTCCGGCAGCGCTTCCGCAGTCGGTCACACGTGCGGAGTCGAAGCAGACCTTCCTCTCCTCGTTCCAGCGAGCAGCGGAGGTAGTAGATCTTCTCCACGGAATCCCAGCAGCACGACGGCGTGGTGGTGGTGGTGGAGTAGAGAATTCTGCAGGGCTTCGCCTAAGCCTGAGCAGAAGAAAGGAGGAGGAGAGAGAGGCGGTTAGGGCAAGAGTGGAGGGGGCCAGGGGGTGGCGCCTCCACCCCCTCTATTTATGGGAGGGAGGCGCCATGGGGAGGTGGAGTCCTTGTAGGACTCCCCTCTCCCTTGGCCGGCGGATCAAGGAGGTGGGGGGAGAGTCCTACTCCCCACGAATCCTTGTCTTACCCCACAAGGATTCCTTGATCCTTTCTTGGTTTTCAAGTAAACTCCAAGAAATCTTCCAGAACCTTCCGGAACATTCCGAAACCTTCTAGAATCCCCATACAAATACTCCGGAACATTGCCTAACTTAGAAAATGATCCCCAATATATGAATCTTATTCTCCAGACAATTCCGGATCTCCTCGTGACGTCTCGAATCCAATCCGAGACTCCGAACAACATTCGGTCTCCAACGCACATTCCATATCTACTTAAAACAACTTCGAACCTTAAGTGTGTCACCCTACGGTTCGTGAATATGCAGACATGATGGAGACACCTCTCCGATCAATAACCATCAGCAGGATCTGGAGATCCATAACGGCTGCCACATACTCAACGATGACTTCATGATCGATAGAACCATTAACATACGAAACCAATTCCCTTTGTCACGCGATACTCTACTTATCCGAGGTTTGATCGTCGGTATCTCCATACCTAGTTCTACCTCGTTACTGATAAGTACTCTTTACTCGTTCCATGTTATGTCATCCCTTGTGACCCAGTCACATGCTTGCAAGCTAATTAGATGACATTCCACC
Source organism: Avena eriantha (assembly GCA_910589775.1). Taxonomy (NCBI): domain Eukaryota; kingdom Viridiplantae; phylum Streptophyta; class Magnoliopsida; order Poales; family Poaceae; genus Avena; species Avena eriantha. The sequence continues at coordinate 536,851,536 of OU342745.1, forward strand.
GAGAGGGCCCAGAGCATATCTATCCGTCATATGGATGGACAAATCCCAATCTTGGTCCATGCGCTTCAACACATACTTTTAGAATACCCAATGACACCTTTATGACCACCCAGTTACGAAGCGGTGTTTGATGTCATCAAAGTACCCATCCGGTGATGGTGATTAACATAACCTCATGGCCGAAGGATTAGGTTACTATGTATTTTAAAGCTTACAGCAAACGAACTTAATGACTTGATCTTATGCTATGCTTACTACGGGTGTGTGTCCATCACATCATTCTCCTAATGATATGATCTTGTTATTAACGACATCCAATGTCCATGATCAGGAAACTATGATCATGCATTAATCAACAAGCTAGTTTAACAAGAGGCTTACTAGGGACTCTTTTATATTTACAAAACACACAAGTATTAATGTTTCCGGTTAATACAATTATAGCATGGGATGTAAACATTTATCATAAACATAAAGATATAATAATAACCACTTTATTATTGCCTCTTGGGCATATCTCCAACAGTCCCCCACTTGCACTAGAGTGAATAATCTTGTTAAAAACTTGTGCATTTAACACCTATGGCTTTCTGGTGTTGTATAGACACTATTGCTAGTGGTAAACATAATCTTCGGATCTGACACTTCCAGGTCCGTGTGTATTTGCATGTCCTTGCGTATCTACGCATTACTCATTCTCCAATGAGATGGCATTATATAAATTTGGTCCTTTGGTGAGACCTTTAGTTCCTTGGGATTAAATTATGTTGATACTATTGTCATACAATGTATCTTCATAGTATTATCCCGCTATGAACCACACCTAGTTTGATAACAAACTACTTAACACAGATGCTCTCCTTTGCTGCTACTATAGCAGTTATATACTTAGCCTTTTGTTGTAGTATCCGCCACAATATCTCAACTTTGGAACTCATCCAAATCCATCATGGAACATCCTTTCCATTATATTGTGCCACGCATAGTCTAAATTGAGATAAATTTAATTTGTATCTTGTGACAAAACTAGTATCAATGTAACACTTTACAATGAACTACCTTTAACTATTTGTCACTTATACATGATATATTCTTAGTTCTTCCAAAGCTCATAAGAATATCTTTACTATTGTCCAATGATCATCTTATGAATCATTCTGGTATATGCTCATAACATTTAGAGCATAGGACATATCTGGATGTGTACATCTCAAAGAATGATTGATCAAAATATTCTTGTGATTTCCCCAAGTGTCAAAACACTTGAATCTCGTGTCAACACACTTGAATCTTGATTCAGTCCTTTCCGTGCGTCAAGAACCTTTCTTGTTGTTTCCATATTGAACTCATTCAACATCTTATCTATGTACATTTGGCAAAACCATATTAGCGCCTCAATCTATTCATATAGACATTGATGCCTAATTCTTGGGTTATGCCTAAGTCTTTCATCGAAATGAAATTCTTAACCTGTGTCAATAAAAGATTTATTTCTAATCAACAATATGTCTTTCACATAATGTATTAGAAATATGTCTTAGCGCTCCCACTTAATTTCTTGCAAAATGCAAACATCTTCATCGTCTCTGAAGATTCCAACTCCGCGATGCTCACTTCAACCATTGAAGTTTTGCATACTCTTTTAGCATCCTTTGAATTAACAAAACCCTTTGGATCGTGTCATGTACACGTCCTAGGTAACCATTCTATTAGAAGAACTTGTTTTGTTTGTTCAACTACCATATACAAAAATATATGTAGTGGTTGCTACATTAATCCGTCCAGACTAAATATCACTATGAAAGATCAAATCTTATCATAGTCAATTCCTTTAACATTGTCGTAAACTCTTTCTGACATGTCGACTATTTCATAGATTTGAAACATCCATGTCTATTTCTTTATCGATATAAACACGACCGATAGGCTTCACGCCTTTCCGGAGGGTCTTCTAAGTTCAGAAACTTGATTTCTCGTGTATGGATACTATCACGGATTCCATGACTTCTAGTCATTTTATGGAGTCAGGGCCCATCATCGCTTCTTTGCATGTAGTCGGTTCATCATTGTCAAAACAATAACGACTTGCTTATCAAATCTTACTATTTGATTCTTACCGACCCACACGGTTCTATAGGAACTCTAATCTCCAAGATCACACCTTTTGTAATATTGAGAGCCATGAGCATTGTGGCCGCCACCGGGACACTTTCCGGCACTGCGCTACTTAGCACATATAGCTAAGGTTCAACAACCTTATCAAAGTTCTATTGTCCTCCCACTTAACTTTTCACGAAAAATTCCTTCTCAAGAAACTTGACGTTCCAAGTGACAAACTCTTTTGTCCTCGGCGTTATGGAGGAATTCCCAACAAATTCTTTGGAATAACCTACAAAGACGTGCTTATCCGACTTTGGTTGTAAACATTTTACTTATGCCTAGCATACCAAAAATTTAAGAAAGGACAACCTGGGTTTTATCCCAAACCACGACTTATATGGTGTCATTTCAACGGATCACGATGGAGCTCTTTTCAGTGTAAAAGCGGTAGTCACTAAAGCTTTAATCTTTAAAATATAATGGCAGTTTTATAAATGACACCTTTGATCTTACCATGTAAACAAGGTTTCATTACATATCTCGAACACTCCATACTCCTATGGTGTTCTGGGAAATGCAAATCCATGGAATGATTCCTCAAATCTTAGGTGTTTTGCTAAACTTGTAATTCAAAACATCTTTCTTTATGATCCAATCATAAACTCTTTTATTTTCTTGTTACAATGATTTTCCACTTCATCTTGAAAGTCTTTGAACATTTTTCAAATGTTTCATACTTCTTCCTTATTGAGTAAGTATATACATATACTCACTCAAATCTTCGAAGAAAGCATATGAAGTTGAAATCCATCGCCCACGACTACACATAATGGAATATATACATCAATATGTACAAATTCCAATCAGTTAGTCGTCCGTTCCTCTTTTGGCCTACGAACAGAGTTTTAATTATCTCCAGGAAAGTATCACAAGCGTCATTTGATCCAAATCAAAGACTCCAAAAATTCATCAACATGGACTTTCTTCATATATCCTTTCAATATAATTTAAACGGCGATGTCACTTCGCAAGTGATCTTTCAATCATTTGTCTTGCGACATTTTAGCATTAGTTTTATGGTCATTATTTCTCCAACCAGACTTGTATATCATCCATCTATTATGGAATACGGTAATTATTTGAACAACCTTTTTTCGTCATAATACCTGATCAAAATAACAATTATTGAAACAAATCTTGAAGGCAAGCTTTGATGTTAACGAGCAACACAATAACCCTTTGTTTGTTTTCGTTGAACATCATCACATTTTCTCTTGCTAGTTACTTAGGCCATTGCAGTTCATGAATTTTGTTGTCCTGTATGACACTTCATACCAACCAATTCGGTATCCAATACCTAAGAACCACATTGTTTAACAAGCAAGGAATACAACCATAACATGTATATCTTCTATATGCCTAAGTTGGACATCTCCAACCTTTTATTTTCTGCCAAATATTTTATAGATTCTCTTTCAGCAATTCCTTTTCTTTTAAAAAAATTATCAACATCAATAGTGGTGTCATCAACATGACACATGGTACAAAGCGTATATAGTCAACTACTAATACCTTTGGTCTTGCACTTTGAGGTGGATCACCATCATCAAATGTTTGGTGTTCTTTCAAAAATCCATTCTTTAGTAATCTTTTAGTGTAGTAAACATTTTACTTACACCTTCTATTCATCCTTATCATGACAACTTTCATGATCAAGTTGCTATAGCTTATAAAGGTGAATTGCGAGTATAATGTTTCTTTTTTAAAACCTTTTGGAGGATTAGGACGACTAGCGTCTCCAACCTTCACAAATTTTCATCAAATATGAGGACGTATACTCTATCATGTTGTAACCAACACATTGTTTCAGATATCGCAATACCTTTCACATATGATGGTTTCTGAAACATTGCTTTCAGCTCTTAGACAAACTTGATATTAAAAACAATCTTTTGAGTATCAAGAATCATGGAGGCAAACATGATACATTAGATACAAACACTGGAATTGTTACTCTTGATTTAATACTACTTATTAAACTTCATGGAGCAAATAGAGTTTGTTGAAAGTTTGCAATAGGACTTATAAACTTTAAATTGACATTCAAAACAATACGATACCAGTTCGTAAAGTAAATATCCAGAATTTCTATAGTTCCACTATCTCAACTATAACTAAGCGTAAGGTGGTGAACGGATGCCAGTGACTACAACAAACTACGCAAATTCACTTTGATTGTGTTTATGATAAATTGAGTTCGACTAATCCAAATTACAAATGAACTCCCACTCAAAACAACATCCCTCGAGTTGTTTTAGTGATTACACGAACCAAATCCACTACACCAAGTCCGATCATCATGTGAGATGATGTAGCTTTAAAGGCGAACAATCAACATGTTCATCATATCATCCATATGACTCATGCTTTACCTTTCGGTATTCCGTGTTCCGAGACCATGTCTGTACATGCTAGGCTCGTCAAGGTTAACCTTAGTTTCCGCATGTGCAAATCTGGCTTGCACCCGTTGTATGCACACGTAGAGTCTATCACACCCGATCATCACGAGATGCTTCGAAACGAAAAGTCTTAGCAACAGTGCCAACTAAGGATGAACACTTTATTACTTGATATTTAGTGAGAGGGATCATCTTATAATGCTACCGTCGCGATCTAAGCAATACAAGATGCATAAAGGATTAACATCACAGGCAATTCATAATTAGTGTGATATGATATGGCCCTTTCTTCTTGTGCCTTTGATCTCCATCTCCAAAGCACGGACATGATCTCCATCATCACCAGCATGGCGTCAAGGTCAGTGGCGTCGCTTCATGGTTGTCCATCATCACTAGCAACTATTACAACTACTTGGAACAAAGCTATTACAAGATGAATAGACACGCAGGTCTTAACAGAATTGAAGACAACCATTAGGCTCCTGCCGGTTGCCATATTACAACAAGGATCATTGCATACATCAAATATAATCACAATCACATGATGGCCATATCACATCACAAAACCCCTGCAAAAACAAGTTAGACGCCTCTAATTTTATTTGCATGTTTTACGTGGCTTGAGGCTTTCGAATAAGAACGGATCTTACCTACGAAACTGAACCACAACGTTGATACAAGTGCTATCAAGTTGCAAAGTGTAAATTGGATCTATACTATGGTGAGAGAGACAGAAACCCGCAAAGCCACTTGTGCAAAGCAAGTTACACGTCAAGCGTGGAGCAAGTCTCATGTGCGATGACATGTAAGGTTAGCCCGAGCCGCTTCATCCCACCATACCGCAAGATGCAAAGTACACAAAGCAAAAGACGGCACGAGCACCAACGCCCACAAAACCATTGTGTTCTACTCGTGCAACAGATCTACGCATAGATACGGCTCTGATACCACTGATGGGTTTGTAGCATGGAAAACAAAAAAATTCTACCACAAGAACGAACAAAACCCAAATCTAATCTAGATAAAAGCCAAGATCTAATCTATTAGACATGTGCAACGAGATAGATCTGTACTAACCCTTGTAGATCCGAAAGTGTTACAAGATTGGATCTCGTGGTTGATGTAGTCGATCACTTGCCGATCTCAAGATCGAGTGGATGATCCTTCCGGCGCCGCGTTCTGGCAGCGCTTCCGCAGTCGGTCACACGTGCGGAGTTGAAGCAGACCTTCCTCTCCCCGTTCCAGCGAGCAGCGGACGTAGTAGATCTTCTCCACGGAATCCCAGCAGCACGACGGCGTGGTGGTGGTGGTGGAGTAGAGAATTCTGCAGGGCTTCTCCTAAGCCTGAGCAGAAGAAAGGAGGAGGATAGAGGCGGCTAGGATTGGAGTAGTGGAGGAGGCCAGGGGGTGGCGCCTCCACCCCTCTATTTAAAGGAGGGAGGCGCCATGGGGAGGTGGAGTCCTTGTAGGACTCCCCTCTCCCTTGGCCAGCGGATCAAGGAGGTGGGGGGAGAGTCCTACTCCCCCACGAATCCTTGTCTTACCCCACAAGGATTCCTTGATCCTTTCTTTGTTTTCAAGTAAACTCCAAGAAATCTTCTAGAACCTTCCGGAACATTCCGAAACCTTCTAGAATCCCCATATAAATACTCCGGAACATTGCCTAACTTAGAAAATGATCCCCAGTATATGAATCTTATTCTCCGGACAATTCCGGATCTCCTCGTGACGTCCCGAATCCAATCCGAGACTCCGAACAACATTCGGTCTCCAACGCACATTCCATATCTACTTAAAACAACTTCGAACCTTAAGTGTGTCACCCTACGGTTCGTGAATATGCAGACATGATGGAGACACCTCTCCGATCAATAACCATCAGCGGGATTTGGAGATCCATAACGGCTCCCACATACTCAACGATGACTTCATGATCGATAGAACCATTAACATAAGAAACCAATTCCCTTTGTCACGCGATACTCTACTTATCCGAGGTTTGATCGTCGGTATCTCCATACCTAGTTCTACCTCGTTACTGATAAGTACTCTTTACTCGTTCCATGTTATGTCATCCCTTGTGACCCAGTCACATGCTTGCAAGCTAATTAGATGACATTCCACCGAGAGGGCCCAGAGCATATCTATCCGTCATATGGATGGACAAATCCCAATCTTGGTCCATGCGCTTCAACACATACTTTTAGAATACCCAATGACACCTTTGTGACCACCCAGTTACGAAGCGGTGTTTGATGTCATCAAAGTACCCATCCGGTGATGGTGATTAACATAACCTCATGGTCGAAGGATTAGGTTACTATGTATTTTAAAGCTTACAGCAAACGAACTTAATGACTTGATCTTATGCTATGCTTACTACGGGTGTGTGTCCATCACATCATTCTCCTAATGATATGATCTTGTTATTAACGACATCCAATGTCCATGATCAGGAAACCATGATCATCCATTAATCAACAAGCTAGTTTAACAAGAGGCTTACTAGGGACTCTTTTATGTTTACAAAACACACAAGTATTAATGTTTCCGGTTAATACAATTATAGCATGGGATGTAAACATTTATCATAAACATAAAGATATAATAATAACCACTTTATTATTGCCTCTTGGGCATATCTCCAACAGGCCAAGCTTGCCGACGTGATCTAGGGCTAGGAAAGGCCTCTCCGCGCCGTCAAGTGCAGGCGGCACCACAGATTGTTCTTCCTCCAGTCTGAGCCAAATCAGAGGATCTTTGATCTCAGTGCGGCATTCCACCCCTGTCGGCGACCCAAGTGACGTAGTCCCTGGTGTTGTCCATGGTGGCAGTAGCTTTAGATCGTACAACATCCTAGGTGGAGAAGAAGGACCCGATTGCTTTTTCTTTCTAGTTTCTAATGTTCTTCTTAGAATTGTTCATGACTTTTTTGTAAACCCTATTTGGAGCAGGGACTTCTGTGTAATTGTACCCGCCTAGTAATACATGCCTCTTCCCTGTTAAAAGAAACAGAAGCGCCAGGCTCCTCCCAGCCCAAGCGACACGCCGAGCTCTATCGAGATGTCCATGGCGACACGCCAACCATGGATCCTTGTGTTCACGAGAAGCATTGTTCTAGTACATGAATCTATACACTCAATATCAATATAGTGGCTAAATATATCTAATTTAGATAAATTTCTGACATCATTTTGAGACGAAGGGAGTTGTATTTTTTTGCTGAGAAGACACACGATGCTATTTATATTGTACTCCCTTCGTTCCAAAATAAGAGACATGAATTTATCTACATTCACATGTATCATAGATATATTTTAGTGTGCAGATATGTGCGATCAAATTCACTTATTTGTGGACGAGTATATATATTCATAGGCACGGTGTGGAGCGAGGCATGCAATTATTTGACAACCGTACGTCGTGCTGTCCAGCATGCAGGTGGCCAGCTGCCTGCCTATTATATTCTGAAAAAAGATAAAGAGAAATCCTATGCGCAACAGACTACTATTGCTGATGGTGGCCGTCGCTCTCGTGGGCCCTTCGTTTGGCCAGGTTTCCCTAACTCGTGGGACCTATGTGTCACTCTCGCTCACAGCGGCGCTTTGGGAGAGCAGTAGTCTGAAAGAGACTAAAATGGGCTAAGCTCACAAGTATATAGGCAGAACATCTCCTAGGCTGGGCAGGCCATGGCCCAGTTTTGTCCTAACTAAGCTCTGCTCTGTCCCCTCTCACTCGCACCCCTTCTTCTCTGTGTCATGCTCATTGGCATATACTCCTTCCGTTTTGAAATATAAGATGTTTTAGCTTTGTGAAAGTAGCGTATCTAGACTTTTTTTAGGATACAATTTTTGAAAATGAGAATGATCTTGGCTCATCCATCCATTGGTATATACAACCATATTTTTTTTTTCCTTATTCAAAAACTAAGTTTAACCAGACATCAGAACCGAACAAAAGTCGCCCAAAAGAGTTATAAAAGCTCTGAAGCCGTATGCCTCGCGACAACAACTTCACTAGGCTACCACTCAAAATCGTTACTGAGCTCACGAGCGCATGCATTCAAAATCATTAAATCAAGTTAACTACTACTGTACTTCGCGTCTCCGCTCTCTCCACAGTCCTCACTATACTTATTCTTCCCCCTCTTTGATCGATCGAGGGAGATGCCTCAATTAAAGGAGGCGACATTGGTGGTCGGAGCAAATACACACGTAAGAACAAGTCATATGATGTTTTACGAAGTAAACAAGCTGCGGTTCTCTTCACGATGAACACATTATGAACACATCCAAGAGATGTGATGAAGGATCTAAGCACGTTTAGTGACACACATCGATATAATCTACTCGTCACGTTCACAACTCCATGGAAATTGAGCAAGTTAGGATCGTTTGTACTACTCCCTCTGACCCAAATTAGTTGACTTAGATTTGTCTAGGTTCAAATGTATCTAATATTATCCAGGCTCATATAAACTGCTTTTATCCTATATGTCCTATAATTACAAAAAAACACATATATATCACTATGTGTACGCCATGTAAGTAGATAGTAAAGCCGTGTTATTTTCCACATCTAATCATCCATTGTCTAACATATTTTTTCCTCTATTGTCAAAACACTAACTCTAGAGGAAAGTGTTGGAGATATGCCCAAGAGGCAATAATAAAGTGGTTATTATTATATCTTTATGTTTATGATAAATGTTTACATCCCATGCTATAATTGTATTAACCAGAAACATTAATACTTTTGTGTTTTGTAAACATAAAAGTGTCCCTAGTAAGCCTTTTGTTAAACTAGCTCGTTGATTAATGGATGATCATGGTCTCCTGATCATGGACATTGGATGTCGATAATAACAAGATCATATCATTAGGAGAATGATGTGATAGACACACACCCGTAGTAAGCATAGCATAAGATCAAGTCATTAAGTTCGTTTGCTATAAGCTTTAAAATACATAGTAACCTAATCCTTCGACCATGAGGTTATGTTAATCACCATCACCGGATGGGTACTTTGATGACATCAAACACCGCTTCGTAACTGGGTGGTCATAAAGGTATCATTGGATATTCTGAAAGTATGTGTTGAAGCGCATGGACCAAGATTGGGATTTGTCCATCCATATGACGGATAGATATGCTCTGGGCCCTCTCGGTGGAATGTCATCTAATTAGCTTGCAAGCATGTGACTGGGTCACAAGGGATGACATAACATGGAACGAGTAAAGAGTACTTATCAGTAACGAGGTAGAACTAGGTATGGAGATACCGACGATCAAACCTCGGATAAGTAGAGTATCGCGTGACAAAGGGAATTGGTTTCGTATGTTAATGGTTCTATCGATCATGAAGTCATCGTTGAGTATGTGGGAGCCGTTATGGATCTCCAAATCCCGCTGATGGTTATTGATCGGAGAGGTGTCTCCATCATGTCTGCATATTCACGAACCGTAGGGTGACACACTTAAGGTTCGAAGTTGTTTTAAGTAGATATGGAATGTGCGTTGGAGACCGAATGTTGTTCGGAGTCTCGGATTGGATTCGGGACGTCACGAGGAGATCCGGAATTGTCCGGAGAATAAGATTCATATACTGGGGATCATTTTCTAAGTTAGGCAATGTTCCGGAGTATTTGTATGGGGATTCTAGAAGGTTTCGGAATGTTCCGGAAGGTTCTAGAAGATTTCTTGGAGTTTACTTGAAAACAAAGAAAGGATCAAGGAATCCTTGTGGGGTAAGACAAGGATTCGTGGGGGAGTAGGACTCTCCCCCCACCTCCTTGATCCGCTGGCCAAGGGAGAGGGGAGTCCTACAAGGACTCCACCTCCCCATGGCGCCTCCCTCCTTTAAATAGAGGGGTGGAGGCGCCACCCCCTGGCCTCCTCCACTACTCCAATCCTAGCCGCCTCTATCCTCCTCCTTTCTTCTGCTCAGGCTTAGGAGAAGCCCTGCAGAATTCTCTACTCCACCACCACCACCACGCCGTCGTGCTGCTGGGATTCCGTGGAGAAGATCTACTACGTCCGCTGCTCGCTGGAACGGGGAGAGGAAGGTCTGCTTCAACTCCGCACGTGTGACCGACTGCGGAAGCGCTGCCAGAACGCGGCGCCGGAAGGATCATCCACTCGATCTTGAGATCGGCAAGTGATCGACTACATCAACCACGAGATCCAATCTTGTAACACTTTCGGATCTACAAGGGTTAGTACAGATCTATCTCGTTGCACATGTCTAATAGATTAGATCTTGGCTTTTATCTAGATTAGATTTGGGTTTTGTTCGTTCTTGTGGTAGAATTTTTTTGTTTTCCATGCTACAAACCCATCAGTGGTATCAGAGCCGTATCTATGCGTAGATCTGTTGCACGAGTAGAACACAATGGTTTTGTGGGCGTTGGTGCTCGTGCCGTCTTTTGCTTTGTGTACTTTGCATCTTGCGGTATGGTGGGATGAAGCGGCTCGGGCTAACCTTACATGTCATCGCACATGAGACTTGCTCCACGCTTGACGTGTAACTTGCTTTGCACAAGTGGCTTTGCGGGTTTCTGTCTCTCTCACCATAGTATAGATCCAATTTACACTTTGCAACTTGATAGCACTTGTATCAACGTTGTGGTTCAGTTTCGTAGGTAAGATCCGTTCTTATTCGAAAGCCTCAAGCCACGTAAAACATGCAAATAAAATTAGAGGCGTCTAACTTGTTTTTGCAGGGGTTTTGTGATGTGATATGGCCATCATGTGATTGTGATTATATTTGATGTATGCAATGATCCTTGTTGTAATATGGCAACCGGCAGGAGCCTAATGGTTGTCTTCAATTCTGTTAAGACCTGCGTGTCTATTCATCTTGTAATAGCTTTGTTCCAAGTAGTTGTAATAGTTGCTAGTGATGATGGACAACCATGAAGCGACGCCACTGACCTTGACGCCATGCTGGTGATGATGGAGATCATGTCCGTGCTTTGGAGATGGAGATCAAAGGCACAAGAAGAAAGGGCCATATCATATCACACTAATTATGAATTGCCTGTGATGTTAATCCTTTATGCATCTTGTATTGCTTAGATCGCGACGGTAGCATTATAAGATGATCCCTCTCACTAAATATCAAGTAATAAAGTGTTCATCCTTAGTTGGCACTGTTGCTAAGACTTTTCGTTTCGAAGCATCTCGTGATGATCGGGTGTGATAGACTCTACGTGTGCATACAACGGGTGCAAGCCAGATTTGCACATGCGGAAACTAAGGTTAACCTTGACGAGCCTAGCATGTACAGACATGGTCTCGGAACACGGAATACCGAAAGGTAAAGCATGAGTCATATGGATGATATGATGAACATGTTGATTGTTCGCCTTTAAAGCTACATCATCTCACATGATGATCGGACTTGGTGTAGTGGATTTGGTTCGTGTAATCACTAAAACAACTCGAGGGATGTTGTTTTGAGTGGGAGTTCATTTGTAATTTGGATTAGTCGAACTCAATTTATCATAAACACAATCAAAGTGAATTTGCGTAGTTTGTTGTAGTCACTGGCATCCGTTCACCACCTTACGCTTAGTTATAGTTGAGATAGTGGAACTATAGAAATTCTGGATATTTACTTTACGAACTGGTATCGTATTGTTTTGAATGTCAATTTAAAGTTTATAAGTCCTATTGCAAACTTTCAGCAAACTCTATTTGCTCCATGAAGTTTAATAAGTAGTATTAAATCAAGAGTAACAATTCCAGTGTTTGTATCTAATGTATCATGTTTGCCTCCATGATTCTTGATACTCAAAAGATTGTTTTTAATATCAAGTTTGTCTAAGAGCTGAAAGCAATGTTTCAGAAACCATCATATGTGAAAGGTATTGCGATATCTGAAACAATGTGTTGGTTACAACATGATAGAGTATACGTCCTCATATTTGATGAAAATTTGTGAAGGTTGGAGACGCTAGTCGTCCTAATCCTCCAAAAGGTTTTAAAAAAGAAACATTATACTCGCAATTCACCTTTATAAGCTATAGCAACTTGATCATGAAAGTTGTCATGATAAGGATGAATAGAAGGTGTAAGTAAAATGTTTACTACACTAAAAGATTACTAAAGAATGGATTTTTGAAAGAACACCAAACATTTGATGATGGTGATCCACCTCAAAGTGCAAGACCAAAGGTATTAGTAGTTGACTATATACGCTTTGTACCATGTGTCATGTTGATGACACCACTATTGATGTTGATAATTTTTTTAAAAGAAAAGGAATTGCTGAAAGAGAATCTATAAAATATTTGGCAGAAAATAAAAGGTTGGAGATGTCCAACTTAGGCATATAGAAGATATACATGTTATGGTTGTATTCCTTGCTTGTTAAACAATGTGGTTCTTAGGTATTGGATACCGAATTGGTTGGTATGAAGTGTCATACAGGACAACAAAATTCATGAACTGCAATGGCCTAAGTAACTAGCAAGAGAAAATGTGATGATGTTCAACGAAAACAAACAAAGGGTTATTGTGTTGCTCGTTAACATCAAAGCTTGCCTTCAAGATTTGTTTCAATAATTGTTATTTTGATCAGGTATTATGACGAAAAAAGGTTGTTCAAATAATTATCGTATTCCATAATAGATGGATGATATACAAGTCTGGTTGGAGAAATAATGACCATAAAACTAATGCTAAAATGTCGCAAGACAAATGATTGAAAGATCACTTGCGAAGTGACATCGCCGTTTAAATTATATTGAAAGGGATACATGAAGAAACTCCATGTTGATGGATTTTTGGAGTCTTTGATTTGGATCAAATGACGCTTGTGATACTTTCCTGGAGATAATTAAAACTCCGTTCGTAGGCCAAAAGAGGAACGGACGACTAACTGATTGGAATTTGTACATATTGATGTATATAGTCCATTATGTGTAGTCGTGGGCGATGGATTTCAACTTCATATGCTTTCTCCGAAGATTTGAGTGAGTATATGTATATACTTACTCAATAAGGAAGAAGTATGAAACATTTGAAAAATGTTCAAAGACTTTCAAGATGAAGTGGAAAATCATTGTAACAAGAAAATAAAAGTGTTTATGATTGGATCATAAAGAAATATGTTTGAGTTACAAGTTTAGCAAAACACCTAAGATTTGAGGAATCGTTCCATGGATTTGCATTTCCCAAAACACCATAGGAGTATGGAGTGTTCGAGATATGTAATGAAACCTTGTTTTACGTGGTGAGATCAAAGGTGTCATTTATAAAACTGCCATTATATTTTAAAGATTAAAAGCTTTAGTGACTACCGCTTTTACACTGAAAAGAGCTCCATCGTGATCCGTTGAAATGACACCACATGAGTTATGGTTTGGGATAAAACCCGAATTATCTTTTCTTAAATTTTGGTATGCTATGCATAAGTAAAACGTTTACAATCAAAGTCAGATAAGCACGTCTTTGTAGGTTATTCCAAAGAATTTGTTGGGAATTTCTCCATAACGCCAAGGACAAAAGAGTTTGTCGCTTGGAACGTCAAGTTTCTTGAGAAGGAATTTTTCGTGAAAAGTTAAGTGGGAGGACAATAGAACTTTGATAAGGTTGTTGAACCTTAGCTATATGTGCTAAGTAGCACAGCGCCGGAAAGTGTCCCGGTGGCGGCCACAATGCTCATGGCTCTCGTGATTACAAAAGGTGTGATTTCGGAGATTAGAGTTCCTATAGAACCGTGTGGGTCGGTAAGAATCAAATAGTAAGATTTGATAAGCAAGTCATTATTGTTTTGACAATGATGAACCGACTACATGCAAAGAAGCGATGATGGGCCCTGACTCCATAAAATGACTAGAAGTCATGGAATCCGTGATAGTATCCATACACGAGAAATCAAGTTTCTGAACTTAGGAAACCCTCCGGAAAGGCGTGAAGCCTATCGGTCGTGTTTGGATCTATAAAGAAATAGACATGGATGTTTCAAATCTATGAAATAGTCGACATGTCGGAAAGAGTTTACGACAATGTTCAAGGAATTGACTATGATAAGATTTGATCTTTCATAGCGATATTTAGTCTGGACGGATTAATGTAGCAACCACTACATATATTTTGGTATATGGTAGTTGAACTAACAAAACAAGTTCTTCTAAAAGAATGGTTACCTAGGACGTGTACATGACACGATCCAAAGGGTTTTGTTAATTCAAAGGATGTTAAAAGAGTATGCAAAACTTCAATGGTTGAAGTGAGCATCGCGGAGTTGGAATCTTCACCGTGATGAAACCGTTAAAAGGTTTAATTTCATCAGAGACGATGAAGATGTTTGCATTTTGCAAGAAATTAAGTGGGAGCGCTAAGACATATTTCTAATACATTATGTGAAAGACATATTGTTGATTAGAAATAATGTATCTTTTATTGACACAGGTTAAGAATTTCATTTCGATGAAAGACTTAGGCATAACTCGAGAATTAGGCATCAATGTCTATATGAATAGATTGAGGCGCTAATATGGTTTTGCCAAATGTACATAGATAAGATGTTGAATGAGTTCAATATAGAAACAACAAGAAAGGTTCTTGACGCATGGAAAGGACTTGATCAAGATTCAAGTGTGTTGACACGAGATTCAAGTGTTTTGACACTTGGTGAAATCAAATATTTTGATCAATCATTCTTTGAGATGTACACATCCAGATATGTCCTATGCTCTAAATGTTATGAGCATATACCAGAATGATTCATAAGATGATCATTGGACAATAGTAAAGATATTCTTATGAGCTTTAGAAGAACTAAGAATATATCATGTATAAGTGACAAATAGTTAAAGGTAGTTCATTGTAAAGTGTTACATTGATACTAGTTTTGTCACAAGATACAAATTAAATTTATCTCAATTTAGACTATGGGTGGCACAATACAATGGAAAGGATGTTCCATGATGGATTTGGATGAGTTCCAAAGTTGAGATATTGTGATGGATACTACAACAAAAGGCTAAGTATATAACTGCTATAGTAGCAGCACAGGAGGGCATTTGTGTTAAGTAGTTTGTTATCAAACTAGGTGTGGTTCATAGCGGGATAATACTATGAAGATACATTGTATGACAATTGTATCAACATAATTTAATCCCAAGGAACTAAAGGTCTCACCAAAGGACCAAATTTATACAATGCCATCTCATTGGAGAATGAGTAATGCGTAGAGACGCAAGGACATGCAAATACACACGGACCTAGAAGTGTCAGATCCGAAGATTATGTTTACCACTAGCAATAGTGTCTATACAACACCAGAAAGCCATAGGTGTTGAATGCACAAGTTTTTAACTAGATTATTGACTCTAGTGCAAGTGGGAGACTATTGGAGATATGCCCAAGAGGAAATAATAAAGTGTTTATTATTATATCTTTATGTTAATGATAAATGTTTACATCCCATGCTATAATTGTAGTAACCGGAAACATTAATACTTGTGTGTTTTGTAAACATAAAAGTGTCCCTAGTAAGCCTCTTGTTAAACTAGCTTGTTGATTAATGGATGATCATGGTTTCCTGATCATGGACATTGGATGTCGTTAATAACAAGATCATATCATTAGGAGAATGATGTGATGGACACACACCCGTAGTAAGCATAGCATAAGATCAAGTCATTAAGTTCGTTTGCTATAAGCTTTAAAATACATAGTAACCTAATCCTTCGACCATGAGGTTATGTTAATCACCATCACTGGATGGGTACTTTGATGACATCAAACACCGCTTCGTAACTGGGTGGTCATAAAGGTATCATTGGGTATTCTGAAAGTATGTGTTGAAGCGCATGGACCAAGATTGGGATTTGTCCATCCATATGACGGATAGATATGCTCTGGGCCCTCTCGGTGGAATGTCATCTAATTAGCTTGCAAGCATGTGACTGGGTCACAAGGGATGACATAACATGGAACGAGTAAAGAGTACTTATCAGTAACGAGGTAGAACTAGTTACGGAGATACCGACGATCAAACCTCGGATAAGTAGAGTATCGCGTGACAAAGGGAATTGGTTTCGTATGTTAATGGTTCTATCGATCACGAAGTCATCGTTGAGTATGTGGGAGCCGTTATGGATCTCCAGATCCCGCTGATGGTTATTAATCGGAGAGGTGTCTCCATCATGTCTGCATATTCACGAACCGTAGGGTGACACACTTAAGGTTCGAAGTTGTTTTAAGTAGATATGGAATGTGCGTTGGAGACCGAATGTTGTTCGGAGTCTCGGATTGGATCCGGGACATCACGAGGAGCTCCGGAATTGTCCGGAGAATAAGATTCATATATTGGGGATCATTTTCTAAGTTAGGAAATGTTCCGGAGTATTTGTATGGGGATTCTAGAAGGTTTCGGAATGTTCCGGAAGGTTCTGGAAGATTTCTTGGAGTTCACTTGAAAACAAAGAAAGGATCAAGGAATCCTTGTGGGGTAAGACAAGGATTCGTGGGGGAGTAGGACTCTCCCCCCACCTCCTTGATCCGCCGGCCAAGGGAGAGGGGAGTCCTACAAGGACTCCACCTCCCCATGGCGCCTCCCTCCTTTAAATAGAGGGGTGGAGGCGCCACCCCCTGGCCTCTTCCACTACTCCAATCCTAGCCGCCTCTCTCCTCCTCCTTTCTTCTGCTCAGGCTTAGGCGAAGCCCTGTAGAATTCTCTACTCCACCACCACCACCACGCCGTCGTGCTGCTGGGATTCCGTGGAGAAGATCTACTACCTCCGCTGCTCGCTGGAACGGGGAGAGGAAGGTCTGCTTCGACTCCGCACGTGTGACCGACTGCAGGCGCTGCCGGAACGCGGCGCCAGAAGGATCGTCCACTCGATCTTTAGATCGGCAAGTGATCGACTACATCAACCACGGGATCCAATCTCGTAACGCTTTCGGATCTACAAGGGTTAGTACAGATCTATCTCGTTGCACATGTCTAATAGATTAGATCTTGGCTTTTATCTAGATTAGATTTGGGTTTTGTTCGTTCTTGCGGTAGAAATTTTTTGTTTTCCATGCTACGAACCCATCAGAAAGAGCCATACTGCAAATGTTCCCCGGGGAATGGCTTACGGAACCTTTTCGAGTTAGGAAAGTGAGTCTTTATGTTGAACACCTTGTCTGACTCGAGAAAATAGATGCCATCCTCAGTCACATCTCCGCAAGGTGCAGAAATAGACTCGGAGAAGTCTCGGCTAATGAAGAGTGCTTTGGCCGCCACCCAAACCATGAGCCATTGACACCCATTCGCATATTTCAATTTCGACTTCGAAAACTTCAACGAATGGACTGCATGGAGAAGTCCGGAGGGATATGCATATGTGGCTTCACCATGAGCTTCCCATCTGAGCCATGCTTGATAGGTCCCGTTCCCCACCTTCTCTCTCGTTGAGAGTCCGCCGACGCCTTTCTTGGCCGGGCCGATCCCGAGCCCTCCCCGGCGGCGCTGCTGGCCGGGGACGGCGAAGGAGAGGCGCCGGAGTAGCTAGTAGGGCTAGGAGTAGCGCTTTTGGCGTTATGCCTATAGATTGGAGTTTAGTTGTGGGATTTCTTTGCCAGATCCCGAGCGATTCGAGCGAAGGAGGCGCCGTCGTCTTGTGTTGGCGGTTGGAGCGGATGTTGCTTCTCTCGATCTCAACTTTCTCCGAGAATAAGGCCTATAGATGCCTTCTCTTGACCTGGTTTGTGGCGGTGTTTCTCTTTCTTTTCCTGGCCGGCCATGGCGGGGAGGGGGAGGAGAAGGGAAGCTTGCCGCCGGCTAGATCTGGAGGCCTGCAGGGGTGCTCTGCCATTCCGGTGCCATGGTGCGGCGCCGAACGGGCGTCCGTGGATGTTGCTGCTCTGCTTCCTTGGTGAAAGCGAGTTGTCGGTGCTCCATTGGTCCACCCCTTCAATAAGCACATTCGTCTCACTAGATGTGAAAGAGTTGCAGATGTGACGGTGCTCCTGGCCGGCCTTGGTGGCAAGGAGGAGCGTTGTGGCCATCTGCTGGGAGGTGCGCCGGTCTCCCCCTTGGTTGGCCTTGGTGACGAGGGAGGTCAGAGCGGTACGGCACATCCCCCTTCTTCTATATGGTGGTGGTTGCTCTCTCCCTTGGGGGAGGGTGTGTATCGGGTTTGTCACGACTGCATCTTCTTCGGTTCCTTCTCCTCATCTCGGGCAGGAGCTTTGAGGAGAGAGTTTGGTTTCTCAGAGCAGCGACGACGAATCCTGGATGCTCATTGTTGTTGTTCTTTGTCGTGTATTCTCTTCCTAGGCGCAGTGTTGTGACTAAAAGGGAATGCTCACGAAGGTGCAGTGACGTCGGTCATCTTTGGAGTAGTGAAGCCACCCTTTCCTGCAGTTCCAAATCGGAGGCAATGAGCCAGCCGATTATCCTGGCCAAATCGAGGCCATGAAGCTTGCCGGCGAAGTCTGGCGATCCTCCAACCTCCATAGCAAGGCCCAGTAGTTGCAGAGACGAGTTGGAAAGAGGACCTGATTGCTTTCTCTTGTATTCCTGTAGGGTTCTCTTGTTAAAGCGTTTGGACCTGGTTGTACTCTCCTGTTATTTAGGGTCCTGCATGAAAACCTGTATCTCCACCGTCTGGTTTTAATGAAAGGCTTCCAGCCCCTTCCTAGGGCTCTCCTGCTCAAAAAAATTAGCTTCCCATGTGACTCGACTAGGTGCCAGATAATGATTTCATCATTGGATATGTTATCATGTGGGTAACTAGAATAGTTGAGGTATCCACCAAAAGATCCAGGGAAATTGCCACAACGGTCACGCCCACAGCCTCCTTTTCTTCCTCATCATCATCTGCAACAACATCAATAGCTACCTCTTCCACGTTCTCCTCCTCCTCGTCATCATCAGTAGCATCGTAAAGGTCTCCATTATCATCATCAGATGCGGACCACCAATCATAGCCTTCCTAATCAACCGGTTGCCAAAAGACATGCCTTCCAATGGTAACCATCGGACTTCCATCCTCATTCAATCCTAGATCAAAGGGGATGAGGTTCCCTGCCTTGGTGATGGCATAGCGTTTATCTCCAAGGAACGAGATGCCAACAATATAGCAAATATGCGGTGCTTCTCGTGGTCCTCGCAACCACACACCCTTTCCTGGTACAATTATGATGAGAGGAGTATTCTCGTTGGTGGTGGTGATGGCAATGAAGTCATGGACGGTAGAGCGCATGAGGAACTTGCAGACATTGTAATTGCGGTGGAGGGTTGCATCCAACACGGGCAACGGGACGTACACGGACAACATTGTGTAAAACATAGTTGTCGTAGCGGTAAGCTTGTCCGTACTCCGGGATCTGCTAATAGATTCCAAGGAGTAGTTGGACTCCAAACATAGTTGTCGCAACATGCACTGTCGGCTGGGTTAGGGGGTACGATGATGTCAATCTTTCATGGTTTGCATTGCCGTACATGTGGGATGCATGATTTGTTCCGTGAAAATCATGAACATCCAATAAGGTAGTATATACTACCACGTGTTACGTCTAAGACGAATAAAGACTAAGACTAACGCGCGGCGTCGCACAAATGTCCATCCCGTACGGCGGTAGTAATCTCGCCCAAAACTTCCGCATTGCAGTCTTGCGGGCACGTTCTACTAGGTGTGACAGCTTGTCGGCCCCCACCAGACCCCATTGAGCAAAGGATGCACCCTCCATGCCCTAAGAAAACCCATTGTGTCCTCACGCGCATCAAATTCTAGAAAAAATGCACGCTCTGACAGTCTAGAGTAGGTCATATCATTTGATTTCCAAACTAAATACATAATACTAGTACCTAGAACAACTAATTATTACCAGATCAATTACACTGGGTTGTCAAGTTTAAATTAATAGAGTATGAAACTCATTACAACTACTAGGTCTATAAAAATGGTTGCCAGATAAATACAGTCCATTACCAGAATAATTGCACTTGATTGCCAGAATAATTACACTTGGCTTTACATGCATAGCTTCTCAGCCACATGTTTCAGGTATGGTTAAAGTCACACTAGTACTATATTAGTGGGCAAAATCTATGATAATCATGTCTCAAAAAGTCTACCATTTAGATCACAGTGTTAATTTCCAAATTAATTGGGTGCTAAAATCTCAGATAATTAGGCCTAAGCGTTAGATTACTAATTTCCAAATTAGTTACTCCTAATTGCCAGATTAATCAGACTCTAATTACGAGATTAGTGAGGCCTAGTTTACAGGTTCAGTTGTTGCGACTAATTGCCACGATAAATTGTCCTTGCTTGCTAGATTAATTACGACTAATTGCCAGATTTAACCACATTAATTTGGCCCCTATTTGCTGGATTATTAATAACCTGGTTAATTCAGTCTAATTACCAGGTTCCTACCACATAACTGTCAGATTGAACACCACCTAATTACCGGATTAATTAGGGAAACACATCGCTAGAGTACATCACCTCTGATACTTGCATCAGAACAATCAGCAGATTCAGAATAATCAGCAGATTGACACAGAGGGGGAAGAGGGAAAACTCAGTTAATCAATTGTGAAAACATCCTTTGTGTGTGCATGTCTCCATGTACTCGGCGGAAGCCTCCCTGTGGCATCTTTGACGGCGTGCTACGGTCTTCCCCGATGCGAGCTCTTCGGTAGCAGCAACTCTCTGTGCTGCGTAGCACTCGTTGGCGGCGGCCTGGAGCAACCCTCCCCGTGTGGCACTCGTCGATGGAGGCCTGGCGGAGCCCTCCCACGTCATGGCGGCGGACTGGAGCAACCCTCCCCTGCGTCACGCCACGCTCAGCGGCGGCGACCTAGAGCAGCCCTCCTCGTCGTGCCATGCTCGTCGGTGGAGGCCTAACGAAGCCCTCTCGCGTCACGGTGACGACCCGTCCCTGATTCACGCCGCGCTTGTCGGCGGTGGCTTGGAGCAGCCCTCCCATCGCGTCGCGCTCGTATGTGGAGGCTTGCTAGAGACCTCCCTCCGTGCTCAGAGTGAGATAATGAGCGCTCATGAGAAGCCCGTGAGGGAATAGGAGGTGTAGAAGGATAGAGAGAGAGATATTGGCGGAATATGTTGGATATATTATTGAGCCTCATGGGAGAGTATATATAGCGTACATAGGATTATCTTAGAGTACGAGTCAAGTTAGGACTGTATGTAAAAAAATCCTAACTCTATCTAAACTACCATAACAACCGTATATACCTAAAATACTCTAACATCCCCCGCAGTCGTAACGGTAGCATCGTGAACAACTAGAATGTCGCGGACGGTCAGACTGGAAAAAACTGAAGTAACATCCAGTAGGCTGACATCCCCCCACAGTCATAGCGGGAACGTCGTGGACGGTGTCGCGTCGTGGTTGCTTGGACTGTAGAGGAGGCTGGTGATGCTCAAGCGAGGTGGTAGCCCTTGTGCCGATGTCGAGGGAGCCGAGAGCGTGAGGCAGTGCCATGGTCGAGGTAGCCGAGCGATGGGTTGTCGTGGTCAATGTGGTGGTTGGGGATGCCGGTGTCGAGGTAGCCACACGTGAAGCCGCATGCGCATAGTGCGCGAGGAGGAGGATGGAGACGCGTCGAGGCAGTCGTTGAGGGTGTCGATGCCGAAGTCGAAGCAGTCCGAGTCGTCGAGGACAAGGTGCGACCATAGTTTTGCTAGAACTAGGCGCACGTCGGGGACGAACGCACACTCTGGTTTTGCTAGAACCGAGTATGCAAAGAAGAACTCATCGGTGACGCGGTCGAGGCAGTCGTAGAGGGGTCGATGCCAAAGAAGACATTGTCGAAGCCGATGAAGACGAGGCGCCGATCCAAGCTTGCCAGACTCAGAAACGCGTCGGGCACGAAGGCGCTCCTAGTGTTGCCAGTATCAGGCGTGCGGGGGCAGGGACCATCATGAACTTGCTGCCATGTCAGAAAGACTAGTAGAGAAAGCCTCCAGGGCGGTTACGACGTGCAGAGCAGCGAAGGGAGAGATGTCGGCGCTGTCCGCGGTTGTCGAAGTAGAGTAGCAGGTGGTGTAGTCGGCGATGAGACGATGACGCTAGCGGCGAAGTTGTAGTGGACGGAGACGTAGAAGGCGGCAAAAACAGCAGCGACCTGGGGTAGTCATGCTAGATGCCTGGAGTGGCGATGGGGTAGTTCGAGAGACCTGCGACAGCGAGAGGGCGCCCTGCAGGTTACCTTGTGAAGCGCGGCGGCGGTGCTCGAAGTAGGCGAGGAAGACCCGACGACATGACGAAGACCATGTGTAGACGGCGGTGATCCGCGCCGAGGAGATGGCGCGGTGAAAGCCAAGGTCGTCGATGCATGAGGACGGCGAAGTAGACTGTGTGCAGCCACGCTACGACCTGAGGGGGCGGCATATGTTGGGACCGCAGCATAGAAAACAAAAAATTTCCTACGGTGTGAACTACACGCCAAGATCTATCTACTAGGTACAAAGCAACAGGTGGACATACATCCAACGAGAACTAACCCTCGAAGACAACGAGTTTTGTTAACGAGTAGGAACTCGTGGTTGATGTAGTCGTACACTTGCCGATCTCAAGATCGTGAGGAAGTCCGAGCAGGTCCGGCTCCAGCACATCCTTCAGATCCAGCTCCAGCACCACCAAGTCCAGCACCGCAAAGCAGTGGTGCATCCGTGATCACACACACGTCCGGTACCCTGACAACCTCCGTCCCTCGCTCCAGCAAAGCAGCGGAAGCAGCAACTCCTTTGCAGATAAAGCCACCGGGAACATGTATCTCGCTAATCCGAGACCATGGGAATAATACTAGAGGGGGAGAGAGATCCTTCACAAGGAGGTGTGTGTTTGAGAATTGAGGAGAGGGTGGCCTTTCATAGGAGGAGGGGGGTGCCCCTCCTTCATGGCCGGCGCATGGAGGAGGTGTCTCTTCACCTCCTCCATTCATGTGGTGGTAACCCCTCCACATTAAAATGCCTCTTCACATTCCCTTTTAAAGTCTCCACTTTAAATGTATTAAATTTCTCCAAATTTAATGCTCTCTCATTTAATAAAACTCTTTTATTATTTTTATTCAGAATTTTGTTAATTACTTTAATTAACAAACATTCACATAAAACCCCCTGCAACATTTCAATATTACATGTAGAACCTATTTCAGCAATTTCACCCGAAACAGTTTCGGTGTCTATTGAAATAATTCTAGCGCTTTCTTAAATCTTTATCTGAAACATATTTGCTCTAAATGGTGTCGGTATCCCTTCAGTCTGTCACCCTACGGTTCACGAATAATGCAGACATGATCGAGACCCCTCTCCGATCAATAATCAGCAGCGGGACCTGGAGATCCGTACTGACTCCTACACATTCAACGATGACTTCTGTGATCGTGAGAACCTTTAACGCTTGTAACTAAATCCCTTTGTCTCGTGATATATTACATGTCCGAGATTCGATCATCGGTATCTCCATACCTAGTTTGATCTCGTTACCGACATGCACTCTTTTCTCGTTCCCGTGATATAACATTCTAGTGATCACATCACTTGCTTGCAAGCTATCTTAATGTGATATCACCGAGAGGGCCCACAATATATCTATCCGTCATCGGGATTGACAAATTCCATTCTTGATCCATGAGCCTCAACATAACACCTTCGTATCATTGAACCCATCTTTATAGTCACCCTATTACGGTGTGACGTTTGATGTTATCAAGATACTCTTCCGGTGTTAGCAATTAACATGATCTCATGGTCTAAGGATAAATATTACTTCGTATAGTGTTATAGCAATATAAACATAATGACTTTAATCGTAATGCTATACTTCAGATGAATGTTCATCACATCATTCTACCAATGTTGTGATCTCGTTATTAACAACATCCAATGTCCATGATCAGGAAACCTTGATCATCTTGTTAATCAACGAGCTAGTCTATAAGAGAGGCATAACTAGGAACCCTTTTTGTTTATTAAACACACATGTATTGAAATTTTCGATCAATACAATTATAGCATGTAAAATAAACATTTATCATAAACATGGAATAAGATAATAACCACTTTATTATTGCCTCTCGAGCATATTCCCTTCAGTCTCCCACTTGCACTAGAGTCAATAATCTAGTTTGAAAAACTTTGCGTATTGAACACCTATGGCTTTCTGGTGTTGCATATACGCGATTGCTAGTGGTTGACATAATCTCCGGATCTGACAGCTTCAGATCCGTGTGTATTTGCATGTCTTTGAGTCTCTACGCACCACTCATTCTCAAATGAGATGGCATTGTATAAATTTGGTCCTTTGGTGAGACCTTTAGTTTGTTCCGGTTAAAATATGATGATATTATTGTCACACAATATATCTTCATAGTATTAGCCCACTTTGAACCACACCTAGTTTGATAACAAACTACTTAACACAAATGCCCTCCTATGCTGCTACTATAGCAGTCATATACTTAGCCTTTTGTTGTAGTATCCGTCACAATGTCTCAACTTTGGAACTCATCCAAATCCATCATGGAACATCCTTTCCATTACATTGCGCCACCCATAGTCTAAATTGAGATAAATTTAATTTGTATCTTGTGACAAAACTAGTATCAATGTAACACTTTACAATGAACTACCTTTAACTATTTGTCACTTATACATTATATATTCTTAGTTCTTCTAAAGCTCATAAGAATATCTTTACTATCGTCCAATTATCATCTCATGAATCATTCTGGTATGTGCTCATAACATTTAGAGCATAGGACATTCTGGATGTATACATATCATGGTATAATCGATCAAAATCTTCATGTGATTTTACTCACCAAGTGTTGAAACACTTGAATTTTGATACAATCCTTTCCATGCAGCAAGAAGCTTTCTTGTCGTTTCCATATTGAACTCTTTCAATATCTCATATATGTATGTCTGGCACAACCATATTAGCGCCTTAATCTATCCATATAGATATTGATGCCTAATATTCCGATTTTGCCCAAGTCTTTCATCGAAATCTTATTTTAATGAAATTCTTAACTTGTGTCAATACAAGATACATCATTTCCAATCAAAAATATGTCCTCTACATAATGTATTAGAAATATGTCTCAGCGCTCCCACTTAATTTCTTGCAAATGCAAGCATCTTCATCATCTCCGATGAATTTAAACTCTTTTAACAATTTCATCATGGTGAAGATTCCAACTCCGCTATGCTTACTTCAACTATTGAAGTTTGCATGCCCTTTTAGCACCCTTTGAATTAACAAAACCCTTTGGACCGTGTCATGTACACGTCCTAGGTAACCGTTCTATTAGAAGAACATTGTTTTGTTTATTCAATTACCATATACCAAATTATATGCTATATTAATCCGTCAAGACTAAATATCGCTATGAAAGATCAAATCTTGTCATAGTCAACTCCGTGAACATTGTTGTAAATTTCTTTCCGACATGTCGACTATTTCATAGATGTTAAACATCCATGTCTTATTTCTTTATAGATCCAAACACGACCGATAGGCTTCACGCCATTCCGGAGGGTCTTCCAAGTTCAGAAACTTGATTTCTCGTGTATGGATACTATCACGGATTATATGACTTCTAGTCATTTTATGGAGTCAGGGCCCATCATCGCTTCTTTGCATGTAGTCGGTTCATCATTGTCAAAACAATAACGACTTGCTTATCAAATCTTACTATTTGATTCTTACCGACCCACACGGTTCTATAGGAACTCTAATCTCCGAGATCACACCTTTTGTAATCACGAGAGCCATGAGCATTGTGGCCGCCACCGGGACACTTTCCGGCGCTGCGCTACTTAGCACATATAGCTAAGGTTCAACAACCTTATCAAAGTTCTATTGTCCTCCCACTTAACTTTTCATGAAAAATTTCTTCTCAAGAAACTTGACGTTCCAAGTAACAAACTCGTTTTTCCTCGGTGTTATGGAGAAATTCCCAACAAATTCTTTGGGATAACCTACAAAGACGTGCTTATCCGACTTTGGTTGTAAACATTTTACTTATGCGTAGCATACCAAAATTTAAGAAAAGACAATTCGGGTTTTATCCCAAACCATAACTCATATGGTGTCATTTCAATGGATCACGATGGTGCTCTTTTCAGTGTAAAAGCGGTAGTCTCTAAAGCTTCAATCCTTAAAACATAATGGCAGTTTTATAAATGACACCTTTGATCTTACCATGTCAAACATGGTTTGATTTCATCTCTCGAACATACCATACTCCTGTGGTTTATCGGGAAATCCAAATTCATGGAACAATTCCTCAAATCTTAGGTGTTTTGCTAAACATGTAACTCAAATATCTTCCTTTATGATCGAATCATAAACTCTTTATTTTCTTGTTACAATGATTTTCCACTTCATCTTGAAAGTCTTTGAACAACTTTCAAATGTTTCATACTTCTTCCTTATTAAGTAAATATACAGATATATTCACTCAAATTTTCGAAGAAAGCATATGAAGCAAAAAGATCCATCGCATATGGCTACACATAATGGACTATGCACATCAGCATGCACAATTTCCAATAAGCTAGTCATCCGTTCCTCTCTGGCCTATGGACGGAGTTTCAATTATCTCGAGGAAAGTCTCACATGCGTCAATTGATCAAAATCAAAGACTCCAAAAATCCATCAACATGGAGTTTCTTCATGTTTTCTTTCCAATATAATTTAAACAGCGATGTCACTTCATAAGTGATCTTTCAATCATTTGTCTTGCGACATTTTAGCAATAGTGTTTATGGATGTGATTTCTCCCACTAGACTTGTAAAAGTTCATCCATCCTTTATGGAATACGGTAATTATTTGAACAACCATCGTTCTCGTAATACCAGAACAAATAACAATTATTAAAACAAATCTTGAAGGCTAGGTTTGACGACAACGAAAAAACACAATAACACTTTATTTGTTTTCGATGATCATCATCACTTATTCTCTTGCTAGTTACTTAGGCCATTGCAGTTCATGAATTGCGTTGTCTTCTATGACACTTCATACCAAGCAATTCGGTATCCAATACCTAAGAACCACATTGTTTAATAAGCAAGGAATACAACCATAACATGTATATCTTCTATATACCCAAGTTGGACATCTCCAACCTTTTATTTTCTGCCAAATATTTTATAGATTCTCTTTCAACAATTCCTTTTATTTTAAAAGAATCTATCAACATCAATAGTGGTGTCATCAACATGACACATGGTACAAAGCTTGTATATAGTCAAATACTGATACCTTTGGACTTGCACTTTGAAGTGGATCACCATCATCAAATGTTTGGCATTCTTTCAAAAATCCATTCTTTAGTAATCTATTAGTGTAGTAAACATTTTACTTACATCTTCTATTCATCCTTATCATGACAACTTTCATGATCAAGCTACTATAGCCTATAAGTAAGAATCGCGAGTATAATATCAGTTCCCAAAACCTTTTTGGTAGATTCGGATGCCTAGCATCTCCAACCTTCACAAATTCTCATACAATATGAGAACATGTATTTTGCTAAATTATACTCTATCATAATGCAACCAAAAACATTGTTTCAGATATCACAATATCTTTCACACATGATGGTTTCTGAAACAATTTTCAGCTCCAATATAATCTTGATATTAAAACAACTTTTGAATATCAATAATCATGGAGGCAAACATGATACTTTAGATACTAACATTGGAATTCTTACTCTTGATTTAATACTACTTATTAAACTTCATGGAGTAAATAGAGTTTGCTGAAAGTTTGCAATAGGACTTATAAACTTTAAATTGACATTCAAAACAATACGATACCAGTTCATAAAGTAAATATCTAGAATTCTATAGTTCTATTATCTCAAATAAAAAACTAAGCATAAGGTAGAAAACGAATGCCAATGACTACAACAAACTATGCAAATTCACTTTGATTTAATTTATGACAAATTTGGTTTGACTAATCCAAATTAGAAATGAACTCCCACTCAAAAACGACATCCCTCGTGTCTTTTTGGTGATTACATGAACCAAATCCACTACACCAAGTCCGATCATCACGTGAGTTGATGTAGCTTCAAAGGCGAGCATCTATATGGGCATCATATCAAATATATGACTCATGCTTAACCTTTCGGTCCGTGTTCTGAGGCCATGTCTGTACATGCTAGGCTCGCCAAGTAAGAACCTTAGTACTCGCATGTGTAAAACTGTCTTACACCCGTTTGTATGAAAGCGTAGAGTCGAGTACACCTGATCATCACGTGATGTCTCGAAACACGATCCATAAAACGGTGCATACTTAAGGAAGAACACATTTTATCTTGATATTTAAATAAGGGATCATCTTATAATGCTACCAAAAATGCCAAACTGGCAGTATAAGATGCTAACATCTAATGTGTAAAGTGAGATGATATGGTCCATATATTTGATTTCTATCACTTGCATCGTTGTATGATCTCTATCATTCCTTTGTGTGTAAGGCCAAGGTCTATGGAACTTACACGTTGAGTGTGTTGTAAGAGTATCTATCATACATCTACTTACAACAATACCATATCAAGACACTAGCCCAGCAACGATCTAAACTAGACGCCTCTAATTTATCAATTGCAAGTTTTACGTGGCTTAGGGCTTTCGGAGATAGAACCGTTCTTACCTAGGAACATGAACCACAACGAGGATAACCAAGTTATTAGCAACTCGTTGTAAATCAGATATTGACTATAGTAAGAGAGACAGACACCCGCCAGCCACTTATGCAAAACAAGTTGCATGTCAGTCGTGGAACCGTCTCATGAACGATGACATGTAAGGTTGGTCCGGGCCGCTTCATCCCACTATGCCACCAATATCCAAAATACATAAAAGATGCAATAACATGATCATCATCGCCCACATATAAACATATGTGTACTACCCGTGCAAAGCACCTACGCATAGATCAGGCTCTGATACCACTGTTGGGACCGCAGCATAAAAAAAAATTCCTACGGTGTGAACTACACGCCAAGATCTATCTACTAGGTACAAAGCAACGGGTGGACATACATCCAACGAGAACTTACCCTCGAAGACAACGAGTTTTGTTAACGAGTAGGAACTCGTGATTGATGTAGTCGTACACTTGCCAATCTCAAGATCGTGAGGAAGTCCGAGCAGGTCCGGCTCCAGCACGTCCTTCAGATCCAGCTCCAGCACCACCAAGTCGAGCACCGCAAAGCAGTGGTGCATCCGTGATCGCACACACGTCCGGTACCCTGACAACCTCCGTCCCTCGCTCCAGCAAAGCAGCGGAAGCAGCAACTCCTTTCCATATAAAGCCACCGGGAACATGTATCTCGCTAATCCGAGACCATGGGAATAATACTAGAGGGACAGAGAGATCCTTCACAAGGAGATGTGTGTTTGAGAAGTGAGGAGAGGGTGGCCTTTTATAGGAGGAGGGGGGTGCCCCTCCTTCATGGCCGGCGCATGGAGGAGGTGTCTCTTCACCTCCTCCATTCATGTGGTGGTAACCCCTCCACATTAAAATGCCTCTTCACGTTCCCTTTTAAAGTCTCCACTTTAAATGCATTAAATTTCTCCAAATTTAATGTTCTCTCATTTAATAAAACTCTTTTATTATTTTTATTTAGAATTTTGTTAATTACTTTAATTAACAAACATTCACATAAAACCCCCTGCAACATT
Source organism: Avena eriantha (assembly GCA_910589775.1). Taxonomy (NCBI): domain Eukaryota; kingdom Viridiplantae; phylum Streptophyta; class Magnoliopsida; order Poales; family Poaceae; genus Avena; species Avena eriantha. The sequence continues at coordinate 536,881,787 of OU342745.1, forward strand.
TCAATATTACATGCAGAACCAATTTCAGCAATTTCACCCGAAACAATTTCGGTGCCTATTGAAATAATTCCAGCGCTTTCTTAAATCTTTATCTGAAACATATTTGCTCCAAATGATGTCGGTATCCCTTAAGTGTGTCACCCTATGATTCGCAAATAATGCAGACATGATCGAGACCCCTCTCCGATCAATAATCAGCAGCGGGACCTGGAGATCCGTACTGACTCCTACACATTCAACGATGACTTCTGTGATCGTGAGAACCTTTAACGCTTGTAACTAAATCCCTTTGTCTCACGATATATTACATGTCCGAGATTCGATCATCGGTATCTCCATACCTAGTTTGATCTTGTTACCGACATGCACTCTTTTCTCGTTCCCGTGATATAACATTCTAGTGATCACATCACTTGCTTGCAAGCTATCTTAATGTGATATCACCGAGAGGGCCCAGAGTATATCTATCCGTCGTCGGGGTGGACAAATTGCACTCTTGATCCATGAGCCTCAACATAACACCTTCGTAGCACTGAACCCATCTTTATAGTCACCCTGTTACGGTGTGACGTTTGATGTTATCAAGATACTCTTCCGGTGTTAGCAATTAACATGATCTCATAGTCTAAGGATAAAGATTACTTCGTATAGTGTTATAGCAATATAAACATAATGACTTTGATCGTAATGCTATACTTTGGATGTATGTTCATCACATCATTCCACCAATGTTGTGACCTTGTTATTAACAACATCTAATGTCCATGATCAGGAAACCTTGATCATCTTGTTAATCAACGAGCTAGTCTATAAGAGAGGCATAACTAGGAACCCTTTTTGTTTATTAAACACACATGTATTGATGTTTTTGATCAATACAATTATAGCATGTAAAATAAACATTTATCATAAACATGGAATAAGATAATAACCACTTTATTATTGTCTCTCAGGCATATTCCCTTCAGCATAGCTGCAGGACGCAAGTCGGTGCAGCGGCTGGGAGACCACCAGCGACGTACACGCCAAGTAAGGCGCGTTGGAAGCCGGTAGTATGGACCAAAAGCGGTGGCGCTGCAGCCCGACGAGGCGACACAGTGACAGCCCGTAGCTCGATTGGCGGTAGGCGCGTGCTCGGGGACGTGCTTGGCATAGACAGGCACGGGATCGGTTGATCAGACCAACGGTGCACCGTATGCGCCATGGCGTGGACGACATGTAGATCGGATTCGATGGCGGCGTTATCGGTGAAGTCCCGGACGATGACGATGAAGAGGATCCGAGGTGGGCGGCCATGGTAGCCTTCCATGAAAGGCGTTGCAGCCGTCCGCAGTGCGCGGCAGCCTGCCGTGAGGACGTGATAGCCTGCCGAGGCAGGCGCAGCAGCGGAGGGGGCAGGCGCATGGACGCGATCTAGATCCTCGATGCCGATGGTTGGAGTAGAGGCGCGGCGATGACGACGGCGATGGGCGACTCAATCCGATCTAAGATCGGTAAACCAAAAAAGAAAACCGATCAAGAGATCGGAAAAATAGATATACAGGACAGCCGATCACGAATCGGCGGACGAACCCTGCGTACGGCTTGCGCGGCTCTCGGTGGAGATCATGGAGATCGACCTCCCCGGGGGCGGCGCTACGCGGAAGCGTGTGTGGCGGCTAGCGTGACGCCATGGCGGGCGGCGACACTAGGGTTTGGTGGCGGGGGAGCCAGCGGCGCCTGGGGGAGGGAGGGCGGCGGGTAAGGTAGTTGAATCATGGTTAGGCTGATACCATGTAGAAGGATAGAGAGATATTGACGGAATATGTTAAATATATTATTGAGCCTCATGGGCGAGTATATATAGGCATATAGAAGATTATCTTGGAGTACGAGTCAAGTTAGGACTGTATGTAAACAGATCCTAACTCTATCTAAACTAGCATAACAACGGTGTATACCTAATACTCTAAGAGGAGGGAAGAGATAAGGATGAGTAGGCCCCACAGCATAGGATGCTCTTTGGCGAATCCGGATGCACCGCCGCACGCAGGAGCGAACCTGCGTCGCCTCCCCCTTAGATTTTTCCATGAAATAAAATGGGATTCGGTTTTTCCTTATTTGATTGGATTTAACTGGAAATTATACTCTCACGTGAGACTGACTTGTCAATTACACATTCCGCTAAGCATGATGTGTATACAGATTACGATTCCCTTTAAAGGTTTCTTGAGTCGTTCGGCAGCACCAATGACACACGTACTTAACCTAGCCTTCCGATCATTGTTCATCAATGGCACTATCAACCTTCACTATGTTTTTGAACAAAAACTGCGTGCCAGCTCTATACTTGGTAGTTAGAGCATAAGTCACGAATATGCTGAAATCGGAGTGAAATCGTAAAGTGTTTATGATAACTGTATGGTAATATTGTGAGCCAATGTCACACGGTGATGGACAAGACTGATGGGCACATTGCACATTTGGAGAGAATTGCTCGGTTGATTCGCTTCCTACTGAACCGGACTGCCCATGTGGCGACTTTCCCTGCGTGGGACTTCTCCCCTCCAGATCCCCGCGCCGGCCGCTCTCCCCCTTGTCGCCGGCGGCCATGGTGGCCGGCGATGGGTGGGTGGGGGGTCTGGCTTCTCGTTTTTCTTGTTGTTGGTAGGATTTTCTCCCTCTTGGCTAATAAATCAGCAGCGTTTGGATCCGGTTCTTTCTCTGTTTGCTCCTCTACTTCTCTACCTCTGGCTCATGGTGATGACTATGAGGGAAGAAGCCATGGGAGTAACGGTGGAGGTGCTTATGCCTTCGCTGCTCTGCCAAATCCATGGCGACGGTTTGATTCGTCTGCCGCCGCTCCCAGTCCTCTTTCCCCCTTTCTTTTTAATAATCTTGTAATTGGCTGTGTGCTCCTCCTCTCTGGTTGCTTTGTTGTGTCCATGGTGACCGGAGCAAGGTTTCCTAAAGGTGGATTCATGGCGTAAGCTGTTAAGTGCGGTGGAGCCCTCGATACCGGTGGTATCACTCGTGCTGGCCGTCACGGCGGCGGAAGGATGGGTGACACGCCGGGATGTGGTGCTCTATGGGAAGATCTTGAAGCTGCGACTTCTTGCGGAGTTTATCAACAGTGGCGAAGTCACGTTGCTGTTATCCATGGCCGAAGCGGCTACTCCGTCCTGTGGTGCACGTACCACAGCCCGTTCAACCTCCTGGCCGACGAGCCAAAAAGGAGGCCCTTCATCGGCTCTACTGCGGCAATCATCGCCGACCTGTCTCCAAGTGGTCTAGTCCCCGACGACGGCACTGTCGGCCGTAGCATTGAGCTCATTTTCTTCCTCGGTGGAGAGGGACCCGATTGCTTTTTCCTATATTCAGTTGGGTTCCTTTTTGTAAAAGCTGAGGGCTTGATTGTATTTTCTTTTTATTCGGTAGTCCTCAATGTAAACTGTAACCCCACCGTTTAATGCAGCTCTAGACCCTTCGGGATCCTTCCCATGTTCAAAAAAAAAGAGAGAATTGCTCAATGACCAAGTACATCCGTCATTTGCAGCTATATTAAAGAACTAGATGCGGATATAGTTTTGCAGATTCCAAATGCAGCATCGAGTGAAGTTGCATGCTATTGTACTAATCCATTTATGGAATTTTACTCCGGAGATTTTGTAAAAGGTTGCTTACCATGCATGTTCTTAAACTTCAGGACTTGATTTGCAGCATCACATCACAACAAAGAAAAAGACCCCGTACTACGCAGATGTCTATACCTAAGGGGCGCGGCGGAATGGGTTTCCGTGACTATCAGTTGTTTAATCTAGCTCTCTTGGGGAAGCAAGGATGGCGATTGATGACAGTACCGAACTCCCTTTGTTCTCAGGTACTACGCAGTCGCTATTTCCACGATAAAGACTTCATGACAGCAACGGTTCCAAGGACCGCCTCGAGGACATGGCGCTCAATCATAGCGGGTAGAGATGCGCTTCGGACTGGTTTGCTAAAAAGAACAGGGTCAGGTAGCTCGATATCTATTTGGGACGACAACTGGCTACCTGGACCCCAACATATGCGACCTCTAGGCAGGAAGGAGGAAGGAACGGCAGAGATGGTGAGTGAGCTGATTGATCACACCACACATTCCTGGAATTTGGAGGAGCTGGAGAAGAATCTCTTCCCGATAGATGTTGAGATAGTTCGGCAAATCCCCCTGAGGAATATCGAGGGGGAGGACTGGCTGGCATGGGCTCTTGAGAAATCAGGAGTTTACTCGGTAAAATCTGCTTACCGTGCAATGATGGCCCAGCGCATGATCGGGGACGATGCGTCGTCATCCGAGGACAGAAGTTCAGTCTGGAAGAAGCTATGGAGGCTTGCAGTGGTACCAAAGGTTCGTACATTTTGGTGGAGAGTTCTACGAGGCATTGTGCCATCTTATTCGGCTCTCACTCAGCGGCATGTCAAAGAAGAAGCGACATGTGGTATATGCAAAGCAGCTCCGGAAACAGTGTTTCATGCATTGTTTGAATGTGCTCACGCTCGGCAATTTTTGCTAGCAGCAAAAGAGATCTTTTCTCTTCAATTGCCTAGGCTTCATACAGAGTATTGGGCGGCGGATATTTTATGTGAGGATTGGTTTTCGCCGAGTGAACAAGCACAACTCATTTCAGTATTGGCTGCGATCTGGGATTCCAGGAACAAGCTAGTACATGGGACAGTTGGCTACGATCCGGGTAAATGTGTGGATGGGATTAAACAGGATCTTCTTGAGATTATGGTTCCAAAAGTAGGGGTGAGGAAGGAAGTACCAAAACCAGTTTGCAAATGGACTGCACCAGTTGGAGAGGTGGTGAAATTGAACTCTGATGGTGCCATCTGTGAAACAGAAGGTAGAGCTGGAAGCGGAGGTGTGGCAAGGGATGTATTGGGTTCCAGAGGAGCGTGGGCAAAGGTTTATGCTGGTGTTCGCGATCCTTTCGTGGCAGAGACGCTAGCTCTGCGAGACGCTGTCATCTTTGCGCATGCAAGGGGCTTCCAGAGAGTTGTTTTTGAAACGGACAGCCAGGAGCTGGTCCGGTGTTGGATGGCTCGAAGCAAAGAGAGGACGCTGGTGGCTCCTATTCTTGAGGAAATAAATACTGTAACAGACAATTTTACTAGCTTTTCGTTGGTTTTCCAGGGAAGAGAGGGTAACAAGGTTGCTCATGTCTGTGCAAGGCTGGCATGTGCTAGCAATGTCACGCAAGAGTGGTTGGGAGTGTGCCCAGAATTCCTAGTAGACAGCATCGTTGCTGATTGTAATTCTATGATTTTGAGTTAATAAACTCGGAAGCTCTCCAAAAAAAGAAAAGACCCGTACTTTTTTCAAGTAAAAATATCATCACTCACCGCGCACTCAAGGCATGTGTAAAGATCTCCGTAAACAGATCATGGTTATAAAACGATAGACAGATTGAGAACATATATCAAAGGGACACGGTGAAGGATCTAAGAAGATTTAAGGAGGCACATCGCAATATAATCTACTCCCTCGGTTTCAAAATATAAGATGTTTTAGCTTTGTGAATGAAGTGTATCTAGATCTCTTTTAGTGTCTAGGTTCATCTAGGTTTGGAGTGAATCTAGACACTAAAAGGGGTCTAGATACACTCTTTTCATAAAACTAAAACATCTTATATTTTGAAACGGAGGCAGTACTTGTCAAGTTCACAACTATATCGAATTAATCAAGCAAATTAGGAGCTTCTACACCACCAAATATTCTCAAGGCTAAAATAAAAGCAAAGGATAGTTAACTACATACTGTTTCTGCAAATAAACAACTTCTGTCCTATTTGTCCTATAATCACCAAAAAGGACATATCATCACGGTACACCATGTAAAATAGATATAGCCATGTTGTTCCACATCTAATCATCCATTATCTAAAAAACTATGTTTCTATATTGTCAAAGAACCAACTCTGGAGGAAAGAGCCACATTCCACATGTTCCCCGGTAGAATGGCTTACGAAACCTTTTTAGGCTAGGAAAATGAGTCTTTATGTTGAACACCTCGCCCGACTCAATAAAATAGATGTCACCCTCGGCCACATCTCCACATGGTGCACAAACAGACTTGGAGAAGCCTCAGCCGATGAAAAGCGCTTGGCCTCCGCCTAGACCACGGGCCATTGGTACCCATTCGCCTATGTCAATATTGGCTTGGAAAACTTCAACGTGTCGAATAGACGGCATCGAAAAGTCTTGAGGGTATGCATTTGTGGCTTCACCATGAGCAGCTTCCCTTGTGACTCAACAAGGTGCCAAATAATGATCTCATCGTCGGATATGTTCTTATGTGAACAACTCATATAGTTGATGTTATTCTGACCATCCACATCATCTTCCACTGCTTTCCCATCCTCCTCATAATTATCCGCCATAACATTAAGCGCCTCTATTGCATGCTCATCAGCAGACACAATTGGCACGTCCGCAACTTCCTCTACCCCCTCCTCGTTATCTGCAGCAACATCAACAATTACCTCTTCCTCCTCCATCTCCTCCTCATCGGCATCCTCATTGTCGCTATTATCGTCATCAGACACGGGCCACCACTCATAACCGTCATAATCAAGCGGTTGTCGAATGACACGCCTTCCAATGGTAACCATGGGACTTCTATCCCCACCCAATCCTAGATCGAAGGGGATTAGGTTCTCCGCCTTGGTGATGGCATAGAGTTTATCTCCTAGGAAGGCGATGTCAATGATATCGATATACGGAGTTGCGCGTGGTTCTGGCAGCCACACACCCTTTCCTGGTAGAATTACCATGAAAGGAGTAATCTCGCTGGTGGTGATGACAACAATGAAATCATGAACGGTAGAGCGCATCAGAAACTTGCAGACATAGTATGCATGGTGGAGGGTTGCGCCCAATTCGGGCAGCGGGACGCACTCGCGAGAGAAAACATTGTGTAAAACATAGTTGGTGTAGCGGTAAGGTTGTCCGTCCTCCAGGATTTGTTGGCGGATGCTGAGGAGTAGCCAGTCGTTGTTTGAGGCCTGGACATATGCTCCGTCGGGGATTGAAGAGAGGTTTTCCAAGCGGTCATTAGGTGGAGCGATGAATTCGGCGTCCCAAGGAACGATCCATGGTAACTGTTGCGATTGGGGGCCACGGCGGTGGACGGCCGAGTGCCATGTACGGCAGACGGCGCGGCAGCGGGCACGGTCAGCTGGGTCAGGGAGTCCGGCGATGACGAGGTCTAGGAGATCTAGTGGTAGGTCATCCCAGGAGGCCACGAGAATCGACTGTAATGATCGATGGATATTCAGCGTCGGAACGGCCAGGGATGGTGGCGGTCCTGGAGAACACAAGGAACTTATATTATTGTCGCCAAGTCGATCAATACACCGTGCACAGAAACGGATCTATGCACGTCGCCAAGTAGTTTGCATCGACGTCCATGTATTCATATGCGATGCACGATTTTGTTCTGTGGAAGTTCTGTCGTGCACGTCATGAACATCCAATCACGTGAGACGATGTATACAGATCAGGACTCCCTTGTGGAATCTTCTTTGCTTTTCCCGTATAGGTCATGGTAGCACCTGCTCTTTACCGTGTAATTCATGGCACGAGTACATATAGCTGCTCCGCTTCACTGTAGCAAGCTCAATGCACATGCGTTGCCACGAAACAACAAATTAACATATAAAATATAAATCATTAAATATTTGTTCTCATTATGTATTCTTGTGTTTTATTCTCATTTGTTTATTTTTCCTCCCGAGAGTTATTTCTTTAGACATGGATTAATTTCTTATATATTTTTGTTTTATCCAATATTGATAAAACTATCACAATTAGTTTATTCCGTGCTGATTAAAAAATAGTTCTATCAAAGAGAAAATGTACATGAAAATAATAGTTTCTTTTTCATTTTTAAGTCATCTACAAAATTGTTCATTTTTATGCAAAACTGCCTGAATAGCCGAAAATGATGTTCAGTATTAATTTACCTTTTCCACAATATTCATCATCTGGAAAAGGGGGTCGTACTTGGTCGCAATACTTATTCAAATACTTCTAAAAGATGGCCCCCTTGACCAAAGCAAAAATTTGTTTAATGTAGTTTTAGTTTTTCTTTTGTAAAAAAATGTTGGACGCACTATTGTTCATCTGTTAGTAAAATATATTTATCCCTAAAACGTTTGCTTACATGAGTAGGTATATCTTGCTTTTAGAAACATGTATCTAGCTTTTCTTAGTGCAGCGTAGGTAATCATCGTGCATTTCTTTTTTTAGGCGGTGTCGCTAGAATTTATAATTAGAAAAACAACAACATAAGGGCAATTACAATAGTAGAGAAGACGAGCCTTTTCTTAACGTCCGACATCATTTAGAGAAGATAATACTTGTACAATGCATTACAAATTAATTTTTAGTATGAAATTATATTACCAAGAGAAGAATTGTGATACAATGGAGAAAACAATCTTCTTTTATTTTTAAGAGATCATCTAAGTATGACAATTTTATCCATGGATCTGGGTATCCATGGATATCCGACCCAATGGGTAAGGGTATGGAGGACTAATTACGCCTAAAGATTTTATAGGGCGGATATCCGCTAATTCATGGGGCGGGCATGGGTAGTGGTTTCGCTCTATGGATACCTAACGAATACCCGACTGGCACGTGTGACCCACACGTCAGTGAGACTGTTATGAGATATCTATGTACTTTGTGGTTTTATCGTGTGATATTTGACATATTTTAAGTACTATGTGGTCGAAATATTGTTGCTTTGATATTCCTATGATTATCCATGTAATATTTGCTGAAATGCTGTCAAAATTTGCTTTAATCTCGCAGTTATGTTGAACGTTATTATGATTATGTATATGGCGTGTAAACCAATGGATATCCATGGATACATGGATATCCGACGGGTTTGGATCTGGGGCGATATCCATGCCCATGGATATCTTCGTGGACGGGCTAGAGTGAGGTTCATGAATCTGGATTTGAATTTGGTTTTTGTATGTCCATCTAAACCCGTTCCATCGCCATCCTTAATCATCTCTTAGCTGAGGGAAGACAACATTCTCTTTCTTCAATCTATCTCCTCCAACTAGAAAAAAATCTAATATGGCACGTCTAATGAAAGGCTGACGTTACCCTATTGTATATGCCCTAAGTGGCTAATCAGCCTAGCTGGTTGATCCGTGTCTTCCATGAGCTGAAACATGCTGATGTCCAGGTAGCGCTTCCATGTCTCAGTGCGTGTAGTTAAATTCAGATTTTATGAGAAAAGAAGGCAAGAATTGAAAACATTTAATTGCAGATTATCTGGTACTCCTGAAGAGGAATGTGAGAATTAGGAAATTTTGATAATTTAGGGAAGTATGATTAATTATTCCTTTAATTGTGCATGAAATCGCTGATTTATTGGTGTATTATGTTGTCAGTTTGAGATCTTTCCTTTACTTGATGCAAAACATGCCTGAGACCTGATACAAATCGACGGTCCAGATGCGTCCAATGATGAGAGTTGAGTGTCGAGTGACCTACCCTCACCATCTCCAATTTAATGGTAGTAAAAATATTGTACGTTTAGAATCATTGTATGGTTATATCATGAGCTGATATGGCACCGTACTAGACAGTACGTACTGGTGGCACATTGCAGGTTTGGAGGATATTGACGAAGTACGTCCGTCATTTGCAGCTGTATTATAAAGAACTACTCCCTCCGTCCTAAAATAAGTGACGTGAGTTTGTCTAGATTCGGATGTATCTAGACATGTTTTAGTCTAGATACATCAGAATCTAGACAAACCCATATCACTAATTTTGAGACGGAGGGAGTAAAAGATGTGGATATAGCTCTATATATTCCAAATTAAGAATTCTAGTCGACACGTTCACAACTGTATGGTAATCATCAAATTAAGACTATTCATTATACCACCAAATATTGTCTAGGCTCACATAAAAGCTAAGGATAGTTAATTCCATATTGTCCCTACAAATAAACTGGTTCTATCATATTTGTTCTATATAGTTATAAAAACCGCACACACCATAAGGCCACACCATGTAAAAGAGATATATATATATATAAGGCCGTTTTGTGTCCACATCTAATAGTCCATTATCTTCAAAAACAAATTCTTCATCTATTGCGAAAGCGCCAACTCCAGAGGAAAAAGCCAATTTCCAGATGTTCCATAGTAGAAAGGCTTACGGAACCTTTTTAGATTAGAAAACTGAGTCTTCATGTTGAACACCTCGCCTGTCTCGATAAAATAGATGTCACCCTCAGCCACATCCCCAAATGGTGCATAAACAGACTTGGAGAAGCCAAGGCCGATGAAGAGCGCTTGGCCGTCCAAACCATGAGCCAGCACCCATTCACCCCTGTCAATATCGGCCACGAAAACTTCAACCCGGCGAATGGACGGTATGAGAACTTTCAGATCCATGTGCATATGTGACTTCACCATGAGCAGCTTCATGCGTGACTCGACTAGGTGCCAAGTAATGATTTTGTCATCGGGTATGAAAACATGTGACTGACTCAAATAGTTGATGTATTTTCCGACATCCTCATCATCTGTCACGGATTCCTCATGACCATCCACCTCGTCTTGCTCCTCCTCCTCCCCACCACCATCATCATCAACATCATCTTCTTCTTCATCTTCATCATTATCATCCTCATCATCAAGGTCACTATCATCATCATAATCATCATCATCGAGGTCGTTGTTATCATCATCTGACGCCGACCACCACTCATAACCTTCATAATCAAGAGGTTGCCGAATGACACGCCTTCCAATAGTAACCACGGGACTCCCATCCTCATCCAATCCTAGATCAAATGGGATAAGGTTCTCTGCCTTGGTGATGCCATATAGTTTATCTCCAAGGAAGGCAATGTCAACGATATAGATATACGGAGTTGCTTGTGGTTTTGGAAGCCACACACCCTTCCCTAGAAGAATTACGATGAGAGGAGTGTTCTCGTCGGCGGTGATGATGACAATGAAGTCATGGATGGTAGAGCGCATGAGAAACTTGCGGATATTGTACGTGCCGGTGGAGGGCGGCGTCCAACTCGGGCAGTGGGATGTACTCGAGAGAGAAAGGATTGTGCATAACATAGTTGTCGAAGCAACAAGGTCCATGCTCCGGGGTTTGTTGGCAGATCCCGAGGAGTAGCCAGTCGTTGGTTGAGGCCATGCAGCTTGCGTTGTCGGGGATGGAAGCGGGGTATTCCACATGGTCATCGGGTGGAGCGATGAGTCCGCTGCCGCAGAGAACGATCCATGGTAGCTGTTTATAAGCCCGAGGTGATGTTATTTGAAGGGAACGGAAGAATACTTTGCGAAAATTAACTGGCACGGGCCATACAAGGGTGTATTATATATACATATATATTACCTATATACTAATTTTTCTTGAGGTAGGCTCGTCTACACATAATTTTTTTTCCGTCCGCTTTTTTGGACGAGTTTGCCCCTTAGAGTTCGGAGATATTACTGCCACTGCCACCGCCAAGTGAGCTCGTCCGCTCACCTTGTCGTCTCTGCGTCGCTGCACGGATCCTCGCACGAGAGGGGTCGCCACACGGCACTAGAGGGCGGCTGAGCGTGACTTGGGATCGAGCAGCAAGGCCATGTTGGCCGGCGGCGCACGAGGGACGGGGCTATCTCGGGGACGGTTGGCAGCGGCCGGGGTGTGAGGAGAGGGACAGAGGAATAGAGGCTCCGTTCATATTCTTCCCAAGCGAGAAGGCGACCCCTCGATCCAAAATCACAAGCAAGCCGCCTCGTGGCTCCCTCCAGCCGCTCCGCCATGGGCCCTCCGGTCGTGGGGCGCAGCCTACCTCCGGTAGAAGCCGTCCGTCCCCGCATCCAGGATGGGGAGCACCGGGCCGCCACTCAACGGAAGGGCGCAGGCAACCCCCGGTGGGGAGCGGGGGGCGGCTGGAGTAGTAGCCGCGCGGCCCAGCAGCGACGGGGCTAGCCTGCGTCCAAGGAGGCAAGCCACCAGCGAGGGAGTGCGGGGATCCGTTGGCGGGCAGCAACGGTGTCCTGGCCAACTGCGACGGGAACTGGCCCCAAAATTCTCTTCCCTGGTCAGCCTAGCCACGATCCTACGACGACTTCCAGAAGTACCCACAAGGTTCACCTAACCTGAGCTAATTTGATAATACGTATCAAATTAGATAACTCTGATATGGTATTCAATTGAACAAACAATACCCCAGTAAATACCATCAAAGAACTTATGGATGTTTTCTGAATTCTGAACTGATAACTTGTTGTGTTGTTCCTAAGTATTGTACTGAATAGGTAGCTGGTTTTCCTTGATCTACCTTGGTATAGAACATCAGTGTAGGTGGAGCTGTGTGATATATTAGTCCAGGAGCACAAGTGAAAGAATGTAGCCTAAAAATGAAATGACCACATGCTAAAGAGGCTTAACCTGTAGGATATGCGACAAAGATGTATTAGCAATAACTGGACAAAAATTTACTTGCCATGGGAAGCCTCATAAGCGGGTCAGGTTGAAGAAAGCCACCGGTGAGAGTAGTAACGATTAATAGTTTAACACTGATGTTGCCATCTATCTCGAGAACGGAAGATCTACGTCAGACAAATTATTCGTAATCCACATGGCCAGTTCATTGCTGCTTATGGTTAAAAAATCTCCATAGTAAATTACAATGGACAAGGAATTGCAGGATGAGTTCTGCTTAGCTGGAATTATTTGTTGGAACTGTATATGTGGTATGACCCATTACTACACGTTGTGCATGATATCACAAAGTCTGCAGGAATTCATGGAATAATGTCGAATGAAATGGTTATCCCTGTTGTCCTTTGTCATTGTAGGGAAAATGGTTCTCCAAACAAGCAACACAAAAAAATAGATAGTGATGGTATTGGTTTCACAACAAATACTGGCTAAATTGTTTTCCTTCTCCATCTGACAATATGTTTCTCAATGTGTTTCTCAGTTTTGTCTTCTTGAGTTTACAGGAAAAAGAGACCTTGGAGATGGTTTGCCATTTCAAAAGGTAAATAATATAAGCATTAGAACCTATACATTAAAAAAGGTCTAGATACACTCCTTTCACAAAGCTAAAACATCTTATATTTTAAAATGGAGGGTGTATTTGTTTTTCGAATATTATGTGGTTACCTTATTGTTGGAATCGTACCTTGTCGGTGCGTGGACGGAGGTGGACGAGGTCCGTGAGGCCGACCGTGAGCCTGGTCTTTGGTAGCGGGTAGGCCTTGGCGTCTACCTCGCCGACCTCGATCACCTTCTCCACCTTCAGCTCGATGAGTTGCTTGAGCTTGGCTCCATCGAGTTTCTCTAAGACGCCCTCCAAGAGCACGGGCGTCCCCGCCGGCGTGAGTCGCCGGAGCTCGTACACCTCGGCCTTCACCACGGCCCGGAGGTTCAGCTGGCAGGAGCCGTCGTTGAGCTCGAGGAAGGCCAAAAGGCTCGACGGTTTGCGGCCGGACCTGACCGTGCCTCCCACGACGACACGCTTCTTGTCGTGCGCGTCGACGGCGCCCAGGATTGCTCGGATGGTGGTGCGACACGTCCGAGGATCCGGCTGGTCTCCCTCTCTCGGGGAGGAGAGCTCTGGCGTCGGCGGCTGGTCGGCCTCCATGGTGGCTTTTGCTCTCCTGAATCGATCAAAAGCTAGTCTGTCAGGATCAACTGGATCAACTTACTCACAGAAGACTCGTGTATAAATACAACTACTAGTCCTAGCGATCTATGCTGATTCGAACTCGGTATCGTCCGGTACCGGATCATGCATGCTTTCCATATGGATCGAGGACAAATCCCAACACAACTAGGATACAAGCCGAACCGCATATTAATTTGGGAAAATAAAATCTTGTGTCCGTGTTCAGGTGCCTGCCAGACACCAATGAGCAGACCACTACCAAATATAATGCCGGATTTGGAATATTAGGCTCCAAGACCGGGCGATTTTCTTAGATGGAACGCCCTAATTCCATTAAAGAAAGCTCGTTTAAGTCGCTGGCCACAAGCACAAGTACGTCATTTGGCTTAACTGGCTAACATATTTGTACTTGGATTCAAAATTAATTGCTTATGTGTATCTAAAAAATACCTGTGTTAATTAATTTGGAACGGAGGATGATTTCACTCATCATTCAGTCTAAGTCATACGTGCTAGCCAAGTTAGCCAATTAGAAGCTCCACGAGCCCGCAAACCAATAGTTCCTTCAGGCCTTGTTTGGTACTATTGTTTTTGTAGGAATTATCCCAAAGGGATCGGGTGAAACCCCCACCTTCACCCAAACCCTTCTAATCCTCATAAAACCTCAGTCTCCATCAATCCACTAGGTATGGTGGGGTAGTGTATTGCATATTGAAAAAAAATACATTAGAACTTGAGAAAAAAGTGGGGTTAAGTGGGGATTATACTAGCAAATATTTTAGAACCAAACATGTTTTTATTCATAGGTGGAAAATCTAGGTTTTGGTAGAGATTATCCCCTCTAATCCCATAAATGCACTAGTATCAAACAAGACCTGAAAGGGAACAAAGGTCAAAAGAATGGTGTTGATAGTGAGGGTGATTATTTCAGACAAGGACTGAGGGTGATTATTTCTGACAAGGACCGTGTTGCTGGGCAGAAAACAGAAGTAAACCAAACAGGTTTATCGTGCTAAAACCCCATGTGCGGCTCCATCAAGCTCGGATGGAGCAGGTGCTCTTGTACTTGTTGGTGAGCATCTTGACGTAGATGGAGCTTATGTTGCATCAATGGATGCGGGTAAGGAAGCATTTGGTGACTCCAACAAGAAGCAAAAAGAAACCATACCTCGATCAGCAGAGCAGCCCCGCCACCCACGGTGAGAATTCTGTGGTAGAATTGTCGAGGGCTCGGGTCAAACTCTAGTTGGTTAGCGGTTTTATTACAACCGTATCATCGGCTCACTTGAAAATTGCAAATATGCCACTACAAATCGACCAATTAAACAAATGACATTAGCCGACACTGGCACGTTGTCTGTGCCCCTAGAAAGACCTGACATCTGCTGCCGTTATGTTGAGCTTACTTGCCATCTGTTTGACTCTTTTTTTACATGTAGGACCTTTTCTTTGCCCCATCAGCAGCGATGAAAATAAATATATATGGTCTTTCGACATGTGGGGCCAGCACACAACCCACCGGCAGAGACAGAAACAATTAGATTTGTATTCCTTCTAACATGCAGGACCTGTCACTTAGCCCTGTTAGCAACGGAAAAATAACAGAGGCCTTGAGACCTTACAACCCCCAATGTGGCCGCGCTAGGCATATGTTGAACAGCTATACAGTCATGATTCTCACGTTGTACTTATCTCGGTATCATGATACGATTGATCGTACCCACTTGGCAGCGCGCGTCTATTAAATGTGAGTACTGCATTTTAGGTGTTTTTGAATGGACTAGACAACATAGCCACGTCAAAAGCGTTGAAAGAACACTCAAGAAAGTTTATCCCCGACCTCTCCCAAGCCTTGTAGTGGCCGGTCTAGATGTGCCAAACGGCTACACAACCATGCAGTCATGTTCTGCTGATCTCGGCCCCACTGTCGTTATATTGATGACAAGTACGCCATGAGAGGTTTCTCAACGCGTGGAAAGAGAGGGGGTGTGAGACGTGAGGATGCCCAGGACGCGGAGTACATAAGTTTACACAAACATTAGATCCATGGAAAGAAAATCGAAGGATCTTAAAACTTTCAGTCTAGTTTGGATCCAATGTGAGCATTGCTAGTTAAGTGATTGACGATGAAATAGATGGGAACAAATCGAATGGATCTTAAATTTCTCCATTTATCAAACGATCATAGTTGAAAATACAATGATTAAATCACAATCTTCATGATCTCTGATGCTCTTGTTCTTTTCCATCTTCAGAATCTACCCCAACTGATTTATATATTTTGTATGCCTCGTTTTGTTACTACTTCACGACCCGTGGCCATGTCCTCCAGCCACGCGTGGTGGACTACTGAGTCCATCGGCAACAAGCATGATACAGACCATTGTTTCAATACTTAAACTAGTAAGATCGGGCCCATGTATGGGGTAATTGTTGATCTGGCCCATGTATGGCGGTAATTGCTACCCCTTGATGGGTTTCCTGGAACATGATGTAGATCCGTGTGTCTCTTTTCCTTGCTCCTGGTTGACTTATTCCTTAACTCCATTCTGATGTGGCTTCAAGGCTGAAACACGTTCGCTAAACCTATCTTTGAAAATAGGTATTCACTGTCTTTGTCTAAAGCTGGCCCAAAATGCATGACAACAATAGGCATGCTAGTCACAAGAGAGTTAATGAGGACATGCATATCACCATATGATAGTAACTTGCACTGCCATCAACCTAGATTTCCTTCGTAGATGACTCTCATCTATGTTCCATTCTAAATTCCTTAGCTTTCTATAATCGATGGGTGCTCCTAAGCACCCAAACGGTAAGACCCTTACTCACAGCCAAAATTTTGCTTATAAAGTTGCTCATCTTCACTGCCTTTTCCAGAACAGAAAATTTTGCTCTTACAAAAAATATTTTTAATTCTAGATAGTTTCTCAAATATGCACAAGATTAGTTTCATGTTTATGCCCTACTGAAGGTCATGTTTCATTAAAATAATTGTGTCACGTGCATATTGCAAAATGGAGACACCCCCTCAACAGGATTAGATATTAATCCTCCAACTTAACCATCCTCCTTTGCTCTTGCAATAAGAGTGGATATCTACAACAATGTTTAAGAGTATAGGAGATAAAGAATCTCCTCTTCTAAGCCCTTTTCTAGTTTCGAACTATTTGCCAATGTCATCGATGACCCTTACTCCCACACTACCTCCTTGCACAAAGTCCTCGATCCATTTACACCACTTAGGATCAAATTCTTTAATGCATTACTCGTTGCAGAAAGGGCCATATAACTTTAACATATGACTTATCAAAATCAATTTTAAACAAAACCCTATCCATTTTCTCTATGAAGTTCATGTGATAGTTTCATGTAGAACAACTAGTTCTTCGAGGATATGTCATCTCAGCATGAAAGTTTTTTGCGTAGATCTAATCACCTTATGGAAAATCACAGTAATGTGATTAGTAGCAGCCTTCATAAAAAAATTAAAGCTCACATTGAGAATACAAATTGGTCTATATTGTTGGATTTTAACCACATTTTGTTTTTTTTTGTAAAAGAGTAATAACCCCAAAGTTCAACTTAAACAAAGGTAATTCTACCGTTTGAACCTGTACAAACAAAGTCATCAAATCATCTTTCATGACATCCCAAAACATACGATTGAATTCAGTGGGGAGACCATCTAGTCCTTGAGCTTTAATGTGCTTCATCTGAGATATAATGACGGATTGTTTCTTCCGGTCCAACATTTTTTTAGACCTTTTTACCCTCCCACTAAATTATATATTACAACCAGTGACACCGGTAAATGGGAAAAAGGCTTACCGTCTCTTTTTTTCATCCATCGATCGCATTGTCTTTGTTTCATCTCTGATCGCAGCCGACGCTAATGGGCTTTCTCTTATGGGCCATGAGCACGTAAGTGTTTCCCTTTTGCTGGTAAAACGAGACAGATGGATAGTCCCATCTTGCTCCCATGCAAGGAGTTCCACCAATTTATATAGGCATGTAAATTGATAGGAATCAGCCGCCTCAGAAATCGACAAGCATTAGCACCGTGATTTGAAATCTAATGAATCGATATGCAGTGGGAGATGGAATGGGAATAGAGGGCGGATCAAGCAGAGACGAGCGGGGGTATGCTGGAAACTTTGGTTGCCTTGGAGTCAGAAGGAGGACATTCCTAAGGAGAAGTATGGGCGGGATATGTGCTTGCGGACGCTATCTCTCAGCGCAGCATCGTCGGGAGGTGAGCTAGGCCGGAAATCGACGCGCAGTGTCCGGGTCATGGGGGCGGAGGCGAGGGCTAGGGACGGCGGAGTTCTCAACGTGGAGGAGCCTACCGGGGGTCACTTGCCAACCGGGGGCTGGCCGGAGCCAGGACGGTGGGGAGGGGACGTGTCCTTGGTCAGAGTTTCGTATTTGGCTGGAATGAGCAGCATGCGCCGTGGCAATGGCTGCTGTTGGGAGCCTGCAATTGAGGAAGATAAGGTTTGCCCGATGATTTTCTCTTTTTTCTTCGAGAAACTTACAACACTCTGTGGTTTTTGTACGTATACGGTAGGCATTTGTTGGAAATAAGCGGAATTGGGCTGCATTTGTTATATTTGCTTTATTTTTCTTTTAACATTTTTACAGGTGTCATATTGAGCTGAAAAACGATGATGTGCCAGAAGAAGAATTGTTTTGGAGAAACCGTTCTGTAAGTTTTCTTGTGCTTGGCATGTATTTCAAATTTGAGTATGGGTGAGCTAATTTGTTTCTTTTTATGCCCAAGCACTAAAAATGAAGGAGCATTCGGTAGAAGACGAAATCGGTACTCCCTCAATCCAAATTAGTTGAATTGGATTTGTCTAGATTCGGATGCATTTAGCACTAAAACATGTTGAGATACATCCGAATTTAGACAAATCCGAGTCAACTAATTTGGATCGAAGGGAGTATGTTCTTTTCAAGCATTGACAAAACAATGTCATTGTTGCCTACTATGTTTACCATTAGAATATTTAAAAAAAGGGTATTGTTAGATCAGACCGATTGGATGAATATGACAAGAAATTTTAGTATTTCAGTTTATATGGTATATTTAGTTAGTGAGTAGCGGAACCTAAATTTAAACAATCTAGCAAGATAAAAATAGGAACCAGACCCCAACCCAAACGAGAAAATAGAATTACTCTATAAATTTCGTCAATTCGGTTCCCTTGGGAAAATAGAACTACCCTAACAATTTAGTCAATTCATGGTCGATTCGGTCAATCCACATTCTAACTACTACCCCAAATTTATATACCATCCCGTGCTTTCTCTACTCCACAAATACGAAAAAGGATAAGACCTTCGAAGAGTAGGGTGAGACGGTGATGGTGCCGAATGGCTCTGCTCGTGCCAGCGCACGTGTACTGGGTGGCCCGGCTAAAGCTAGGGGCATATGAGGAGCTCGCTAACGTTGTTGTTTTGTGTGACACGTTAAGGTTGTACTAACATGAACAAATTTTATGCATCTCTGTAACATAGATTTTTTATCCCCCATTGCAACGCATGGGCACTTGTGCTAGTATCATCTAATATCTCTTTCTCATTGAAACCAGATATAAATATCCCATTCTCCTCATTAATCTCTTCTATCATAGCGAAGTTATTCGCAACTAGTGTTATAAAAAGTTTCTTATAGTACTCTGTTATATAAACTTTTAAAAATTCTTCTCTCACTATGAATTCTACATCTTATTCTAATTGAAATTTCTTCTTCTTCATATGCTTCCAATTAGCAATAAGATAGAAGTATTTTCCTTCATTTTCCCCTTCCTGAACATGTTTCACCTTAGCCCGATAAGGCCACTTGGTATCCTCATCACGTCTAAGTTTAGAAACACATTCATTCGCCACCCTCATGGTGTCTCGTTCGTCCACTGAAAGAGGAAAAGATTCATCATTTATATCTAACTCGTCAATAACAGCCAAAGTGTGTCTTTTTCGTTTTTATATTTACCAATTAAATCTTCGCCCATCTCCTTAGAAAGCTACATAAGTATCTAATTTTAATTTAACATCGTTCAATGGGTGTATCACCAAAGGATGCCAATAGTCCATTATGTTGCAATCATATCATGAAAGGCCTCCTATCTCAACCAAGACTACTCAAAAGAGAAGCATGTATTATTTCCTAGGTGAGCATGGTTGGTGTCCAGAATCAATTAATAACAAGGTGTGATACGACCCGATCGGGTTTACCGCACGTACCGTTAGGGAACTTTTGCTCTCACTCCACGCTTACAAGAATTTGATTTGAGTTTTCATAAGTGGGCACCTCGCATCGATTTGCCCACGTGCCTGAGAGAACTCGGAGGTCTAGGCTTTGGATAATAACATTAAAAATAAATGACCATCGATCTATTACGTAGTTGGAACTAGGAGAACATAGTATATTGATCTATAACGAAACCGCGTTGCTCCAAGTTGGAACTAGGAGAACATAGTATATTGATCTATAACGAAACCCTTGAAAGTTGAGAAGTAGCTAGCCTGAACTTGTCATCGCCTCACCGGCGCAGGCAGTGCGAGCACACACCACATCTGGTTGTCAACTGCTGGTACGTTACGGGCAGGCAGCACCGGCTTAGGTGGTGGAACCACATTACGGTGGTCGTACAGGTCCTGCACTTTGCGTTCTCTGGGCTTCTTCTTCGTGTTGTTGATATTAGCAGTTGATGCCGTGGCAGCAGGGCCGTGCACTGGCGCCGAACTGCAAGGCCGCCGACGACGACTCATGTGCTTCATGCCATCGGCAGCCGTGGGAGGAGCCATGGTGCTAGTTTGTTCATGGTACCTGGTGGGACCATCTTCGTCGTCGTTGTTAACGACCACGAGCGCCAGCTCAGGTGGCTGCTGCCGTCCATGGTCGTCTAGCGAGAGCTTAGCGACGGTGACCTGCGCGCCGTGGGAGCCGCGTGAGTAGCGGCCCTGCGCGGTGCAGACGAAGAGGCCCTGGGCGACGTGCTTGGCCAGGTAGTGGCGGAGGAGCCGGTCGTGCGCCTCCGGCACGCCGGGGTGCCTGCCGATGATGAAGGCCGAGATGACCTCCTCCGACGCGCTGCCCCGCAGCGCCTCGATAGCCTCGCCGATCATCTGCCATGCGTGATTTAGTTAATAACCACAGATTTATATAGGAGTACTGATAATAACACAACAAATTCTTTGTTTAACCCATGCGAGATCTGTATAGCAGTACCCAGGCATACGGTGGGTGATTTGGCGGGGGTTCCCGGCGCGCCGAAACGGGCGCCGCCTCGATGGTGATCGGCATTGGAGAGAACACAAGGCAGATGGGTTCTCTAATTGCAGGGTCGATGCCTAATGGGGTCGCCCCCCGCCTTGGAGCCCGATGCCCTAAAATTGTGGTTGGCGTCTGGTTAGGCAACGGAAATCAAAAAGAATTCCAAATACGCGGCTGTGTGTTTGTAACTTCGAATCCTACTACTACTCGAGTTGTGTTTGGAATCAGTCTTTGGAAAGCAATGTCGTGCCGGACGAGGGCACAGATAATGGATGGCAAGGAAATCGGATACCTAAAGTCTTGTTACGATTTATTCAGCTTTCCTAGGTTTAGTACATGTCGGACTACCGGTTGTGTATTATACGAGTCTTTCGTTGTTTGTGGCTACTCCCTCCGTTTCAAAATATAAGATGTTTTAGCTTTATGAAAAGAGTGTATCTGAACCCCTTCTAGTATCTCGGTTTACTTCAAACCTTGATGAACCTAGACACTAAAAGAAGTCTAGATATATTTTATTCACAAAGCTAAAACATCTTATATTTTGAAATAGAGGGAGTAGTTTTGATCGATTGACAGAGAGAAAAAAAGGTCATGGAGGCCCCCCCCCCCCCGCCCCCCCCCCCCCCCCCCCCCCCGGCGCCACCAGAGCTGGCCGTCATCCCCTCCGCGGGAGAGGGATGTAAACTTGGAATTAATCTCGTAAAACTTGTTTTTTTATGCGGTACAAGGGGTATAAATAGGAGGCCCTAACTTATGTTACAAAAATAATAGTCTAACATCCCCCGACAGTTTCAACGGGAGGATCACCAACATTGAGACTGAAACAAATGTCTTGAAATAGTGAGTATCAAGTTCTTTGGTGGAGATTGTTGGAATATTAGGCAATTTCCTCATGAGATTAATTACCGAAATCAACATTATGTAAGCACTAGCAGATCTAAACACATGCGGTCAAACAACCACATCTAGTAGATCTAAAAATCTAGCAAGAACTAGTGCATACAAAGAGAAGAATAGCAGGTAAAGGTTGACCGGGAAGGTCGACACCGCAGCAGCACCTTGGTCATTGTTGTTGTCGCCCATGGTGCTGATGAGGTCGTCGGTTGCCAAAGAAGAACACGCGAAAGGAGGCGAGCAGTCGCCCCGAGACGCTCCCCAAAAACCTTATCGCCCGTCTCCCGGTGCAGGATCTCAACGGACGGGGTTTCGGAGGCCTGCTCTCCCGGACAGCAGTGCACGCAGCCGCCGGATGGGAAGCCTAGAGAGCAGCGCAGCAAGAGGAACACACAGCAAGAGAGACTAAGAAAAAGAACTGGATCCTTTAGATCTGTCTGTCTCTCGCTCTATAAAGCCTGGGAGGTGAGCCAACCAAGTCACCACGCGTTGGAAGACAAGGACACGCGTCAAACATGCACACGAATGTTGACACGTATCCAACAGCTAGTGCACCAAGCAAAAATTTAGTCTTCCACAAAACAAGTTTCTAACTCGAACTCGATCTCACTTAGTGGAGTGAAACAGCTCACCTTATAAGCTGGTCTAACTCTCTCCCAACTAGCAATGTGGTACTAAACGTTGTCTCCCACAGAGCTCCCAAGCTGCCATAGTAGATGGGCCTTGAGATTTCAGAATTTATTAGACTAGATGGGCTGCCTCATGGGCCACAGCCCATATAAATCTAACAATCCCCCACCAGCTCTCAGAGGCACATCATATGGCATATTAGTTTCAATCACTGTTTAATATACCTGCAGTTCAGTGGAGACTGTTAAGTTGAACTTCCACTTAGACAAAGAGATACGCTTACTACAACTTAACAATGGACTGTGCCTTGAATTGCCAGTCTTGCGCAGCAAGTTTCACTCAATGCCGTTACCGGTACTTGGCTGCCATAGGCTACCCCTCGGGTGGTGCTTATAAGTCACACTCCTCGGCCTTTCATGAGCTTCCTAGAGATTCACCCAAATCTCATACACTGTAACCAGTAGTGTAGCTCATATAAGTGTGTTCTTTCAAGATCGCTCTGTAGGACAGCGTCTTTGCTCCTAAGGAGACAGTTATAACACATTAAGATATAATCAACCTTCCTTACAGTATTCTATGAGAGAATTGCATCTGCAGCGGAGTGGGAGTTTTAGAAGTTTCTCTCAACTCAGTTGTTTCAGTTTGTTTTCCCAGGTCCTAATTCACGGGATCTCCGATCACATAGGTTGGGTTACCCCCTTGACAACTCACGTGGGTCTCAAACCCGTCTCCCTCGATGCATTTTCTATCAAATTTCTTGATAGTCCTTTCGTTAAAGGATTTGTCAGATTCTTAGCCATTTGGACATAATCCAATGCTATAACTCTGGAGTTTCTCAGCTTTCTGACAGACTTCAGTCTTCTCTTGACATGTCTTGAACTCTTCATATTGTCCTTAGAACTGTTCACTTTGACAATCACAGTTTGGTTGCCATAGTTCATAAGGATTGTCGGTATTGGTTTTTCAACCATAGGCAAATCTGTTAAGAGTTCACGAAGCCATTCTGCTTCGACAGTCGCAGTATCTAATGCTATGAGTTCTGCTTCCATAGTTGACCTTGTTAAGATGGTCTGCTTGCAAGACTTCCATGAAACAGCGCCACCACCAAGTGTGAATATATATCCACTTGTGGCCTTTATCTCATCAGCATCTGATATCCAGTTTGAATCACTATACCCTTCAAGTACTCTTGGATACCCGGTATAATGAATTCCATAGCTCACGGTTCCCTTTAGATAGCACATTATTCTCTCAAGAGCATGCCAATGATCATCTCCCAGGTTGGCCACAAACCGGCTAAGTTTGCTCACAGCAAATGAGATGTCAGGCCTTGTAGCGCAAGCTAAATACATAAGTGAGCCAATAATCGGAGAGTATCTCAACTGATCTCTAGTTTCCTTTTGATTCTTTCGAAGCAAAACACTAGGATCATAAGGTGTAAGAGAAGATTTGCAATCATCATATCCAAATCTACTCAACACCTTCTCTACATAATGTGATTGCACGAGTGTAATCCCATTATCCTCATCTCTCAGTAGCTTGATGTTTAGGATAACATCAGCTTCTCCAAGATCCTTCATCTCAAAACATTGAGACAAGTAGGTTTTGACCTCATTAATTACTTTAAGACTTGTCCCAAAAATTAATATGTCATCAACATAGAGACATAGGACAACTCCCTCACCCCCACCATGGCGATAGTACACACATTTGCCGGCTTCATTTATAACAAAGACCACAGATGTCAAAGTTATTTAAAACTTCTCATGCCATTGCTTGGAAGCTTGTTTGAGGCCATACAAAGATTTCTTCAATTTACACACCTTTCTCTCTTGACCTCCTAGTACAAAACTATCAGGCTGTTCCATGTAAATTTCCTCATCCAACTCTCCATTTAGGAAAGCCGTCTTAACGTCCATCTGATGAACGAGAAGACCGTGAGAGGCATCTACTGATAGTAGTACTCGAATTGTGGTCAATCTCGCCACAGGTGAGTAAGTATCAAAGAAATCTTCGCCTTCCTTTTGGGTATAGCCTTTAGCCATAAGCCGGGCTTTGTACTTTTCAATAGTACCATCAGCCCTAAGCTTCTTCTTAAATACCCATTTACATCCTATAGGTTTGCACCCATACGGACGTTCAGATATCTCCCACGTTCCATTAGCCAAGATGGAATCCATCTCGCTTTGAACCACTTCCTTCCAGTAGTCTGCATCCACAGATGCAAAAGCTTCTGAAATGGTAGTGGGAGTGTCATCCACTAGGTACACAATGAAATCATTACCAAAAGACCTTATGGTCATTTGTCTCTTGCTCCTTGTGGGAGTTTCATTGTCACCCTCATCCGAATCTGAACTTTCATCATCTGATTGTTCATCAGTCTCTATGGGAGTTTCAGGTTCAGAAACTGGATCATATTCCTTATTAGATATGCTAGGCATATCTCTCATAGGAAATATATCCTCAAAGAATGTAGCATCTCTTGATTCAAAAATGGTACCGACACTCATGTCGTCCATTTCAGATTTCACCACAAGAAATCAGTAAGCTATGCTATGAGAAGCATAGCCAAGAAAGACACAATCCACAGTCTTCGGTCCAAGCTTACGCTTCTTGTTGATTGGCACGTTGACCTTCGCCAAACAACCCCAAGTTCGTAAGTATGAGAGTGTCAACCTTTTCTTTTCCCATTCTTCAAATGGAGTAATCTCTTTATTCTTAGTTGGAACACAGTTTAGGACATGACACGAAGTCAATATAGCCTCCCCCCACCATTCCTTGGATAAACCGGCAGTGTCTAACATGGCGTTAACCAAATCTGTTAGAGTCCGGTTTTTCCTCTCAGCAATCCCATTGGATTGAGGAGAATTGGGAGGCGTCCTCTCATGTATAATACCATGTTCTGAACAGAATAAATTGAACTCATTAGAAAACTACTCTCCACCACGATCAGACTGAACTCTTTTGATCTTTCTCTCAAGTTGGTTTTCAACTTCTGCTTTATAGATTTTAAAGAAATCTAAAGCCTCATATTTTGTTTTCAAGAGATATACATAACAGTACCTAGTAGAATCATCAATCAAAGTCATGAAATATTTCTTTCCACTAATTGTCAATACACCATTCATCTCACATAGATCTGAATGTATGAGCTCAAGAGGTGCCAAGTTTCTCTCCTCTGTAGGCTTGTGAGGCTTGCGAGGCTGCTTTGCTTGCACACAAGCATGGCACTTAGAGCCTTTGACAATAGTAAATTTCGGAATTAAACTCATACCAGCAAGCCACGACATACAACCGAAATTAATATGACAAAGTCGTGAATGCCAAACATTAGTTTCATTACTAGTAGTGCAAACATGATTCACTACATCATCAAAGAAGTCTACCAATGAAAAACGGAACATGCCTCCGCATTCATAGCCTTTTCCAACAAAGGTTTCATACTTAGACAGTATAACTTTATTGGACTCAAATACCAACTTAAAACCATCTTTTAGAAGACAGGATCCACTAACGAGATTCTTCTTTATAGAAGGGACATGCTGAACGTTCTTCAATTGCACGATCTTGACCGAAGTAAACTTCAGATCTACCGTGTTAGCACCAAGAACAGTAGCATGTAACCCATTCCCCATCATGACTGAGGAATCTCGAGCCTGATAAGAGGTGAACATGGAAATGTCAGCACACACATGGACATTGGCACCCGTATCAACCCACCATTCTGTGGGTTGAAATACTGAAAAAAAAGTAGGTAATAAATTACCGTACCCAGAACCTGAAGTTCCTGCATCAGTATTGCCAATGGCCATGTTGACAGATTTAGAACTCTGTCCAGCCTGACCCTTCTTGCCTTTCTTCTATGGACAACGATGAGCCCAAATGGCCAATCTCGCCACACACCCAGCAAGGTTTTTTCTTTTTCTTGTTCTGCCCCTTCTTCTTCTTAAAGTTGGTAGTCTGGCAGACTTTGTTATTTCCTTTGGACTTGTGGGCATTTTTCTGTACCATATTGGCAGCAAATGTCCCTCGGTTCCACTAGTGTGTTTGTCTTTTGCCCTCGCCTTTTCTTCAACATCCAGAGAACCAATTAGGTACTCAACAGAGAGCTCATGCCTCTGATGTTTCAGAGAAGTGGCAAAGTTCCTCCATGAAGGGGTAAGCTTAGCGACAATGCATCCCGCGACAAACTTGTCCGGAAGCACACACTTGAGGAGTTCGAGTTCCTTTGCCATGATCTGTTAGCTCATGAGCCTGTTCTACTACAGATCGGTTTTCAACCATCTTGTAGTCATTGAACTGCTCCATAGCATACAGTTTACCACCGGCATCGGCAACACCGAACTTAGCATCCAACGCATCCCACAGTTCCTTGGCAGCACAGATATGCAAATATGCATCAACCAACTTGTCTCCAAGCACACTGAGTACAGAGCCCACGAAAAGTACAGTGGCCTCCCTGAACGCTCTCTCTTCCTCGAGAGTAAGCGGACCTCTGGGAGTGCCAGCTACAACTTTTTCTATGCCCATTGCAGTGAGCCACAAGAGGGTTTTTCCTTGCCATCTCTTAAAATTAGCACCCGTAAAAGGGGTCGGTTTCAGCGAAGCAGCAAAGGCAGATGATGAAAAATGCCTAAACAAATAAGGTTTTTGGATTGTTGGAATATTAGGCAATTTCCCCATGAGATTAATTACCGAAATCAACATTATGTAAGCACTAGCAGATCTAAACACATGCAGCCAAACAACCACATCTAGTAGATCTGAAAATCTAGCAAGAACTAGTGCATACAAAGAGAAGAATAGCACGTACAGGTTGACCGGGAAGGTCGACACCACAGCAGCACCTTGGTCATTGTTGTTGTCGCCCATGGTGCTGATGAGGTCGTCGGTTGCCGAAGAACACGCGAAAGGAGGCGAGCAGTCGCGCCGAGACGCTCCCCAAAAACCTTATCGCCCGTCTCCTGGTGCAGGATCTCAACGGACGGGGTTTCGGAGGCCTACTCTCCCGGACAGCAGTGCACGCAGCCGCCAGGATGGGGAAGCCTAGAGAGCAGCGCGGCAAGAGGAACACACAGCAAGAGAGACTAAGAAAAAGAACTGGATCCTTTAGATCTGTCTGTCTCTCGCTCTATAAAGCCTGGGAGGTGAGCCGACCAAGTCGCCACGCGTCGGAAGACAAGGACACACGTCAAACATGCACACGAATATTGACACGTACCCAACAGCTAGTGCACCAAGCAAAAATTTAGTCTTCCACAAAACGAGTTTCTAACTCGAACTCGATCTCACTTAGTGGGAGTGAAACAACTCACCTTATAAGCTGGTCCAACTCTCTCCCAACTAGCAATGTGGGACTAAACGTTGTCTCCCACAGAGCTCCCAAGCTGCCATAGTAGATGGGCCTTGAGATTTCAGGATTTATTAGACTAGATGGGCTGCCTCATGAGCCACAACCCATATAAATCTAACAGAGATATCCGCGAACTAAGCAGTCGACGGAACATGAAGAACGCGAACTTGTCTGAGTGCCACCTTCTCACGGACAAAATGAATATCAACCTCATAAAATGCTTAGTTCGTTGATACTGCAGTGGATTGCCGGACATGTAAACAATAGATATGTTGTCACAATAAACAATAGTAGCATCCTGAATAGGACGATGAAGCTCCGATAATAACTAACGAAGCCAGATGGTGTGAGCAACAGCATATGCCACGGCACAGTTTTAGCCTTAGGAGACGAGTGGGAGACCGTAACCTAGCTTTTCGAGTACCAAGAAATCAAATTGTTATCAAGAAAACACAAAATCCGGATGTGAACCTACGAGTGTGTGGAAAACCAGCCAGTCTACATCAGAGTATGTACGTTGTTAAAGAAGTAGGAGAAGAATTATTTATATGAAAATCGTGATCAAGAGTGCCTTTGAAATAACGAAGAATACGTTTGACGTGATTATAGTGGGAAAGACGAGGATCATGCATATATAAACAATCTTGTTGAATAGCAAAAGAGATTTCTGCTCGAGTAAGAGTTCATAGAAAATTCAGAGGGAAGAAGAGAGATGACGTGATCAAGGAAGGAGGTAGACGAAGATCTAAGAATAATGTCATCAAGATAAAGAAGTATGAAATATTAGAGTTGTCATGATAAACAAAAGGATGCGCCTAACACTCGGTTGATCGAGGTTTACCTTAAATCTCGGTCGAGCGAGGTAACATGGATTGGACTAATTTTCTTTTTGCCTCCTGGGTTTTTTTTTCAGGCACAGTTAGAAGCCCAATTATAATTACAAAAAGAAAAAACTACAAGCTCAATTATAATTTAGATAGCCCACCTACAAGTTACATGTGGGATATAAAATAAAATAAATTACATATAAAGTTTAAAATTTCGCGCAAATACACATCCGTACGCAATTGCGCACATAGCGTGTAGTTATGCATATATGTGCAATTGCATAAGAAAAAGAGTCCATATATGCAATTACATATTATGATTTTTAATTACGTACATGAATGCAATTGCACGTTCATGTGCCCACGTGACGTTACTAAATACGTAAGCTAATTATATATGATTGTTCTGTTAAAATATGCAATTGCATATCGATATGCAATTACAGTAATAAAACTATAAAAAGAAAGAATTTCTACATGTAATCCCCTGATAATTACTTGCACTGTCTTTCTTAATCAAATTAACACACGTCCACCACAAGGAAAAACCTTAGCAGAAAATCAACCGAACCTAACCACAGACGTGTAACGGCCACAGCAGATTCTGAAGCTGGATCGATCTGTGTAACATGCACTCGATACGTACTAAAAGGATTCATCCGTGGATGGAACGGTAGCAACCCAGCAAACAGTGCCGTAGCTATGCACGTGCCAGCAGGGAGTTCACTGAAGAAAAAAAATTCAGAACGTTTGGACTGGGATTTTTTTTAGCCTTTTGCCCCCCCCCCCCCCCCCCCCCAAAAAAATCAATAAGCGGAAGCTAGGTTCTCGGCTAACTGAGAGTTAGCAAAAGAGTAAACAAAAAGAGAGCTGTCTGAATAAAAGAAGAAAAACGTTGAAACCAGGCGCGTGGTGCTTATTTGAGACCATATAGGGATTTTTAAGAAGACAAACATGATTAGGATCGGAAGAGTCTTCAAAGTCAAGAGATTATTGACAATAAACAGTTCTTGAAGCGAACCATGAAGAAAAACATTTTTGACATTTGGTGGATATGCCATTGAGAGGAAACAACAATGCTAAGAACAGCGTGAATGGTGTCAGGCTTAACAACGGGAGAAAAGGTTTCATCCAAGTCAATACCTTGTTATTGAGAATAATCACGACATACTCATCAAGCTTTGTAGCGAGCAAGACTACCATCGAAATGAAACTTTTGATGAAAAACCCATTTGCCAGAATCAATGTTGGTATTGTAGGAAGAGGGACAAGTTGCCAAGTGTGATTTTCAAGCAGTGCATTAAATTTGTCTTTTATGGCTGAAGACCAATGAGGATCAAGAAGAGCGGCTTTATAGGTTTTAGGTGTAGAGGAGATAAGGATTAGCATGTAGGTTAAGACGTTGAGTAGGAAGAAGAAATCCAGATTTTCCACGAGTGTGCATAGTATGATCATTTTGTGGTATGGGAATAGGTATGGCTCGTGTAAGTAGGGGTGGAAGAGGTGTAGAGGCGTCCAGCGCAGCGGATGAAGTGGACGCGGGAGTAGTGAAAGTATGGTCGGGTCGCAGCAGAGAAATTGGGTGGGAGGGCTATCGCAATAGGATGTTCTGGCACAGGTGCTACCGCGGCAGGGGTTTCTGGCACGGTGCTGTCGCGTTAGGGATTTCTGACGGCTGAGACATAGGGTAGTAGCCACTTCCGTCATACTATGGCGGTGGAGAAGGGTACCCATAGGGCAGGTGTGTCGGGGCGGCATGGTGTGCATGCTCAGGATGGCGCAGTGCAAGAAGTTCGGGCGCACCAGTATGAGGGTGGACGCCAGGCTGCCAAGCACCGGAGTAGGCTGGTGGGCGTTGAGAGGAGAGGGTGCAGTCCACGGCATCGGCCATGCCTGAACAAGTCTGGTCCAGGGATCATGCAGAGGACGCCAGCTAGGGGAGGCCGACAGAGCACTAGGAGGCAGCGACGGACCGGGAGGAGCCGATGTCGAGGGCATTGAGCGTGGTAGCGGCGGCTTTGGAGGCCGGTATATTGGGTTCTTGTTGCGATAATTGGGGCTGGGCCGCCAACCTGGTGGTGGTGTGGGCACCATCGGTGAAATATTTGGTGCCTGGGTCATGGGACGCGGCATGGCGGCAAAAACCTGGAGTCGAGCTTCTTTGTTTGTCATGGCACGGTCGGCCCACTACATCATGGAGCGCACTTCAGCAAAGTAAGGAGGCGGATACATTATGGGGATGGAGGAGGCCTACTTCTCGAAGCATTCGTTGAGGCCGACGAGGAGGATGTTGATGAGTTGGCGATTGGCAACAAGGTCCCCAAGTTCGCAAAGTTCATCGGCTATAGACTTGATCCGTTGGCAGTAGATGGTGAGCGTAGAATCCCCTTGGACACTGGTGCAGAGCTCATAGTTGAGGCTATTGATGCGACCATCGACGTTGTCCTAGAAGAGCTGACGGAGGGCCACCCAAAGAGCAACCGCGGTGGAGGCATCGCGGAACACCAGATTGAAGATCTCGGTCATGAAGGGAATATGCCCGAGAGGCAATAATAAAGTGGTTATTATCTTATTCCATGTTTATAATAAATGTTTATTTTGCATGCTATAATTGTATTAATTGGAAACGTTAATACATGTTTGTTTAATAAACAAAATACAAAATTCCTAGTAATGCCTCTCATATAAACTAGCTCGTTGATTAACAAGATGATCAAGGTTTTCTGATCATGGATATTGGATGTTATTAATAACCAGGTCACAACATTGGTGGAACGATGTGATGAACATTCATCCGAAGTATAGCAGATGACTGGATTCCTACACCAACAACAGGGTTATTGCAGTACTTGTAGCAGCAAATATTTAAGAGTTTGTCCTGACGGAAGATTGGCGAATGGAAACAACACGACCCCGCAACCACGTTGTCAATGCGGCCACGTTTCACACCCAACCCGTGGTTTGGAAATAGCCTATTCTATAAGTTACTAGAACAGCGATAATTGAGAGAGGTTTAAAATATCTAATAACAAAGAACTTTTAACAAGAAAAAAATAAACTAAGACGGAAAGTAAATAGGAATATGAACTGAATTAAAGAGATTGTAGTTGTAGGATTGAATGGAATGAGAGAGGGCTTCTAGGCTTCGGTCTCACTAGTACTAGATGGGCAAAATATATGTGTGATCTATACGAGATTTATCAGACAAATAAACGTTCCCCAATTGATTACCGGGATATCACACTGTGTGCACTATGCATGGTTCTCACGCGTCATCGCAAGGCAAAAGGCAGTTCCGGACCAAAGGATCACATAAACTCATCTTAGATCACAATAAATTCTAACTTAGCGCACTACATCATACCTCAACCTATAATTGAATTAATCACTCACATATGGATGAACAACAAAACATATATAAATATATAATGATATCACAACCGTGTTCAATCTTACAATTACTAAACACAAGAGAGAGAGGGATATGGAGAAGATGATTGACATGGAGATCGATGCGTGGTGGTGGTGATGTCTTCCTTCTCCTCCCCTTCTTCTTGCTTGGATGCCTTGATGGTGATGGTGTTGAGGGAGATCTAGATCTCAGAGGTGTGGTTGAGACAGAGTGCCACCGCAATGGGGATCGGATGGGTGGCGGTGGCGGCAGAGCTCCGTCCCTGAAGGGCTGTGGCTTGGTGGCTCTCTCTCTTGGGTCCTCCCTCCTTTATATAGGCCTTGGCGTGCCCTAGGGTTCCCCCAATACCGTCATATGACTTACAGAAGGTTCTAGAGCTTTTCTGGGGTGAAATCATGTCGTTTGCGACCTTTTTGGCAACTATACGGGTGGAGCTATACGACCAGAAAATAGCTCTGGTCGTATAGTTGCTCGTCAAACCGTGTGTCCCCTTTAGTATTTTGGCCACCATTTTTTCATACGAACTCCGTTTTGGGTGTTCTTGGGCTCGTTGAGTTTGTATCATCGAGGGGTACAACCCCATGGTCTTGGATATTTATTTTTAGAAGTTGGAAAATTTCACTTTTTCAACCTCTCAAATGGCTAAGTTTGGTCCCTACAGCTCCTCCATACTAGGCTCTCTTTGTTCCTTTTGCCTTTATTTTATCCATAATCATCATCAACACCTACACACATGTCATAAACAAGTAAAAGTGATAAAATTATACCTAAACTACTAAATGTGCAAAGCTCATATGAAAGTAAATGATAACTAGAAGTCATACATATAAGTCATAGCTATAGCTGAAAGAAACATGATATGAGAGATAAATGGCTCATTTTATATGGCTAAAAGAGGTGGTATTTCACAGCCATCAACTTCCCCAAGCTAGACCTTGCTCGTCCTCGAGTAGGAAGGGTCGGTAATAAATTAATGGTTGTGAAATATCTTATCATTGGAAATCAATGCCTTGCATCCTTATTTATTCTACAAGCTTGAAGAGAGAAAACATGTATTCATACAAGGCAACACAAGCTCAGTTATAAAGACCACTAAATATTCATCAAAACTTATATGCTCCATGTCAACAGTGAAACTACTTGCAGAAAAACTTGTGATCCTCTTATTGCACATTTTGTATAACTTTTCATATCATTATTTTTTATTAGGAAAAACTTAGTCACGCGTAGATGTCAAGCATAAATAGGAATCGATTCTATCCAATCATGTCATCTAGTTAAGGCTCTCAAGTGCAAACATCAGTTATTGAGCTTTCAGGAAGTTTATCTCTTAGTAACGAGATTTATGCCAAAAGGAAATGCGAGAACATGTCAAAAGAAGCATAGCACTAGAGTGTCTCATTTGGTCATCCACATCAATGAATCATGGCTATCAAACACTCATTTTATATTCTTTGTCTTTCTAAAACTTCAGTTCATCAGTAATGAGATCATGCCAAAACTTATTGTGTTTAATCAGACTGCGCAGGCTAAGAATGGATACTCGTGACCATTACCAAGGTTTCCCTTTTCTGTATAATGATTTCTCATAATGGTCAGAGGAGTATTCCCTCTTTCGCTTTGAACGCAAGCCTGTGAGAATACTAATGCATACCCAAATATAGCATTTATGCTACATATGTTGGGTAACTCATAGCCAAACTCCAAGAGTTTCCTCTTTTTGGATTGTTCAAAGGCCAACGGAGTTGTTAGCATCCCATGTTGTGCGATAGTGGTGCAAACACGCATAAAGCAATATCATACTTTAATCAACAGGTCAAGATTTGGCATGCATCTCAATTACCGCTAAATATTAGTTTCTTCAAACAAATCCTTTAAAAGAGTACTATCAATTCGATCATCACATCTATGGTGTTGAGTATCTTTAAGGCTAAACTCTTAAGAAAATTAATCAAAACCTTATTTGGCATAGAACTCAAAACTTTGAAATATCATTTCCAGTGGACAACTCCTTCCGTAAGCAAACTATCAAGTCTATTGTTTTGACATTATGGAGTCGAGCATAACCTATTCATTTAAGACAAAGCTATTTAGTGACAACCAACAAATTTCAAAAGATCTTGATCAAGTATTCATTCTTTCCAAGTGTAGAGATTGTGGCAATGTTTTTTGGAGGATCACAAATAGTGTCACAATCTTGATAACAATTTGGAAAGATACATACAAGCTCTAAGTCAACTCCTATGGTGCCTATCATGAGCAAGTGTATCCCCATATGAATATAGAACTAGACTCACTTAAACAAGCATTCAAAAACAGCGGGATACATGATTGCATTGAACCTTCATCGAATACGAACATTGCACAAGACTCTACACATGCAGAAGTAACCTCCCAAGCTTAGAACTTTGCAAGAACCAAACTTGAGTATATCACCAAAAGAAAAGAGAAAATACAGTTTCCAAAAGAGAGTGTGATAAGTGGTTACCTCCCCAAGCTTAGTTGAAAACAAGGGTGACACACTTTATCGTTGAGGTACAAGTAACCTCTCTTTTGATGGACAAAGAACCTTTGCTTCAACATGTATTTCTTGATATGACCCGGTGTGCCTTCCTTGAGGACCTTCTTAAAAACTAAAAAGAAAACAAAATATTTTTGTGTTTTTGAAGACACAAGTTTAGCTCACAAGTGATAAAAATACAAGTCCCACTGAGTTGGTTCATCAACCTAAGCACCACGCTTAAGTAAACAAACTAGTTCTAGAAGATGCCTCTCCTAGATTATGATGAGGTGCAAGTGAAACAGGATAGACACGAGTGTGCAGCCCCTATGCGCTTATTAAAAGAGGCTCAAGTTGGAAGGTTTTACTAGACACTGATTGTCGAAGCGTTGAATTGAAGCAACCAAGTGGCTCATGCGAGTGTTTGCACGGTTGGCACTAACGTACACGTCATCACACAAGGTTCAAGTCCCTGCGAAAATAACGCACAAAATAAAATGCATCGGTTTGGTATACGAACATAGTTCATTTACCCCACCGATAAAAGAAAAGTAAAAAAACAAAACATGAACTTCTATAGAGAATTACAGTCTAGGAGGTTTCTGAGGTAGAAATTTATCGCTTACATATGCTCGACTTCTCTAGATCATGGGAGAAGCTCCCAGGTGGTGTTTCAAGGTTTTTAGAAGAAGAAAGAATAAAATTTTGAGCAATGGTTGCCTTCCAATTGGCGTTTGAGAGGTTTTCCCAACTATACGGGCGCAACTATACGGCCAGACCAAAAGTGTCTCGCCGTATAGTTGGTCGTCAAACTGTCTGTCCCTGGGAAAAGAAAATATACAAAGGCATCGATATCTATACGACCGGAACTATATGGCCAGAATTTTTATTCCCGTTGTATAGTTGGTCGTTAAACTATCAGTACATTGGAAAAGAATTTGTACGGAGGCAGCGACATCTATACGATCGGAGATATATTGCCAGAATTTTTATTCTCGCCGTATAGTTGAAGGAAATATGCCCTGAGAGGCAATAATAAAGTTGTTATTATGTATGCCTTGTATATGATAGATATTTATTTTGCATGCTATAATTGTATTGAAAGGAAACGTCAATACATGTGTGTTTAATAAACAAAAAGGGTTCCTTGTTATGCCTCTCTTCAAGACTAGCTCGTTGATTAACAAGATGATCAAGGTTTCCTAATCATGGACACTGGATGTTGTTAATAACGAGGTCACAACATTTGTGAAATGATGTGATGAACATTCATCCGAAGTATAGCATTACGATCAAGTCATTATGTTTACATTGCTATAACACCATACGAAGTAATCTTAGTCCTTAGACCATGAGATCATGTTAATTGCTAACACTAGAAGAGTATCTTGATAACATCCAACGTTACACCATAACAGGGTGACTATAAAGGTGGGTTCAGTGCTACGAAGGTGTTATGTTGAGGCTCATGGATCAAGAGTGGAATTTGTCAATCCCGATGACAGATAGATATACTCTGGGCCCTCTCGGTGATATCACATTAAGATAGCTTGCAAGCAAGTGATGTGATCACTAGAATGTTATATCACGGGAACGAGAAAAGAGTGCATGTCAGTAACCAGATCAAACTAGGTATTTGGATACCGATGATCGAATCTCGGACATGTATTATATCATGAGACAAAGGGATTAAGTTACTAGCGTTAAAGGTTCTCACGATCACAGAAGTCATCATTGAATGTGCAGGAGTCAGTATGGATCTCCAGGTCCCGCTTCTGATTATTGATCTGAGAGGAGTCTCAATCATGTCTGCATTATTCGCGAACCGTAGGGTGACACACTTAAGGGTTGCCGGACACCATTTTGGAGCACATATGTTTCAGACAAAAGGATTGCAAAGCACAGGAATTGTTTCGATAGAAACCAGAAATGTTTCGGGTGAAATTGCAGAAAGTGGTTCTGCATGTGATATTGAAATGTTGCAAGGGGTTTTATGTGAATGTTTGTTAATTAAATTAATTAACAAAATTCTGAATAAAATAAATAAAATAGTTTTATTAATTGAGAGTTGCATTAAATTTGGTGGAAATTTAATGCATGTGAGTGGAATTTTGGGTGGAGTCAAAATTGATGTGAGTGGACCTTCCACCACATGAATGAGGAAGAGGTGGGGGCACCCTCCTTGGCCGCCGGACATGGTACGGGAGGAGCCCCCTCTCCTATAAAAGCCCCCCTCTCCTCCCTCACAAAACACACCTCCTCGTGAAGGATCTCTCTCCCCCTCTAGATATATTCCCCCATGGTCTCAGATTAGCGAGATACATGTTCCCGGTGGCCTTGCGTCTAGAAGGAGTTGCTGCTTCCGCTGATTCACTGGAGCGAGGAGGTGGAGGTTGTCCGGTGGCTTGAACGTGTGTGCGAGGATGGATGCGCTGCTGATTTGCGGCGCTAGGACTTCCACACGATCTTGAGATCGGCAAGCGTACAACTACATCATCCACGAGTTCCAACTCGTTAACAAAACTCTGTTGTCTTCGAGGGTAAGTTCTCCATGGATGTATATCCACTCGTTGCTCTGTATCTAGTAGATAGATCTTGGCGTATAGTTCTCATCGTAGGAAATTTTTTGTTTTCTATGCTGCGAACCCAACAGTGGTATCAGAGCCCAATCTATGCGTAGGTGCTTTGCACGGGTAGTACACATATGTTTATATGTGGGTGATGATGATCATGTTATTGCTTCTTTCATGTATTTTGGATATTGGGTGGCATAGTGGGATGAAGCGGCCCGGACCAACCTTACATGTCATCGTACATGAGACCGGTTCCACGACTGACATGCAACTAGTTTTGCATAAGTGGCTGGCGGGTGCCTGTCTCTCCTACTATAGTCAATATCTGATTTACAATGAGTTGCTAATAACTTGGTTATCCTCGTTGTGGTTCATGTTCGTAGGTAAGACCGGTTCTATCTCCAAAAGCCCTAAGCCACGTAAAACTAGCAATTGATAAATTAGAGGCGTTTAGTTTATATCATTGCTGGCCTAGTGTCTTGATATGATATTGTTGTAAGTAGATGTATGATAGATACTCTTACAACACAATCAACGTGTAAGTTCCATAGACCTTGACCTTACACACAAAGGAATGATAGAGATCATACCACGATGCAAATGATAGAGATCAAATGCATGGACCATATCATCTCACTTTACACATTAGATGTTAGCATCTTATACTTCTAGTTTGACGCTTTTGGTAGCATTCTAAGATGAGCCCTCATTTAGATATCAAGATAAAATGTGTTCTTCCTTGAGTATGCGCCGTTCTATGGATCGTGTTTCGAGACATCACGTGATGATCGGGTGTACTCGACTCCGCTCTTTCATACAACGGGTGTAAGACAGTTTTACACACGCGGATACTAAGGTTCTTACTTGACGAGCCTAGAATGTACAGATATGGACTCGAAACACGGACCGAAAGGTTAAGCATGAGTCATATAGTTGATATGGTGCCCATATAGATGCTCGCCTTTGAAGCTACACCGACTCACATGATGATCGGACTTGGTGTAGTCGATTTGGTTCCTGTAATCACCAAAAAGACACGAGGGATGTCGTTTTTTAGTGGGAGTTCATTAGTAATTTGGATTAGTTGAACTCAATCTATCATAAACTTAGTCTAAATAAACTTTATAAATTCTGTTGTAGATGGCACCACCTGCTTTTAATTTCAATGTGTTCATGGAGAAAGAGAAACTTGCTGCGAATGGTAGCAAGTTCACCAACTGGGTTATGAATTTGAGGATTCTCCTCACTGCCGCACAAAAGCAATATGTGCTAGAGGCGCCGCTAGGCCCCCCACCAGCTCCTGATGCCCCTGACGAGGAAAAGAACGTCTATATAACTCATCAAGAGAACCACAACTTAGTTCATTGCGGCATACTCTATGGGCTAGAGCCAGAACTTCGAATGCGTTTAGAAAATGGCAATGCCTTTGATACCATGGGAGAATTGAAAATGATTTTCGATACCCATGCTGCCGTAGAGAGTTATAATGCTTCTGAAAAGTTCTTTAGCTGCATGATGGAGGAGGACAACTTCGTTAGTGAGCGCGTACTCAAAATGTCTGGGTACACCGATAAGCTTGTGTCCTTGGGAATAACGATTCCCAATGACTTAGGCATACATCGTGTTCTCCAATCTCTGCCACCTAGCTACAAGAGCTTCGTGATGAACTATAACATGCAGGGCATGAAGAAGTCTCTTCCTGAGCTTATGTCAATGCTTAAGACTGCAGAATTGGAGATTAGGAAAGAACATCAAGTGTTGATGATCAATAAGACCACCAGTTTCAAGAAGGACAAGAAAGGCAAGTAGAAGGGAAAGAAGGGCGGCAAATCTATTGCCGCACCTGAAAAGAAACCCTGAGCTGGCCCTAAGTCTGATACCGAGTGCTACTATTGCAAGGGGACTGGCCATTGGAAGCACAACTGCCCCAAGTATTTGGCGAACAAGAAGGCTGGCAAGGCAAACAAAGGTATATGTGATATACATGTTATTGATGTGTACTTGACTAGTACTCGCAGTAGCACCTGGGTATTTGATACGGGATGGGTTGCTAATATATGTAACTTGATTCAGGGGCTGTGGAACAAGCGACAGCTAGCACGGGATGAGGTCACTATGCGGGTCGGCAATGGATCAAGAGTTGATATGATCGCAGTCGGAACGCTGCCTCTCCATATGCCGTCGGGATTAGCGATAAATCTAAATAATTGTTATTTTGTGCTTGCACTGAGCATGAACATTGTATCCGGATCGTGTTTGATGCAAAGTGGTTATTCCTTTAAATCTGAAAACAGTGATTGTTCGATTTATATGGATAATATCTTTTATGGTCATGCACCCGTGTTGGATGGTTTATTTCTATTGGATCTCGATAGTAGTATTATGCATATTCATTGTGTTGATGCTAAAAGGGTTAAACTTGATAATGATATATCTACATATATGTGGCACTACCGTCTAGGTCATATTGGCGTTAAACGCATGAAGAAACTCGATTCTGATGGACTTTTGGAATCACTTGATTTTGAACCATTTGATACATGTGAGCCATGCCTTATGGGCAAGATGACTAGAACGCTATTTTCCGGTTCAATGGAACGGGCGACAAATTTATAGGAAAACATACATACTGATGTATGTGGACCAATGAGTGTGTCGGTGCGAGGTGGATATCGTTATTTTGTTACTTTCACAGATGATTTGAGTAGATACGGGAATATCTATTTGATGAAACATAAGTCTGAAACCTTTGAAAAGTTTAAGGAATTTCAGAATGAAGTGGAAAATCATCGTAACAGAAAGATCAAATTTCTGCGGTCCGACCGTGGAGGAGAGTATCTTAGTTACGAGTTTAGCACACATATGAAAGACTGTGGAATAGTTTCATAACTCACGCCTGCCAGAACACCACAACGTAATGGTGTGTCAGAACATCGTAATCGTCCTTTATTGGATATGGTTTAATCTATGATGTCTCTGACTGACTTGCCACTGTCATTTTGGGGTTATGCACTGGAAACCACTGCATTCACTTTAAATCGAGCACCATCTAAATCCGTTGAAACGACACCGTATGAATTATGGTTTGGAGACAAACCTAAGCTGTCATTTCTTAAATTTGGGGATGCGATGTTTATGTGAAGAAACTTCAGTCGGATAAACTCGAACCCAAAGTGGAAAAATGCGTCTTCGTAGGATACCCTAAGGAAACGATTGGGTATACCTTCTATCACAGATCCGAGGGAAAGGTTTTTGTTGCCAAGAATGGATCCTTTCTTGAGAAGGAGTTTCTCGCGAAAGGTGTAAGTAGTCGGAAGGTAGAACTCGAAGAGGTTATTGAACCTTCTCTTCATGAAATGGCGAGTAGCCCAGCACCGGAAGTTTTTTGGAGTTGACTTCACCTAATGAAGAGAGAGCTAATGATATTGATCATGAAACTCCGAAATAGGACACTAACGAACCTCGCAGGTCAAGTAGGACACATGTAGCTCCTGAACTGTACGGCAATCCTGTTATGAATTTCATGATTGATGAAATACATGACCCTGCGACTTATGAAGAAGCGATGATGAGCCTGGATTCCAACAAATGGCTAGAAGCCATGAAATCCGAGATGGAATCCATGTACGAAAACCAGGTTTGGACCTTGGTGGACTTACCTCATGATCGAAAGGCCGTTGAGAATAAATGGATTTTCAAAAGAAAAACTAATGCTGATGGTAATGTGACCATCTATAAAGCTCGACTTGTCACAAAGGGGTTTCGACAAATTAAAGGAGTTGACTATGATGAGACATTCTCTCCCGTAGAGATGCTTAAGTCGGTTAGGATTATGTTAGCAATTGTTGCATATTTCGATTATGAAATATGGCAGATGGATGTCAAAACTGTGTTCCTCAATGGTAATATTGAAGAAGAGTTGTATATGACAGAACCTAAGGGTTTTGTCGATCCTAAGGATGCTGATAAGGTATGCAAACTTCAGCGATCCATCTATGGACTGAAGCAAGCATCCCGGAGTTGGAATCTCCGCTTTGATGAGGTGATCAAAGAGTTTGGATTTGTCCAAACT
The DNA here is from genome assembly GCA_910589775.1 of Avena eriantha. NCBI lineage: Eukaryota > Viridiplantae > Streptophyta > Magnoliopsida > Poales > Poaceae > Avena > Avena eriantha. Next base: position 536,923,020 of record OU342745.1, read on the forward strand.
TATGGAGAGGCTTGTATTTACAAGAAAGTGAGTGGGAGCAATGTGGCATTTCTGATATTATGTGGATGGCATATTATTGATTGGAAATGATATAGATCTTTTAAATAGTGTTAAAAGTTATCATATATATTAGGCATTAAAATCTATAGAGATAGATTAAGACGCCTAATTGGGCTATCGCAGATGATGACCCACAAGTATAGGGGGTGTATCGCAGTATTTTTGATAACTAAGAGTTTCAAACCCAACGAGGAGCAGAAGGTCCTGGCTAGTGGTATGGATCATGAATTCTCTGCAAATACTTAGCAAACGGATTTTTAGGAGTTTTCGATAAAGCAAGTAAACAAAGTACGAGTAAATAAAAGATAGTAGGAATAAATGCAGCAAGTGGCCCTATACTTTATACAGCAAAGGACAAGTCGGTTGTATTACTTAAGATGACCAAACGTTCTCGAGGACACATGGGAAGACTGTCAAGTGCTTTCGCTTCATATAGCTGATTAATCTTCTTTAGCTTGCTAAGTGTTGTGTGGGTGAACCGGTGCTAATGTACCGCCCCATCCAAGACTAATACATACATGTGATTATACCCCTTGCAAACATCCGTAAGTACAAGAAAGTAATTAAGGTAGAAACCTAACACAACTTTAAACTCTAAGACCCTTACGTCCCTTGTGCAATGGTTTCCTAACGGGGGTTCAGGTTTCTGTCACTCCGGCAACCCCTATGATTAGTAGCCAAATAGACAATGCATTCCCCTAGGCCCATATAGGTGAAGTTTCATGTAGTCGACGTTCACATGACACTACTAGAAGAAGTACACCACAACTTAAATAACAATCTATTGAATCTTTCTCAACGCAACTCCACTACTAACAACAAGACTTCTCCCATGTCCTCAAGCACAAAAGGAACTACTCACAAGACATCATATGGATCATGATCAGAGATGGAATAATGACGTATAACAATCTGAACATAAACAATAATTCAATGGTTCACTCAATAGCATCAACTACAAAGAGTAATCAACACCGGGAAAGTTTCCCCTATGAACTATAGCAAGATTCAACCAATTGTTACAGCAATATGGAGATGGTGATGAGGGTGCTGATGGTGATGATGGTGGTGATGACGATGATGATCCCGATGAAGTACAGCTTGATGGTGGTGTTGATGGCGATGATCTCCCCTCTCCGGGAAGGAATTCCCCCGGCAGAAATCTATCTGCCGGAGAGATATTTCTCGCTCGGTGTTTTCTGCCCCGTAGAGGCGGCGGAATATTTCTGTGGTCGCTCCGCGAGTCTTAGGGTTTCGGGAGGATAATATACGCCAGAGGGGAGTGCCAGGGGTGGATCAGGGCGGCCACACCACCTGGTGGCGCGGCCTGGGCTAGCCTGTGCCAGGGGGTGGTGTGGGCCCCCTGTGGCCCATCTCCAGCCCCCCTTCTGGCTTCCTTCGTCTTCTGGAAAAATAGGATTTTCCATGTATTTTCCCGGATTTTCTGATCTTCGCAAATTTTGCCTCCAAACAGCACCTTTTCCATCAGAATCCTGACTGCGGCGGTCCATGCTCCAAAATTCATCAACCATGCAAAAATAGATGAAATAACATAAGTATCACCTCTCAATACGAAATATATCAATGAATAATAGTGAATTAAGACATAGAATAGTGATGCAAAATGGACGTATCAGTAGAGTACATACCTTGATAAGATATTAAAGAAGTTTAATATGGACGGAAGTAAGAAGGGGTTCTTACCTATGTTACAAGGCAAGACATTGAGTAAGACTCAAAGTCTGGCTACGGCGGAAGAAAGAGAGATAATGGATAAGATCCCCTATGCCTCAGCCATAGGCTCTATAATGTACGCCATGCTATGTACAAAACCAGATGTGGCACATGCTATTAGTTTGACTAGTAGGTACCAATCTGATCCAGGTTCGGAACACTGGATAGCGGTCAAGAATATCCTTAAGTACTAAGAAGAACTAAGGATATGTTTCTTGTATATGGAGGTGAAGAAGAGCTAGTCGCTAAGTGTTATGTCGATGCTAGCTTTGACACCAATCCGGATGACTCTAAGTCTCAATCCGGATACATATTTCTCTTGAACGGAGCAGCAATTAGTTGGAGGAGTTCCAAACAACCTGTGGTGGCTGGATCAACGATAGAGGCGGAATATGTTGCTGCTTCAGAAGCGGCGCATGAAGCGGTTTGGATGAAAGAGTTCATAACGGAACTAGGTGTGGTTCCTAGTGCATTGGATGGTGATCTATTGTGACAACAATGGAGCCATAGCCAACGCCAAGGAACCAAGGTCTCACAAGAATTCCGAGCATATTAAGCGCTGGTTTCACTCCATCCGCGAGCATGTCAAGGATGGAGATATAAAGATTTGTAAAGTACACACGGACCTGAATGTACTAGATCCGTTGACTAAAGTTCTCCCTAGGGCAAAACATGATCAACACCAGAACTCCATGGGTGTTAGATTTATCACTATGTAAACTAGATTATTGTTTCTAGTGCAAGTGGGAGACTAAAGGAAATATGCCCTGAGAGGCAATAATAAAGTTGTTATTATGTATTCCTTGTATATGATAGATATTTATTTTTCATGCTATAATTGTATTGAAAGGAAATGTCAATACATGTGTGTTTAATAAACAAAAAGGGTTCCTAGTTATGCCTCTCTTCAAGTCTAGCTCGTTGATTAACAAGATGATTAAGGTTTCCTGATCATGGACATTGGATGTTGTTAATAATGAGGTCACAGCATTTGTGAAATGATGTGATGAACATTCATCCGAAGTATAGCATTACGATCAAGTCATTATGTTTACATTGCTATAACATCATACAAAGTAATCTTAGTCCTTAGACCATGAGATCATGTTAATTGCTAACACCGGAAGAGTATCTTGATAACATCAAACGTCACATCGTAACAGGGTGACTATAAAGGTGGGTTCAGTGCTACGAAGGTGTTATGTTGAGGCTCATGGATCAAGAGTGGAATTTGTCAATCCCGATGACAGATAGATATACTCTAGGCCCTCTCGGTGATATCACATTAAGATAGCTTGCAAGCAAGTGATGTGATCACTAGAATGTTATATCATGGGAACAAGAAAAGAGTGCATGTTGGTAACGAGATCAAACTAGTTATTTGTATACCGATGATCGAATCTCGGACATGTATTATATCATTAGACAAAGGGATTAAGTTACTGTAACATCCCAAAACTTCAATCCAAGCTTATCAAGATCAAATCAATCAAAAATGGGGTTAACAAAAACTTTTCCAAATTTAAAATGAAAGCATTCATACATGTGTGCATTTAAAATAGGAGTTGTTTGAATTGCCATGATTGAGTGATCCAATGCTTGTAAAATGTTTCTTAGGTGATTTAAACATCATCTACATCATTCCCAAACTTTTCCTAAAGAAAATCAAATCAAAAAAAATTAAAAAGGAGGAATGGTCATTTTGGCCAATTTCACTCGCATGCCTACTTTGGCTATTCCTAGCACCCATTTATTAACAGAAACCATACTTGATCTTGCACCCCTTGCTATTACACATAATGAGGTACCAAGGCCCACCTTTGGATCTGCTAAAAACATTCTGTTACTTATTTTAAATTGCATTTAAAAATTGAATCTAATGCATATGCATAGATCACCCCTATTTCAAAACCCATCTTTTTGAGCTCCACTTTCAAAACCCTTGCAACCAGAGACTACCTAGCACTAGTGGAGATTACTCAAAAATTTTGAAACCAAAATTCAAAACTTTCTTTCATGCGGCCATTTAATCAGACACTTGGCAGGCAGGTTTAAACCTAAATCATAGCTCACTATTTTGAACAGGGTTTTGCCCCCATTTGATCACCATTTATCTCCTCTATCCCCTCCTAGTCTAACCAGGCCCTTAAAACCCCTCTCCCTTGTCCCTAGCCCCCAGGCCATGCCATGCCGAGCCATGCCGAGCCGGCCAAACCTTGCCTCGCTGCAGCAGACCACTCTCTCTTCCCTCGCCATGTCTAGGAGGTAGCTAGGAGCTCACCGCCACCCCCTGTCCCTTGCTCGAGCCCAGGAGTGCAGTAGACCACCGAGGACAAACTGCGCCCAGTGCCACCGCAGCATGCCAGTGCCGCCCGCAGAGCGCGCTCGGTCCCCGCTCGCCCAGACCGTCTCTTGGCCACAGCCTGCGCCCGCCGCTCCACCTCGACCTGGAGAGCACCCCAGACACCCCCGTTGGCCGCCCAACGCCTCACAGCCACCGCTCGCCGTGGACACCGCCCCCTCTGCCGCGTAGAGCGCCACCTCGCCCAGACCGCGTGCCACCGCCCCTATGGCTGCATTCAATGCCTAGAGCACCGCCAGGGAACAACACGTCGATCGCCACCCGCAGCCATGCCTCTACCCCGTTGTAGCCATGTCGCCACCGTCGCCTGCCCATCCCGCTCGGTCTCACCGTCGGGTCTATAAAAGGAGCCCTCCCCAGCCTCTCTTCTCCACACCATTCCACTTCCCTCACCTCTCTGAACCTCACCCACCTCTAGCCGGAGCAAGGCGAGCTCTACCTTGCCGGAATTGGAGCTGGAGCAGCCGCGACAGGAGGAGAAGGGCGTCGTTGATTGCGACCACCCCAAGCTCCGCCACAACCACGCCTCGCCTCGCCGTCGTCTTCCACTTTGTTTTCCCGCCTCACCGACCCCGCTGGATCCCTGGTACGCCCCCAGCAGACCCCCACCGAGCCGCTAGGGTTCGAGCTCGCCAGCGACCTGTTCGTCGTTGATGACGACCCTCAGCCGTAGATCTGCCTTCTAATCCTACGGCCCACAGCGCGCGTACCATTTCGCGTGTTAAGTGCCGCTGACAAGCGAGACCCCCTGTCAGCTGAGCCCCGCGCCATGGAGCGCCACTGGGCCGGCCCAAGTCGTTTCCCGCGCTAGCCCACACATTCAAATCTAGATTTTCTTTTTAGTTAAATCTAGTTTCTGTCCACTATTTTAAAATTCAATTCTGGCAGTTTTACAAATCCAAATAGCATGAAACTAATTTTTCCTGAAAGGTATTAAGATGATCTATCCAAGCCCGTTGGATTTAATTTAATTAGAGTTATAGATCTCTACTAATAAAAATAACAAGACAGAAGCATTTACAACTTGCAACATTTTTATAAAATCAACCAAGTTAGATTTTGAGTTGATTCCAACTCTCAAAAATCACATTTCATGATATCTACCTAAATATGTAATAATATTAAGGTTTACATGCAGTGACTTTGGACTAGTACCAAAATAATGCTATATAGGCATTTCTAGTCACTTTAAATCATTAAATAATGAACTTAAACCAAAGTAATGTTGATCCAACCTTTAAATCTCATTCCCACATGTTAGAATATGTGGTGAGGACATGTGTCCACATGATCCCATATTTTGGTGGTGAATATTAAATTTTAGTTAAGTTTTCAATGAGTAGAGATTACTTTTCTAAAATAAAAGGGATGAAACTATGGAATTAAACTTGTGATGTTTGTGATGATAATAGATCATCAAATGTGTGTCTTAGAATGCTACTTAGCTTAGTTAAGTATTGTTTGGTGATTGTGCACTCCGTATGTATTTATAGACGATAGTACCGACCAAGCTTTCGAGGAGGAGGAGTTCTACCAAGAAGAAGAAGAAGAAGAAGAAGAAAACTTCAACCACTGCACCAACCAAGGAAAGCTACTATTAGCAAGCTAGCACTTTTAAGTGCAAGCTACCATTAATAGTGCAAGCTAACACTTGCAAGTTTAGTGCTCAGCAAATTAGAATCAAACTAGATTGTTTAGCAAAGATGCCTTAAGCATGCTTTGATCACACTCCCTTTTAACTATTAGTACCCCAAGTCTTAGTTACAAGTTTTACCCCTCTTAGGTTATACAAAGTTCTTTACTTAGTTTGAAGGTAGCATAAAAAGTATAAAACTTGACCTATTTAGAACCCTTTAGATGTCATTCTATGGCATGAGATTGAACCCATCTTTTGCACCTTAGTGAACACTCTTAACTTAGTAGTTTAGAGTAGAATCAAAAACTTGAGTCATTTTAGATGGGAACACTTGGTGAAAATGAATTATGAAAACCTTGGAATGATGAGTCATTCTATTGAGATGTTTTGGACATGTGTTGAGAAACACAAATGGTTGATGATGATGAAAATGTTGAGGCATGAGCCTTAACCCTTTAATAAAACTGATGGTTGGATTCGGATGCGATACCATTCCAAATTTACCGTACAACCACATTACCTGAATTGGGTAAGGCTTAGCTGGAAATTTATATGCATTAGTATTAGTTCCCTCACGGGAGAGGTCTGAGCTGAGGCTACCTCTCATGATGTCCACCTATGCAGTGCCCAAGATGACTGGTGGTCATGGTTGGGAGGCCATACTCATAGGAGAGGTGCTTATACTAGGGTGTGTAAAGGGAAGGTTAAATTTGATTATCTGCATATGAAGTATGATGATTCAGGGTATCCCTGACAGATGTATCGAATCTTGTGGTGAAAGTGTACCACCTCTGCAGAGTGTCAAACTATTCGAATAGCCGCATCCGCGGTTATGGACAGTTGGAATGGCCATACTGTTTCGTTGTCAGATGTTTTCTAAATACTTTGAAAAGAATGATGAATCTTGACTTGACCACAACAGGGTTGTGTTTATGACAATTGCTTCCCAACTTAAGTGATTCTAGAGTTTTACTTTATCTTTCTTTGCTTCAGAACTCAGCTTAGGTTTCAAACTTAACCTTATAGTTAAACATAGAGTTAGCACTTTAATCTAGATTCATAATACTTATTTGTGGTAGTTTGGGAGTACTTAAAGAGTACTCATGGCTTTTGTCCCTGGCTATTATCATGGCCAGACTATGAAGGAGACTATCAAGATGATGGCCAACAGGATGGCTATGATAACTAGGACTATCTGCCTTTGTCTGCATTGCCTGTGCCCGTGAAGATGGACCCCACCGCTACGCTATCTTTTATTTTTGCGTTGCTTGTTGTATTAAGACTGGATCATGAGATCCTTATTTGTGTAAGACCTTAAGTATGGTTTGTAATGGATGATGTACTGTGATATCCAATCCGTTATGTCTCGCAAAAATGGTAATCCTGGGATTGCGAGGTATGGCATAACGGGCATCTGGAATTAAAAATTAGGGTGTTGACAAGTTGGTATGAGAGCCATCCTGACCATAGGAGACCCTAGTTAGAATGGACGTCAAACAAAAACTTAGTTTCCAAACCAAAGTGAGTATTTATGAAAAAACTATCTCCTCTCTTACCCTTGTGGATTCTTTCTCAAAAGTTCATGTTCCTCAAAATTCTTCCACTACTACTTAAAATTTGACACACTTGATCACTTCACTAACTTCCTCATCCTTAATTCTTGTAGATTTTTTTGAGGTGAAACAGTAGGGAAAATCCCCACTGCAATTTTTTTTATATATGAGTATTTTACAAGGAAAAACGATCTAAGGTAGATCATAAACAATTACAACTAACTTGTTCTAAAATGAGACAATCTATTCTATCCCTGGTCTAATTGCTGATTGAGCCAGGCTTTGAATTTCTCTTTGTATTTTCCTTTGATTCTGAATTGTATCCATCTCATTTCTTGGTAGAAAATTGCTTTCCATCTATCAAAAGTGGGTCTTTTGTCATTAAAAATCTTCTCATTTCTGCATATCCAGATACCCCAGGAAGTCAGGATAATGATCTCCATTGCAAAAGGTAGATGTAACTTTTCTTTGATGTTTGAAATAGCTTCTAATCCTGTTAGATTTGCAGTTCTGTTTCTGGAAATATGATCCCAACATTTTTTTGCAAATGGACAATCCCAGAAAAGATAATTTGCTGATTCTTCTGAGATGCAATTGGAAGTAACACAATTGTAATCAGGAATGTTGAAATTCTTTCTCATCAGTAGATTTCTTGTATTCAATCTGTCTAGTAATAAAAGCTAGAAAAAGAACTTGTGTTTATTTTGATAGGAGGTTGCCCAAACCCAAGAAAAGGGAGGAGGTGATGGTGAGTATCCAATCATGGCTGAGTAGGCCTTCTTAACTTCAAATTTATCTGATCCCCAAATATAGTTCCAATTATCATGGGTGTCCTCCTAAGTGTCATGCGTGAATTCCTGGCATCTTTCTTCCATGACTAAAAACTCAGAGAATGCTTGTTGAGAGAGAGGTAGGTGGAAGTTATCTTCAAGAAATTCAGCATGAAGGAAGTCATGAACACTGGTGTTTGTGGACTTAGCATAGGACAGAAGGTGAGGGAATTTATTCATTAATCACTCATCTTGCCAAAGGTCAGTCCAGAAATAAGCAGATCTGCCTGATTTCAAATTGCATTTAGCCATGCCTTTAAAGTTATCAATTAATTTGATATGTGACTTCCACCAGAAAGATCCTTCCATGCTTTTTCCAGGTAGTTTTCCATTTTTATAATAAGTCTCCCATATGAGATGTACCCATGGTATGTCCTGGTGGTTATAGAATTTGTCCAAATTTTTCAGAAGGAGTGCATTATTTTGAATCTATAGGTTTAGTACCCCTAAACCCCCTTGATTTTTAGGGCGGCAGATTTTGTCCCATGATACAAGTGCTTGTCCTTTTGCTTGCACATCTTCAGTCTTCTTTCTCCATAGACAATATCTCATATATTTAATAATTTGATCCTTGATGGCTATTGGCATCTCTAAACAGCTCATATAATATAGAGGAAGTGAGGAGAGAACAGATTTGACCAGCTGCAATTTTCCTCCATAATTCAAGAAATCAGCAGTTCCACATAATCTTTTTTCCACTCTCTGAACAAAGGGAAGAAAGTGCTCCATGGATGGCTTTGTAATGCTTAGTAGAAGCCCAAGGTAAGTAAATGGGAGGCAGCCAGTTTGACAGTTGATTGTCATAGCAAAATGCATAAGTCTATCATTACATGTGTTTATTGGCATCATGCTAGATTTCAGGTAGTTGACTTTGAGTCCAGTGGAAATTGCAAATATTTGAAGAAGTGCTTTCAAGCATAATAATTGAGATGCATCAACTTTAAGTATCACCAATGTGTCATCAGCATATTGAATAACAGGGAAGTCAATGTTGGGTGGCCCCATAATAGGTGGAGTTAGAAGATTCATATGCATGGCCTTGTTTAGAACTGATTGCAGGAGGTCAGCAGTAAGGAAAAATAGTAATGGTGAAAGTGGGTCTCCTTGCCTAACACCTCTTCTGTAGTAGAACTTTTTACCAGGCACACCATTAAGAAGAATTTTAGAAGTTCCAGATTCAAAGATCATTTCAATCCACCTAATCCATTTTCTCCCAAATCCTCTAGCTTTAAGGATATTTATGATGGCAGAGTGGTCTACTGTATCAAAAGCCTTCTCAAAATCAAGTTTGAGAATTAAAATTTCCTCCTTTGACTTGTGGCATTGGAATAAGTATTCAAAAGCCCAACCAATGCAATCTTGAATAGATCTGTTGTTGAGAAATCCATATTGGTTTTTATGTACCAATTTCAGAATAATAGATTGCAGTCTATTTGCAAGAAGTTTGGTAAGTATTTTGAATATATAGTTCAATAAGGAGATTGGTCTGAAATCAGCCGATGATGATGGGCAAGTGACTTTAGGTATGAGAGTAATGTAAGAAGAGTTGATGCTCTCAAGGGATACTTTCTCATTGAAGAACTCATGTATTTGTAATTTGATATCATATCCAATGATAGACCAGCAATTTTTGATAAATTCATTATTAAAACCATCAGGACCAGGTGACTTGTCATTTGGTAGATCAGTGATAACCTCCTCAATTTCCTTGTCAAGAAAAGGTTTTTCAAGTGAATTCTTCATCTCATCAGTCATTCCATTTCCATAGAAATCTGCAAGGTTATAGTGCATCTCAGTTTTGGCTGATGTACCCATTCTTGTCCTGAAGTCATTCCAAAGGATATCAGCCTTGTCATAGTGATTTATGAATTCCTGTCCAGATTCATTCTTGATCATCGATATATAGTTGTGTCTGTAACTGATGGTAGCTTTGGAATGGAAGAACTTAGTGTTTTCATCCCCAAGTTTTACCCATTTAATTTTCCCTCTTTGTTTCCAATAGGTGTTTTGGTTCTGAAGAAGAGAGATAATATGGGATTTCAGGATATCTCTGAGGTGCCATTCATGTATGGTTAATGTTCTAGATTCTTCAAGTAGGTCCAGGAGATCAATGGTGTCATTCACCTTAGCAATCTGGTTCTTTAAGCAAGGTAATTGTTTTTCCCAAATCTTGATGCCTCTCCTCACATTTTTCAACTTGGCACAAATTCTTTTTGCCATGTCTTGATAATTTACAGGTATATTCCAAGCATTTTGTACAATCATCTTAAAATCAGAATGATGAAGCCAGTAATTTTCAAATCTAAAGATTTGTGCCTTGGGGATTGTAGTTCCAATGGATATGACACAGGGAAGATGATCAGAAGTAGGTTTGGATAGTGGAGTAACCATAGTGTATGGGTATTTGGTTGTCCAAGAACTAGATGTAAAAAACCAATCCAATCTTTCCAGGAGTGGATCTTTTTGCATGTTACTCCATATGAATTTTCTACCCTTTAGTGGCAACTCAATAAGGCCCAGGTTGCAGATAGCATCGTTGAAGAGCATAGTTTGATTAACATCTCCCCCACTTTTATTTCTATCAGTGAGACTTCTGATAAGGTTAAAATCACCTAACACTAGCCAATCCATACTATCAGGCATAGTGATGTTTGAAAACCAGTCTAAGAAATCCATCTTTCTATCATTTTGACATGGACCATAGATATTAGTAAGAGTCCAGGAATCATCTGATAATTGAGAGGTGAATGTGACAGAAGTTGAGAAATCATTTTGAAAAGCCCTGGTACCATTAAATAATGTACTATTCCAGATGGTAATAATTCCTCCAGATGCACCAATTGATGGTAAGAAATCAAAGCTATCAAACTTGTTTGGACAGATTTTTTTTAAATAATTGATATCAAAGTTTTCTCTCTTGGTTTTTTGGAGACAAATAATGTCACATTCAGATTCCATGATCTTGCTTTTTAGTGCCAACCATTTTTTTCTCAGAGTTAATTCCTCTGAGGTTCCAGTTCAGAATCTTCCAGTTTCTGTTGTTACTCATTTAAAAACCAATTGGGTGAGCATTGGGGTGACACAAAATTTGTAGTCACACAAACAAGACTGAACATATCATAGGATACTGAATTCATAAATATGTCCAACAGCAAATAGTTCTGCAACAACTCATAACAGACATGAAAAATAACTGGTCAAGTCACAAAAGGATAGATTTTTGTAATCATTAACCACATTATTTAGGTGCTTTCTTCTTAGACTGTTGTCCACAAGATTCAGCAGCACCTCCTTTGTTCTTGTTTGGAAGGTATTGTTCTAGACCATTCTTCTTCGGTCCAGGCTTTCCAGGTGGCTTGATGATCAATTCATTGATCCTTCCCTTCTTCAGCAACCTTTTCTCAAGTTCACCCTCCTTAACCTTGCAAAATGAATCAGCAAGGTTCTTAACAACCTTATTACTGAGACAAGGTGGAGCGGCATTGCAAGAGAGACAATTATGATCAGAGCAATTCATATGGCTTTTAAAACCCCCATTTAGTTCCACAATTCTGGGGCTCCTTCTCACCTCAGATTCCACCAATGGTTCTTTACCCCTCCTCCTCTTTGCAGGAGCATTTGGCACCATCATGCTTGATGGGGAATCATTCAGACAATGGGGAGGAATCTGTCCAACACATTCATCAGGTATAATGAAGGTGAAAGTAGATTCCTCAGTAATTGGTTCCTTAATAATCTCCCATAGTGGAGATGTGAGAAAATGTCTAGCCCAACTGAATTTCTCAGGAGTGATGAGCATTAGAGTGATAAAATTAAACCAACTTACAGGAATGTCACATTGCAGTTTGCCTTTGTCAGGTGAGGGATTCATGTGTGGAGCAAAGAATCTGTCCCATAGTTCAAGACCTTGCTTTGAGAAAGAATTCCTAGCAGAAAGCATCTCAGATGTATTGACAAAAGGAATAATGGCCATTCCAACTTGAAGGTGTGCCTCATTTGGAGAGAGGAGATTATTGTCCTCCATCATCCAGTCATCCTGCATGTTACCCTCATCATCTTGGATGGTGTCCTCATCCTCATCTTAGTAATTCTGCAGAATGTTAAGCAGTCCTTCTCCCATGCCCACATCCAGATTAGCATCAGCAATATTTTGTTCCACTTATATATCCACAGCTCCATGGACAGATGCCCTGTCACTATCAGATGAAAGATTTGCAACAGGGATAGATCCAGTAACAGCACTGTCAGCCTCCTGAGGTGGCAAATTCTGGTTGTCAATGGGAATGTCAACTCCTTCAGCAAAAATAGGTCCTTGGACAGCATTCCAGTTGCCCCAGCCAACATTATTCTGAGGGGCAGGTTCAATCCATTGATCCCACCCACCAATGTCTCCTTCAGGTGGTGCAGGAGGAGGTGGAGAAGGGGGTCCAAAAATGGGTCCCACCACAGGTAAAGGGTGTGGGTCAGCACCATCATCAGGTAGTGGGTCCTCATCAGGTGGGCCCCCCCAGGAGATTGCTGTGCAAAATTTCCACAGAAAAGGTCCATGATTGAGTGTCCACGAGGTCCCCAATGGTGAATCTAACACTTTTAGGAACATATAAGAGGTCAGTAACTCTAAGCTTAGCAATGATCCTGCCCTTGTGCTCAGGGTCCCTCTCCTAGAGCAGAACTTTACCAATATTAGAGAAAATAGCATTCAGGTCGTCATGATGCCAGCGATCAAGTGGAGGACCCAGTAGCATAACCCAACATTCATTGTTGAACTGAGTCCTACGCCAGTTGATTCCTTCATTATGCCTATCAAATGAAATAACAACATCTTGGAAGGGAATATGACCCGCAGCAATTAACCCGTCACGGTCATTGACATTTGCAAATTGAACATATGCAGAACCAAATGGGCAATCTTGAATATCACGAAATTCAACATGTGCATCATTGATAAAGAAATCTTGCAACACATCCCTGATATTACCAAAAGGCACTGGATCGGGAGGAACGGGATGGATGTGCACAATGGCATACTGTTCATGTGCCCTTGGTCGGCGAGGAACCACCACCCTTTTGACCTGATTCCTGCCAGCCACCTACATAATCTCGAAGCCATGGGGAAGAAATGGTTGAGGGTCAAGTGGAATGTTGGCCATTGCGTCGGTGCTTGTCGCCAGCGACGAGCGGAGCAAGGCAGTTGGGGTTTCTCTAGGCGAGGGAGTTGAGGAGACAGGGGTTTCGGCCAAATTAATTTTTTGGGCAAGAATAAAATCCTTAAGACAATCGTACACCCTGGGCCGCGAAACTTGCGGCGTGACATGGGCCTTGAACCAATGCAGGTAAGATTTGTCGGGCCAGGGACAAGAAGGGAAAGTAGGGAATTTCAAAAATGGTAGTAGACCAGGCAAATTAATTGTAGAAGATTTGTTGACTGCAGTTGATTTCGCCTCCTTAATACCATTACCGTTGATCACAATTTCCGCAAATGATGTACCCGGTACTACACGAGTAATGTCACCTTTATTTTGACCGTTATTGCATGGGGCAGGTGACGTCAAAGAACCAATACGATCAAAAACAGATGATTTATTTTTTCTTTTGTATGAAACAAAAGTCCAATCCTTGTCCAATTCTTTGTAATATTCTTTCTCTTCAGATTTCCAATTTGGGCCTCCATCACCCAAAGTTTGATCTTCAAGATGAACGACTCATCAGAGAAAGAACCAGAATTATATATTTCAAATCCCACAGCTCGTGATGCAACCGAGAATCTAAAGGTTCTGTCTTGGAGTATTTTGACTTTAAATTTTGATGCATGGCCCCCAAAACAAGCTTGAAGAACAATGCCAATAGTATGAATATCAATCTTAAAATTTGCACGACCAAATGAACCAACAAGGAAGAAAGGTCTTCTGCGAAATCCTTCTGAGAAATTGATGTGGTGTCCAATTTTTTTTGAACATATTATCCTCAAACTTCAGCCCTTTAGAAAAATTCACAGAAATACCGTTGTGTTTGGTTGATGAAGTGGGCACATCGAAGATCTGATCACCCACCACCACTCTTTTTATGACAAGATCCAAGATAATACCAGAGGAAACTTTCTCATTTTGAAGAAGGAATCTAGCATCAATAACCACCTTGTCACGATTTAGTAACACAACCCGCTTAGCAAGAGTATGCAGGACCAGAAAACCAGGAGCATTGTCCAAAACATCAGAAGGCAAGGTAGAGCTAGTAACATGCCACATAAGTTTCAAATCATCACTCTTGCACTCATGAACATGAGAAGTCCCAAGAAAAACATATGTTGGTGGCAAAATATCATTGATCCTTGCAAGGTGAGAGGGGAACCTCACCACAGAACCAATCATGAGAACCTCCCCATTTTCCAAACTTCTACCTTCCAGTGGTGAACCATTGGCATTGAGAATGACCAGCCAGCGATTGTCCGAGAGAATAAGTGATCCAACGAGGAACTTACCATCGGTGGAGCTTCCAGAATAGGTGATTTTCCAGCCACCACCAGATGAATCCAGTGAGTGAGAGCCCATGAGTATGTGTGCGACGGCGCCGGAGTGGCACCGGCGAGTGCCGGTGGGATGGGCCTCAGAGAGGCATGCCTCGGAAATCGTGCGGGTGGAGTAGTCTCCTCAACCAGCTTAATAATTCTTGTAGATGGAGACTCAGTTCAGCAAGTTTTACCAGTTGGGAAACGGAAGTCAGCTAATCTTTGAGAGGGATCTAGATTCACTGTCAGAGTTACTGGGACGCCCGCACCCGGAGTTTCTTGGAGCTCAACTTCCAGGACCCCCAGGACGAGACCTACAATGGCTAGTCACCGCAGATCTTAGAGGACGCATTGAAGCACCAACTTCTGGGAGAATTCAGTTCTCTGTGAGAGAGAACAACTGGCTAGATGGATTAGCCAGGGCAATGCATGAAGCTCTCGCACGTCTATGTGCCCTCAGCGTCAACAAGACCCAAGGAACCCATTTTGCCCACTATGCAAGACGTGATTTCATGGGAATGCCAATGGAGATGCCGGGCCACCCCGAGTTGAGGCGTCAAGTGGAGAACCTTGACTTCTTGCTTCACGATAGACAGCAGGAACTGGACAATGCTAGAGAGTTAGCCAACCATAACCGTGCCATTGCCGACCAGAAGGCCCAGACTTTCGCACTGCTTGTCCAAGGCCGTCAGTATCTTCTACGCCAGCGTGCCAAGAAGGATAGCACCATCGCCCGTCTTCGCAAGAAGGTGGCCGACCTCGAGAAGACCGTCAAGGAGCAGGAAGCTCAGCTTGCAGCAAAGGAAGAAGAAGGTGAGGCTGAAGACATCCAGGGAAACATGGACTCTTACCTCAGCAACGATGATGATTTTCTGGCGGAGGATGCCGTAGACTTCTACACTGATGATGAGGACTCCGACTTCATCGACGATGAGTAGAGGCACTAGAGCACTATCGTAGCATGAGATGTATCGATCTCACTGTATCTTAGTTTGCAGAATGGTTCTTCAAACCATCTGTTTTCCCTCTGATTGTTGTGGTGTGTGTTGTATCGTGCGCTTGCTTGCATGAATGAAAATGAAGTTAGTTGAAAAACCTGAGTCTAACTCAAAGTTTTAGCTTTGAAAACCCAAAACCCTGAACCTTAGAATTTCCCTCTTACCCCTATATCTCAATCTTCAGATGACTCGTGGAAACCAAGGAGGGAGCAGCTCGTCGCAAGACCCAATGCTGCAGATCTTGCAGAATCTCATCGCAGATCGTGAAGCAAGCAGGGCAGAACGCCAAGCCAACTTAGCAACACTTCAACAGATCGCCCAGATGGCTCTCAAGAACCAAGGGCATGGAAATCAAGATCACTAGGGATCCAAACTCAAAAACTTTCAGAACACCAATCCCCCAATCTTCAACCAATCTGAAAACCCATTAGATGCTGATGATTGGTTACAGACCATGGAAAACAACTTAGAGGTTGCCAGAGTTGATGAGAATGAGAAAATTCTCTTCGCCACCCACTATCTGGCAGGAGATGCAAGAGCTTGGTGGAATAGCATCCGCAATATGAACCATGGTCAAGTGATGACATGGGAAGCATTCAAAGTCAAGTTCAGCCGCACCCATGTGCCGCAGGGTCTAGTCAACAGAATGTGAGATGAGTTCCGTGAATTGAAGCAAGGAAGAATGACTGTGGTACAATACCGTGATAGATTCCTGTCACTTGCCAGATATGCACCTGATGAGATCAACACGGAGACCAAGAAGAAGGAGAGATTCTTGAACGGACTGCATGATGAGATGTAGACTGTCCTCGTCAACATCCGCTTCCAGGATCTCGAAGAGCTAGTCGACTCTGCCATCCAGATGGAAGGGAAGATTAACCAGGCAAACGACAACCGTAAGCGTCGTATGATGCAGCAGTCTAGATCCAACAGTCACCAGAAGTACCGTCCCAACCCTTCACCAGGATATGCACCAAGGAACAACCGACCCCCAAATTCTCGCCCAAGCTACCCCAACCGTAGCGGAGGCAATGTGAAGTCCGGAGGAAACAATCACAACTCCGGTAATGCCAACAATTTCAAACGTGCACCTCCCAAGAACCACAACAACAACAACAACACTGCACCCAGAACTGGCAACAATGTCGTACCTGTCGCAGTCAAGGACAAGTCCCAGATCACTTGTTTCGAGTGTGGAGTGAAAGTTCACTACTCCAATGAGTGTCCCAAGAAGACTGCAGCCAATGCCAATGTGAATGCCCCAGCTCAGCAACAGCGTCGTGTTCAACCAGGAAGGAGATTTGCCCCAGGGAACCCCCACAACCGCAACGGTCGTCTCTTCCACATGAATGCAGAAGAAGCCCAGGAAGCGCCAGA
Organism: Avena eriantha; assembly: GCA_910589775.1. NCBI lineage: Eukaryota > Viridiplantae > Streptophyta > Magnoliopsida > Poales > Poaceae > Avena > Avena eriantha. The sequence continues at coordinate 536,940,075 of OU342745.1, forward strand.
TGTAGTGTTGGGTATGTTTTCTATCAACTCAGTTTTAGCAAGAGTATTGTTTGATTCGAGAGCATCGCATTCATTTGTCATCGAAGAATTTGCATGCACTAGTAAGATTCGCCCAACCAACCTGAAGCATGTCATGATAGTTCAAATCACCGGTTCAACAACGAAAGCTAGAAAAAATTTCAAAGCTGTACCTATCAGAATACATGGGATAGATTTTTATGCCAACCTAATTGTACTTGGAACCAAAGGTTTGGAAGTAGTACTAGGTATGGACTGGATGTCAAGGCATAAAGGATTGATAGACTATGCTAACAAAGCCATCACCATGCCCAGTAGTTCTGGAGTCACAGTAGAGCATATCTCTGAAACCTTACCCCATCAATTCAAGTGCAACCAGAGTGTAGCCTTGCCCACCATAGACCAAGTCAGAGTAGTCTGTGAATACCCCGACGTATTCCTAGATGAATTGCCAGGTATGCCCCCGGATAGGGATATTGAGTTCATTATCGAACTAATCCCCGGAATCGGACCTATAGCCCAGAGACCCTATAGCATGAACCCCTCAGAGTTAGTGGAACTGAAGAAGCAGTTCGATGCTATGCTAGCAAAAGGTTTGATTAAACCAAGTGCATCGCCATGGAGATCACCAGTGTTATTCGTCGACAAGAAATATGGAGGCAACCGTCTGTGTACAGATTACAGAAAGTTGAATGATGTCACCATCAAGAACAAGTACCCCTTGCCAAAGATAGAGGATTTATTTGATCAGTTGACTGGAGCCCAGGTATTCTCAAAGATTGCTCTTAGGACTGGTTATCACCAACTTAAGATTCGTGCAACGGATATTCCAAAGACCTCCTTTACTACTCGCTATGGTTTATACGAGTATACGATTATGTCTTTTGGATTAACCAATGCCCCCGCTTATTTCATGAATCCCATGAATAAGATCTTTATGAATTTCCTAGATAAGTTTGTAGTTGTGTTTATCGACGACATCCTTATCTACTCCAAGTCAGAAGAAGAGCATGAGCAACATCTGAGAGTTATCCTAGAAACCCTGAGAGAGCATCAGTTATATGCCAAGTTCAGCAAGTGTGAGTTTTGGCTGAAGGAAGTAGGATTCCTAGGACATATTGTGTCTGCCGGAGGAGTCTCTGTTGACCCCGCCAAGATCAAAGATGTCGAAGAATGGGAAGCCCCAACCACTCAAACCCAAGTCTGTGCATTTCTCAGATTAGCGGGATATTACCGCAAGTTTGTAGAAGGATTCTCGAGCATCGCCCGACCAATGACCCAATTCTTGAAAAAGGACAAGAAGTTTGAATGGACAGACAAGTGTGAAGCCAGTTTCCAGGAGCTGAAGAAGAGATTGATATCAGCCCCAATATTGGTCATGCCCGACATCAAGAAGCCCTTTGATGTGTATTGCGACACATCCAAGATTGGTCTAGGATGTGTATTGATGCAAGAAGGCAAAGTCATCACGTACCTGTCTCGACAACTGAAGCAGCATGAGCAGAACTATCCGACCCATGATCTTGAGCTAGCAGCTGTAGTTCTAGCATTGAAGACATGGCGTCATTATTTGATGGGTAATCGCTATGAGATTTACTCAGATCATAAAAGCTTGAAGTATATCTTCACTCAGAAGGAGCTGAATATGAGGCAAAGAAGATGGATAGATTTAATCAAGGATTATGACCTTGACATTCACTATCACCCCGGCAAAGCCAATGTGGTAGCGGATGCTCTTAGCAGATTGCGTGTAGGCTTAACACCATGATCAAGGAGAAGCAACCAAGTTTGTATGAAGAGTTGGAGCAGTTCAGGACTGAATTAGTTAGCAAAGGATTTCTAGCTAGCATTGAACTTCAACCCACGTTGATTAGCCAAATCAAGGAAGCCCAGAAGGTAAATGAGAGTATCGACGGAATCAAACATCGTATCGGTACAGGAAAGGTACCTGGATTCACCGAAGACGAAGAAGGAGTACTGTGGTACAAAGGACATATCTGTGTTCCAACAGATTCAGAGCTAAAGGAGGTTATCATGAAGGAAGCTCATGATACTCTTTATTCTATCCACCCCGGAGGAACAAAGATGTATCAGGATTTGAAAGAGCAATTTTGGTGGCACAAGATGAAGAGAGAGATCGGAAGCTACATCGCCAAATGTGACATCTGTCAAAGAGTCGAAGCAGAACGTCAGAGACTTGCAGGACTATTGCAACCATTGCAGATTCCGGAATAGAAGTGGGATTCCGTTGGAATGGACTTTATCACCGGTTTACCTACTTCTAGTAGGGGAAATGACTCAATTTGGGTCATAGTTGATAGACTGTCCAAGGTAGCCCACTTTATACCTATCAAGACCACTTACCAGAGTGCAAAGTTAGCAGAGCTGTACATTGCTAGGATTGTTAGTCTGCATGGAACCCCCAAGACCATAGTATCAGATCGAGGAACCCAGTTTACCTCAAGATTTTGGCAGAAAGTCCAAGAAGGACTAGGAACCAAGTTGAACTTCAGCACAACATATCATCCGCAAACAGATGGACAGACTGAGAGAGTCAACCAGATCCTAGAGGATATGCTTAGAGCTTGTGTGTTAGAATACAGATCGAAATGGGAAGACTGCCTGCCTTTCGCAGAATTCTCATATAACAACAGTTATCAAGCTAGTTTGCAGATGGCACCATTTGAGTTCCTATACGGAAGAAAATGTCGTACCCCTTTGAATTGGTCGCAAGTAGGAGAGAGTCAGATTTTCGGACCCGACATTCTCCACGAAGCAGAAGAGAAAGTTCACAAAGTCCGTGAGCACCTCAAGACAGCCTAGTCCCGACAAAAGAGTTATGCAAGAGAAGGAGAGACCTGACTTTCAATGTCGGAGATTTTGTATATCTCAAGGTTTCACTTTTGAAAGGAACTCAACGCTTTAGTCTGAAGGGAAAGTTAGCCCCCAGATATATCGGACCTTTCAAGATTCTGAACTGTCGAGGAGAAGTATCATATCAGCTGGAACTACCTGAAGAGATGTCAGCCATCCACAATGTGTTCCATATCTTGTTACTTCGCAAATGTCTGGAAGTGCCTGAGAAGACTGAAGTTTTCAAGAACATCGATCACCGAGCTGTGGAAATCAACAATGATCTAACTTATCGGGAAGTACCCATCCGTATCTTAGAAGAAGCTTATAGAACCACCAGGACCAGGAGTATCAAGTTTCTCAAGATTCAGTGGAGCAACCATACCGAGGAGGAAGCTACTTGGGAGCGAGAAGATTACATTAGGACATAGTTCCCAAATCTCTTTAGTTCCTAGTTTTCTTTGTAAATCTCGGGACGAGATTTTTTTTTTAGGGGGGAAGGTTTGTAACATCCCAAAACTTCAATCCAAGCTTATCAAGATCAAATCAATCAAAAATGGGGTTAACAAAAACTTTTCCAAATTTAAAATGAAAGGATTCATACATGCGTGCATTTAAAATAGGAGTTGTTTGAATTGCCATGATTAAGTGATCCAATGCTTGTAAAATGTTTCTTAGGTGATTTAAACATCATCTACATCATTCCCAAACTTTTCCTAAAGAAAATCAAATCAGAAAGAATTAAAAAGGAGGAATGGTCATTTTGGCCAATTTCACTCTCATGCCTACTTTGGCTATTCCTAGCACTCATTTCTTAACAGAAACCATTATTGTTCTTGCACCCCTTGCTAGTACACATAATGAGGTACCAAGGCCCACCTTTGGATCTGCTAAAAACATTATGTTACTTATTTTAAATTGCATTTAAAAATTGAATCTAATGCATATGCATGGATCACCCCTATTTCAAAACCCATCTTTTTGAGCTCCACTTTCAAAACCCTTGCAACCAGAGACTACCTAGCACTAGTGGAGAATACTCAAAAATTTTGAAACCAAAATTCAAAACTTTCTTTCATGCGGCCATTTAATCAAACACTTAGTAGGCAGGTTTAAACCTAAATCATAGCTCACTATTTTGAACAGGGTTTTGCCCCCATTTGATCACCATTTATCTCCTCTGTCCCCTCCTAGTTTAACCAGGCCCTTAAAACCCCTCTCCCTTGTCCCTAGCCCCCAGGCCATGCCATGCCGAGCCATGCCGAGCCGGCCAAACCTTGCCTCACTGCAGCAGACCACTCTCTCTTCCCTCGCCATGTCTAGGAGGTAGCCAGGAGCTCACCGCCACCCCCTGTCCCTTGCCTGAGCCCAGGAGTGCAGTGGACCACCGAGGACAAACCGCGCTCAGTGCCACCGCACGATGCCAGTGCCGCCCGCAGAGCGCGCTTGGTCCCCGCTCGCCCAGGCCGCCTCTTGGCCGCAGACCGCGCCCGCCGCTCCGCCTCGACCTGGAGAGCACCCTAGACACCCCCGCTGGCCGCCCAACGCCTCACAGCCACCGCTCGCCGTGGACACCGCCGCCTCTGCCGCGCAGAGCGCCACCTCGCCTAGACCGCGTGCCACCGCCCATACGGCTGCATTCAATGCCTAGAGCACCGCCAGGTAACCACACGTCGATCGCCACCCGCAGCCATGCCTCTACCCCGCCGTAGCCATGTCGCCACCGTCGCCTGCCCATCCCGCTCGGTCTCACCGTCGGGCCTATAAAAGGAGCCCTCCCCAGCCTCTCTTCTCCACACTAGTCCACTCCCCTCACCTCTCTGAACCTCACCCACCTCTAGCCGGAGCAAGGCGAGCTCTGCCTCGCCGGAATTGGAGCCGCGGCAGGAGGAGAAGGGCGTCGTTGATTGCGACCACCCCAAGCTCTGCCGCAACCGCGCCTCACCTCGCCATCGTCTTCCACTTTGTTTGCCCGCCTCGCCGACCCCGCTGGAGCCCTGGTATGCCCCCAGCAGACCCCCACCGAGCCGCTAGGGTTCAAGCTCGCCGACGACCCGTTCGTCATCGACGACGACCCTCAGCCGTAGATCTACCTTCTAATCCTACGGCCCACAGCGCGCGTACCGTTTCGCGTGTTAAGTGCCGCTGACAAGCGGGACCCCCTGTTAGCTGAGCCCCGCGCTGCGCAGCGCCACTGGGCCGGCCCAAGTCGTTTCCCGCGCTAGCCCACACATTCAAATCTGGATTTTTCTTTTTAGTTAAATCTAGTTTCTGTCCACTATTTTAAAATTCAATTCTGGGAGTTTTACAAATCCAAATAGTATGAAACTAATTTTGCCTGAAAGGTATTAAGATGATCTATCCAAGCCTGTTGGATTTAATTTAATTAGAATTATAGATCTCTCCTAATAAAAATAACAAGACAGAAGCATTTGCAACTTGCAACATTTTTATAAAATCAATCAAGTTAGATTTTGAGTTGATTCCAACTCTCAAAAATCACATTTCATGATATCTACCTAAATATGTAATAATATTAAGGTTTACATGCAGTGACTTTGGACTAGTACCAAAATAATGCTATATAGGCATTTCTAGTCACTTTAAATCATTAAATAATGAACTTAAACCAAAGTAATGTTGATCCAACCTTTAAATCTCATTCCCACATGTTAGAATATGTGGTGAGGACATGTGTCCACATGATCCCATATTTTGGTGGTGAATATTAAATTTTAGTTAAGTTTTCAATGAGTAGAGATTACTTTTCTAAAATAAAAGGGATGAAACTATGGAATTAAACTTGTGATGTTTGTGATGATAATAGATCATCAAATGTGTGTCTTAGAATGCTACTTAGCTTAGTTAAGTATTGTTTGGTGATTGTGCACTCCGTATGTATTTATAGACGATAGTACCGACCAAGCTTTCGAGGAGGAGGAGTTCTACCAAGAAGAAGAAGAAGAAGAAGAAGAAGAAGAAGAAGAAGAAGAAAACTTCAACCACTGCACCAACCAAGGAAAGCTACTATTAGCAAGCTAGCACTTTTAAGTGCAAGCTACCATTAATAGTGCAAGCTAACACTTGCAAGTTTAGTGCTCAGCAAATTAGAATCAAACTAGATGGTTTAGCAAAGATGCCTTAAGCATGCTTTGATCACACTCCCTTTTAAATATTAGTACCCCAAGTCTTAGTTACAAGTTTTACCCCTCTTAGGTTATACAAAGTTCTTTACTTAGTTTGAAGGTAGCATAAAAAGTATAAAACTTGACCTATTTAGAACCCTTTAGATGTCATTCTATGGCATGAGATTGAACCCATCTTTTGCACCTTAGTGAACACTCTTAACTTAGTAGTTTAGAGTAGAATCAAAAACTTGAGTCATTTTAGATGGGAACACTTGGTGAAAATGAATTATGAAAACCTTAGAATGATGAGTCATTCTATTGAGATGTTGTGGACATGTGTTGAGAAACACAAATGGTTGATGATGATGAAAATGTTGAGGCATGAGCCTTAACCCTTTAATAAAACTAATGGTTGGATTCGGATGCGATACCATTCTAAATTTACCGTACAACCACATTACCTGAATTGGGTAAGGCTTAGCTGGAAATTTATATGCATTAGTATTAGTTCCCTCACGGGAGAGGTCTGAGGTGAGGCTACCTCTCATGATGTCCACCTATGCAGTGCCCAAGATGACTGGTGGTCATGGTTGGGAGGCCATACTCATAGGAGAGGTGCTTATACTAGGGTGTGTAAAGGGAAGGTTATATTTGATTATCTGCATACTAAGTATGATGATTCAAGGTTATCCCTGACAGATGTATCGAATCTTGTGGTGAAAGTGTACCACCTCTGCAGAGTGTCAAACTATTCGAATAGCCGCATCCGCGGTTATGGACAGTTGGAATGGCTATACTGTTTCGTTGTCAGATGTTTTCTAAATACTTTGAAAAGAATGATGAATCTTGACTTGACCACAACAGGGTTGTGTTTATGACAATAGCTTCCCAACTTAAGTGATTCTAGAGTTTTACTTTATCTTTCTTTTCTTCAGAACTCAGCTTAGGTTTCAAACTTAACCTTATAGTTAAACATTGAGTTAGCACTTTAATCTAGATTCATAATACTCATTAGTGGTAGTTTGCGAGTACTTAAAGAGTACTCATAGATTTTGTCCCTGGCTATTATCATGGCCAGACTATGAAGGAGACTATCAAGATGATGGCCAACAGGATGGCTATGATAACTAGGACTATCTGCCTTCATCTAAATTGCCTGTGCCCCTAAAGATGGACCCCACCGCTACGCTATCTTTTATTTTTCTGGTGCTTGTTGTATTAAGACTGGATCATGAGATCCTTATTTGTCTAAGACCTTAAGTATGGTTTGTAATGGATGATGTACTGTGATATCCAATCTGTTATGTCTCGCAAAAATGGTAATCCTGGGATTGTGAGGTATGGCATAACGAGCATCTAGAATTAAAAATTCGGGTGTTGACAGTTACTAGCATTAAAGGTTCTCACGATCACATAAGTCATCGTTGAATGTGCAGGAGTCAGTATGGATCTCCAGGTCCCGCTTCTGATTATTGATCTGAGAGGAGTCTCAATCATGTCTGCATTATTCGCGAACCGTAGGGTGACACACTTAAGGGTTGCTGGACACCATTTTGGAGCACATATGTTTCAGACAAAAGGATTGCAAAGCGCAAGAATTGTTTCGATGGAAACCAGAATTGTTTCGGGTGAAATTGCAGAAAGTGGTTCTGCATGTGATATTGAAATGTTGCAAGGGTTTTATGTGAATGTTTGTTAATTAAAGTAATTAACAAAATTCTGAATAAAATAAATAAAATAGTTTTATTAATTGAGAGTTGCATTAAATTTGGTGGAAATTTAATGCATGTGAGTGGAATTTTGGGTGGAGTCAAAATTGATGTGAGTGGAGCTTCCACCACATGAATGAGGAAGAGGTGGGGGCACCCTCCTTGGCTGCCGGCCATCGTAGGGGAGGAGCCCCCTCTCCTATAAAAGGCCCCCTCTCCTCCCTCACAAAACACACCTCCTCGTGAAGGATCTCTCTCCCCCTCTAGATATATTCCCCCATGGTCTCGGATTAGCGAGATACATGTTCCCGGTGGCCTTGCGTCTGGAAGGAGTTGCTGCTTCCGCTGATTCACTGGAGCGAGGAGGTGGAGGTTGTCCAGTGGCTTGAACATGTGTGCGAGGATGGATGCGCTGCTGATTTGCGGCGCTAGGACTTCCACACGATCTTGAGATCAGCAAGCGTATGACTACATCATCCACGAGTTCCAACTCGTTAACAAAACTCTGTTGTCTTCGAGGGTAAGTTCTCCATGGATGTATATCCACCCATTGCTCTGTATCTAGTAGATTGATCTTGGCGTATAGTTCTCATCGTAGGAAATTTTTTGTTTTCTATGCTGTGAACCCAACAATAGTTGGTCGTTAAACTCTCAGTACATATGAAAGAAAAATTGTCGATGGCAAAAATATCTATACGACCGGAACTATACGGCCAGAATTTTTATTCTCATGGTATAGTTGGTTGTTAAACTCTCTGTATGCATCAAAAAAATATGCTTCTTCAAAAATTATTTCTTATCATGTAACTTAGTGATATACCTTGTTTTGACAGTAAAATAACAACTTAAATTTTTGACCAACATTAACATGTATAGGATGAGATTTAGGTACAACTGAGTTGTGCAACACATATTAACAATAAATTCTACCTATTGAAAACTAAAACGAGATAACTCTAATAGCAAATCATGCAAAGAATAAAAATGCCAATGCAACATGAATGCATCTAGACTCAAGACATAAAATTAAGAAAGACACCTAATGACTTCTGGGTTGCCTCCCGGGAAGCTCTCTCTTTAAAGCCATAAAGATAGGCTAGGATGCTTCATACATTACCCACCTGGATCCCAAGGGATATCGACTCGAGGTGAGGTTGTACATACCAGCTTGGAGCATCTTGAAGTAGAGTTCGGTCGGAGTCGTACCCGCTTATGATGCATAGGCATCATGTAGATGAACAAGTTCTCGCTTTCAAGCGAGTTTTGATGCACCAAGCTTGGTGAACATGCCTCCCTGTATAGCTGCAATGAGAGGAAATGAGATTTATATAAAATTCTTAAATATTTAACTTGGTTACCTGTGTAGGCGAACACTTCATAGTATTCTTCCTTCATAGCAGAGAGTTCAGGACCCTGCATGTTAGATAGCGAGGTACTATCTCTAGTTCATTATTATTAATGCTCTCCATATGAGTGTCTAGGCACAAGGCCTCCATAGAACAATAATCAACAGTTTTAGCATCATAAAAATCATTACTAGAGTGAGAGTCATCACAAACAAAAATTGTAGTGTGTCTCTCTTTGTCAACCTCACCTTTTTGTTCCTCCTTTTCATCGACTAGTGTCTTAATAGAAATGATAGAATCAAAAGTAGGAGTTGAAGGTGTGAGTGGGTGAACAATCCGTTCTTCCTCCTCTTCCTTATGCTACTTTTCCTCTCCACTTAAATTATTTTCGCAAAAGAGGAATATGAGGTATACTAAATTAAAAACTCCACCAAGTGCTTCACTTTCAACATCAATACTTCCTAGTCTAAATACCATTTCAGATGCACCTTTGAAAAGAATGTATTCTAGTATTTCCAAACTAGCATAGGATGTATCTCTATTATAATTTGCTAGAGTAGGATTGTTGGAATACTTACATTGAAAATTAAGGTGATCATCTGTAATAAAAATTGTGCAATAAGATTCATCATTAGCATGCAACCATAATGAATGCATTTCCAATTGGTCCACCAATTTCCTTATCAGCTCATATCTAGCAACCAGGCTTGATGAACTTGAATCCTTTATCTCTTCCAATTCTTGTATTATATCTTGAACAAAATTTATCTCGGAAGACATGATTAGTAGCAATAGTTTTTATAAATTTTTGTTTTTGTAATTTTTTTATTGTTTTTCAATATAAAAGAAAGCAGTAAGATAATAGCAACAAACATAAATAAACTATGTGCGAGTAGGACGGTAATAACCAGACGCTTATCTCCCTAGCAACGGCGCCAATTTGATGACTGGATTCCTACACCAACAACAGGGTTATTGCAATACTTATAGCAGTAAATATTTAAGAGTTTGTCCCGGTGGGAGATTGGCGAACGGAAACAATAAGACCCCGCAGCCACGTTGTCAATGCGTCCATGTTTCGCACCCAACCCGTGCTTTGGAAATAGCATGTTCTATAAGTTACTAGAATAGTGATAATTGAGAGAGGTTTAAAATATCTAGTCACAAAGAACTTTTAACAAGAACAAAATAAACTAAGATGGAAAGTAAACAGGAATATGAACTGAATTAAAGAGATTGTAGTTATATGATTGAATGGAATGAGAGAGGGATTCTAGGTTTCAGTCTCACTAGTACTAGATGGGCAAATATATGTGTGATCTATAAGAGATTTCTCAAACAAATAAATGTTCCCCAATTAATTACCAGGTTGTCACACTGTGTGCACTATGCATGGTTCTCGCACGTCACCGCAAGGCAAAAGGCACTTCCGGACCAAAGGATCACATAAACTCATCTTAGATCACAATATATTCTAACTTAGCGCACTAGATCATACCTCAACCTAGAATTGAATCAATCACTCACACATGGATGAACAATAAAACATATATAAATATATAATGATATCACAACCGTGTTCAATCTTACAATTACTAAACACAAGAGAGAGAGAGGGATAGGGAGATGATGATGGAGATGGAGATCGATGCGTGGTGGTGGTGATGTCTTCCTTCTCCTCCCCTGTAACACCCTCGAATCGGCCCTATGCAAGTTTTAGCCCTTTCCGCCAAACCCGCATAGAAACGATTCAAGGACGCCCACTAGGCACTTGCATGCGGGTGGAAAACGAAGTAATAGCATTACACAACAGTCCTCGATGGGACCCACAAAACATAAATATATATACAACAGCGACTCAGCCAGTCAAGAATACAGATATACTATACAAAGATCCAAATCACCTTGAAACGATAGAGCGTCCGACTACGGACAAGATGCAAATGGGGCTAAGAGCCCTGAAGAATAACCAATGACGTCCATAGCCCTGCCCAGGCCAAGCCGGAAGGGTAACCCTGCTAACGACGTCGATCTCACACCTGCTAAAACAAAAGGGGTGCCGACAAAGGGCAAAGGAAAAAGAGGAGCGTCAGTACTGAGGCTAGTACATGGCGAGGCTAGAATTCGACGGTCCTCGCCTACACAGGTATGGTGGACTGAAGCGGCAGCGCAGTGGCACTAAACAACCTATAGAAACTCGATGCAACTGTCGGCTATGAGAGAGGGATAAGATAGACCTATTCGGGACCAACCTGATACTAACACCAATCATACCCATCCTGGTATTCCCCCTCGAAACCAATCGAGGAAGTCAAACCAAGGAACTCACACAGTTGGCAGTTTTATTCATTCCATTATAGTTGCAGCACTTACTAGTCAGACATAGATATCATGAGTCATCCTGATAGCATAAGTAGTGGGCAGTTTTAGTTAACCATTCAGTTGTAGTTGCAGTACTTACTAATCAGATACAATTAGCATGTGACATCCCAAACCCAGCAGTTGTTGGTACTTTTATTTCATTCTATTGGAGTTGTGATACTTACTAGGCAGATATAACATGACACGATACACACCAGTTCCACCAGTTTTTGGCACTTTTATTATCCATTCCATTGTAGTGAAACTGATTACTAGTCACATATTAAGTCAAATTTATAGCACTACTTTAGTTATGCTTGTCTATGATCGAGATACTGTGCTCCAAGTCGCCATAACCGCGGACACGGCTTTCAGAAAGATTTACCCTGCAGGGGTGCACAAATAGCAACACACACATGATCAACCTCGGAAAAACTAAATCAAAACCCAACGAGGCTTTCACGACAAAGCAATCACAGGATTCATAAAATATTTCAGGGGGCCACCCCACTAAGCTACCCGCAACGAAGTTGGCCGGCTCCGGAACGGACCTAGGGTTTGTGACGACGGCTGTAAACGACTGGGAACCCGAAAGTGTGACTAGGCTTGTCGATACCGTGAAAACGTGGCACGATCCAAAACAGTACAGGTGCTCCACGCACAATCTTAAATAAAGCAGTAAAGCATGGCATAAGTACATGATAGTAATAAAGCCCCAAACTAGTTTGTGGCCCCAAGAAATAAAAAATGAATCAAGCTCTGGCTAATGGGGATTCATAGAGTCTCCCGTATGTGGATAGTGCGAATAGTCAAGGAACAGGTATCAAGTACTCGGGGCCTACGGGACACAAGTGGACACACTACAAGAATTTCGGTGTATTGCAACAAAAAAGTTTGTCACAATAAGTACCAGATTATTGCAATAGGTGCCTATTGCCACGACATGACGTTCGTTGCCGGTCGTTGTGAGAGAACCTATCGCCACAAAAAACAAACATGGCAATAAAATATGCTATTGCAACAAGCATGTGTCGGGCTGCCACATTTTTTTCCGTGGCGTCATGCTCTTTGTTGCCACAATTCGGTTTGTGGCGATAACCTGCTGCAACAAATACCGAAACCGTGGCACTTGCTCATTCGTTGAGATAGACATTCGTGGAAATAACTTATCGCAACAACGCTTGTTTCATGGAATATATCTTTCCATGGCAATAGTCAATTGTGGCGTTAGCCTATGGCGACAACTCTTGGTTTTGTGGCACCAGTCTTTCGCCACGAAAGACTATGTATGTGGCACTAGCTTATGGCAACAACTCTTGTTTTTGTGGCATTACCCTTTCGCCACGAACAACCATATTCATGGCATTAGCTTATCGCAACAATTCTTAATACTGACTATTGCAATCGAAAGTAGATCGTGGCAATAGACTATTGCAACCAAAAAAAATTAAAAAAATACTGACATTCAAATACATGATTCAAACCATACGTGATCCATACATAGTTGGCATAGCAGATATCCAACAAAAATAACTTTAATATAATTTAGCAATCATTCAACATACTGAATAAGCCATCCTAATTAAGACTAATACGTCCGTGGAACAGAGTCTAGTCCGGTTACTTATTTTGTTCCTGCAATCAAGAAACAAAAAAATATTTAGCTCAAGTGTCTATAAGCTTTAGCAAAGGCAATACTTCAAAACTGGTAGTATAATAAGGAACAACGGATTACATTGCAAAAACATTTAAAAAATGGTGCGTACTACTGAAATGTATCCAGCAATCATGGATAGGCTAGGTACTACTATTTCTAATGAACACGGTTAAGACAACGCATCTAGAGTTTATGGCTATATAACATACACATCAAGTTATATTTCTAATGAACATCAGATCTAGACTCTAGAGTGTAATAACCAAACCATCATGTAGTGCGTACTACGAAAATAACATGGAAATGAGAAAAACATCATGGACTATTTGGCAGAAGACATCTAGTGATACTCACATAAACATCCTGGGAATCTTTGTTAGACCATGCTCCATTCTTCGTGTGGGTCAGTTCCCAAAGTGCAACACAATCAGGCTCTTCTCCAGTTTCTAAGTCTACAAGTAGTATAACAATGAGATGATTGAAACATGAAAGCATAACTAGTAGGGAAACATAGAAACTTAGTTAGACTCGTACCTTCTCAAAACTTATTTGTGAGTATGACTTTGATCCAATTCTGTGTTTCGTCTTCTATTTCTTACGGTTATTGGAGTTCTTTTGGCTACTTTGCTATCCATTCATTGAAACAAAATATAACTAGTAAGACAAGCGATTTCATCTTAGGACATAGTAGACAAAAAAGTGAGCATAGAGATAACCTGAAATTTTGAATCAGTGGCAACATACTCCATAAACCATTCCCACTCTTCTGGTTGTAAATCTTCCGGCACATTAGCCAATCTAGCAGCATCAGTTTTGTACGTCTTGTAAGTGGAATGAAGAGTTGCTCGCCAGCCTCTATATCGTTCTTGATTTTTTCTTCTGTTTCTGGTGTATCTTCCAAATCCCATCTACTTGTAATGCGTACAACAAATGAATAGACTTAAGTAGTGCATTATCGATGGTAAATTAAGATAACACATGTGAAAAATGTTGTACGCACTATCATAGAAATAGGTACTAGAAAAAGGTTGCTGTAATAGTAGCATTTCTTAAAACACTAGAAACAACTAAGGTGTTGCTATAAGTTTAGCTGGGCAGCAGAATCAGTTAAGGAGCGGTAGGTAATATCTCAAGATAAAAGTGTAAGTGTAAGCAGAAGTAACATGTTATTTGCTGACAAAGGGATAGTCTGAAGCGGCAAAAATCTATTGACATAAAAGCATGTGACAAAGCAACTTATTACGCTTAATTAAGATGCCTCAATAATTGAATGGTCAGGGGAGGCCAAACCAAAGAGGAGAACATGAGTAGCAACGTAAAAAGAAGTAATAACAGCACACCATGGGAGTGGAACATGGTCCTTTTTCTAATGTTAATTCCTGCACTGATTTCAACACAAGATAGATCATTGATCAACCATATAAACTCTAGCATCCATTCTTTCAGGCTAGGTAGTGGCTAGGCTTTTCACTAAAAATGGTTTAAATTGACGACACAAAGAGTACGGTGATTCAAGAGAAAGTATAACATCTAGTCCTACATAGACATTAACTGATTTTCACTGGTTTTAGAACGCAGACATAGTGGAGCATATTGTTAATATGTGTGTTAAACTGGTATATTCAGTCCCATCGTGCAAAATCCAAATGTTACATATCAGTATGTATATTCATCCTACAAACATATGCAAGATAATAATATATGGCTATCCCTACGGTTTGATGTGAGAAGCTATGCAATTACCCTAGAATGGAACAATTGGGAACAATTTGGCAGATTCAGGTACAGCAACCTATATATCTGACAGCCGAAGCATGATTGAGAAAGACTTTAAATTTGACGATAGAGGACACATTCAGGCCCCGAGTCCAAATTCCAATGTTTGCGCAACATCAAATCTCTTGTGTTGAGGCGATCTATTATGAGTAACCAGGAAAAGACTTTCAGTCCAGGCAGGGTTTTGGATTCCCAAATAGAGTTCAGGGCTGCATCTTTTGGCACCTGCGCAAACAAGAACCTATAATATTTTGATGGAGTATAATTGTTTCCCCAAGCAAATAGTCGTTTGTCCTGAACCTTGGTGTCAATACGAGTCTCAGCAAGTAACAATACAATATGTAGATATTCCTGGTGAGCTTCTACCTATAGTGGGAAGGCAAAAAAAGATCTGATGTCTTAAGTGGAGGAGGTGAGCTTCTACTGATAGTGAGCTTCTACCAGAACAATCCTCGCTGGGATTGTGCATGTTCCGAAACAAGTTTGGTGTGTTCACGTTTGGGCATCATATTCAGGATAAGATTCCTTTACTGAGGGATCAAGGATCCATGTACAGAAAATGGAGGATTCAAGGCGTGTACCGTGCCACCATCACGGGGTTCAACGGTGTTCTGCTCTGTAGACGAGCTCCCGGTCGAAACGCGGGATCGTCAAGGTGCTGGCAGTCTTGGTCGTGGTCGCGGCCGACATGGCTGTGGTCGTCGGCGCCGAGGCCGTGGACGGCATCGAAGACATCAGGTCCAGCGTCTCCCAGTGTGAGCTCCGCCGCCACCACGGCCTTGTCGGTCGCCGACGGGAGGGCCTGTTGAGGTTCTAGATGGAACGGAGAGGCGGGATGCAAGGGGCTATGCCGGATGCGACAGGATCACTACACGGCTGCCGTCGGCGAAGTAGTTCTAGGTGGAAGGAGCTAATTTATGCATAGGAGATTGGGGGAAATGAGTACAACCTGAGACATTCTCCGTGCGCCGGTGGACTCCGATGTCATTCCCTGCGTTGACGCCGTCGTGACGCCGTGAGTACGGAGGATCCTAACGAGAAGAGGTCAGATCCAACCCTGACACCGTGATTTGGTTTATAGAGAAATAATAGGCGGTAGTTAAGAGGGGCTTTTAGCGGGTAGGTCAAAATATTTTGGCGGAAGACATGCTAAATTATTTGGTGGGGAAGTACAAAAATTTGGGAGAGATACTAAGGGCATTTAGCGGAAAAAAGGGTTAGAAATTATTGGCCAAATTCTAGTACACGCTAGATAATTAGGAGAAAACGTTCTTTTTGGCGCAATAGCGGGAACGAGGCTCCAGATCCAATCTCCCCGTGATTTGGCCTATAAATCACTAATAGAAATTTGTTAGCGAGAAGGTATTATGTCTTTTTCTCAGTCGTTTTCTTTTTCTCTCGAGTTATTATGTCTTGTGGTCAACATACTGATGGCTATAGTTCATAGGCCGATGGGATCTATGATATGCTTGTATTAGGGGTACATACTAGAAAAAAATACAATTTTGCATGGTGGGCACAGGTGAGCCTGTGAAGGTCCATCATTGACTATAGAGAACGTTATTGTAATATCATGTTCCTTTTCGCAACAATAGGGAATTGTTGCAATATATTCTACATATTGCCATGGATACACTACTTGTCGCAATATATAATAGTTATTGCAACAGAATGACATTGAGGCAAAAAGTATGCATTATTGCGACCAATTCGTGTTTTGTTGCAATAAGAAGACATTATTTGCGACAATATGTGTGCCTAACACGACATGGCAGAATTATTGCAATATCTTGCTAAATATTACCACGAAGGTTTATTTTGTAGCAATACCTATTATCTATTGCAACAAAGAAACTAATTCGCGCAACAAACCATGAACGTTGCAAGATCGCTACCTTATTACCACGCCGATGCAATTCGTTGCAATATCTAGCCTTTATTGCATCAAATAAGGAACGTAGTGCGACGAAACTAAATTGTGGCAACAAGTAGGATCTATTCCAACGAACGGCAATTTTGTGGTAATATTGCATTCTATTGCAACAAGAGTTGGCCGTGGCAATAAATTTTGTTGCAATAGATTGGATTTCTTGTAGTGACATGAAAAACCAAATAGCATATATTGCCCACTGGTGCCTCTTTCATTAGGTATCCCAGCAATTTAATAGTTGTATTTAAAGTCATGATCATCTCCACCATTAAGCATCTCCACCATTAAGCATGTGCCAACCTTTTATCAACGGTGGAACGACAACAACGCAAAGCAGCACCTGAGCAAGCAACTACGACTCGCAAGGCCGACTGTCTATCAATCAACAGGCAATAGGATGTGTCCATGGCAATATAGATGCTGCAAGGTGTATAAATGGTGCACGGAAACTAAAGCATCGCAACACGGATAGCAATAGATCAACAGGAGGAAATAAAGATTATAAAAGCAAAATAGGTAGAAAAGGGGGAGATGCTCGCCTGGGAAACACTGCCGAAGGTTCGTATCCGGAGAAGTTGTCGATACTCGCATCCACTCAACGGCCTAATCCGTGAAGAAGGAAACACTAAAAGAAACACCGGATACACTATTTAATACTACGGCAGAAGATCCGGCATGATTATGATATGATGCATGACATGGCACAGATGCGGTGCAATTAGACAATATTAAGCGGAACCGGGGTCCCGACAATTAATTACACGGTTCAAGTTATTTAGAAACCCCGCAATTTAAATGTTATCTTAACAAGGCAAAACATGGCATCAGTTCACTACACAAATTTAAATGGAGTCCGGAATAAGATAAAGATATCCCGCAGATGGACTCCATATTTAATTATGAGGTGAATCAGCATAATGCCCCCAACCCACTGACAGATAAGCATGAATGAACAATTTAATATGCGACAGTTTATATATATAGCATTTATAAAATAGGGGCTCGGGAAAGGTTCACACATCTGGGTTCGGGAGATCTTGGGTTCCAGGGGTTCGGGGTTCGACAGGGTTTGACGGGGATCGAATTTGGACTCGGCGGGATCGATCTTCAGACAACGAGAGGTAGATCTTGTCGCATCCGCGGACTTCGGGCCATGTCGACGGTCATGGCGTCCGGGATGAAGAACTTGGCGGTTCTGACTTCATTTGCCGGTGCCGGACTTGGTTTGCGGTGGTCGGTTCATCGAGTAGATCTTGGCCATGCCGAAGTCCTTGCGAGCTTCCGAGACGGAGTACTTGGTGTCCTTGTCAGAGTTCTCGGGTGGCGTTGTCGGTCTTGGGTTCGGCGCCGGTAGATCTTGATGTACAGGGGTTCTCCGGGTCCGGGGGTCTCGACGCTCCGTGTCAAAAGCCTCGGAAGACTTTCACCAACAACTCCGCTAGGAAACACCTCACACTACAGCCTCAACACTTGTACAGGCAACGGGACACAAGCCCAGCAAGCACATAACATTGCTACAAGGCCATGTCCCATACGGACGTACCCTTGAACACCTTCCGTTCGTGCTGCAACCGAAGAACTTGGTGTGCCGCGACAGCGCGGAGCTTGGACACGAGGAGGAGCAGACGACCGGGTGGGGAGGAGGCCGCACTCAGGGCAGAGGGTGTCATAGCGGAGGCGAGGTCAGAGATGGGAGCACGGATGAGCAGGGCGATGGCCCAGGCGGACGGTGAGCTTGCCGCGGAGCGGTGACCCGCAGAGAGGGAGCAGGGGGCGTCCACGCTGCGGCCCAGAGAGGAGAGGGAGGCGAGGCCAGCGGCCGAGCTTGGTCGTGCAGGAGCAGCGCGGCCGGTCATGGCATGCTCGCGGTCGGGGTCGAGGAAGGGTGGCCGGGGCAGAGAGAGGAGGCGCCAGGCAGAGGCGAGGCGAGCAATGCTTGGCCAGAGACGAGGAGACGGTGGCGGAGAGGGGTTCGAGGTAGGCGGCGTCCCTACGCGCAGAGGAGAGGCGAGCGGCGCATCAGGAGGGGGTCGGGAAGCAGCTCTGCAGCGGCGGCGGGCGCTGGCGGCTTGCGAGCGAGGAGAGAGATGCCGCTGCAGCGAGAGAGAGACAAGGTTAGGTAGGGAAGGTGGGCATCGGGGGAAACGCGATGGGGACAGGGATGGTGGGCGACGGGCGGGGTGGGACCGAGAACGGGGTCAGGGGAGAGGCGAGGTGAGATGACTGCGGGCTGGGGGTGGAGCATGCAACGCGGGCGCACGTTGCTCGTGGTCTCCCGTGTACCACGCGTGTGCGTGTGCTGCGAGGGAGCACCAAACGTGGCAGGGGACAGGAGGTGGGCCAGGGCAAAAGTGGAGTGCGTGGTGCATGGCTGTGGCGGGGTGGAGGAAGTGTGGCGGCGGGGTGGAGATGTGGGGATGGAGTAGGTGGTGGCGGCAGGTAGTTGGGAAGGTGGGGGTAGGTAGTTCTAGGGTTTGGATAGGATAGGATAGGCTTTTAGTTTAGGGCTTGGAGGTGGTCGGCCGGGCTTTCGGGCCTGGCGGGCTGCCTCCTAAAAATATTATAAATATTTTATTTATTTAAAACGAGGCTTTGGCAATCCGTTTTTAGACAAACCAAAATAATCCGTAGGCCCGGGGTTTTAATTTGAATAAAGACGGGAATATTTAGAATACAAAACTAGGCGTTTCGAAAATAGTTTGGACAAAAACCATGCATGATGATGACGATGCTCAAGTGCAATGTGGCATGATGACATGAGCATGTGGTCATGACGATGCAATGCACAAAAACACAGCGATTTTCTAGTAGTGGTTTTAGCGGGATGCCACATTCCCTTCTTCTTGCTTGGATGCCTTGATGGTGATGGTGTTGAGGGAGATCTGGATCTCGGAGGTGTGGTTGAGATAGATCTCCTCCGCAATGGAGATCGGATGGGTGGCGGTGGCGGCAGAGCTCCGCCCCTGAAGGGCTATGGCTTGGTGGCTCTCTCTTGGGTCCTCACTCCTTTATATAGGCCTTGGGGGTGCCCTAGGGTTCCCCCAATACCGTCATATGACTTAGGGAAGGTTCTAGAGATTTTCAGGGATGAAATCCCGTCGTTTGCGATGGCAACTATATGGGCGGAGCTATACGACCAGAAAAATAGCTCTGGTCGTATAGTTGCTCGTCAAACTGTTTGTCCCTTTTAGTATTTTGGCTGCCATTTCTTTATATGAACTCCGTTTTGGGTGTTCTTGGGATCGTTGAGTTCGTATCATCGAGGGGTACAACCCCATGGTCTTGGATATTTATTTTTAGAAGTTGGAAAAATTCACTTTTTCAACCTCTCAAATGGCTAAGTCTGGTCCCTGCAGCTCCTCCATACTATGCTCTCTTTGTTCCTTTTGCCTTTGTTTTATCCATAATCATCATCAACACCTACACACATGTCATTGACAAGGAAAAGTGATAAGATTCTACCTAAACCACTAAATGTGCAAAGCTCATATGAAAGTAAATGAGAACTAGAAGTCATTCGTATAAGGCATAGCTATAGCTGAAAGAAACATGATATGAGAGATAAATGGCTCATTTTATATGGCTAAAAGAGGTGGTATTTCATAGCCATCAACTTCCCCAAGATAGACCTTGCTCGTCCTCGAGCAGGAAGGGTCGGTAATAAATTAATGGTTGTGAAATAGCTTATCATTGGAAATCAATGCATTGCATCCTTATTTATTCTACAAGCTTGAAGAGAGAAAACATGTATTCATACAAGGCAACACAAGCTCAGTTATAAAGACCACTAAAGATTCATCAAAATTTATATGCTCCCTGTCAACAGTGAATCTACTTGCAGACAAACTTGTGATCCTCTTATTACACCTTTTGTATAACTTTTCATATCATTATTTTTTATTAGGGAAACCTTAGTCACGAATAGATGTCAAGCATAAATAGGAATCGATTCTACCCAATCATGTCATCTAGTTAAGGCTCTCAAGTGCAAACATTAGTTATTGAGCTTTTAGAAGTTTATCTCTTAGTCACGAGATTTATGCCAAAAGGAAATGCGAGAACATGTCAAAAGAAGCATAGCACTATAATGTTATATCACGGGAATGAGAAAAGAGTGCATGTTGGTAACAAGATCCAACTAGGTATTGAGATATCGATGATCGAATATCGTACATGTAATATATCGTGAGACAAAGGGATTTAGTTACGACGTTAAAGGTTCAAACGATCACAAGAGTCATCGTTGAATGTGTGGGAGTTAGTATGGATCTCCAGGTCCCACTGCTGATTATTGATCGGAGAGGGGTCTCGATCATGTTTACATTATTCGTGAACCATAGGGTGACACACTTAAGGGATACCAATACCATTTGGACCAAATATGTTTCAGATAAAGATTTAAGAAAGCGATGTAATCATTTCGATGGAAACTGGATATGTTTCAACTGAAATTGCAGAAACTGGCTCTGCATGTGATATTGAAATGTTGCAGGGTTTTATGTGAATGTTTGTTAATTAATGTAATTAACTAAATTCTGAATAAAATAAATAAAATAGTTTTATTTAATGAGAGCTTGCATTAAATTTGGTGGAAATTTAATGCATGTGAGTGGAAGTGTGAGTGGAGGCATATTTATGTGAGTGGAGCATCCACCACATGAATGATGGAAGAGGTGGGGGCACCACCATGGCTGCCACGCCATGGCCCTTAGCTTCCCCCCTCTCCTCCTCTCACACCACACCTCCTCGTGAAGGATCTCTCTCCCCCTCTAGAAATTATTCCCCATGGTCTCGGATTAGCGAGATACATGTTCTCGGTGGCTTTATCTGGAAAGGAGTTGCTGCTTCCGCTGCATCACTGGAGTGAGGACGCGGAGGTTGTCGGGGTACCGGACGTGTGTGTGATCATGGATTCACCGCTACTTTGCGGTGCTGACTTGCTGGTGTTGGACCTAATGGACGTGCTGGTGCTGGACCTGCTGGACTCGCTGGACTTCATCACGATCTTGAGATCGGCAAGTGTACGACTACATCATCCACGAGTTCCATCTTGTTAATAAAGCTTTGTTGTCTTCGAGGGTATGTTCTCTATGGATGTATATCCACCCATTGCTTGTATCTAATAGATAGATCTTGGCGTATAATAGTTCCCATCGTAGGAATTTTTTGTTTTCTATGCTGCAAACCCAATAGGTCGAGACCCACGTGTATATCCATTGGATGATGGTGAGATCATCCTTGACCCAGGGAGGATCGGCAAGGCGAGGGACAAAGTCTACGGTGACGTGGTCAAGGGCACCGACAAAGGCGGACATTGAAGAGATGACGCTATTGGTTGTAATTGTGGAAAGGTAGATATAAGGTGACGGGGATAAACGTGCTAATATCAACAATGGTGTTGGCAAAGGAGAGTGGGTTTTCATGGTGGTGGAGGAGATGGGAACAAGGGAGGAGGAGGAAAAATCGGCGGCGACGACCTTTTTCTCAAAGTAACCGGGAGGTGGAGAGGGTGGCGGCGTGGGAGGGGTAGCCATACCCTAGGATCAAATTAATCTGATAGCATGTAAACTTGGAATTAATGTCATAAAACTTGATTTTTTTGATGCAGTACAAGGGGTATAAATAGGAGGCCAAAGGCTAAACTGACTAGGCTAACCCTAACTTGTGTTACAAAATATAATATTTTGTGGAAGTTGAATAGAAATCAGATATATATTTAAGCCAAAAAGAGATAGCATTGACAATAACATAATATACACCATGGGTTTCCATTTTGAGTTAAATATAATATATAATCTAAAGAATTTAGATGTGAAACAAATGTGAAGAATGAAAACAACAACACATATATTGATTTGTTAACGTAAATACAAGCAACAAGCAGATGAAGAGGGGGCTCTCATTTCTTTCTTTCTCCTCTTTCTCTCTCGCTATAGTAGTTGAGGGTCTCCATTGCCGACCTGGGCTGAACTGAGTCCATTCCCGGTGGCTCTGCCATCTGGCAATGGCTGAGGAGAGG
Organism: Avena eriantha; assembly: GCA_910589775.1. Classification (NCBI taxonomy): domain Eukaryota; kingdom Viridiplantae; phylum Streptophyta; class Magnoliopsida; order Poales; family Poaceae; genus Avena; species Avena eriantha. The sequence goes on from OU342745.1 coordinate 536,962,872, forward strand.
TTCCGGTCGTAGTAGTAGGTTTTGTTGTGTTTCCCAAGTGGAGTATGGGAGTAGTGCGACAGGTCTCGCCAGCCAGATCTGGGGCAGCCTGAACGGCGGTTTTCTTGTGGTGTCTCTCCAATGGCGGGTAGATATGCAAGTGAGGAAGCCATGTTAGGGAATCTCCAACAATAAGGTTGTGCCTTCGAGTTACTCCTTTGCACATACGAGTTGTGCTAGGAGGTTGATGCTTCTGTTCTTCTTCCTAGTGGTGCTCTGATGGTTGGAGACAGTACTGGGAAGAAGGGGTCGGGCATATCGGTCAATAAGCTTGTCAGTGGTCGCGCTCTGCCTCTTCTTTCTGCACCACTGCCATTTTCTCTCCCAAGTCTACGAGGTGCAGATGGCAGGAGAACTCAATTTGATGCCGGAGATAGAGTTGGAGGGCGGCGTGGATTTCATGGGGCTGCAACTCTCACTGGAACTCTCTCGGTGGTCCAGTTTAGCCACCGACTCTGATGGCCAGCAGGTGGCTTTGCTTGACGCGGATGATGCTATTTGGCGTCTCTTCAACCTCCAAGAGGAGGCCTTGCGTTGGATTGGCGGTTCCGCTCTCCTTCTTTCCGGTTCCAAGTCGTCCCGTCCCCGGAATCGATGAAGAAGGCCACGAGGGTGGTCCAAGTTTTTCTGGTGATGCTGTTGGACCCGATTGCATTTTCAGAATCTTTCCTAGGGTCATTTTAGCAAAAGTTAGGGTCCGGCTTGTATTGGCTTTGTTCTTTGGGGTCCCTAGTGTAATTTTTACCAACACCACGTATATTTAATGCAGTTCCAGGCCCTTCGGGGTCATTCCTCTCATTCAAAAAATAGTAGATGAAGAAAAACCTAATCGTATTACTGTCATTTGTGGATGCCATACTTAATAATCAGGAGAATGCATACATGAACCAAACTAGAGTGCCAGGTATGGTCCCTACAGGATCTTTAGTGTGATGATAGTATTATCTTGGGATATAACTGTAAGGAAAAGTAAAATATGAGTAGATTCTCCAATGTTATTTGGCCAATTTACCAATCAAGAAAACCAATGGTACGGAGTAGTTAATATAAAAACATCACATTTCTAGCGAAATTTCAAATTTGATACCACTTTATGTTCTGGCATCAAATTTGTACCACATTTTTCCCCGTTGACTCATAAAACACTAAACTAGCACTAAATATGAAATGATAGCCATTCTGACATGGGTGTAAGGCTGATGTTGAGATATTGATGATGCATCCCATATTAACATTTATGTTATATGTCGGTCCAAATTCTACAAAGTAAAGGCCAACTTCTGACAGAGCGGAGCAAGGCCTATCGCTGGAGGCTTGGGCCGAAGCAGAGGGGCGCCTGTGGGGGTGCGAGGGGCGACAGCCTCCCACAGTATGGATCATTGATGACCTAGGTTACCACCGTTATATAAACCTCTTGTAAGCCACCGGCTGGGAAAAGTTGCATCTGTGAAAATCCCTGGTGTTGTGTAAACACTCCCCGTTATAGTGAAGTTTCGCTGGCTGACGCCCGTGATTTTTTTCCTCTCTTTGTTGGAGATGTTTTTCCACGTTAAATTTGTGTCCCCTTGCTGTGATTTCATTTTCGTTCTTCGTTATTTGATTGTCGCAAAGCTAAAAATTTAAACATCCCATAAAACATAGAAATGGAGGAGGGGTATTATCCTTCCTCTATGCAGCCCCCTCCCACCTAAGCTACATCGCCATCCCTGGATGTGTGAGATTCTAGCGCATGGCTTAATAGGATTGATAGGATACTCATACGAACAAGTTGCAACTTCTTTTCCGGGGCTCATCTTCAAAGGAACTCCAGGTTAAGTGTGCTTGGCCTGGAGCAGTCTGAGGATGGGTGACCAACAAACAATTGTTCCCGGGTGTGCACGAGTGGGGAAAAAGTGCACAGAAAAGACAAGTGTTGGTCTATGGGGATAGTCTAGAGATCCTAGTAAGCTAGCAGGACTAACAACTACTAGTATGGAGATGTCGGGTGTTATAGGATGCCCCTGGATGCCCCCCAGTGGCAGAGGATGATTGTCGTGTCGCCCTTGCTAGATGATACTGCCGTTGTGTCGTCCTGCTCGCTGAATCCAAGGCGCACTGGTACCCCTTCCCCGTCTGAGAGTACCACCACCATCAATACCCCACCCCTGCTCACCGGCGCACTACGATCACAGTCGCCACATCGGGTGCAATTTTTGGAACTCCGAACCACGAGACGATGCAAACAATGATATTACACAACGCGAAGTCAATAGGTCAAGGGAAGAGCGTAGCAGTCGAAGATACTACGATGGTGAAAGTGAGGATGAGTATGAATTATACGGGGCTAGTTGCTTTACTAAACAGGTTCGCAAAACTCCAGTACCCAAGGACTTCAAGCTTCCTCATGATCAACAAAAATAAGATGGCCTCCAGGAACCCGAAGCTTGGTTGGAAGATTAATTGGTAACCGTTAAACCCTAGGGTGCCTCCAAGACTACCGCAATGCAAAGCCTGCAGTTACAACTAAGCAGCACTGCCCGCTCATGGCTCAGGCAGCTACCCGAAGAATATATCAGCAGCTTGAATAACCTCGAAGATAAGTTTAGTTCCAACTTTACATCCATGTTCAAGTGACCCGCATCCTTGGAGCAGTTGTGGGCGTGCAAACAGAAATTTGGAGAACCTATACGAGCATTTATCCAGCGATGGAACATCATCAAGAATTCAGCTGGAGCTATATCTAATGAAAGAGCAATTGATGCGTTTAACGATGGCCTCCGCCGAAGAGAATTCATTGAGGAACTAGGGTGAGTCAAGCTCAAAACAATCTCCCAGTTCATGGATGATGACTGCAAGTGCACAGATCATTTGTAGCTAGTTTTGAAATAAAGATATCGATCCCATAGGGGGCAGGAGTCTGAAGTCTAATAACTCTTGAATTAAATACTACAATAGAAATGCTAAATAAAGTTCTAAGTAACAAGATACAATGAGAGTATTGTGTAAAAAGGTGTTTTTGGGTAATTGCAGATAAAGACAATTCACATAGCAATCAGAACATAGGGCAATTGTAGATAAATAAGATAAAGCATCCAAGTACTAGACAGTCCTAGGCATGTGTTCCATATATAGTCATATGTGCTCGCAATGAGAACTTGCACAACATCTTTTGTCCTGCCAGCCCGTTTGCAGCGGGGCCTCTAGGGAACTACTGGCAATTAAGGTGCTCCTTTTAATAGAGCACCGGAGCAAAGCATTAACACTCCGTGAACACATGTGATCCTCACATCAAAGCCATTCCCTTCTGGTTATCCCGATTTTCTGTCACTTCGAGGCCATAGGTTCCGGACAATAACGTGTGTATACAACTTGCAGATAAGACCAAGAACAATACTATCATAATGAATCAATAACATGTACAGATCTGAAATCATGGCACTCGGGCCCTAGTGACAAGCATTAAGCACAACAAGTCGCAACAAAGTCATAAAGCACTAATAAAAGATACTAGGCACCATCCCTAACAATCTGATGCCATTACATGAACGATCTCATCCAATCCCTACCATCCCCATAGCCTACAGCGGGGGATTACTCACTCATAGATGGGGGAAACATGGATGGTCGATGGAGAAGCGATGGTGATGATGATGGTGATGATCTCCTCCAATTCCCCGTCCTGGCAGGGTGCTAGAATGGAGTTTCTGGTGCTGTTTCGTGGAATCTGGTGGTGGCGGCAGAGCGGAACTCCTTCTAGAAAAACGTCGAACCCTCCGAAGTTTTTAGGTCAGAAGGCTCCTTATAGGCGAAGAGAGAGGCCGAGGGGGTGCCTTGGGGGCCCACACTACCCCCTAGCGCGGCCTGGCCTTGCCCGCGCCACCAGGTGGTGTGGCCACCCCCTGGCTCTTCTCCGTCTCGTATTCTGGCTCCTGGAGTCTTCGGGTGAAATATGATTTTTGGCATATTTTCCGGGATTTTTCCTGATAGTTGGTTTTCTGCACAAAAAGTAGACACCAAGGCAATTCTGCTGAAAACAGCGTCAGTCCGCATTAGTTGCATCCAAATCACACAAGTTTAGAGGAGAAACAATAGTAAAAGTGTTCGGGAAAGTAGATACGTTTTGGACGTATCAACTCCCCCCCAAGCTTAGCTTATTTCTTGTCCTCAAGCAATTCAGTTGAAAACTGAGTGCGATAAAAGAACTTTCACGAACACATTTGCTTCATATGATGTAAATATTCTCAGCAATGTGATCAATCTACTTGGACAATTCATAATAAAGAGTATGCAACCAAGTCTACTTAATAGTCTTTGCAATCCATGAAGAGATTCCAACTCAAGAATAATAAGTAGCATGAAGCACGAACATAAGCAACATTACAATGCTCATAAAAAGGTATGATAGAGTGGTATCTCGCTTGCCTTTGATTATGAATGCCAAGGCACCTCTGAAGTTCAAGTGATGACTAGAAGTAAAGATATCAAGAATACAAGCATCAAAGTTATAACACAAATAATCAAGTAATGGAACAAACATAAAGAATGACAATTATGCTCTCAAGAAGGTGCTCAAAGAATATGTGGAGACTCGACAAGTAGAAGAAAAGGTTTTGAATAATTGGAAAGGCTTCCAAATGCTGAAAGTATGGTACACATTAGCTTTGAGCTCTCATTGCCCCTATCATAAGCATCTTTAATGTGGTTAGGGTGAAAGTGACACAACTAAGAGGATATGCTTGACAAGTTATAAATCGAAGCCTCATGCCCCTTACTTACGAAGACCGATCCTCATGCTACTCAACTTCAGTCACAAGTAAGCTCTTGTCATTGTAAGTATATACGTATCATAGAGAACCGCCAACGGGGTACCCCTTGCACATGACACGGGAGCTATCCCATAATCAAAATACAAGGCAAGAAGACAATGAGCATCTCGGCGATCTTTTTATTTACTATGTGCATAGATTTTTATTGAGGATGCTTCATAGAATGCTCATTATGGTTATGCTGCAAGTTTCCACCATGATTAGGCATGGCTTAGGCTAGCGGCCCAGGCGTTTCTCTAACATACATACAAACTCCATGATATTACAAGTTCCACTTTTATTTCACACCGTCGGGATCCATAAGCAAAAGAACATGATATCAACTAGGTACAAAATACCTATGAAGCGTTGAAAGCGGTCCCCATGATACATGGTTCTACTAACTTCAACTCATAAAGCGCAAGCATATGCACAACAAAGAAGGATGCAATGGTTCAGGTTTATTAAGTGCAAGAAAATAAAGTGTGCCATCAAGTTCGTGAGAGCTTTACTAACAAACTTTCTCATAACAAGCAAACATTTTATTCGGAAGAAAACAAGGCATATTGAATATGCACGGGGGTAGCAAATGATGCTAATGGGTAGGTATGGTGGACACTTTGGAAATTCTTGGTTTAGGGAGTTGAAAACATGAGTAAAACACTCAGTGGAAGTGAAGGCTAGCAATAGTAAGGGAGCGACAAACGAGAGAGCAATAGTTGTCATTATCATGCTTGCAACAAAACAGGACTATTCATGGCATGAAAGTGATCCATAAGCAAAAGAACATGATACCAACTAAGTACAAAGTACCTATGAAGCGCTGAAAGCGGTCCCCATGATACATGGTTCTGCTAACTTCAACTCATAAAGCGCAATCATATGCACAACAAAGAAGGACGCAATGGTTCAGGTTTATTAAGTGCAGAAAATAAAGTTCAGGTTTATTAAGTTCAGGTTATTTAAGGACGCAATGGTTCAGGTTTATTAAGTTCAGGTTTATTAAGCCCATAAGCCACTACTACTTGGGATAATTTAGCCCGTGAGTTTCTAGCAAAACAAGGCATATTGAATATGCACGGAAGTAGCAAGTGATGCTAATGGGTAGGTATGGTGGACACTTTGGAAATATTTGGTTTAGGGAGTTGGAAACATGAGTAAAACACTCAGTGGAAATGAAGGCTAGCAATAGTAAGGGAGCGACAAACGAGAGAGCAATAGCTGTCATTATCATGCTTACAACAAAACAAGACTACTCATGGCATGAAAATGATTCAAGATCCTCAAGGCAAAATAATTCGTCAAGGCTTAACTGATTATTATAGTCATGTGCATGCGTGAGCATGTGCCAAATCGATCAAATGAAACATTCAGCGGAGGATACCACAGTGTCATACCAATTTATGAATAGAGTAATGCAAGCAAACATTCATAAGACATGCTACAAACTATTAGCGAGCTGGAGCTAATCATAAGAAAGCAAGAACTATTAAGCATCCAAAGAAAACATACACTCTACATGAACGGACTAAGCATGCCCACAGTGATGAGTATATGTACAAAAATGAAAACAAACAGAGTTCGTTACCAGCCTCTTACCACGCCTCCAGTTGTCATTGATCCTCATTATTGCTCTTCACTTGTGTGGCTTGAATAATAATATGAAACCAATATCCACTAAGGACTGCCGAACCCTGAAGCAAACTCGCAAAAACCAAAGAAGAACGACAAATATTTTTGGTGTTTTCGATTTTTAAACAAGAACCAAAAGGGAAAAACAAAGAAAGCAAAATCTTTTGGGGGTTTTCGAATAGTTCAAACAAAGCAAAAAGGGAAAAGCAAACCAAGGCAAAAAGGAGAAGCAAACCAAAGAGAAAACAAAAATATTTTTGGTCTTTTTGTGTTTTTAGAAAGCAAAAGCAAAGAAGAACAAAAACTAAAAAGAGAACAAAAACATGAATATACAAAGTACCGACGCAACATGATAAGGAGATGAGTGCGGTGTCGGCGTACCTCCCCCCAAGCTTAGGCTTTTGTCCTAAGTGGGTATCAATCCATGTACGAATAGGGGTTCCAAGCGGGCGGATCTTGGTAAGAATGGTCATAGTTGGGCCCATGAGAAGAAGAGGAAGCTCCCCAATCATAAGCGGGTTGCTGATATGAAGACTCTCCCTCATTCGAGGGCTGGACCGAATCATCCGTGACCTCCCTTCTAGTGTCCTGCTCCTGTTGGGAGAGCTCTCCCAAGTACGTGTCAAGCTCCTCCTCAGTGAGTGACCATCCTTTCCTATTATCAAGGTTAAACAAAACAGGTGCAGGCAAAAGAACAACACGCTCGGACTTGCTCTTTCTCCAACCAGCTTTGAGAAAGGTTGACAGCAATATTGTAAATTTTGTAATGGACCATGGGGTTAGGCAAAGAGTGACTAAATTGGAAATCCTGCACCACAGACATGGTTAGCTTCACAAATTGACAAGGTTCATCTTCCAAAAAGTGCTCTAACCCTGCATTAGAAACCATAGTGTGGAAATCTTGTAGAATTCCTGCAGCTCTCATGAACTCAGGGCATGGATAAATGGAGGGAAAAACTTCCTCCTCCTGGTGGACCTTCATGACCTCAGGCACCCAAAGCTCATGTTGGTTTAGGTGGTGTTCACTCATCTTCTATTCTGAAATTTAAACACCTATTAAACAAGTGATTGCAAAGTAAATATAATGAAGGATTCTACTCAAAGGGACTTGCAAGAGGCCTAAACATGCATCAAAACTATATCTCTAAGCATCAAACAAGCTTACAAGCCCTCATAACCAGTCACTTGCAGCAGCAAAATACTCAACATATAAACCACTAAACACAAATCTACTTGGACAAGGGGAGGAGTCACATACCAGGGAACAAATGCTCCAAATTTCAGCAAGAAAGATGGGCTGAGCAAGGAGATCGAAAAAAATTGAGAGCAAGCACAGCAAGAACGCGATTTTGAGCTATGAACTGGAGCTTACTCGGGAGAGAGAAGAAAGTGGCAGGTGAGAGAGTTAGTGGGGGGGCCAGGGTGGCCCACACCAGGGCATGGCGCCACCCAAGGCTGGACGCACCACCATGGGGTGTGCCTGCCTGGTGGGCCCCCTAGTACCTCCCAGGTACTCCTCTTCCCCTTTTCTCACGTAAAAATTTAATATGCATTTTCTGGAATTTATCGAGACACTTTATTTTGGGCATTTTTCAGAGATAGAAGAATGATTTTTCTGACAGACAGATTTTTTTTCTTTTGGAAACATGATGCAAGGACAAAACAAGGCTAGAACTACAGAAGTTCTAACATGCAAGAAATCAACAAAAAGAAAACTAGACGAAAGCAAGAACTAAAATGCAAAGGATAGAAATAAACGGAGATAATCATAATGAAAACATTGTTTTGTTCAATGGAATCCTTTTGTTAACAAGGTTGATCAAGTCTTGCTACCAAAACAATTGCATATGAGACAAAACTTTGTACTCCACTAATGATTATGTTACCTCAACCTTGATAGCAATGGTCCCAATCATAATAGTTTCAAATTTTTCTCTTGGTATGGGACAATATATTTCTCCAACTTGAATGCCTTCAACATGTTCAATTGAATTCAAGCCATAAGTCCTTTCAATCTTCTTGGGGAAATAGACAGTATGTTCCTTGTCATTAACATTGAAGGTCACCTCTCCTTGATTGCAATTAATAACAGCTCCTGCAGTATTAAGAAAAGGTCTCCCAAGAATAATAGACATATTATCATCTTCAGGCATTTCAAGCACAACAAAATCAGTTAATATCAAGCAATTATGAGCCACTTGAATAGGTACATCCTCACATATACCCACATGAATAGTGGTAGATTTATCAGCCATTTGCAAAGATATATCAGTTGGTATTAATTTTTCAAGTTGAAGCCTCTTATAGAGAGAGAAAGGCATAACACTAACTCCAGCTCCCAAATCACACAAAGCAGTTCTAACATAACTGTTCTTAATAGAGCAAGGGATAGTTGGAATCCCTAGGTCTGCAAGTTTCTTAGGAACCTTACCATTGAAGGAATAATTAGCAAGTAAAGTAGAAATTTCTTCATTAGGGATCTTCCTTTTATTTGAGACAATATCCTTCATATACTTTGAGTAAGGAGGCAATTTAATAGCATCAGTTAAAGGAATTTGCAAGAATAAAGGCTTCATCCACTCAAAAAACTTATTATAGTGTTCATCTTCCTTTGACTTGTGTTTCTTATCAGGGAAAGGCATAGGTTTTTGGACCCAAGGTTCTCTTTCAATACCATGTTTCTTAGCAATAAAATCTTCTTTAGTGTATTTAGTAGTCTTAGTGTGGTTTTCAGGTTCTTCTTCAACTTTTTCTTCATTAGGAACTTCATTTTCTTAATTACCACTTTCAGTTTCAGCATCAGAGATAGATATACTATTAGGATCTATAGCAGGTTCAGAGGGTTCTACAACAGTTTTATGTTTCTTTTTCCTTTTCTTACGAGTAGAACCACTATTTTCAGCTTGTTGAGAATCCTGCTCAATTCTTTTGGGATGCCCCTTAGGATATAGAGGATCCTGGGTAGCAGCTCCACTTCTAGTTCTAATTTCATAAACATGTTTTTCTTTAGCAGCATTAACTAGCAAGTCGTTTTGCACTTTAACGAGTTGATCTATTTGAGTTTGAACCATTTGAAAGTGTTTAACAATCATTTTAACATCATTATAGGTTCTTTCTACAATATCTTTCAACTCAACAATAGCTCTGGTGTTTTCCATTAGATGATTCCGCACCCTTTTATTAAAGTTATCTTGCTTAACAATAAAGATATCAAATTCTTCTATGCATTGATCGGGAGGTTTCGAGTAAGGGATATCACCTTCATCAAAGTGTTGGAGAGAGTGTACCTCAATAGTGGATGAGTAGGAAATAGGCTTACATAATTCTTCTATAGGAGGTAAATTCTTGACATCTACAGCTTTAATTCCCTTCTCCTTAAGACATTTCTTAGCTTCCTTCATCACTTCATCATTTAATTCAATAACTCCCCTCTTCTTTGATGTTGGAATAGGCACAGGAATAGATGGTTCAGGTACAATTACTTCAGGTATAGCTTGTTTAGGAGGAGTCCAATCTTCATAATTCTTGCTTATTTTAGCCATTAATTCCTCAGCTTCCTTTGGAGTCCTATTCTTGAAAACACAATCAGCACAACTATCTAGGTATGTCCTAGATTCCTCGGTTAGTCCATTATAAAATATATCAAGAAGCTCATTCTTAGGTAGAGGACTTCCAGCCTGTGCATGAATCAAAGCACAAAACCTTGCCCAAGATTTGGGCAATACCTCTTTTTCTCCCTGTTTAAAATCAAAAAGTTCATGCAGAATAGCATGTCTAGCATTGGGAGGAAAATATTTCTACAGGAAAGTACTAATCAAGCACTCAAGGCTATCAATAGATCTAGGAGGTAAATTACTAAACCAAGTTTTAGCTTCTCCTTTCAGTGAAAAGGGGAAAATCTTAGCAACAAAGTAAGTACGCATCTTAACGTCATCAGAAAACAAGCCAATCATGGTAGAAAGTTCATTCATATGTGCTACCGCACTTTCATTCTTAGTCCCACAAAAAGTTTCTTTCTCGACAATTGATATGTAAGATAGATCGAGAGAGAAATCATAATCTTCATCTATAATGTTTATGGGAGAAGCGGCAAACTTAGCAGCAGGATATAATTTGGGTCTAATAGTACGCCTCTCAAGGAGACTCTTAGCAGCGCTCCTATCATGAGTGTTCTTACATTCTTTAATAAACCCATCGGTCATATCAACATAACCATCTTCAATATCATAACTCTCACTAGACTCAGGTGAGCTAATAGGTGTGGTAGTGTCTTCATTAGGAGTTTCGGTATTTCCAGCTATAGTTCTAGCAATCGTAGCATCTAGGAAAGGACCTAATGAACCACTCTTATCGAGCACAGTAGAAGCACCATCATAAGCATCAGAAGTTTCAGATTCAGCAGTAGTAGCAGTGTGTAGCATGTGTATGTGGTGGTGTAAGGAACTTACTCAAAACAGACGGTGAATCAAGAGCAGCAGAGGTGTTCAGAACCATACTCTTCTTGTAGTAGATGGTAAAATAGGAACCTTGCCATCACGAGACTTACCCATGATGGATGGATAGCAGCGAACAATAGAGAATCCAAGTGAACTTGATAAATAAAGCTATGCTCCCCGACAACGGCGCCAGAAAATAGTCTTAATGACCCACAAGTATAGGGGGTGTATCGCAGTATTTTCGAGCGAAGTGAAACCCAATTTATTGATTCGACACAAGGGGAGCCAAAGAATATTTATAAGCCTTAACAACTGAGTTGTCAATTCAGCTGCACCTGGAAACAATCTTTCTCATAGCAGTTTATCAGTAGCAACAGTTTTGTAGTAGGAATAGTAAAGTAACAGCAGTAGTAAAGCAAAGACAGTAGTAACAAAACTAGTAAACAGTGGGATTCGAGTGCGGTAGGCATAGGGATTGATGGACGGGCGTTGCATGGACAAGACAATTCACATAGCAATCAGAACATAGGGCAATTGTAGATAAATAATATAAAGCATCCAAGTACTAGACAATCCTAGGCATGTGTTCCATATATAGTCATACGTGCTCGCAATGAGAACTTGCACAACATCTTTTGTCCTGCTAGCCCGTTTGCAGCGGGGCCTCTAGGGAACTACTGGCAATTAAGGTACTCCTTTTAATAGAGCACCAGAGCAAAGCATTAACACTCCGTGAACACATGTGATCCTCACATCAAAGTCATTCCCTTCTGGTTATCCCGATTTCTGTCACTTTGGGGCCATAGGTTCCGGACAATAACGTGTGTATACAACTTGCAGATAAGACCAAGAACAATACTATCATAATGAATCAATAACATGTTCAGATCTGAAATCATGGCACTCGGGCCCTAGTGACAAGCATTAAGCACAACAAGTCGCAACAAAGTCATAAAGCACTAATAAAAGATACTAGGCACCATGCCCTAACAATCTGATGCCATTACATGACGGATCTCATCCAATCCCTACCATCCCCATAGCCTATAGCGGGGGATTACTCACTCATAGATGGGGGAAACATGGATGGTCGATGGAGAAGCGATGGTGATGATGATGGCGATGATCTCCTCCAATTCCCCGTCCTGGCAGGGTGCTAGAACGGAGTTTCTGTTGCAGTTTCGTGGAATCTGGTGGTGGCGGCGGAGCGGAACTCCTTCTGGAAAAACGTCGAACCCCCCGAAGTTTTAAGGTCAGAAGACTCCTTATAGGCGAAGAGAGAGGCCGAGGGGGTGCCTGGGGGCCCACACCACCCCCTGGCGCGGCCTGGCCTGGCTCGCGCCACCAGGTGGTGTGGCCACCCCCTGGCTCTTCTCCGTCTCGTATTCTGGCTCCTGGAGTCTTCAGGTGAAATAGGATTTTTGGCATATTTTCCGGGATTTTTCCTGATAGTTGGTTTTCTGCATAAAAAGTAGACACCAAGGCAATTCTGCTGAAAACAGCGTCAGTCCACATTAGTTGCATCCAAATCACACAAGTTTAGAGGAAAAACAATAGCAAAAGTGTTCGGGAAAGTAGATACGTTTTGGATGTATCACGCCACCGCCACCGAAGGGGAGATTTGGGGGACAGAAAGTCTCTGTTCCAGCACCCTGCCAGGACAGGGAAGTGCCCCCGGATCCATCTCCATCGACTTCACCACCATCTCCATCACCATTGCTGATTCCCATGATGAGGAGGGAGTAGTTCTCTCTCGAGGCTAAGGGTTCTACCGGTAGCTATGTGTTCATCTCTCTCTCTATGCATGATCATATTGTGATCATGACCTTTGTAATCAAGTAGATCTACCTTGCTACTCAAGTGCTTTAATACTGCTCTCCCCATGTGTGTGAAAGTGACAGCGTGCACACCATGGTGGAACTTAGGCTAGAGATTACAAATACTTGTTATGAGTTATATTTGGAGTTGGATGTTTTTATGAAATTGTGGTGTTTGTTGGAACTATCTAGAGCTCAAGGTGACAGTGTGGGTTATCTAGATGGGGAAAGCGAACTTTGAGGTGTGTTGTTTTAGCCCTACCATGGATTAGAGTGTCCAACCGGAGATTAGTTCAGAGTAGTATCATGAGAGAAGATATTTATATGAGTGTTCACTAGTGAAAGTATGATCCCTAGGCCTTGTTTCTAAGCATTGAAACATTGTTTGCTACTAGATCTGTTACATGTTTGCTTGCTTCCATCTTTATTTCAGTTTGCCTTTAGTCTTTTCCATGCGCCATCAAAGCTATTTTCTGGCACCGTTACCACTTATAATTATCCATAACACTTGTATTTCACTATCTCTTCGCCGAACTAGTGAACCTATACACCTGACAAGTGTATTGGGTGTGTTGGGGACACAAGAGACTTCTTGTATCTTGATTGAAGGGTTGCTTGAGAGGGATACCTTTGACCACTTCATCCCTGAGTTCGATAAACCTTGGGTAATCCACTTAAGGGAAACTTGCTGCTGTTCTACAAACCTCTGCAGTTGGAGGCCCAACAACTATCTACAAGAATAGAAGTGCGTAGACATGAGACGTTCATTGTCAGTGTCGAGGAACTCCATAGGGACAATCTTGATCTCCTCTCCTTGCTCGCTATTGCTCCCGATCTCCATAGGAACTTCTCTCCTTGGCTTATGTCCCTTGGTTTGTGTGTCCTCATGCATGAAGAGGTAGATTGGTTTCTAGAGATTATGATTAGAGAGATAGACAATGGCAGTATATAAGGGAGGTCAGAGGTCGGTAAAAGTCGCGAGAAACACCAAATTCATGATAAGTCCATTTTGCATCACCATTCTATATCATAATTTACTGTTATTCATTGATATATTTCATATTAAGAGATGATACTTATGTTATTTCATCTGTTTTGCATGGTTGATGACTTTTGGAGCATGGACCACTTCAGTTAGGATTCTGATGAAAAAGGTGTTGTTTGGAGGCAAAATTCGCGAAGATCGGAAAATTCGGGAAAATACATGGAAAATCCTATTTTTCCAGAAGACGAAGAAAGCCAGAAGGGGAAGTGGAGATGGGCCACAGGGGGCCCACACCACCCCCTGGTGCAGGCCACCCCAGGCCATGCCACCAGGTGGTGTGGCCGCCCTGGTCCACCCCTGTCTCTCCCCTCTGGCGTATATTATCGTCCCGAAACCCTAAGACTCGGGGAGTGACCACAGAAAGATTCTGCCACCTCTGCGGGGCGGAAAACACCGAGAGAGAAAGATTTCTCCGGCAGATAGAATTCTGTTGGGGGAATTCCTTCCTGGAGAGGGGATATCATTGCCATCAACACCACCATCAAGCTAGACTTCATCGGGATCATCATAATCATCATCATCAGTACCATCATCATCACCAGCACCATCATCACCACCTCATACTGATGTAACAATTGGGTTGAATCTTGCATAGTTCTTAGGGGAAACTTTCCCGGTGTTGATTACTCCTTGTAGTTGATGCTATTGTGTGAACCATTGAATTATCATTTATGTTCAGATTGTTACACATCATTATTCTATCTCTGATCATGATCCATATGATGTCTTGTGAGTAGTTCATTTTGTTCTTGAGGACATGGGAGAAGTCATGTTGTCAGTAGTGGAATTGTGTTGAGAAAGATTCAATAGTTTGATATTTAAGTTGTGGTGTACTTCTTCTAGTGGTGTCATGTGAACGTCGACTACATGACACTTCACCTATATGGGCCTAGGGGAATGCATGTGTATTTGGCTACTAATCGTAGGGGTTGCCGGAGTGACAGAAACCTGAACCCCTGTTAGGAAACCATTTCACAAGGGACGTCAGGGTCTTAGAGTTTAAAGTTGTGGTTATGTTTATACCTTAATTAATTTCTTGTACTTGCGGATGCTTGCAAGGGGTATAATCACAAGTATGTATTAGTCCTAGGAAGGTCGGTACATTAGCACAGGTTCACCCACACAACACTTAGCAAACTAAAGAAGATTAATCAACTATATGAGGCGAAAGCACTTGACGATATTCCCTTGTGTCCTCGAGAACGTATGGTCATCTTAAGTAATACAACCGGCTTATCCTTTGCTGAAGAAAGGATTGGGCCACTTGCTGCATTTATTCCTATTGTCTTTTATTTACTCGTACTTTATTTACCTGTATTATCAAAAACCCCTAAAAATCCGTTTGCTAAGTATTTATAGAGAATTCCTGCTCCAAGCCATTCGCCAACACCTTCTGCTCCTCGTTGGGTTCGACACTCTTACTTATCGAAAATACTGCGATACACCCCCTATACTTGTGGGTCATCAAGACTATTTTCCGGCGCCGTTGCCGAGGAGTGAAGCGCTATTGGAGAGTGGAACTGGTACAGGAAACTTCTACTATGAGTATTGTTTACTTCTGTTATTTGCTTTATTTTCATTATGTATAATTCGCTGAGTTTCTTATTTCATAATGCTACTACCACTTCTAAGGTAGTAGATGAACCACCACCTACTGAGAATGATACTTTTAAAATACCTACAAGAATTTTTGATCGTGTTATGGATAACTATTATGTTGGAGATGGAACTGTCCATCTCGGTGATCATTTTCTCTTTATACACGAATTATGCGGGTTGTTTAAGTGTGCAGGTATTACTACAGATCAAGTTAAGAAGAAGTTATTCTCATTATCACTGAAAGGAAGAGCTGAGGAATGGTATAAGCTGCTGAAGAATGGTCAAGCTCTTGAATGGGAGGAAATAGTACCTCTCTTTTAGTCAAAGTTTTATCCTCCTAGTGAGATTCATAAATATCGGAATCAAATATACAACTTTTGGCCTCTTGATGGAGAGAGTACAGCTCAAGCTTGGGGAGATTGAAGTTACTAATACTCAAATGTCCCATTCATGAGCACCCCAACAATATTATTATCAATAACTTTTATGCAAGGCTTTCTCTTCATGATAAGGATTTATTGGATGCTTCTTGTGCTGGATCATTTACACGCATGGAAGATGAAGCTAAATGGGATCTTCTAGACCGTATTCAAGACAGTGCTGAAGCATGGGAGAATGACAAAGGAAGAAAGTCAGGTATAAATTATGATTATGAAAGCATTGAATCTTTTATGGGAACTGATGACTTTCAAAATATTAGTAATGCTTATGGTCTTGATTCTCAAGTTATTACAAATTGTTTTAAGGCTTTTGCTTCTTATATTGAAATTCCTAAAAAGAGATGGAACAAGTACCATGCACCATATAAAGATATTGTTGACTGTGTTCCTGTTGGGAGTACTGAATTTTGCACTATTGATCACATCCTACCTGAACCTTATATCGAGAAAATACCCTTCCCGGATAAGGTAAAGGATCATCCTATGATAACCGGTGTAATCAATAAAAGTGCAAATAGAACTGTAAAACCTGATGAACAAATAAACATTGAACCTATTGTAGCAATTGTGAAAGACCTTGTCACTAAAAGTGTAGAAGATGGACACATAGTCTTTTGTGAGGATGCTTCTAATATTGTCTCACATCCTAATAGAACTAAAAAGGCTAGTGTCCTTGTGCTTTCTGTTAGAATTGGTGATCATTGCTATTATGGTTTATGTGATATTGGTGCAAGTTCAAGTCCTATTCCTTATGAGCTTTACAAAGAAATTATGCATGAAATCAGTCCCTGCGAATTGGAAGAGATTGATGTGGTTATTCACCTTGCTAATAGATAGACCATCTCTCCAATTGGTATTGTGCGGGATGTAGAAGTTCTTTGTGGTAAGATTAAATATCCTGCTAATTTTCTAGTACTTGGTTCAGCTGCTAGTAAAACTTATCCCATCATTTTTGGTAGACCTTTCTTGAGTACTTGTGGAGCTATTATAGATTGCAAAAGAGAGAAAATCTTGACTAAATTTGATGGGGAATCTTATGAGTTTAATTTTTCGAAATTTACTAAAGAACCTTGTGAAAATGAAACCCATAATGAGGATTTTAGAATTGAGCAACTTGCTTATATTTCTCTTGCTCCTAACAAAGCTTTACAGCAGTTTATGGAAGATCATGAAAGTGAAATCTTCATGGTAGAAAGAAATGAGATTGACGAGATTCTCCGTCGTCAACCTAAGATGCTTAAGCATAACTTGCATGTAGAAGACTTGGGTACCATGTTGCCACCTAAAAAGGATCCGGTCTTCGATCTAAAACCTTTACCTTACTATCTTAAATATGCTTACATTGGTGATAATAAGATATATCATGTTATTATTAGCTCTAAACATTCAGGAAAGGAAGAAGAAAGGTTATTGGAGGTACTAAAGAAAGACCGAGGGGCTATGTGCCATACTCTGGATGATTTAAAAGGGATTTCTCCTACTATATGTCAGCATGCTATCAATATAGAATCAGATGCAAAGCCAGTGGTAGAGAACCAACGGCGTTTAAATCCTAAGAGGAAGGAAGTGGTAAGAAATGAGGTATTGAAACTCCTTGATGCTGGTATTATTTACCCTATTGCTGATAGTGAATGGGTTAGTCCTGTTCATTGTGTCCCTAAAAAAGGGGGAATTACCGTCGTCCCTAATGATAATGATGAGCCTATTCCCCAAAGAATAGTAGTAGGCTATAGAATGTGCTTGATTTCAGGAAAGTTAACAAAGTTACTAAGAAAGATCATTACCCACTCCCTTTTATTGATCAAATGTTAGAAAGGTTGTCTAAAAAGATCCATTTTTGTTTTCTTGATGGATATTCTCGTTTCTCTCAAATTGCTATCAAACAACAAGATCAAGAAAAAACTACTTTTACATGCCCTTACAGAACCTATGCTTATAGACGTATGCCTTTTGGTTTATGTAATGCTCCTGCTACTTTTCAAAGATGCATGTCTGTTATCTTTAATGGTTTTTTTGAGGAAATTGTGGAAGTGTTCACGGATGACTTTGATACATTGCAAATGTATCTATAATTTTTGATGTTCCATGTTTGGTTTTATCTACTTTCTTATGTTTTGTTCCAACTTTGGAGTACTTTTCATAGACTTTCTTGGACTAACCTATTAACAAGATGCCACAATGCCAGTTGCCTGTTTTCTGCTGTTTTTGGTTCCAGGAAAGTCAGAAAATCAATATTCTCGGAATTGGACCGGACAAAAGCCAAAGTCGATATTTTACCGGAAGACTTACGGAGCCAGAAGACAAGACGGAGAGGGGCCACAGGGCGGCCACACCATGTGGTGGCACGGGCTAGCCCTAGCCGCGCCACCAGGTGGTGTGGACCCCCTGGCCGCCCACCGACCTTGCCTCTTCACCTATAAGTTGCCTCCCGATGCAAAAACCCTAAATAGTCAATCAGAAATCCACGAGAAGTTCCGCTACGCCGCCGCCACCAAAGGGGAGATTCGGGGGATAGAAAGTGTCTGTTTCGGCACCCTTCCGGGACGAGGAAGTGCCCGCGGAGCCATCTCCATGGATCTCCACCACCATCTCCATCACCATTGCTGATTCCATGATGAGGAGGGAGTAGTTCTCTCTCGAGGCTAAGGGTTCTACCGGTAGCTATGTGTTCATCTCTCTCTATGCATGATCTTATTGAGATCATGATCTTGTAATCTATAGATCTATTCTGCTACTTAAGTGCTTTAATGAATCTCTGCTCTCCCCATGTGTGTGAAAGTGACCGCGTGCTCACCATGGTGGCACTTAGGCTAGAGATTACAAATACTTGTTATGAGTTATATTTGGAGTTGGATCTTTCTATGAAATTGTGGTGTTTGTTGGACTCATCTAGTGCTCAAGGTGATAGTGTGGGGTTTTCTAGATGGGGAGGCTTACTTTGAGGTGTGTTGTTATAGCCCTACCATCGATTAGAGTGTCCAACCGGAGAGTAGTTCAGAGTAGTATCATAAAGATAAGATATTTATATGAGAGTGTTCACTAGTGAAAGTATGATCCCTAGGCCTTGTTTCTAAGCATTGATACATCGTTTGCAACTAGATTTGTTACATGTTTGCTTGCTTCCATATTTATTTCAGTTTGCCTTTAGTCTCTTCCACACCATCAAGCTATTTTCTATCACTGTTACCACTTATAATTATCCATACCACTTGTATTTCACTATCTCTTCGCCGAACTAGTGCACCTATACACCTGACAAGTGTATTAGGTGTGTTGGGGACACAAGAGACTTCTTGTATCTTGATTGCAGGGTTGCTTGAGAGGGAATACCTTTGATCACTTCCTCCCTGAGTTCGATAAACCTTGGGTGATCCACTTAAGGGAAAACTTGCTGCTGTTCTACAAACCTCTGCACTTGGAGGCCCAACAACTGTCTACAAGAATAGAAGTGCGTAGACATCAGACTTCTCCGTCTATGGAACTTCTTTTGATAATTGTCTGCACAGCCTCGATAAAGTTTTGCAGAGATGTGAAGAAACTAATCTTGTTCTTAATTGGGAGAAATTCCACTTCATGGTGAATGAAGGGATTGTACTTGGACATAAGGTTTCTGAAAGAGGCATAGAAGTTGATAGAGCTAAAGTTGAGGCAATTGAGAAAATGCCCTGTCCAAGAGACATCAAAGGTATTCATAGTATCCTTGGTCATGTTGGTTTCTATAGAAGGTTTATTAAAGATATCTCTAAGATATCAAAACCCCTCACTAATCTTCATCAAAAAGATGTACCCTTTGTCTTTGATGATGATTGTAAGGAAGCGTTTGAAACTCTAAATAAGGCTTTAACTATAGCTCCTATCGTTCAACCACCTGATTGGAGCTTACACTTTGAAATAATGTGTGATGCTAGTGATTTTGCTATAGGTGCTGTCCTTGGGCAATGAATTGATAAAAAATTAAATGTTATCCATTATGCTAGTAAGACTCTTGATGCTGCTCAAAGGAATTATGCTACTACTGAGAAAGAATTCCTAGCCGTCGTCTTTGCTTGTGATAAGTTTAGACCTTATATTGTAGACTCAAAAGTTACCATTCATACTGATCATGCTGCTATTAAGTACCTTATGACGAAGAAAGATGCTAATCCTAGGCTTATTAGATGGGTGCTACTCTTACATGAGTTTGACCTAGATATTGTAGACAGGAAAGGTGCTGAAAATACTGTAGCTGATAATTTATCTCGATTGGAAAACATCTCTTTTGATCCTATGCCTGTTAATGATAGTTTCCCAAATGAACAGTTGGCTACGGTAGGGGTAAGCTCGCGAGGGAGCCCTTGGTATGCTGATTATGCTAACTTTATTGTCTCCAAGTATTTGCCTCGAACTTTCACAGCGCAGCAAAGAAGAAAGTTCTTTTACCATTTGAGGCATTATTTTTGGATGACCCACATTTATATAAAGAAGGAGTGGATGGTATTATGCGAAGATGTGTTCCAGAATATGAACAAAAGGAGATATTGTGGAAATGTCATGGTAGTGCTTATGGAGGACATCATGCAGGAGATAGAACTGCGCAAAAGGTGCTACAATCAGGTTTCTACTGGCCCACCCTTTTTAAAGATGCAAGAAAATTTGGTTTATCTTGTGACGAGTGTCAGCATGTTGGTAATATTTCTAGACGCAATGAAATGCCTATGAACTACTCTCTAGTTATTGAACCCTTTGATTGTTGGGGATTTGACTTTATGGGTCCTTTTCCTCCCTCAAAAGGTTATACTCATATTCTTGTTACCGTTAATTATGTCACTAAATGGGTAGAAGCTATACCTACGAAGAGTGTTGATGGGGAGACTTCTCTAAAAATGCTTAAGGATTGTTATCTTTCCTAGGTTTGGAGTGCCTAGGTACCTTATGACTGATGGAGGTTCTCATTTCATTCATGGTGGTTTTAGAAAGACCCTTGCTAAATATGATGTTAATCATAGAATCGATTTAGCTTATCATCCCCAAACTAGTGGACAAGTAGAGTTATCAAATAGAGAAATTAAATCCATCTTGCAAAAGACTGTTAATAGCTCTAGAAAAAATTGGGCCAAAAAGTTGAACGATGTTTTATGGGCTTACAGGACTTCCTATAAAAACCCTATGGGGATGTCTCCTTATAAAATGGTTTATGAGAAATCTTGTCACCTACCTTTAGAATTAGAACACAAAGTTTATTGGGCAATTAAAGAACTTGATAGAGATTGTAAGCTTGCTGGTGAAAAAAGATTATTTGACTTAAGTTCATTGGATGAATGGAGGAGTGAAGCATATGAGAATGCTAGACTCTTTAAGGAAAAAGTTAAAATATGGCATGACAAGCGAATACTT
The DNA here is from genome assembly GCA_910589775.1 of Avena eriantha. Taxonomy (NCBI): domain Eukaryota; kingdom Viridiplantae; phylum Streptophyta; class Magnoliopsida; order Poales; family Poaceae; genus Avena; species Avena eriantha. Next base: position 536,984,037 of record OU342745.1, read on the forward strand.
AAGAGAGAATTCCATGTTGGTGAGAAAGTTCTATTGTATAGGTCTCGTCTCAAATTTTTTGCAGGGAAACTGCTGTCAAAATGGGAAGGACCTTTCGTTATTGAAGAAGTGTACCATTTAGGAGCAATAAAAATTTCTTCTTTAAAAGATAAAATTCAGAGACCTAATTTTGTATAACTCCGGAAATATTTATCAAAGACCAAATTCAGAGACATGTAGAGTCCATTTTCGAATAGGTAACAGTTCTGGTAAGAAAAGTTCCGCGAAAATTCTGTCCAGTTATATTTTTGGAGTTTTTATCCAACAAGGAAAGCAACGAAGCGAAAGAGGGACGGAAACGGAGCTAGGGTGATTCACACCACCCACTAGCGCGGGCCCCCTGGCCGTGCCCGCAGGTGGTGTGGCCACCTCGGCCTCCGTCTCTGACCCGTTTTCTCCCAGTACCTTCCTTTTGTTATAAAACTTCGTAATATATAATCCCTCGGATCCTCCGAGGTTCGTATATCTTGTTCTCGTCGTGTTTTTGTTTCGATCTGCTTCTGACAGGTAGAGCCCTAGATCTGGAACCACATTGTCTTCCTCTGGATCAACCAAGGAAGATTCCTCAGTGGATATCATCAACCCATACATGAGAGAGTTGAAGATTCATCCCAAGGAGTTGTTGCTTGAAGATGGGGAGATACGAATAAAAGAGGTTCAAGGCCCTAAAGGTGAAGGAAGTCTGGAGGACAGGATGGAAGCACTAGAGCAAGAAGTCTTTAGGTACAAGAAGATGGCGGAACGCGAAGTGGATATCATCCACAAGATGTGTTCCGAACTCATCGCCGAGCACCAAAAGGAGACTGTTGAGCTCAAGGATGAAATTCTCTCACTCCGCCAAACAACCAACCAACTGCAAGCACAACTCTACGACGTTCAAAATCAAAACTGTGAGTACGAGGTTAGGTTTAAATGCATAAGTGGTGTTGCATGTTTTAGGATGCTGGAGACCACAATGTCTTTTGTTGATGGGGAGCCCTTACCTTGGAAGTCGAACGATAACGAAGGAATACCACCACCGAAGGAGTAATTCGTCATCAGGTTTTGGCATCCCCTTGGTTTGTTCCAAGCTTGGGGGAGTGTCGCGGTATCACATCACTATCTTCTATCTTTTTGCCTTTTTAATAGAGTCATATCATGAATAGAGAAGTTATCATGTAGGATGGTTTGCATTATGGAAGTGTCCCCCATCTTGTTAGATATCTATGTATCCCTTGGTGTGAATTGCCGTTATGGAATATTAATGAGAAGTTCTATCATTTACTCTTTTGCATATCTTATTTTAGTTTTCAATTCATGGTTATATGATTGATCTTGTTCTATCATTTACCCTAAAAATCCATTTGCTAAGTATTTACAGAGAATTCCTGTGCCAAGGCATTCACCAACACCTTCTGCTCCTCGTTGGGTTCGACACTCTTACTTATCGAAAATACTGCGATACACCCCCTATACTTGTGGGTCATGAATTCACGCCCAAGAAAAGAATCTCAATGAAACAGGGAAAGAAATCGTGGATTTGGAGGAGTCCTGTCGCGTAACGACCAACTATGTGGGCGCGGCCCATATAGGCCGTATAGTTGGTTCTGGGAAGATATCTCCCTATACCTTGAGTCCAGGTCGATTAAGTTACCGACTGAGAACCGACAAAACCTTTTTTTAACGAAAAAGAAATCGAAAATGTTTGTGAGTTTAACGACTAACTATACGGCGGGAGGACTTTCTTCGGCCATATAGTTGCGACCATATAGTTCCAGACATCAAAAATCAAAAATGTCTGAGAGTTTAACAACCAATACGGCGGGAGGACTTTCTCCGGGCCTATAGTTGCGACCATATAGTTCCAGACATCGAAAAGAATTTTGCAAAAAAGGTACACAAAGTTTAACGACCAACTATACGGGGGGGATTTTTCTCTGGCCGTATAGTTGCGATCATATAGTTGGTAAAAACCTTTAGAAACTTTAGAAAAACACGAGGAATTCAAAGGCAAAAATTTCAGAAGTAAAATTTGTGAAAACAAATCACTTATTTGAGTAAGAACACTTGCCTTGCACTTACCGTTTACTTATTCGGGGAGGACAAGCTCCTCCAACAACAAAGACTTCTTCTCTTTTGGAGGAATTGACCTTAGTTCATTTAATAATTCTCGTAAATGAAAATCACCAAGACTAAAGTTCCTCTCAATAAGATTCATGTCTTGCTGGGAGAATATGGACACTGTATCCAACATCTTTATTTCTTGCCTCTACATAATCTGTAACTCAAATTCTTGAAGTAAAAGGATCCAACAGATCAGTTTGGCTTATGATTTTTCCTCTCAAGGAGTTCTTTTAAACCATCACGATCCGTATGAACTCTTACTTTTGCATCAACTATATAAGAACGAAATTTATCACAAGAGAAAAATACAGCAAAAAGTTCCCTTTCTTCCTTAGCATAATTCTTTTGAGCACTATTAAGAGTTCTACTAGCATGATGTATAATATTAAATCTGCGACCTATATGTTGTCCTAGAGTTACTCCTCATCATCATCACTAGCTTCACATATTAAGTCAAAAGCCATATCCTAGATAGGTGGTTTAATGATAGGAGCATGGGATAAAGCATATTTAAGTTTATCAAAGGCTACAAGACATTTATCATCAAAATTAAATCTTACTCCCTTTTGCAGAAGGTTAATCAAAGGTTTAGATATTTCAGAGAAATTCCTAATGAACCTTCTATAAAAACCCACATGACCAAGGAAACTTCTTATACCTTTTAAATCCCTAGGTTGTGGCATTCTCTCTATGGCCTCAACCTTAGCTCTATCCACTTCAATTCCCTTACCTGATACCTTATGTCCAAGGACTATACCTTCTTTGACCATAAAATGGCACTTCTCCCAGTTTAGAACAAGATTGGTTTCTTCACAGAAAAGTCATCCATAAATACTTCCATTATTAGTTTTATAAAATCTGCAACAATTGCAGTCATGCATCTTTGAAAAGTAGCTGGAGCATTACATAAACCAAAAGGCATACCATGGTAAGCATGTAAACCATAAGGACTAATCAAAGTTGTTTTAAGATGGTGATGACCCACAAGTATAGGGGGTGTATCGCAGTATTTTCGATAAGTAAGAGTGTCGAACCCAACGAGGAGCAGAAGGTGTTAACGAGTGGCTTGGAGCATGAATTCTCTGTAAATACTTAGCAAATAGATTTTTAGGGGTTTTTTATAATGTAGATAAATAAGGTGTGAGTAAATAAAAGACAATAATAATAGATGCAGCAAGTGGCCCAATCCTTTCTTTAGCAAAGGACAAGTTGGTTGTTTTACTTAAGATGACAAAACATTCTCGAGGACACATGGGAATATCGTCAAGTGCTTTCGCTTCATATAGTTGATTAATCTTCTTTAGTTTGATAAGTGTTGTGTGGGTGAACCTATGATAATGTACTAACCTTCCTAGGACTAATACATACTTGTGATTATACCCCTTGCAAGTATCCGCAAGTACAAGAAAGTAATTAAGATAAAAACCTAACCAAACCTTTAAACTCTGAGATCCTACACTCCCTTGTGTAAAGGTTTCCTAACGGGGGTTCAGGTTTCTGTCACTCCGGCAACCCCTACGATTAGTAGCCAAATACACAATGCATTCCCCTAGGCCCATAAAGGTGAAGTGTCATGTAGTCGACGTTCACATGACACCACTAGAAGAATAACACCACAACTTAAATAACAAACTATTGAATCTTTCTCAACACAATTCCACTACTAACAACATGACTTCTCCCATGTCCTCAGAACTAAACAACTACTCACAAGACATCATATGGATCAAGATCAGAGATGAAATAATGATAAGTAACAATCTGAACATGAACGATAATTCAATGGTTCCACTCAATAGCATCAACTACAACAAGTAATCAACACCGGGAAAGTTTCCCCTAAGAACTATACAAGATTCAACCCAATTGTAACAGCGGTATGAAGTGGTGATGATGGTGCTAGTGGAGATGATGATGATGATACCGATGAAGTCCATCTTGATGGTGGTGTTGATGGCGATGATCTCCCCTCTCCAGGAAGGAATTTCCCCGACAGATTTCTGCCTGCCGGAGAGCTCTTTCTCTCGCTCCAGTTTTCTGCCCCACAGAGGCGGTGGAATCTTTCTGTGGTCGCTCCCGAGTCTTAGGGTTTCGTGGGGAATATATACGCCAAAGAGCAGAGCCAGAGGTGGGCCAGGGTGGCCACACCACCTAGTGGTGCGGCCAGGGCTGGCCCGCGCTAGGGGGTGGTGTGGGCCCCCTATGGCCCATCTCCGCTCCCCTTCTGGCATCCTTCGTCTTCTAGAAAAAATAGGATTTTCCATATATTTTCCAGGATTTTCTGTTCTTCGCGAATTTTGCCTCCAAACAGTGCCTTTTCCATCAAAATCCTGACTTCAGCGGTCCATCCTCCAAAAGTCATCAACCATGCAAAAATAGTTGAAATAACATAAGTATCATCTCTTGATATGAAATATATCAATGAATAACAGTAAATTATGATATAGAATAGTGATGCAAAATGGATGTATTGGTCATTAGGATGAACAGCTATTTGAGAAAAACCAGAATATCCGTCCACGTAGCAAAAATGAGTGTGGTTTGCTCACCTCTCTAAAGTTTGATCTATGAATGGTAAAGGATAGTGATTATTCCTAGTTTCTTTATTCCATTTCTTGAAATCTATACACATCCTATGTCCAACAATAGTTCTAGTTGGTATTAATTCATTATTTTCATTTGGAATAACAGTAAAACCGCCCTTCTTAGGGTCACAATGAATAGGACTTACCCATTCACTTTCTTTTACAAGATAGATTATACATGCGTCCAATAGGTGCACTATTTATTTTCTCACCACTTCCTTCATTTCGGGCTTTAATCGTCTATTAAATTCCACAACTAGTTTAGCACCTTCCTCCATGAATATTCGATGTACGGTTATCATGGGACTAATTTCCTTCAAATCATCCATTGAGTACCCCAAAGGCCTTGTGATGCTCCTTAAGTATTTTCATGAGTTCTTCTTATTCATCCCCTGAAAGTTTAGCACTAATAATAACAGGAAATTTATTTGTATCATCTAAAAATCTGTATTTAAGATTATCAAGTAGAGTCTTCAACTCTGGGGGTGGTAATTCATCGTCCCCTCTCTTTTCTAGCTCTTCGAAATCCTCATTAGTTGGAGGCCCTATAATGGGAAGTGAATCGAATTCACCTTTTAATTCTTCTAGGGACTTGTCCTCCATAACTATTTATTCATAATTTAAGTCTTCATTTATTTCTTCTTTTTTATCACTAAAGAAGAGAGCTGCCATTTCCTCAATAATTTTCTCTTTCTCTTCTTCTTGTATTAGTAGAGGTTTATCTTTAAATTTGGAAAATTGGAATTCTTTTTCCGCTTCCCCGATCTTAAGAGACACAATCTCCTTTTTGAAATCAACTTTAGCACCTACATCACTCAAAAAGTTTCTTCCAAATATAATTGGGAAAAGAGTGTCAGTTGGCATATCAACAACTACAAAATCGATAAGAAATATTTTATTGCCAATTGTGACAGTTGCTGAAGGGAATATGCCCGAGAGGCAATAATAAAGTGGTTATTATCTTATTCCATGTTTATGATAAATGTTTATTTTGCATGCTATAATTGTATTAATTGGAAACGTTAATACATGTGTGTTTAATAAACAAAATACAAAGTTCCTAGTACTGCATCTCATATAAACTAGCTTGTTGATTAACAAGATGATCAAGGTTTCCTGATCATGGACATTGGATGTTGTTAATAACAAGGTCACAACATTGGTGGAATGATGTGATGAACATTCATCTGAAGTATAGCATTATGATCAAAGTCATTATGTTTATATTGCTATATCATCATACAAAGTAATCTTAGTCCTTAGACCATGAGATCATGTTAATTGCTGATACCGGAAGAGTATCTTGATAACATCAAATGTCACACCGTAACAGGGTGACTATAAAGGTGGGTTCAGTGCTACAAAGGTGTTATGTTGAGGCTCATGGATCAAGAGTGCAATTTTGTCCATCCCGATGACGGATAGATATACTCTGGGCCCTCTCAGTGATATCACATTAAGATAGCTTGCAAGCAAGTGATGTGATCACTAGAATGTTATATCATGGGAACGAGAAAAGAGTGCATGTCGGCAACGAGATCAAACTAGGTATGGAGATACCGATGATCGAATCTCGGACATGTAATATATCGCGAGACAAAGGGATTTATTTACTAGTGTTAAAGGTTCTCACGATCACAGAAGTCATCGTTGAATGTGTAGGAGTCAGTATGGATCTCCAGGTCCCGCTTCTGATTATTGATCTGAGAGGGGTCTCGATCATGTTTGCATTATTCGTGAACCGTAGGGTGACACACTTAAGGGATACCGACACCATTTGGAGCAAATATGTTTCAGATAAAGATTTAAGAAAGCGCTGGAATTATTTCAATAGACACTAAAACTGTTTTGGGTGAAATTGGTTCTGTATGTAATATTAAAATGTTGCAGGGGGTTTATGTGAATGTTTGTTAATTAAAGTAATTAACAAAATTCTTAATAAAATTAATAAAAGAGTTTATTAAATGAGAGAGCATTAAATTTGGAGAAATTTAATGCATTTAAAGTGGAGACTTTAAAAGAGAATGTGAAGGGGCATTTTAATGTGGAGGGGTTACCACCACATGAATGGGGGAGGTGAGGAGTCACCCTCCCATGGGGCGCCGGCCATGGGGGAGTGGTACCCCCCTCCTCCTATAAAAGGCCCCCCTCACACCCCTTCTTCCACACACCTCCTCATGAAGGATCTCTCTCCCCCTCTAGTATTTTTCCCCCATGGTCTCGGATTAGCGAGATACATGTTCCCGGTGGCTTTATCTGGAAAAGAGTTGCTGGTTCCGCTGCTTTGCTGGAGCGAGGGACGGAGGTTGTCGGGGTACCAGACGTGTGTGCGATCACGGATGCACCGCTGCTTTGCGGTGCTGGACTTGGTGGTGCTGGACTTGCTGGAGCTGGATCTGATGGACGTGCTGGAGTGTAGCATCCCATCTGTCTAACATATGTAATGCTACTTGGTCTAGTAATATAATTGCTACTTCCTACATATAATGGTTGCATCATAATTATATCATGCTCATGTCATCATGCCACCTTGCATTTGAGCATCATATAAAACCCTTTTTCATTTGGTTCTTATCTCATATGCATTATTAATTGTATTGCCTCTTGATATATTGTATTTGGTTCTTGATAAATGCTTGATGCCCAAGTTGAGTTGGGGGCATATCTTTTATTCAACTCCACTACCTTTTCCTTGTGACCACCCCATAATTCCACCATTCCACCATATGTGAGCTTTGCATCTTATTTGAGTTTACCTCTAGCTCATATGGGTTGGGATGGATCCTCTTACTATTCTACATGCTCCCACACTAGCATCATGTTGTTTTCACATTATTGATATGTGAAGCCACATTTGCATGCTTTGTGAGGGTACCCCTTTTTCTAGCTTCCATATGGGTTGTCTTGGAATTTTTGCTCATGTTGGAATATTGTTGAGGATATTAAACACCTAGTGGAATATACACACTAGCATGTCCCATTTATATTCAAACATGAGCATATGCCATCTACTCCACATGGGACATCCACCCCAATTCAATGAGCTTGGCCTCAGTTCCATATTTCGGAATGCATGTGAATAAATGCCATGAGACCTTATTATTGTTCTAACAAAATGAGCATGGCATTTATTAATAATGCATGGGCCATGCAAGTCACCACCATTTTGTGCTCCTTTGGTTTTATTTGTTTTGTTTGAATGTTCCTCTTTTTGTGAGCTCCCCTTTTTCCTCTCAACCCTCATCATCCTTGATCTTGTTCCTTGCCATGTGCATCAAGCCCTCCCTACCTCTCACCTCCTCCATGCATGCTCATGTGAGATCACCCCCATATCCATCTTTCCCCCCTATACTTGATCATGCACATCATCATGCATCACCAAAACCTACCTCTCCATCTCACCTTCCCTTCTTGCTTGATCTAGTTGGATCATGCTAGATCCCTAACCCCTATCTCTCTTACCCACCATGCCACAACCTTGTCACCCTCATGTGTTACTCATGGGGATGAAACCCTAAACCTCACCACCTTCTCTCTCACCATGCCGAGGCACCTCTCCCTCTCTCTGCCAGCAAGGGCCCACCCTAGCCTCTCTCTACCCCATGCCGAGCTACCCCAACCCTAGCTAACCACTCCCTCCAACCCTAGCCATACCAGACCCACTCTCTCTCTCCCTTCTCTCTCGCTGCAGCCCAGCCCCACACCGAGCCTGGCCTCCTTGGCCTCGCCCTGGCCCCCCTTGCAGCCCCTGACCACCCCTCCTATGCCCTGGCCGAGCCGGTCGAGCACGTGGGGGTAGAGGAGAAAAGGTGGCTGAGCCACCTTTTTCCTCCACCACGCCTCCCACGGCCTCCCTCTCCCTCACCTTTATCTCCACCCCTCCCTCTCTGCCGTACCGACCACACCTCCCCCTGGCCGCTGCGCCGTTTCCCTTCCTCTCCCCTGCAACCACCTCTCCACCCCGGTGATCCACCGTCGGCTCCTCCTCCACCTCCTCGTTACATGGCGGCGGGCGAGGTGTGCTGGTGTTGGGGAAGCAGAGCAGGTCCACGTCGCCATCCCGGAGCACCGCAGCGAGGAGGAGACATTCCCGTACCCGCGGAACGCCGACGAGGCCGACGACGAAACCCTAGCTCCGGCCGCCTGCAACGTCGTCGATCCGCCGTTCCCCGAACCGATCTGACCCCACCGACCACCTCGCGGTGAGGTACCCTACTCCCCTGACACCCTCTAGGCCATCGTCGCTTCCTGGTTGCGCCGTGCGTTTCGTCGAGCGCTCTCTGCGTGGCAAGCTCACGTCATCTTCCGACCGTCCTCTCGCCGCTTCCACCTTAGCTAGCCGTGCCTGTGATACCTAACAGCAACCAACCCTAGCCGCAGCGGTTCCGCCCCTCCGCGCGAGCGCGAGGTCGCGAGTTCGATCCCCGCTGCGCCGCGCGCGCTGTCGCCGACAGTTCCGTCAGTAAACGCCCTAGAAGAAAAACAGTAGCAGTGGCTATCTTGCAGATACCCCCCCCCCCCACCACCTTTTTGCGTGCGCAACCCGCGGTCCCTGCGGACCCACATGTCAGCCTATGTGGTCTTTTTACAAAAAGGCACCCGAGTTTTTGATTCAGTCAGCCCGCGCTCCCACCGAACCCTACCTGTCAGCCTCTGTGGAGTTTTACAAAAGGGTACCCGCAAGGTTTGGCCTCAACCCGCGGCCCCTGGTTTTGCCGCGTGGCACGCGCCCGGCTCGCCTCTGCCGCGTGGGCCTGCGGAGCATCCGGTCCCACCTGTCGGTATCCCCGGCTAGCTTCTGCGCCGGTGGAAAAAGACCGCCGCGCGCCGATTCCGCCCAGTCAGCACTGGTCCCACCCGTCAGCGTATAGGGCTAGCTGTCTCTGGGTGTAAAAAGTCTGGATGTTTATCTATTTAAATAAAATGATTTCAGAAATGTTTTAATATGATTTAAATTCTGTTTTTAATAACTTTTAATTTGTAATTCCAAATAATACATATAATATATGTTTCTGAATCGCAAAAATGTGAGGAATTCAAATATGCTATTCAAAATAATGTTTGACCACTTTAAATTTTCGAAATTGTTTAAATCCAATAAAAATGCATTTTCTTAATTAATTAATAACTTTAATTCTACAACTCCAAATTCGACAAATAATATGTCTAAATCGATCAGCGTGACGAGCCGTTCTAACTATGCATTCCATGTTCTGAATTGAAGCATGCATCATGTCATTATGAAAAACTAGAACTGTTTATCGCAGTAAAACTTGACCAAATAAATAATAAAATGCTTTATTCTTGTACCCCACACCTCACCATGCCATGCTACATTATTGCCAGGTAAATTGTGCATCATTCATCATGGCATGCTTGTTTGCTTGTCGCATTTTAATTCGTATGCTTGTGCACTTTATTTATGTTGGCCCTTGTTTGTTTGGTTCTTCTTCGAATAGACGCCGAGCAGGAGAAATATCAGGAATCCCAGGATTACTACCCAGATCCGTCTCTCGCTTCAACTGAGCTGCCAGGCAAGCACTACCACATGCTTGCATACATATAGTACCTATTGCCTCTATCTTATTCTTGCATCATTGAGTCGTGATTGCATAAAATTGAATCCCAAGTACTGCATAGCCTTTACTTTTAAACCCCACCGAAGCTTGTTCCTCCATCCCATGAGCCATTACTACAGGAGTTGTTTGAGCCATGTGAGTCGTAGAACAGCATGTATAGGGTATGTGAGTGTCTGATGGATAACGAGGTACCTAACAACTTAACCTGAGTAGTAATGGGATAACTAATTAAAGAGGCACCGGTGAGCAATATCTGCTATTTGGTTTTTCATGCTCACTTGTGTCCCGTAGGACCCCGAGTACTTGATTCCTGTTCCTTGACTATTCGCACTATCCACATTCGGGAGGCCGTGGACCCCCCTGAGCCAGAGCTTGATTCATTTCTATTTCTTGGGGCCACAAGTAGTTTGGGGCTTTATTACTATCCTGTACTTATGCCATGCTTTACTGTTTTATTTAAGATTGTGCGAGGAGCACCTGTACTATTTAAGAATGCAGAATGTTTTCGCGGTATCGACAAGCCCAGTCACATTTTCGGGTTCCCAGGGGTTTACAGCCATTGTCGCAAACCCTGGGTCCGTCTCGGAGCCGGCCAACTTCATTGCGGGTAGCTTATTGGGGTGGCCCCCTGAAATATTTCTGAATCCGGTGATCGCTTTGTCGTGAATGCCTCGTTGGGTTTTGAGTTGGTTTTTCCGAGGTTGATCGAGTGTGTGTTGCTATTTGTGCACCCCTGCAGGGTAAATCTTTCTGAAAGCCGTGTCCGCGGTTATGGATGACTTGGAGCACAGTTTCTCGATCATAGACAAGTATAACTAAAGTACCGCTTTTAATCTGACTAAATACCTGACTAGTAAATAGTGTAATACTCATGGAATGGTTAATAAAACTGCCAACGGATGGGTTGTTCGTCCGCTTTCTCGTTGGTAAGCGAGAAGGAGGATGGATCTGTTAATTATACTATTATAACTGTTGTTACTAATTAACGAACACCCGCCTTTCACTGGTTAGGCGGATGGTTAGCGAGTATCTATAGACTTGTTAGTTATTATCTTTTGCTGCAATTGCGTCACCCCAGGTATATGTCCCCTTTAGAGGCATAAAGACTTGCTGAGTACCCCTAGGGTCTCACACGATAAATTGTTTGATTCAGATGAACAGGTGTATTCGCAAGATGGATACTGGGTGGAGGAGACAGATGATGTTGCAACGATCACTCGGTGTAGAGATTCCGGGGATGGGGATCCGTGAGATCTGTGGGCGGGATGTGTTTATTTATGTGGCATCTTATGCCGATTTGCTTCTTATCCCTACTCGGATCTTGTTTTCCGCTTCCGCCTGATACTCTGATGTTTGATGTATGAGGAGCTATCCTAAACTATTATCTCTATCTAGGATATTTGAATCTTGCCGTATGGCGTTGCAATATTTCTATTTTTTTAGAAGGAATGGCTCTGAAAACTGTTGTATGGTAGCTTGCATACATACTCACTTGTGTATGTATTTGATCTCTTCGCCTGTTGCCTACGCCGCTCGCTCTTGTCCCGATGTCTTGGAAGTGGTTAGGACGGCCGACGGGTCTACATGTGAGCGGTCCTCTGGGCCCCCGCTGTACTATTTTAACCACTTCCGCTTCATCCAGGCTTGAACTTAGAGCGTAGGGTCCGAGGTAGTTACATGGAGCCGGACCTGCTGGACTTCATCACGATCTTGAGATCGGAAAGTGTACGACTACATCATCCACAAGTTCCAACTCATTAACAAAGCTTTGTTGTCTTCGAGGGTAAGTTCTCTATGGATGTATATCCACCCGTTGCTTGTATCTTGTAGATAGATCTTGGCATATAGTTCCCATCATAGGAATTTTTTTGTTTTCTATGCTGCAAACCCAACAGTTGCATCTTCAACTACTCCCAATGGAATTCTAAGAGTTTTATTGGCTAACATGATCGTCATATCAGTATTTTCAATTGTAGCCGGTTCTATTTCTTCTTTTATTTCTAAATAAAAATCATAAGATATAACATTAACTTCAGTGCTAAGATCGCATAAACCATAATGCGAGGTTTCCTTAAATATGTAGGGAAGAATAGGCTTACCCACATCTTTTACCTTCAACCAATACGAAAGTCTCTTTATCAAGTTCAACTATGTTACAATATGCATACATAGCCATAATTGCTTCCTTGGTTACCTCTTCATCTTTGGTTTCTTCCAGATGTTCCTCAACTTATGGCATACTCTTCCTTCTTCTCATGTACTGCTTTGACCTGTTCATATTCAAAAATATGCTTTTGTGCAGTGTTAGGGAAATGTATCTCATATATTGGTTCTAGGGAGGCCAGTGTTGCTTTAAATTTTGTTTTCTTCTCAGGTTCGGGTGGTGGATCATACTTGACCAAACCGTCTTTTGGAGCTTTGATGTGTTCTGTAAAAGCTTTAACAACATGCAACACAAGATCTGAATCCAAATAAAGTTCTTTAGATAATTCTTTAACATGGCCCTTTTTATTATAGTCATGAATACAATCATAATCTATTTCTATGCCTGCTTCGCTTCAGACCAAAATTCCATGAAACTCTATGATCGTGAATTCTGTTAAGTAAAGCCCAAGCTTTAGTTATAGGAAGATTCATAAAGGCACCTTTCGTGAAAGAGTCTAGTTCCATTTTATTAGGTTCAATTAAACCGCCATAAAAGATATGCAATAAATACCATTCAGGCAAATCATGATGAGGACATAGATTAAGTAAATCTTTAAATCTGATATAAGCTCTTACTAGTCCTTCATTAGGACGGTTCCTCCAAGTCATTATAAGATGCCTGATTCCAAAAGATTTTGATAATGGATAATATTTTGCTAGAAACTCACGGGCTAAATTATCCCAAGTAGTAGTGGCTTATGGGGGTAGAGATCTATACCATGAGAGAGTTGTACTATTCAAAGTCTGACTAAAAAGTTTAACCCTTACCTCATTATCAGTGTATCCCTGTAATTGGCAAGTGCCACATATATCCTTAAAACATGCAATATGCTCATATGGATCAGGATCTTCTTCATCTCCAGTAAATTGCTTCTTGTGTAGAATACCAAGTCATAGAGGATTTATTTCAAACCCCCTTGTCTTGTCGTTGGAGTTGTCTCTTTTATTAATATCATAGGGCTTCCCAAAGTGGCTGAGTGGGTTAGCACTAGCCATATGCTCAAACTCCATCATGTTGGTGGAAATCTGTAACTCAAAACAAAACTTAGCAAATCAAAAAAAATAAGCAAAAACTAAAAGACCTACAGCGCTTAGCTCCCCGGCAAAAATGCTAGAAAATAGCTTGATGACTGCAAGTGCATAGATCGTTTGTAGCTAGTTTCGAAATAAAGATATTGATCCCACAGGGAGTAGGAGTCTGAAGTCTAATAACTCTTGAATTAAATACTACAATAGAAATGCTAAATAAAGTTCTAAGTAAAAAAGATAAAATGTGAGTATTGTGTAAATGGTATTTTTGGGTTTTTGGTATAAGAGAACAATGAGTAAAGTAAAACAACTGAACATAGAAAGTAACTATCGTGTATGTAAAAGAGATTTGAAACTGCAATGGGAAAAAAGGTGTTCTTAGGGAGTAGCGGATACACCTCTAACATTATAAAGAACTAAGGTAAAGATTATTATCATGAACATTATCAAGTATGTATGTGTGGGAGTAACTCCGTATTTGGACAAATAGGCAACAAGCACTACTCACATCATCCTCATACCACAACAGTCATCAATCGATATCAATCGAATTACTACGCTATTAAGGTACTTAATTCCATAGGACCTATCACATGGCATGGATAGTGTTCCGTGAGTTTCCTAGGTTCCCAAGTTGATACGTAAGGGGTACCAACAGCTTTATAGTCACTATAACTGCTAACACACCTTTGTCTACCAATAAGTAGTTCCCTCCATCAAGTCCCCACAAGAGGCAAATATTGAGAGGTCGACTTCTCCCAACATCAAGATGAATACAATCTAACACATGGTCACAGTGATGAACATCATAATAAACTTTATCTTATTTCAATCTCATACTAGGGTTTTTCCATCTCCCAAGAACTAAAGATCTACTCAGACATGGAGGTAATCAACATCATGGAAATAACAATGGAATCTATCATAGAGGAATAGTACTTGTATAAATCCACAACAAGTACGGAAATTACAACAAGATTTAGACAAGATGTAGATGGGATGGATGGAGATGGTGGTGATGCAGCGGTTGATGATGAAGATCGATGCCTTAGCCTCCTGGATCTGCGCAGGGCAAATATGGATCTTCGGTGGACGAGTTCCCCCTCTAGATGCCTTCTAGAGGTGAGGTTTCGGCGATTTCTGGTTGTTCTGTATGTCGTCTCTCTGATCCAGTTGCACGGGGTGAAACTATTTGAGGAGGCGATGGTGGTGCCAACTATATGACTATACGACCGTAATTTTATTCCCACCGTTTAGATGGTCGTTAAACCATCTGGATGCCTCGATCACTTCGGGTTTTCTTCTGGTCTTATTGATATTTTCCAAACAAGTGGTTTACGTTGTTTTTTACTCCTTTTCTCCCCAATATAACTGCTCCAAGAATTGTGTCTATTGTATCCATCATATGTCCTACAACTACAGTGCAAAATAATAATATAAAACATGATGAAAATATGCGCTCATCAATGGACATGGAAAGCCGTTGGGCAGATGGCAAAGGCGCAGGAACAACGACAGGAGAAGGACGCTCGCCTGAGGAAGATCGGGATAGGCGCAACAACGACAGGAGAAGGCGCAGCAACAATGGATACGGCGGACCAAGCTACGTGGCAGCTGGTTTTTCAGGAGAAAATAATCAGTGAAACAATGATCGTAACAACGGATACCGTAGTAACAAAGATGGCGCTAGCAGGAGCCAATCAACACAATGGTACCAACCAAGAGCTCGGGAGCCCCTGATGTCTCAACTACATATGTGGGAAGGACCCTGTAATATGCACTTCTACGTCGACTCCGCAGGAACGAGGCGATCAAACCACCTCATGAAGGACTGCCGCACCTTTCTAAAAATGCAGGAGGTATGCAATGCAAATGCAGTCGGAGTAGCACACCGAGGATACACCACCACACCTGGAACCCTAGCTATTGGCGCGCCACCGCCACCGCCAATACATCCTCCAGCAGGGCATCTGCAACCCGCAACAAACAGAAACTAGGAGGATGAGTACCCAAGGTCCAAAGGCGCAATGTCAATGATCCAAAAAGGGCGTATGTACAACATAATTCAGGAGTTAATCACTCGACTAGTTAACATGGCAGTAACGGCGCCACCACCTACACCCGAATACCTTCACTAGTTAGAACAATAAATTGCGTTCAGCAAGGAAGATCACGCACTACAAGTCCCACGGCCGGGTCGTCCGGCCCTGATAGTGGAAGCCCAAATCGGCGGGTTCAACATGAGCAAGGTCTTCATGATGCAGGAAGCAGTATCAACTTAATCTACGCCAAAAGCCTGCAAGCAATGAACTACTCTTTGACAAAATTGGCCCCAAGGGATACATCCTTCCATGGCATAGTCCTAGGTAAAGCTAAAATTCCTTTAGGTAAAATTTATCTTGACGTTGTCTTCGGACCAAGAGAAACTTTCAGGCATGAGAAGCTCGAGTTTGAAGTCATGGATTGGCCATCACAATACCACACGATCCTAGGCCGCCTAGCTTTCGCTCGGTTCATGGCAGTTCCACACTATGTGTATCTGGTAATGAAAATGCCAGCACCAAAAGGAATCATAACCGTAAGAGGTAGCTTCACCCGATCCAACAATTGTGATTGGGAATTCAATAAAATCTCTAAATCTTTTGGGATGGAAGCAGACTTTGAGCAATTAAAAATCTCAATAGACACAAAGCCTTTGACAATAGCACGGGTCAACCCTGATCAAGCTTTGGACACTTCAAAAATATAAAAAGAAAGTCCAAGTCCACCCTATGGACCCAAAGAAGACGACATTTGTGGCTTCCAGCCTGGGTCCCGCATAGGAAGGCGCACTCATCGAGTTCCTCCATCAGCGCTAAGAGATTTTTGCATGGTTACCAGCTGACATGCCAGTAATCCCCCAGGAACTCGCTAAGCACGCACTTAACTTAAATCCCGAAGCCAAGCCAGTAAAACAGTCACTTCGCCGTTTCGCAGATCCCAAACGCAAGGCCATTGGAAAAGAACTCCATCACCTAATGGATGCCAAATTCATCAAAGAAATCAAGAAAGTAGAGTGGGTCGCCAATCTAGTATGCATCCCGAAGAAAAACACAAAAGAATTACACATGTGCATTGACTTCACCGCATTGAACAAGCATTGTCCAAAGGATCACTTCCCACTACCATGTATCGATCAAATCATCGATGCAACCGCAGGGTGCCAACTTCTTTCCTTTTTAGACGCATACTCAGGGTATCACCAAATTCGGATGAAGGAGGAAGATCAGGGTAAAACAACATTTATAACGCCTTATGGCGTATTCTGCTACACCACAATGCCTTTCGGACTCAAAAATCCGGGTGCCACATATCAACGGATGATGCAGAGTTGCCTCGGGAGTAAAATTGGAACAAATGTACAGGTATATTTCGACGATGTCATCGTCACAACAAAGCAAGGGTCGACCTTATCAATAATCTTCAATAAACATTTGATAACCTCGACAAATACTGCATTAAACTAAACCCAGCAAAATGCTCCTTTGGAGTCCTTGTGGGGCAACTCCTCGATTACCTTGTATAGGAAAGAGGAATATAAGAAAATACATGCAATCCTCACGATGAAGAAGCCATTGAATCTTCGAGGCGTACAACAACTGGTCAGACGAGTCGCGATGCTCAGTCGATTTATAGCTCGCTTGGGTGAGAAAGCTCTACCATTCTACGCACTCATGAAAAAATAAAAATAAATCGAGTAGACGAACGAAGCTTAGTGAGCCTTCGAAAGCCTCAAGAAAACACTCTCGACATCCCTTGTCGTCGTGTCACAAAGAGAAAAAAGAACACTACTGCTTTACATTGCAGCTACTAATCAAGTGGTAAGCACAGTTCTAGTTGTTGAACGACCAGAAGAGGGAAAAACCCATTGAGTTTAGAGACCAGTTTATTTTCTAAGTGAGGTTCTCTCCCCATCGATATCCGCACTATCATAAGTTAGCATACAGGGTCTTCATGATAACACGCAAGTTATGCCACTATTTTTTGGAGCACCTGATCATAGTAGTCAATGAAGCACTTCTTTCCAACATACTCAACAATCCAGAAGCCACGGGACGCGTCTCTCTATGGGGCAGGGCAAGCAACGAGGAAGCCAACAATTTGGCAACATCGGATCCCTCCATTTACTGGTACCACCCGAAGTTTTTTGGGAAGAGATAACGGAAGGTTCTATCAAAGCCAAAAGGGTATCTTAGGTCATAGCACCAGAAACACGCAACAAGGTCAAATCAAAAGGCGACTCGGGGGCTGCGCACACAGGCAAAAGTGAAGTAGACGCCCTTGAATAAGAATTGGAACCCGACGAGGTCTTGATAATATTACACACATGGATGCATCCATATGTGGCATACATGGCGAGAGGAGAACTGCCCGGGGATGTAATTGAAGCATGGCGGATCACACGTCAATCTAAAGCTTTCAGAATCATTAAAGGAGAGTTATATAAAAGGAGCTTCTCAGGCATCCTACAACGACGTGTCACACCCAAAGAAGGAAAGCTAATCTTCAAAGATATACATGAAGGGGTATGTGGCCATCATGCCAGCTGTCGAGCAATTGCGGCTAAAGCTTTCCGAGCAGGATTTTATTGGTTTACAGCAGTACAGGATGCGAAGGACATCGTACAAACATGTGAAGCGTGTCAACAATTTTCAACAAAACCCAATGCAGCCGCCGTAGAACTGAAACTCATACCTCTCGCTTGGCTATTTGCTTAGTGGGGACTTGATATGGTGGGTAAACTCCACAAATCTTCACCAGGAGGACACGTCTTTCTGGTAGTAGCAGTTGACAAATTTACAAAGTGGATCAAAGTAATACCCATGACAAGTCAAGATGAAACTTCGGCAGTGAATTTCATCAAGTCAATAGTGTTCAAATTTGGAGTACCAAATAGCATTATTACTGACAACAAAACTAACTTCACTTCCAATGAGTTCAAAGAATATGGCAAGGAGATGGGTATCAAAGTAAGCTATGCTTCCGTCGCCCACCCGCAAACCAATGGTCAGGTGGAAAAAGCCAACGGTCTCGTAACCAATGGCATCAAGAAAAGACTGTTGGCACCACTTGATAGAGCTAAAGGAGCTTGGGTACATGAGTTGCCCTCTGATACGTCCAAAACGTATCTACTTTCCCGAACACTTTTGCTATTGTTTCACCTCTATACTTGTGTGATTTGGATGCAACTAATGCGAACTAACGCTATTTTCAGCAGAATTGCCTTGGTGTCTACTTTTTGTGCAGAAAATCAACTATCAGGAAAAATCCCGGAAAATATGCCAAAAATCCTATTTCACCCGAAGACTCCAGGAGCCAGAATACGAGACGGAGAGGAGCCCTGGGGTGGCCACACCACCTGGTGGCATGGGCCAGGCCAGGCCGCGCCAGGGGGTGGTGAGGGCCCCCCAGGCACCCCCTCGGCCTCTCTCTTCGCCTCTAAGGAGCCTTCTGGCCTAAAAACTTCGGGGGGATCGACGTTTTTCCAGAAGGAGTTCCGCTCCGCCGCCACCACCAGATTCCACGAAACAGCACCAGAAACTCCGTTCTGGCACCCTGCCGGGACGGGGAATTGGAGGAAATCATCGCCATCATCATCACCATCACTTCTCCATCGACCATCCATGTTTCCCCCATCTATGAGTGAGTAATCCCCCGCTGTAGGCTATGGGGATGGTAGGGATTGGATGAGATCGTTCATGTAATGGCATCAGATTGTTGGGGCATAGTGCCTAGTATCTTTTATTAGTGCTTTATGACTTTGTTGCGACTTGTTGTGCTTAATGCTTGTCACTATGGCCCGAGTGCCATGATTTCAGATCCGAACTTATTATTGATTCATCATGATAGTATTGTTTTGGGTCTTATCTACAAGTTGTATACACACGTCGTTGTCCGGAACCTATGGTCCCAAAGTGACAGAAATCGGGGTAGCCGGAAGGGAAAGGCTTTGATGTGAGGATCACATGTGTTCATGGAGTGTTAATGCTTTGCTCCGGTGCTCTATTAAAAGGAGCACCTTAATTGCCAGTAGTTCCCTAGAGGCCCCGCTGCAAACGGGCTGGCAGGACAAAAGATGTTGTGCAAGTTCTCATTGCGAGCACGTATGACTATATATGGAACACATGCCTAGGATTGTCTAGTACTTGGGTGCTTATCTTATTTATCTGCAATTGCCCTATGTTCTGATTGCTATGTGAATTGTCTTGTACATGCAACGCCCGTCCATCCATCCCTATGCCTACCGCACCCGAATACCACTGTTTACTGCTTTTGTTACTACTGTCTTTGCTTTGCTACTACTGTTACTTTACTATTCCTACTACAAAACTGTTGCTACTGATAAACTGCTGTGAGCAAGATTGTTTCCAGGTGCAGCTAAATTGACAACTCAGTTGTTAAGGTTGATAAGTATTCTTTGGCTCCCCTTGTGTCGAATCAATAAATTGGGTTTCACTTCCCTCGAAAATACTACGATACAGCCCCTATACTTGTGGGTCATCAAGACTATTTTCTAGCGCCGTTGCCGGGGAGCATAGCTTTATTTATCAAGTTCACTTGGATTCTCTATTGTTCGCTGCTTTCCATCCATCATGGGTAAGCCTCGTGATGGCAAGGTTCCTATTTTACCATCCACTACAAGAAGAGGTACGGTTCTGAACACCTCTACCGCTCTTGATTCACCGTTTGTTCTAAGTAAGTTCCTTACACCACCACATACACATGCTACAGACACTGCTACTACTGCTGAATCTGAAACTTCTGATGCTTATGATGCTGCTTCTACTGTGCTTGATAAGAGTGGTTCATTAGGTCATTTCCTAGATGCTACGATTGCTAGAACTATAGTTGGAAATACCGAAACTCCTAATGAACACACTGCTACACCTGTTAGCTCACCTGAGTCTAGTAAGAGTTATGATGCTGAAGAAGATTATGTTGAGATGACTGATGAGTTTATTGAAGAATGTAGGAACACCCATGATAGGAGCGCTGCAAAGAATCTCCTTGAGAGGCGTGCTGTTAGACCCAAATTATCTCCTGCTGCTAAGTTTGCTGCTTCTCCTGTAAACATTATAGATGAAGATTATGATTTCTCTCTCGATCTATCCTACATAGCTATTGTCAAGAAAGAACCTTTTGGTGGGACTAAGAATGAAAGTGCGATAGCACATATGAATGGACTTTCTACCATGAGTGGCTTGTTTTCTGATGATATTAAAATGCGTACTTACTTTGTTGCTAAGATTTTCCCTTTTTCACAAGAAGAAGCTAAAACTTGGTTTGGTAATTTACCTCCTAGATCTATTGATAGCCCTGAGTGCTTGTTTAATACTTTCCTGCAGAAATATTTTCCTCCTAGTGCTAGACATGCTGTTTTGCAGGAACTTTTTGATTTTAAACAGGGAGAAAAGGAGGTATTGCCCGAATCTTGGGCAAGGTTTTGTGCTTTGATTCATGCACAGGCTGGAAGTCCATTACGTAAGAATGAACTACTTGATATATTTTATAATGGACTAACCGAAGAATCTAGGACATACCTAGATAGTTGTGCTGATTGTGTTTTCAGGAATAGGACTCCTAAGGAAGCAGAGAATTAATGGCTAAAATAAGCAAGAATTATGAAGATTGGACTCCTCCTAAACAAGTTATTCCTGAAGTAATTGTGCCTGAACCATCTATTCCGGTGCCTATTTCAACATCAAAGAAGAGGGGAGTTATTGAATTAAATGATGAAGTGATGAAGGAAGCTAAGAAATGTCTTAAGGAGAAGGGAATTAAAGCTGCAGATGTCAAGAATTTACCTCCTATAGAAGAATTATGTAAGCCTATTCCCTATTCACCCACTATTGAGGTACACTCTCTCCAACACTTTGATGAAGGTGATATCCCTTACTTGAAACCTCCTGATCAATGCTTAGAAGAATTTGATATGTTTATTGTTAAGCAAGATAACTTTAATAAAAGGGTGCAAAATCATCTAATGGAAAACACTAGAGCTATTGTTGAGTTGAAAGATATTGTGGAAAGAACCTCTAATGATGTTAAAATGATTGTTAAACACTTTCAAATGGTTCAAACTCAAATAGATCAACTCGTTAAAGTGCAAAACGACTTGCTAGTTAATGCTGCTAAAGAAAAACACGCTTATGAAATTAGAACTAGAAGTGGTGCTGCTACCCAGGATCCTCTATATCCTGAGGGGCATCCCAAAAGAATTGAGCAGGATTCTCAACGAGCTGAAAATAGTGGTTCTACTCGTAAGAAAAGGAAAAAGAAACATAAACTGTTGTAGAACCCTCTTAACCTGCTATAGATCCTAATAGTATATCTATCTCTGATGCTGAAACTGAAAGTGGTAATGAAGTTCCTAATGAAGAAAAAGTTGAAGAAGAACCTGAAAACCACACTAAGACTACTAAATACACCAAAGAAGATTTTATTGCTAAGAAACATGGTGGTGAAAGAAAACCTTGGGTCCAAAAACCTATGCCTTTCCCTGATAAGAAACACAAGTGAAAGGAAGATGAACACTATAATAAGTTTTGTGAGTGGATGAAGCCTTTATTCTTGCAAATTCCTTTGACTGATGCTATTAAATTGCCTCCTTACTCAAAGTATATGAAGGACATTGTCTCGAATAAAAGGAAGATCCCTAATGAAGAAATCTCTACTTTGCTTGCTAATTATTCCTTCAATGGTAAGGTTCCTAAGAAACTTGGAGACCCGGGGATTCCAACTATCCCTTGCTCTATTAAGAATAGTTATGTTAGAACTGCTTTGTGTGATTTGGGAGCTGGAGTTAGTGTTATGCCTTTCTCTCTCTATAAGAGGCTTCAGCTTGAAAAATTGATACCAACTGATATATCTTTGCAAATGGCAGATAAGTCTACCACTATTCCTGTGGGTATATGTGACGATGTACCTGTCCAGGTGGCTCATAATTGCTTGATATTAACTGATTTTGTTGTGCTTGAAATGCCTGAAGATGATAATATGTCTATTATTCTTGGGAGACCTTTTCTTAATACTGCAGGAGCTGTTATTAATTGTAATCAAGGAAAGGTGACCTTCAATGTTAATGACAAGGAACATACTGTCTATTTCCCCAAGAAGATTGAAAGGACTTATGGTTTAATTCAATTGAACATGTTGAAGGCATTCAAGTTGGATAAATATATTGTCCCATACCAAAAGAAAAATTTGAAACTATTATGATTGGGACCATTGCTATCAAGGTTGAGGTAACATAATCATTAGTGGAATACAAAGTTTTGTCTCGTATGCAATTGTTTTGGTAGCAAGACTTGATCAACCTTGCAAACAAAAGGATTCCATTGAACAAAACAATGTTCTCATTATGATTATCCCCGTTTATTTCTATCCTTTGCATTTTAGTTTTTGCTTTCGTTTAGTTTTCTTTGTGTTGTTAGTTGCTTGCATGATAGAACTTCTGCAGTTATAGCCTTGTTTTTGTCCTTGCATCATGTTTCCAAAAAGAAAAAATCTGTCTGTCAGAAAAATCATTCTTGTATTTCTGAAAAATGCCCAAAAATAAAGTGTCTCGAAAAATTCCAGAAAATTCATATTCAATTTTTACGTGAAAAAAGGGGCAGAGGAGTACCTGGTAGGTACCAGGGGGGCCCACCAGGTAGGCACACCTCATGGTGGCACGGCCAGACCTGGGTGGCGCCATGCCCTGGTGTGGGCCACCCCTGGCCCCCCACTACCTCTCTCTCCTGCCACTTTCTTCTCTCTCCCGAGTAAGCTCCAGTTCATAGCTCGAAATCGCGTTCTCTCTGTGCTTGCCCTCGATTTCTTCGATCTCTTTGCTCAGCCCATCTTTCTTGCTGAAATTTGGAGCAATTGTTCCTTGGTATGTGACTCCTCCCCTTGTCCAAGTAGATTTGTGTTTAGTGGATTGTATGTTGAGTATTTTGCTGCTGTAGGTGACTGGTTTTGAGGGCTTGTAAGCTTGTTTGATGCTTAGAGATATAGTTTTGATGCATGTTTAGGCCTCTTGCTAGTCCCTGTGAGTAGAATCCTTCATTATATTTGCTTTGCAATCACTTGTTTAATAGGTGTTTAAATTTCAGAATACCAAGCATGAACAACCACACTTTTGGAGAGATATTTGAGAGTGATGCACCTAGGAGGTCAAGGCCCTCAAGAACAGCCTCTCAAGCTAGGCCATCATATAATGAAGACCTCATTGCATCACGTATTGGCAGCGAAAGAGATGATGGAGATGCTCACCCATCCTCTTTCCCTTGTTTTACTTTCTTGCAAGCTGCAAGTATTCTTGATGATTTCTTGCTACTGATTGAGAGGGTTGGCTTGACCTCTTATATGCAAGATGAGAGTGCACAATACGCTCTGCTCACCAAAACTTTTGTTGAGAGTTTCTCATTTGCTAACACATCCTATCATTCTACTGTCTCATTTAAAATCTATGATATGCCCTTCACCATGCCTTTGGAGAGATTTTGCAGTACTGTAGGTGCGCGTATGACAGGGACCGTGAAGAAAATTCAAGGGCGGCCCGCTGATTTGTTGGAGCTTTACCGAGGGGTGACCAATGATGATGACCGCGTGGCGTAGCGCGGAAAGATAAGAAATATCCAACTCCCTGCTCTTAGATACTTTGCATACTACCTTGCCACTAGTGTATTGGGTAGGGAAAACACTAGTAATATCTCCAACTATCACTTAGCTTTCCTTGCTGCTGCGCTCAACAATGATACTCGGTACAATCTTGGCTCTCTTATTGCTCGCCGCCTAGCTGCTAGGGGGCCTATCTATGGGGGCATCATTGCCTCGCGTGTAGTCAATGCATTAGATCTTTCAGTGGCTCGCGATGATGTTATGCTAGCACCACAGAGGCTCGACCTTGTTGCCATGAAAACTCATCACTTTGTCACTGCTACCTCTGGTTTGAACAATCTAGTATATAGGATGCTTTTCACTGACGGGGATGAAAGGGAGATCCTTTTGCCCCAGCCTGCTTTGTTCAGTGTTGACAGGAGACCGTGGTCGCGCTCCAAGGAGGAGGTGGACGAGCAGCTTCGCTTGTTGGGTTTCCACCAACAGCACCAGGAGGATGTGCCCTCCTATGATTATTCCGCACATTACAAAGGGACGTACTCTTGCTCGCACCAGGACGAGGGTACCTCCTCTTCGTACCCCAGTGACACTTCATCTTGGCCTGCCCCACTTAGGCCAAAAGCCTAAGCTTGGGGGGAGGTACGCCGACACCGCACTCATCTCCATATCATGTTGTGTCGGTTCTTTGTATATTCATGTTTTCGTTCTCTTTCTAGTTTTCGTTCTTCTTTGCTTTTGCTTTCTAAAAACACAAAAAGACCAAAAATATTTTTGTTGTTTCTCTTTGGTTTGCTTCTTCTTTTTGCTTTGGTTTGCTTTTTCCTTTTTGCTTTGTTTGAACTATTTGAAAAACCCAAAAAAAATTTGCTTTGCTTGTTTTTCTCTTTTGGTTCTTGTTTAAAAATCGAAAGCACCAAAAATATTTGCCGTTCTTCTTTGGTTTTTGCGAGTTGGCTACAGGGTTCGGCAGTTCTCACTGGATTATTGGTTTCATATTATTATTCAAGCCACACAAGTGAAGAGCAATAATGAGGATCAATGACAACTTGAGGCGTGGTAAGAGGCTGGTAACGAACTCTATTTGTCTTCATTTTTGTACATATACTCATCATTGTGAGCTTGCTTAGTTCGTTCATGTAGAGTGTATGTTTTCTTTGGATACCTAGTAGTTCTTGCTTTCTTGTGATTAGCTCCAGCTCGCTAATAGTTTGTAGCATGTCTCATGAATGTTTGCTTGCATTACTCTATTCATAAATTGGTATGACATTGTGGTATCCTCCGCTGAATGTTTCATTTGATCGATTTGGCACATGCTCACGCATGCACATGACTATAATAATCAGTTAAGCCTTGACGAATTATTTTGCCTTGAGGATCTTGAATCATTTTCATGCCATGAGTAGTCTTGTTTTGTTGTAAGCATGATAATGACAGCTATTGCTCTCTCGTTTGTCGCTCCCTTACTATTGCTAGCCTTCATTTCCACTGAGTGTTTTACTCATGTTTCCAACTCCCTAAACCAAATATTTCCAAAGTGTCCACCATACCTACCCATTAGCATCACTTGCTACTTCCGTGCATATTCAATAGGCCTTGTTTTGCTAGAAACTCACGGGCTAAATTATCCCAAGTAGTAGTGGCTTATGGGCTTAATAAACCTGAACTTAATAAACCTGAACCATTGCGTCCTTAAATAACCTGAACTTAATAAACCTGAACTTTATTTTCTGCACTTAATAAACCTGAACCATTGCGTCCTTCTTTGTTGTGCATATGATTGCGCTTTATGAGTTGAAGTTAGCAGAACCATGTATCATGGGGACCGCTTTCAGCGCTTCTAGGTACTTTGTACTTAGTTGGTATCATGTTCTTTTGCTTATGGATCCCGGCGGTGTGAAATAAAAGTGGAACCTGTAAGATCATGGAGTTTGTATGTATGTTAGAGAAACGCCTGGGCCACTAGCCTAAGCCATGCCTAATCATGGTGGAAACTTGCAGCATAACCATAATGAGCATTCTATGAAGCATCCTCAATAAAAATCTATGCACATAGTAAATAAAAAGATCGCTGAGATGCTCATTGTCTACTTGCCTTGTATTTTGATTATGGGAAGCTCCCGTGTCATGTGCAAGGGGTACCCCGTTGGCGGTTCTCTATGATACGTATATACTTACAATGACAAGAGCTTACTTGTGACTGAAGTTGAGTAGCATGAGGATCGGTCTTCGTAAGTAAGGGGCATGAGACTTCAATTTATAACTTGTCAAGCATATCCTCTTAGTTGTGTCACTTTCACCGTAACCACATTAAAGATGCTTATGATAGGGGCAATGAGAGCTCAAAGCTAACGAGTACCATACTTTCAGCATTTGGAAGCCTTTCAAAATTATTCAAAACCTTTTTTTCTTCTACTTGTTGAGTCTCCACATATTCTTTGAGCACCTTCTTGACAGCATTAGTTGTCATTTTTTGTGTTTGTTCCATTACTTGATTATTTGTGTTATGACTTTGATGCTTGTATCTTTGATATCTTTACTTCTAGTCATCACTTGAACTTCAGAGGTGCCTTGACATTCATAATCCAAGGCAAGCGAGATACCACTCTATCATACCTTTCTATGAGCATTGTAATGTTGCTTATGTTTGTGCTTCGTGCTACTTATTATTCTTGAGTTGGAATATCTTCATAGCTTGCAATGACCATTAAGTAAACTCAGTTGCATACTCTTTATTATGAATTGTCTAAGTAGTTGATCACATTGCTGAGATTATTTACATCATATGAAGCAAATGTGTTCGTGAAAGTTCTTTTATCGCACTCAGTTTTCAACTGAATTGCTTGAGGACAAGCAATAAGCTAAGCTTGGGGGAGTTGATACGTCCAAAACGTATCTACTTTCCCAAACACTTTTGTTGTTGTTTCTCCTCTATACTTGTGTGATTTGGATGCAACTAATGCGAACTAACGTTGTTTTCAGCAGAATTGCCTTGGTGTCTACTTTTTGTGCAGAAAATCAACTATCAGGAAAAATCCCGGAAAATATGCCAAAAATCCTATTTCACCCGAAGACTCCAGGAGCCAGAATACGAGACGGAGAGGAGCCCTGGGGTGGCCACACCACCTGGTGGTGCGGGCCAGGCCAGGCCGCGCCAGGGGGTGGTGTGGGCCCCCCAGGCACCCCCTCGGCCTCTCTCTTCGCCTATAAGGAGCCTTCTGACCTAAAAACTTCGGGGGTTCGATGTTTTTCCAGAAGGAGTTCCGCTCCGCCACCACCACCAGATTCCACGAAACAGCACCAAAAACTCCGTTCTGGCACCCTGCCGGGACGGGGAATTGGAGGAGATCATCGCCATCATCATCACCATCGCTTCTCCATCGACCATCCATGTTTCCCCCATCTATGAGTGAGTAATCCCCCGCTGTAGGCTATGGGGATGGTAGGGATTGGATGAGATCGTTCATGTAATGGCATCAGATTGTTAGGGCATAATGCCTAGTATCTTTTATTAGTGCTTTATGACTTTGTTGCGACTTGTTGTGCTTAATGCTTGTCACTAGGGCCCGAGTGCCATGATTTCAGATCTGAACTTATCATTGATTCATCATGATAGTATTGTTTTGGGTCTTATCTACAAGTTGTATACACACGTCGTTGTCTGGAACCTATGGTCCCGAAGTGACAGAAATCGGGGTAGCCGGAAGGGAAAGGCTTTGATGTGAGGATCACATGTGTTCACGGAGTGTTAATGCTTTGCTCCGGTGCTCTATTAAAAGGAGCACCTTAATTGCCAGTAGTTCCCTAGAGGTCCCGCTGTAAACGGGCTGGCAGGACAAAAGATGTTGTGCAAGTTCTCATTGCGAGCACGTATGACTATATATGGAACACATGCCTAGGATTGTCTAGTACTTGGGTGCTTATCTTATTTATCTGCAATTGCCCTATGTTCTGATTGCTATGTGAATTGTCTTGTCCATGCAACGCCCGTCCATCCATCCCTATGCCTACCGCACTCGAATTCCACTGTTTACTGCTTTTGTTACTACTGTCTTTGCTTTGCTACTACTGTTACTTTACTATTCCTACTACAAAACTGTTGCTACTGATAAACTGCTGTGAGCAAGATTCTTTCTAGGTGCAGCTGAATTGACAACTCAGTTGTTAAGGCTGATAAGTATTCTTTGGCTCCCCTTGTGTCGAATCAATAAATTAGGTTTCACTTCCCTCGAAAATACTGCGATACACCCCCTATACTTGTGGGTCATAACCCTCCGTCCTATGCAGTCTACGTACCACCCCAAATAATGCAACATAAGAAACACTTTCCTTTTTGGTCCATGGGCGCAGAATCTGTTCTTTCAGTCGAAGTAGATCACGAGTCTCCCAGGGTCGCAGAATATAAAGAAGAGGCATCCAGAGAAGCACTTGAAGATGATGTTGATGCACTCGATGAATCTTGAGATGTTGCGCTACAAAGAGCAACCATATATCAGCAGAATCTACGCAACTACCATAGTCATCGAGTGCGTCCCAAGTCCTTTGTTTTAGGGGATCTAGTCCTTCGCCTTAAACAAGACGGCCATCGAAAACTAGAATCGCCATGGGAAGGCCTTATATCATCACAGAAGTAATCCCTGGTGTAGCATATCGGCTTCAAGATAAGAAAACAGGAGTCAAGTACTCCAACCCATGAATGTTGCGTAGCTGCGACACTTCTATGCTTAAAGATTTTTATTTTTTTCTGCAATTTACATTGAATAAGGCCAATGGCCATGCGACTACGCCAAAATATGTACTTTCGTTTTTAGCATTGAATATAAAGTATTAAGGTGGTAGATATGAAGAAAGGAAGTGGATTTGAATTATGAGCCTATGTCCTGATGCGAGCATCCGAACATAGCATCGGGGGATACTCCCATCAGGAGCGCTGCCGTGCACCCTATAGAAACAGTATAGTCCAGCAGGACCCGAAGAAATATTATCCCCTTGTGTTGAAAGCACACCCAATAAAAACTAAAAACTCCAAACAAAGTCGAAAAGCGTATTAAATTATGAGTATTACATCTTTGTATCCTCAGATGGTTACTCCCATCGGGAACGCCTTATGCATTACCCAAGAAAACTGGAAACTTCATTTATTCCAACAGCTAAATAAGGCAGTCAACAAAAATTTAGAAAATCCTCGGACCGCACCTGACGCGATAAAAGTCTTAATGCCGTGTCCATGACATGAAGGTAAGACCCCAGGATTCGTCCTATGTGGCCTGGTAACCGCACATGAATGTGCTCTGCCAGTAAAGTATTCGTATCCACGATACAATAAAAAATCCTGACGGACCCATTGGTTACCCGAAATAATAGTACTGAAATTCAGTATTCGATAAGACCTCAACAACTTGAATTGGATTACGCACGCAAATACCGAGTTTAGGCCTAGGGACTTGAATTTGATCTAGGTTTACGGTGTTTTTGCCAATGAGAAATTGACTGATTCCCGATCTGTCAGACGCATCAGACCCGTGGTACCATATCCCTTCAAGAGTTAAATAAAAATACATTATAAAGAAAACTTTAGTTCACATTTCCTTTGAGACTCAACCCGGATGGAGTCCCGGGGGCTACTGACATGGGTATGAACACCCGGATTATTATGATTAGTTACCCTGGTTATATAAAGGCTTACAGCCCGCAAGGCCCGAGAGAGAACCAAGGAAGGCCCAAGAAGCATCCAACGGAAGACATATCTTGCTAGATAAGGAAAGAGTAGGAATCGACATTGTATTAGTGTTGTAATTGTAACTTGTAACCTATCCGTATACGACCTCGGGACCCAACCTATTATATAAAGGCTGGGAGGAGCCAACGGAGAGTTACTGAAAGAAATCCTTGAGCAATCTGTACTCGATTTGTTCCTAAGAAATCAGACGATTTCAACTGCCTTATTTGTCTGATCAGCCAACAAAATCCCCAACATTCTCTTTTCCACAAAACCCTAAGTCCATAACCATAAACATTGCCAAGGTTACCCCTTCTCACTAGCGAAATGGATTCTCTAAAGACTATCGTCGGTCATCTTGTAGCAAAAGTTTTACAATATTATAGCAAAAAACACAAAAATTGGAGCAAAAAATATGTATGTAGCAAATTCCGTTGTCATAGCAAAAAATCCCCAACATAAAAATCCGTCTCTCCGTCGTAGCAAATCCGCTAGCCATCGGTAGCTAAAATGCCGACCGTCTGTAGCAAAATCTCCCGGTGTAGGTAGCATGCACAGGGCACCACATCAAACCAGTGTCCCTCGCCGGAGGACGGAGCAGTGTGGCGATGCCCCTACCAGAGGCGAGCCCGTGAAAGGGAGCAGTGACATCGTTCCCCTCCCAGGACCAGTGCTCGCCATCTCGCTGCGTCGGTCCTCCACTTGTAGGGCGGTGACCTCTAGCCGACAAGATGGGAAGGCGGCGAGCTCCGGTAGCGTGGCAGTGCGGCGACCTCGCCAGTGGGGAGCATGGTGGCACGAGCTACAGAGGCGACGTCACGCGCCCGGTGTGAGCTGCGGGCGGCATGGAGGCGCGGTGCCGTAGGTTGCAGGAGCCGCGGTGGGACGGACGGTGCGGCGACACGGGGTGGCGCGGTGGCATGGCGGAGCGAGAGATGCAGGTGTGCACACAGAGCTGCATGTAGAAGACGGTGAAAATACAAGGCAGTTTTGTCTATTGGTGGTGCCCAACGAGTGATCGTGTGTGCGATCGAGCGAACCAGGTGATGGAATCGTTCTATCAACCAGAGGAACCATATCATTTTCCTTTATTAATTGGGCTTAGATTTTTCCCTTGAGTGTGTTTTAAATTTGTCTATCACTAAAAGGATTGCGACCTAGTTACGATGATCCGTACACGATTGAACGAGGTGTTGAGGGTACTTTTGCCCCCACATGGATATAGGGACATTATGGCATCTCCACCAGGCCGACCCTAACAGGCGATCCAAATAGTCCACGGCGAAGATGGCCCGTCGCTTCTTCGACGCCTCTAGGGTTGTGTCCACGGCCGTGGGAGTGCGGTTGAGGTCGATGGCGAGCTCTTCCATCTCCGATGACGTTGTGCAGGGACAGACGAACCGGGAGAGGGCAGGCACGTTCTTCCCATGGTCGCCAAGCGACGGTGTGTGCGGTCCTGGCATCCTGGGTTGAACTGCTGGCTAGCCGCTCAGCGAGTAAGTGACCAAGCTGGTAGAGGACGCGTCAGCCATGGCCAGGCCGGGAACAACGACGGTGCCACCGAAAGCAACGGCCAACACCTCCTGCTTCAAGAGGCTGACGACCTACTTGGAAGCATTCACTGCCAGCTCATCGGTGTTGCCCTGGCGTACACGGTGAGGATGCGCTTGTTCTCCTCCCGGCGCTCCACGTCGAGCTTGGCGACGATGACTCAAGCTTTCGCGCCTTCCCGCCAGCCAACACGTTTCTCTGACTCAACTTTCCGCTCCTCCATCGCCATATCCTTGGCCGACTTCTTCAGTCGGTCGCGCTTCTTGGCGACGGGACCTCTAGAGGGTGCGACATTGGTCGTGGCGGCGGAATCCATCGCTTCCGCTCCCGCTCCCGCTAGTGAAAATTTGGGAGAGGATTTTTGGTGGAAAGAGTGGAGTGGTTTGTATGCCACTGGCGGGAGGGACCGCCAAGGTGAAGGAAGGACGTGGGAGGACAAACACGTTGTCTGGGCTGACGCAAACGTTGCCCAAATTTGGTGTATGGATGGGTCGCGCCAGACACGTCGGTTCAGATGGGTCGGCCGCTGGGCTGGCGCGCAGCTATCCGCTAGTCCACGCGGACATATTTGGACGTGTTCGAACGGGTTAGGTCGTACCAGTGGAGATACCCTTAGTTCTTTGGAAGAGAATGAGAGTCGCTTGACCCACCTCTAGAATTTGCACCATGGATTTGAATGGGAAGAAAGAATTGCCTAGAATCTAGCCAGGGCATGTTGGTACGAGTTTGCGGAGGACTCGTTCCAAGATTCAACATAAGAGCCGCACTAAGAGCAAAAAAATTTCTACCGCAAGAACGAACAAAACCTAGATCCAATCTAGATAAAAGCCAAGATCTAATCTATTAGACATGAGCAACGAGATAGATAGGAACTAACCCTCGTAGATCCGAAAGCGTTAACGAGATTAGATCTCGTGGTTGATGTAGTCGATCACTTGCCGATCTCAAGATCGTGTGGATGATCCTTCCGGCGTCGCGTTCCAGCAGCGCTTCCGCCCTTAGTCAAATTGATGATCCTTCCGACGCCACGATTCGGCAGCGCTTCTGCAGTCGGTCACACGTGCGGAGTCGAAGCAGACCTTCCTCTCCCCGTTCCAGCGAGCAGCGGAGGTAGTAGATCTTCTCCACGGAATCCCAGCAGCACGACGGCGTGGTGGTGGTGGTGGAGTAGAGAATTCTGCAGGGCTTCGCCTATGCCTGTGCAGAATATGGTGGAGGAGAGAGGCGGCAGAGATTGGACGTTATGAGAGCGTGAGAGGAGGGGGCGCCCCTGCCCCTCTATTTAAAGAGGGGAGGGCGCGCCAGGGAAGGGGAGTCCTTGTAGGACTCCCCTCCTATGGGGCCGGCGGGTTGGGGAGGTGGGGAGGAATCCTCCTCCCCCACGACTCCTTATCTTGACCCAACAGGACTCCTTGATCCCTATCTTGATTTTCAATCAAACTCCAAGATATCTTCTAGAACCTTCCGGAACATTCCGAAACCTTCTAGAATCCTCATACAAACACTCCGGAACATTTCCTATCTCATAAAATGATCTCCTATATATGAATCTTATTCTCCGGACCATTCCGGATCTCCTCGTGATGTCCCGGATCCATTCCGAGACTCCGAACAACATTCGGTCTCCAACGCACATTCCATATCTACTTAAAATAACTTCGAACCTTAAGTGTGTCACCCTACGGTTCGTGAATATGTAGACATGATAGAGACACATCTCATATCAATAACCATCAGCGGGACCTGGAGATCCATAATGGCTCCCACATACTCAACGATGACTTCGCGATCGATTGAACCATTTACATACGAAACTAATTCCCTTTGTCTCACGATATTATACTTATCCGAGGTTTGATCGTCGGTATCTCCATACCTAGTTCTACCTCGTTACTGATAAGTACTCTTTACTCGTTCCGTGATATGTCATCCCTTGTGACCTAGTCACATGCTTGCAAGCTAACTAGATGACATTCCACCGAGAGGGCCCAGAGCATATCTATCCGTCATATGGATGGACAAATCCCAATCTTGGTTCATGAGCTTCAACTCATACTTTCAGAATACCCAATGACACTTTTATAACCACCCAGTTACGAAGCGGCGTTTGATGTTATCAAAGTATTCATCCGGTGATGGTGATTAACATAACCTCGTGGTCGAAGGAATAGGTTACTATGTGATTGAAAGCTTACAGCAATACGAACTTAATGACTTGATCTTATGCTACGCTTACTATGGGTGTGTGTCCATCACATCATTCTCCTAATGATATAACCTTGTTATTAATCACATCCAATGTCCATGATCAGGAAACCATGATCATCAATTAATCAACAAGCTAGTTCAACAAGAGGCTTACTAGGGACTCTTATATGTTTACAAAACACACATGTATTAGTGTTTCCTAATAATACAATTATAGCATGGGATGTAAACATTCATCATAAACACAAAGATATAATAATAATCACTTTTATTATTGCCTCTTGGGCATATCTCCAACAGTCTCCCACTTGCACTAGAGTCAATAATCTAGATTACATGGTAATATACCGAACACCCATGGCGTTTTGGTGTTGGTCATGCTTTGCCCTAGGGAGAGGTTTAGTCAACGGATCTGCCACATTCAGATCAGTGTGTACTTTGCAAATCTTTATGTCACCATCTCGGACATACTCGCGAATAGCGTGGAAACGTAGCTTGATGTGCTTTAGCTTGCTATGTGACCTTGGCTCCTGCGCATTAGCTATGGCACCTGTGTTGTCACAGTAGATGGCCATCGGGTCCAACGCACTGGGAACCACGCCGAGTTCAGTAATGAATTCCTTCATCCAAACGGCTTCTTGTGCAGCCTCCGAAGCAGCTATGTATTCTGATTCAGTTGAAGATTTCGCCACAACGCTTTGCTTCGCACTCCTCCAGCTCACTGCAGCACCATTCAAAATAAATACGTATCCCGATTGTGACTTCGAGTCATCCGGATCGGTGTTCCAACTAGCATCGGTGTAACCGTTTACAACAAGCTGTTCATCACCTCCATAAGAAAGAACCATATCCTTAGTCCTATTTAGGTACTTTAGGATATTTTTGACCGCTGTCCAGTGCTCCATTCTAGGATCACTTTGATATCTGCTAGTCAAACTAACAGCATGTGCTATATCCGGTCTTGTACACGGCATGGCATACATGATAGAACCTATGGCTAAGGCATAGGGAATGTTATTCATTTTCTCTCTATCTTCTGCCGTAGCTGGACTTTGAGTTTTACTCAAGGTCTTACCTGACAACATGGGCACGAACCCTTTCTTGCTATCTTCCATTCTAAACTTCTTTAGAACTTTGTCCAAGTATGTCCTTTGTGAAAGCCCTATTAGGCGTCTTGATCTATCTCTATAAATCTTGATGCCTAGAATATATGCCGCTTCGCCAAGATCCTTCATTGAAAAACTATTATTCAAATAGGTTTTGACGCTATTAAGAAGTTCTATATCATTCCCAATCAACAATATGTCATCTACATATAGTACCAGGAACGCTACAGAGCTCCCACTCACTTTATTGTAAATACAAGCTTCTCCATAAGTTTGTATAAATCCAAAGTTTTTGATTACTTTATCAAAACGTTGATTCCAACTCCGGGATGCTTGCTTCAGTCCATAAATAGAGCGCTGAAGTTTGCATACCGTGTCAGCATCTTTAGGATCGACAAAACCTTTGGGTTGTACCATATACAACTCTTCCTCAATGTCACCATTAAGGAACGCCGTTTTGACATCCATCTGCCAAATCTCATAATCGAAATATGCAGCAATTGCTAACAAAATCCTCACAGACTTTAGCTTCCCTACTGGTGAGAAAGTCTCATCATAGTCAACTCCTTGAATCTGTCGGAACCCTTTCGCGACAAGTCGAGCTTTATAGACGGTAACATTACCATCAACATCTGTTTTTCTCTTGAAAATCCATTTGTTCTCGACAGCCTTACGGCCATCCGGTAAGTCCACCAAAGTCCACACTTGGTTTTCGTACATGGATCCCATTTCGGATTTCATGGCTTCTAGCCATTTGTCGGAATCTGGGCTCACCATAGCTTCTTCATACGTCGCAGGGTCATCATCGTTGTCCACCAACATGACGTTCAAGGCAGAGTCATCCCAATCAGGAGTGGTACGAACCCTCGTTGACCTGCGAGGTTCAGTAGTAACTTCGTTCGAAGTTTCATGATCATTATCATTAGCTTCTTCTTCAATTGGTGCAGGCGGCACCAAAACATCTTCCGGTGCTGCGCTACTCTCAAATCCGAGAGAAGGTTCAATAACCTCATCGAGTTCTACTTTCCTTCCAGTCACTTCTTTCGAGAGAAACTCCTTCTCAAGAAAGGATCCATTCTTTGCAACAAAAACTTTGCCTTCGGATCTATGATAGAAGGTATACCCAATTGTTTCTTTAGGGTATCCTATGAAGACGCATTTCTCCGCTTTGGGTTCTAGCTTATCAGGTTGTAACTTCTTTACGTATGCTTCGCAACCCCAAACTTTAAGGAACGACAACTTAGGTTTCTTACCAAACCACAATTCGTACGGTGTCGTTTCAACGGATTTAGATGGTGCCCTATTTAAAGTGAATGCGGCTGTCTCTAATGCATAGCCCCAAAATGATAACGGTAAATCTGTAAGAGACATCATAGACCGAACCATATCTAAGAGAGTTCGATTACGACGTTCGGACACACCATTACGCTGTGGTGTTCCCGGCGGTGTCAACTGTGAAAGTATTCCACATTTCTTTAAATGCATGCCAAACTCGTAACTTAGATATTCTCCCCCGCGATCAGAACGCAGAAACTTAATCTTCTTGTTACGATGATTCTCCACTTCACTTTGAAATTCCTTAAACTTCTCGAAAGTTTCGGACTTATGTTTCATGAAGTAGACATACCCATATCTACTCAAGTCATCCGTGAAAGTGAGAACATAACGATATCCACCACGCGATGCTACACTCATTGGACCGCACACATCGGTATGTATTATTTCCAATAAGTCTGTAGCTCGCTCCATTGTACCAGAGAATGGAGTCTTAGTCATTTTTCCCATTAGACATGCTTCGCATCTTTCAAGTGATTCAAAATCAAGTGATTCAAGAAGTCCATCTGAATGGAGTTTCTTCATACGCTTCACTCCAATGTCACCAAGACGACAGTGCCACATGTATGTAGAATTATCATTCAATTTAATTCGTTTAGCATCTATGTTGTGAACATGTGTATCACTACTATCGAGATTCAGTAAGAATAAACCATTCATCTCAGGTGCATTACCATAAAAGATATTACTCATATAAATCGAACAACCTTTATTCTCAGACTTAAAAGAGTAACCGTCTCGCAATAAACATGATCCAGATATAATGTTCATGCTTAACGCAGGCACCAAATAACAATTATTTAAATTTAAAACTAATCCCGAAGGTAGATGTAGAGGGAGCGTGCCGACGGCGATCACATCAACCTTGGAGCCATTTCCAACGCGCATTGTCACCTCGTCTCTTGCCAGTCTTCGTTTATTCCGTAGCTCCTGTTTCGAGTTACAAATATGAGCAACCGAACCAGTATCAAATACCCAGGCACTACTACGATTACTAGTAAGATACACATCTATAACACATATATCAAATATACCTTTCTTCTTGATGTTGCCGTTCTTCAGATCCGCCAGGTACTTGAGGCAGTTACGTTTCCAGTGACCAGCACCCTTGCAGTAGAAGCACTCAGTTTCAGGATTAGGACCAGCCTTGGGCTTCTTAGCAGGTGCGGCAGCTTTCTTGCCGTCCTTCTTGAAGTTGCCCTTGTTCTTAGGCTTACCCCGTTTCTTGAAATTGGTGGTCTTATTGACCATCAACACTTGTTGCTCCTTCTTGATCTCCACTTCAGCAGTTTTCAGCATGGACAGTTCAGGCAACGTCTTGTTCATGCAGTGCATGTTGTAGTTCATCACAAAGTTCTTATAACTTGGTGGCAGTGATTGAAGGAGACGGTGAATCCCCAATTCATTAGGAATCGATATTCCCAACTCTTGGAGCTTCTTAGCGTACCCAGACATGGTGAGCACGTGCTCGCTAACGGAGCTTCCTTCTTCCATCTTATAGTTAAAGAATTTCTCGGAGGCCTCATAGCTCTCCATTGCCGCGCGAGTCTCAAAAATTAGCCTGAGCTCCTTAATGATCTCGAACGGGTCGTGGTGCTCAAAACGCTGTTGGAGCTCCGCTTCTAAACCGTACAGGATGGCACACTGAACTGTGGAGTAATGATTCTTCTGAGTGGCGAAAACATTCTTTTCGTCATCGGTGGCATTATCTGCAGGTGGGTCACCTAGCGGTGCATCGAGCACATAGGTCAACTGACCAGCCCTGAGGACGATCTTCAGTCCACGGAACCAGTCCGTGAAATTGCTTCCATTATTTTTAAGTTTTTCTTTCTCTAGGAACGCATTGAAATTGATGGAGGGGGTCGCCATAATCTACAACAATTTGCAAGTAGTTTAGACTAAGTTTATGACAAATTGAGTTCAAATTTAATTATTAAACTAACTAGGTGAACTCCCACTCAAAACAACATCCCTCACATTGTCTTAGTGATTACACGAACCACGTCCACTACACCAAGTCCGATCTTCACGAGAGAAGATGTAGTTTCATCGGCGAACAATCTTCATGTTCATCATATCAATTATATGACTCATGCTCTACCTTTCGGTATTCCGTGTTCCGAGACCATGTCTGTACATGCTAGGCTCGTCAAGATAACCTTAGTTTCCGCATGTGCAAATCTGGCTTGCACCCGTTGTATGCACACGTAGAATCTATCACATCCGATCATCACGAGATGCTTCGAAACGACGAGTCTTAGCAACGGTGCCAACTAAGGGTGAACACTTTATTACTTGATATTTAGTGAGAGGGATCATCTTATAATGCTACCATCGCGATCTAAGCAATACAAGATGCATAAAGGATTAACATCACAGGCAATTCATAATTAGTGTGATATGATATGGCCTTTTCTTCTTGCGCCTTTGATCTCCATCTCCAAAGCACGAACATGATCTCCATCATCACCAGCATTGCGTCAAGGTCAGTGGCGCCGCCTCATGGTTGTCCATCATCACCAACAACTATTACAACTACTTGGAATAAAGCTATTACAAGATGAATAGACACGCAGGTCTTAACAGAATTAAAGACAACCATTAGGCTCCTGCCGGTTGCCATATTACAACAAGGATCATTGCATACATCAAATACAATCACAATCACATGTTGGCCATATCACATCACAAAACCCCTGCAAAAACAAGTTAGACGCCTCTAATTTTCTTTGCATGTTTTACGTGGTTTGGGGCTTTCGCATAAGACCGATCTTACCTACGAACAAGGACCACAACGTTGATACAAGTGTTGTCAAGATGCTCATTGTAAATTGAATCTTAACTATGGTGGGAGAGACAGACACCCGCAAAGCCACTTGTGCAAAGCAAGTTGCACGTCAAGCGTGGAGCAAGTCTCATGTGCGATGACATGTAATGTTAGCCCGAGCCGCTTCATCCCACCATGCCGCAAGATGCAAAGTACACGCTAAGACACCGACAACAAAAGCATCAACGCCCACAAAACATTGTGTTCTACTCGTGCAACAGATCTACGCATAGATACGGCTCTGATACCACTGATGGGTTCGTAGCATGGAAAACAAAAAATTTCTACCGCAAGAACGAACAAAACCTAGATCCAATCTAGATAAAAGCCAAGATCTAATCTATTAGACATGAGCAACGAGATAGATAGGAACTAACCCTCGTAGATCCGAAAGCGTTAACGAGATTAGATCTCGTGGTTGATGTAGTCGATCACTTGCCGATCTCAAGATCGTGTGGATGATCCTTCCGGCGTCGCGTTCCAGCAGCGCTTCCGCCTTCGGTCAAGTAGACGATCCTTCCGGCGTCGCGTTCCAGCAGCGCTTCCGCCCTTGGTCAAATTGATGATCCTTCCGGCGCCACGATTCGGCAGCGCTTCCGCAGTCGGTCACACGTGCGGAGTCGAAGCAGACCTTCCTCTCCCCGTTCCAGCGAGCAGCGGAGGTAGTAGATCTTCTCCACGGAATCCCAGCAGCACGACGGCGTGGTGGTGGTGGTGGAGTAGAGAATTCTGCAGGGCTTCGCCTATGCCTGTGCAGAATATGGTGGAGGAGAGAGGCGGCAGAGATTGGACGTTATGAGAGCGTGAGAGGAGGGGGCGCCCCTGCCCCTCTATTTAAAGAGGGGAGGGCGCGCCAGGGAAGGGGAGTCCTTGTAGGACTCCCCTCCTATGGGGCCGGCGGGTTGGGGAGGTGGGGAGGAATCCTCCTCCCCCACGACTCCTTATCTTGACCCAACAGGACTCCTTGATCCCTATCTTGATTTTCAATCAAACTCCAAGATATCTTCTAGAACCTTCCGGAACATTCCGAAACCTTCTAGAATCCTCATACAAACACTCCGGAACATTTCCTATCTCATAAAATGATCTCCTATATATGAATCTTATTCTCCGGACCATTCCGGATCTCCTCGTGATGTCCCGGATCCATTCCGAGACTCCGAACAACATTCGGTCTCCAACGCACATTCCATATCTACTTAAAATAACTTCGAACCTTAAGTGTGTCACCCTACGGTTCGTGAATATGTAGACATGATAGAGACACATCTCATATCAATAACCATCAGCGGGACCTGGAGATCCATAATGGCTCCCACATACTCAACGATGACTTCGCGATCGATTGAACCATTTACATACGAAACTAATTCCCTTTGTCTCACGATATTATACTTATCCGAGGTTTGATCGTCGGTATCTCCATACCTAGTTCTACCTCGTTACTGATAAGTACTCTTTACTCGTTCCGTGATATGTCATCCCTTGTGACCTAGTCACATGCTTGCAAGCTAACTAGATGACATTCCACCGAGAGGGCCCAGAGCATATCTATCCGTCATATGGATGGACAAATCCCAATCTTGGTTCATGAGCTTCAACTCATACTTTCAGAATACCCAATGACACTTTTATAACCACCCAGTTACGAAGCGGCGTTTGATGTTATCAAAGTATTCATCCGGTGATGGTGATTAACATAACCTCGTGGTCGAAGGAATAGGTTACTATGTGATTGAAAGCTTACAGCAATACGAACTTAATGACTTGATCTTATGCTACGCTTACTATGGGTGTGTGTCCATCACATCATTCTCCTAATGATATAACCTTGTTATTAATCACATCCAATGTCCATGATCAGGAAACCATGATCATCAATTAATCAACAAGCTAGTTCAACAAGAGGCTTACTAGGGACTCTTATATGTTTACAAAACACACATGTATTAGTGTTTCCTAATAATACAATTATAGCATGGGATGTAAACATTCATC
The DNA here is from genome assembly GCA_910589775.1 of Avena eriantha. Taxonomy (NCBI): domain Eukaryota; kingdom Viridiplantae; phylum Streptophyta; class Magnoliopsida; order Poales; family Poaceae; genus Avena; species Avena eriantha. The sequence goes on from OU342745.1 coordinate 537,024,962, forward strand.
ATAAACACAAAGATATAATAATAATCACTTTTATTATTGCCTCTTGGGCATATCTCCAACAACTGGCGGGAGGGACCGCCAAGGTGAAGGAAGGACGTGGGAGGACAAACACGTTGTCTGGGCTGACGCAAACGTTGCCCAAATTTGGTGTATGGATGGGTCGCGCCGGACACGTCGGTTCAGATGGGTCGGCCGCTGGGCTGGCGCGCAGCTATCCGCTAGTCCACGCGGACATATTTGGACGTGTTCGAACGGGTTAGGTCGTACCGGTGGAGATACCCTTAGTTCTTTGGAAGAGAATGAGAGTCGCTTGACCCACCTCTAGAATTTGCACCATGGATTTGAATGGGAAGCAAGAATTGCCTAGAATCTAGCCAGGGCATGTTGGTACGAGTTTGCGGAGGACTCGTTCCAAGATTCAACATAAGAGCCGCACTAAGAGCAACTTCAGCGGTCGCTGTATATTTCGGCGCGCTAAAACGCATATGCAGCGCGTGCGATCTGGGTATAGCGCGTCACGCATGATTCTCCTCCGGTAGAGGTGTTAAACATGCGCGCTAAATTTGCAGCACAAACCACTCCAACTGGCGCGCTAAATTGAAGCGCGTGCAAACAAGATTTTGCAACAAATATGATAAAAAATAGATCTAGAAATTAAAATGAAAATATATTACATAGAACATAAAAAAATACATAGTGCAAGAGAAATACTAGAATACTGCTACTACTAGAATCTACTACTACGAAAAATTACTAGAAACTAGTAGTACAATCTAGTCCGACGAGGAGATCGAGATGTAGTCATCAGACCGGTGTCGTGTCGGACACCGGTGTCGACGATCAGTAGTCATCCCAACGGGGATCGTCGTCAGAGATGGTCGTCGTCCCGGCTATCTGCGCTTCGATGAAGGCGCGCCTCCACACCAGGTCCACCCGGCGGTCGTGGCGGTCCTAGTGCTTCGCTGCCTTGGTCGCGGCCTGTTTGGCGTCGTGCTTGCGCTGTGCTGCGACGTCTTCGGGGAAACGCCGGCGCCACTCCTGCCGCAGGCGATCATCGCGCTCGACGATGAGCAGGTGGCGCTCCATTTCGCACTGGTGGCGGCGCTCCTCCTCCGTCACGAGGCGAGGTGGCGGCGCGAGTGCCTCCGCCTGCTCGCGCGTTCAGACGTCGGGGAAATTCGGTTTTTAGCGCGCGCACGGTTTTAGCGCGGCTGGTGGGGTTGCTCTAAAACCACGCCCGCGCGCTAAAACCATTTTTCCCCGCGTGAGAGCCCGCGCCGCGTCCTCCAACAAGCGATGTATCTTTCCGCGCGTAGGAAAAACTTTGCCGCGCGCCCAGTTGCGCGTGCTTCTTTTGACGCACTGCTCACCGCGCGCTCATTAAATGGCGCGCGGCGCGTGGAAAGCAGTTGTCGCCTTCCACTTCAACGCGTGCGCAGAAATCCTCTTCCCCTTTCCACCTCTTCTTTGCCGATGCGCCCACGCCACCGTCGTCATGCTGCCGTGCCGGGGAAGCTCCGGGTACCGCGGTGTACGCGCGGGTCCGACCGTCACCTACTATGCCGAGATCCGGACCGGCGACGAGCGCATTGCCCTCGGCGCCTTCGACACCGCGGCCGAGCCGCCACGCCACGACGTCATAGGCGTGGGCGGCCTCGTGTGCCCGCGCGCGTCGATGAATTTTCACGACCTCTGTCTCGCCTCGTGACGGAGGAGGAGCGCCACCGCCGGCGCGAAACGGAGCGTTGCCTACTCATCGTCGAGCGTGATGAACGCCTGCGGTTGGAGTGGCGCCGGCGTTTTCCCGAAGACTTCGCAGCGGCGCAAGCACGACGCCGAGCAGGCCGCGGCCAAGGCGGCGGCGAGGATGGCGAAGCACCGGGACCGCCACGACCGCCGGGTGGATAAGGCGCGGAGGCGTGTCTTCACCGAAGCGCAGATGGCCGGGCCGACGACGATCCCCGTTGGGACGACTACTGGTCGTCGACGCCGGTGTCCGACACGACGCCGGTCTCCTCTGACGATGACTACATCTCGATCTCCTCGTCGAACTAGATTGTAGTATTAGTTTTTAGTAATTTCTCGTAGTAGTAGATTCTAGTAGTAGCAGTAATTTGTAGTATTTTTCTTACACTATGTATGTTTTTTCATGTTCTATATAATATATTTTCACTTTAATTTCTAGATCTATTTTCTATCATATTTATTGCAAATTTATATTTGTGTGTGTTCCAATTTAGCGTGCCTCTTGGAGGGGTTTGTGCTGCAAATTTAGTTTAGCGTCTCTGCCGGAGAAGAATCACGACGCGCCGAAATACAGAACGACTAATGGAGTTGGTCTATGTAACGGAAGAAGATAGGTTCAAGTTTTCAAGTTCCATGTTATATAGTACGGCATCAGAGTGGGAGATTTGCACAACATTAAAATCAGATTTTACTTTGCAAAAAGTATAAGAAAGAAACATATTTTTTTAGAACTAAAAAAAAACATAAATAGCACCGAAACTGTCCAAAGACAGACCCACTCCCCGCCTTGACCGAACGGTCCACGCGGAGAGAAGGAGATTCTGGGTCGGGGACGACATTGACGATGCAGCCTGGCCCACGGAGCTCCCGCGTCGGGCCTCAGGGCCTTGTTGTGGGCTACCTCATCTCGTCTCGTCTCGAGCCGTCGCCGTCCTTCCTCCCACGAACCGCCGCCGCAGCCATGGCGAGCCTCCCGCCGCTTCTGCCGACGCCGCCCGCAAGCGTAAGCTCTCCTTCTCCTCCTCCTCGTCTCCGAAGCCGCCTCTACTTTTCTCGCCATCCCCCCCTCACCCTCTTCTCTTCCCTTACTCCAGATCAAGCTGCGGGACATGGACGCCGTCGAGTCCCGGTCGCCCAAGCGGCACCGTCCCCTGGAGACTGACGCTTCGGGGAGCCGCCGCAGCGAACCGAATTCGCCGCCTAGAAGTAGTCTCCAAGCAGGGAGGTCGCCTCCGTCGCCGCCGTCCAAAGTTTGGCGACGATCGAGGTCGCCATCCGAAGTTCGGCCTCGATCGAGGTCGCCGCCGCCGTCCAAAGTTCGGCGATCGAGGTCGCCATCACCGTACAAAGTTCAGCGTCGATCGAGGTCGCGGTCACCGTCAAGAGTTCGTCGTCGATCAAGGTCGCCGTCACTGTCCAGAGTTCGGCGGCGATCGAGGTCGAGGTCGCCATCCAGAGTTCGGCGGCGATCGAGATCGCGGTCGCCGTCCAGAGTTCCGCGGCGATCGAGGTCATGGTCGCCGTCCAGAGTTCGGTGCCGATCGAAGTTGCCGATGCCGTCTAGAGTTCGGCGGTCGCCGTCGCCGTCTACAGTTCGGCGTCAATCGAGGTCGCCGTCGCCGTCCAGAGTTCGGGGGCGATCGAGGTCGCTGACGCCGTCCAGAGTTCGGCGACGATCGAGGTCGCGGTCGCCGTCCAGAGTTCGGCGGCGATCGAGGTCGCGGTCGCCGTCCAGAGTTCGGCGGCGATCGCCGTCCAGAGCTCGGCGCCGATCGAGGCTGCGGTCGCCATTTAGAGTTCGACGCCGGTCGAGGTCACCGTCACCATCAAGAGTTCCGCGCCGATCGAGCTCGCCACCGCCATCCAGAGTTCGGTGTCGATCGAGGTCTCCGCCGCGCATATCGCGCCTAGCGGAGCTCCAACGTGTCAAGCAGCCGTCGTCCGAGGCTGACATGGAAGGCGAGACGGCGAGTCCATCATCATCCGATGAATCGTTGATGGAGAATCGGCCTAGCCACAGCCGCAGCAATTGCAAGGTGCAACTTTTCTTCAATCTTAAAATCTAGATTTTTTCGGAGATTTGCCTCGTGGATTTATATATGATGTTTTAGTGGTACACTAACCTAGTGTATGATATCATCTTGTTGGTTTCTTTTGGTAATATATTTCACTTAGACATGTTGGTACCACCAGATTTTATTGTCCACTTCAATTTAGTTTACTAGCATTTAGGGGATTGGAGAACTCCTGTTCATAACGAGTTAGACTGAAATTGCCGCATGCTGCGTGCATTCACATCCTTCATCAACTCTTAGCAATAATAGGTGATTCGTTACAATTGGTACCATAGCAATACCTGTTATAGCCAGGAAAGAAGGGGAAAGTCAACATACGAGAGAGAGGGAGGGAGAGGGAAATGTGTAGTGCAATGTGCACACACATAGGTGTTTTGCAGCACCCAAAAACTTTATCAGCTGCAGTGGGAAGGAGACCTGATCCTGTAATCAGGGTTGGTGAGCAGAAGTTGGATAATGAGAAGATGGATGGAAAGAACCAGAGTGATGACAAGGTGAAAAAGATACCCTGCTGTGTACGGGTGCATATTTCGAAGTTGACGTGATGCCAGGTTGAATGATAAGAGGGGGCAATTATTAAAGTTGAATTGCTCTTGTCAGTGAAAATCCATCAATGGTGTTGCTCTTTACTTCTATTTTGGAATCGTCGGAACTATCTATGCTACTTGGTGAGAATTTAATTACCAATCGTTTTGATGGAGTTGACATGAAAGCACTACCTTAAACAAATTTCCGCTAGACCACTCCAGACCAACTTGTTTTGCTAGGAATGTAGGAAGACCGACAATGATGTTTACCGACTAACATATTACATGTTTGTCGAACAAATAACCAAGATAAAACATTTGAGATATCGTTATTCCCCTTTCATGTTTATTGTTATATATGTTTATTGCAGCACCAACAAATTTAAGGTATTGATTCACTGTTTCAGGTTTCCTCTTTTGGGCTTTTTAGGGGGGGTGGGGGGTGATCCTTCTACATGCTACTTTTCGTATTCGGATAACGTACACGAACAGCTCCACGCCCCTTCTTTTCTCTATTTATCAAATAAAACCTCAATATCTCGGCATGTTCTATTAAAAATATGGCCAAAATTCAATGTTTGAGATGAAATTCAATGTTACTTTGTACAGTTGCCACTGTTGTTTTACATATCTATGTCGTGCTACTCATCAGGCTCCAAGCAGAAATGCTCGTCGCAAGAAGATGAAAAGACAGAGATGGGCAGAAGCTAAAAAAGAAATGGGTGAGGTATGGAATAGCCTAATTTTGGTTTGACTGGTCTTGGCTGGTAGTATCATACTATCATGTAAAGGATTTCTTTCACTTGGCTGGTAGTGTTATGTGAAGAATGAAAACAGGAGGCAATAATAAAATTGGCAATCATTTTTGTACTATTGCCAGTTGATAATAAAAGTCCCTCTTATACAAATTTCTGCTATACAACTACAGACCAACTAGTTTGCTAGGAACTTTGGAAGACTGATAATGATATTTACTGACAGTCTGACACACATATTACATACTTCTACAACAAATCCCCAAGAGAAAGCATTTAAGATATTGTACACTATCATAGGCTTGTCCGAGTTAATCTTTCCCTTTTTATTTTCTCAATTTTTGCTGTATTAAACACACACACCTTTTTAGGCCTGTTTAAGGGGTTGATCCTTCTACATGCTACTTTTCTTTCACCCAGACATCATATAGGAACAGCTCCACGCCCCTTCTATTCTCTACCTTTTGAAACAAAACCTCGATATCCGGCATGTTATTAGAAAATGCAGCCAAAATTCAAATGTTGAGATGAAATTCAATGTTGCTGTGTACAGTTTGCCGCAGTTGTTTCACCTGGCTATCTATGTGTCACTTACCAGGCTCCAAGCAGAAATGATCGTCGCAGGAAAAGAGAGATATGGGCGAAAGCTAAAAAGGAATTTAGAGAGGTATGGAATAGCTTGATTTTGGTTTGGCTAGTGCTTGGGAGTATTATGCAAACGATTGTTTGCTATTGCTTGGCTGAGAGTATTATGTAAACGATTTTTCGCTAGTGCCTGACTGGGAGTACTATGTAAATGATTTCTTTCACTTACTTGGCTGGTTGAAAGGCATTCAATCTATGTCTTTAGTTTGCCTTTTGGTGTTAAGTTCTTTAGTGAATCGGATTGAAAAATGCCCACATAGTTGCAAATCGATAATATTTGGAGCTCTCAGTTACTGTGTAAATTGTGAAGTCTTTATGGATATCTCACATGGTTCTAATAATACTCCTCACCTTAAATTTCAGGCCGCTTGAGTAGTAAACAATCAAATAGTCACACCTCAGCTTTTACCTTTATACAGCACACGGCCCTGTAAATGGCTGTTATTTAGAAGACTGGTAGTTTAATGTCATACTTAAATTTCTCAACTCTGATGCATTGCAATTGTGATCATTTAGATGAAAAAGGATAAGCTGTTAGAAAACATTAAAAAGCTGCAAGCTTGCGTCTGGCTTCTTGAGAAGGATGGTGCAGATATGGCTGAAATCATGGAATTCAGGAGTTTGCTTGAATCAACAAAGAAGCAGTATGCGGAGAATGGTAGCAAACTGAAACTTGTCAACTTCATAATTCAGTGTTTATTTATCTTGATAACCTAATTGGTATGTGATGTAGAGGCACAATTGGCAAAGGAAGGATCAAGTGCCCCACTTCAGGTGCTAAAGAGGGACAGACTTGAGAAAACGGTGAGAACTTGAAACACATTTGCTACTTTGCATGTGGTTAACTTTAATTAAATTGGAAATGGCCAGGATATAATCACTATCAGTTCCTGTCGAGAAAGAGAACATTGAAAACATTTTGTGCAACCTTTACACAAAATGCCTTTGGAAACCATATAGATCAGATACTGATATAGGGAGGAACATGCACTCCACTTGGAAATGGCATCTTGCAGGCCACATAATACCGACTTGTCTAAGGAACATTATGAAATTGCAATCATTTGCCAGGATGGATTCTGGCCACTGAAGCAATACTATTTTTAACTCTAGTAAAGCCATTTTCCAACTGTAGCCCACCTGTCAGTGCCCTCATACTGCCGTACGAACACACCCAAGGGCACTGCCAGTTGTCATATGGACTTGGTTTAGTTCCAAGGGAAACCGGCTTTTAGCTCCCTACTCTCCTAAAATATGGTCAGTATTATCTTTATGACCAGACTTTTCAGGCAAATAGACACAATTTTGTAATATCCTTGACCAAATCATGATTATATGGTGTGTTTTAGGCTTTCAACAAATGCCATCCAAGTAGACAATCTAGGAGCAGCTTGTTCGTCAATTTTTAGGCATTTGAGAGTAGCAGCTCCCTTCCTGTGCACTTAAAGCTGCTACTTGCGATTTGCGAACCAACATTGTGATAAGCTGTGATATTTTTTGTCCATTCATGTACAGTTAGCTGCAGCTTATTTTCACACATATATCAATAGCTTGGCTAAATGACCCTTACAGCATCTGGAAACAGTGTAATTAACTGAGCTTCTTTACGACGCCTTTTTTGCAGCATGTGGAAACAATGGCAGCTCTGATAGACAAGGTCGAGAGAGATGAGCAGAACATGGATTCTGGAAAGGTGGAGGGCAGCGACTTGAGCTCTTTTTCATGATAAATCTTCTTGGGTGCTTCCTTTCTTTACCTATGTCATATACGTGCATGTGAAAATGAGTTTATAGATTGCTAAAGGGGGCCAGGATAAATATGTATAGCATTAAATGATGCATGCAAATATAAGTTTGGATCTTCTACATACCCACTTCCCATGCTGTCATTAAATGATGCATGCAAATATAAGTTTGGATCTTCTACATAACATAGGAAGCTTGTCAATATTACCCACTTCCCATGCTGTCTTTCATGGCTATAAAAGAGAAACTGACCTGGTCCATTGTAGTGTCTGGCTAGCTATATGTTATTTTCTAATGTTACTTATCAGAATCAAAACAATGGTCATTCACAATTACAGCGTAGACATCTACGAAAAAACTCTTGTCTTTCTTGTAACACTGCAAAGTTATAAATTGGTGGTTTTACTTGGTTCTTGACGTTGATCATAATCTTGACAATAATAATAGGCGGTTTCTGAACAAAACGAATTAGCGGAGGAGGTGAATCATCTCAAGAGTGAACTTGAAACAGTCAAGCGAGACCGTGACTATCAGTTAGCTCAGGCACATTCTTTGATGGCTGACGTAGGTAAGCAGAAAGAAGTCACGAGAAGATATGGAGTCGAGCTAGAGGATGCTATGAGTAGAGTTGCTGCTCTTGAGGTATCCCTGTCGTGTTCCCTTTTCCTGTATGGATCTGCAACCTGTTGAACAACTGATGAATGGGTATCTATTGTAATCATGTAGGAAGGATGCCTATTGCGAAGAGAGACAATTAAATCGCTGCAGATTCAGCTTGCATCTGCAAACGAGAAACTAAAGGTAATCCTGTTGCTCGGAAGCAAAGAAAAATTGGTTTTGGAGCAACTGGAGTTGTAGTTTCTGCTTCCACCACCAATTGTTGTTGAGTTCTTTTTTTCATTTCGTCCAAAATTTTAAACTCTGCTGTAGATAGGTTAGACTTCTATTTATGATGTAATAGCAATCTTTGCTTAACGTTGTTGTGTAACAGTAGCTCGATCGCCAAGAGAATTAGATTACAGCATGATGTTCGGGAACTGGTATTGGTTTCATGATAATCGTTTTTTTTTTGTCTTGCATTTAACACAATTTGTTTTGCCTTGTGCAAAAACCACACTGTTTGATCCCGGTGAGAGTTATTTTGCGACTTTTGTGAAAGCGACTGATGTTGTGTTGGCAATAACCAGGTTTCCTCTCCCACAAGAGATTGATGCCAAATTGAAGCTCCAACCTGGTCGTGTGTTGCATGTACTCCGGCGATGTTGCATCCTCTTCATCACGGTGGACAAACACCAGTGCATATCATACAAATATCATGGAATCCTTATTACGGATTGGTTGATTTATCTTCCACTGCAACAACGCCAGCAGCAGAACAGTTTTGTATGTCCATTATTTTTTCCTATTGTGAGGATTGTATGTAGAGTGTGTCCATGGTTTGCCCTGGGTTTTTCTCCTTGGTGGACTAATCAGTTCACCAGCGTGCCATGTATACGCAGGCAGTTAGGATAGCAACTGTGTTGAAACTAATGGTGGCGCAGATATATAGACAAGTGTAATGTAATTAACACTACCATTAGAATTGTTTCTTTAATTAGTGATATGCTGGGGAGTTTTCGAGAGTACGCCGAGCTTTTTTTAGTGATGTGCTTGGTTTTATAAGCTTTAAATACTCTTTCTGTCTATGCTGGTCTCAAAGCAAGCAACTGAAAGTTATGGATCCTCGTGGTGTGTGTGTGTGTGTTGTCCGTAATTTGAGCATAATTGTTTATGAAGTTTCAAGCAAATTGTGCATCATCTCCAAGAGAGGAGCTGACAAGGATCCTAGATGGATATGAGCAGCGAGCGGGACGTGCGGGGTGAGCATGATCTAGACGGGGTTAACGTCCATCTAGGATCCTCGTTATGACAACAAATTGTTGTGAAGTTTTAGGTTTAGATGGATGTTGCTTTTTTATGTTGTGGTTGACTTTATATCAATTTCATTAGATGTGTTAGTTATCTAGAATGTTTTATTTTGTTTTTTCATGATTGGGAAATCATTTGTCCCTGAAATATCTGAAGTGTTGATTCAAGATTGTTTTGCAACGAGTGTAGTTGATCATGGATTGTGTGTTGATTTTCTTTTCCCAGTAATGAAATCCTCTTTGACGTAAAAAGTATTACGGAGTACTACCTCTGTTCCATAATATAAATATTTTTGTGAACAAACAATGCATGATGATATAGAAAATAGAACAATAAGCACTTTCTAATTGATAAGGATCAAACGTAATCCAATAGTGTTTTGGCCCAATCTTTCACGGCGAACCAAATAAACTACATCAAGGTAAGCCTTTTTAGCAAACTATTTTAGCTTGCTAAAAAGGCTTATATTATGAAACGGAGGTAGTACTATTTAATAAGACTCAATCCATAGCAATGCACATATGTCTTCCCTAGTTTGTCAAAAAAAAAATCTATAGGTCCCTTATAGGGAAGTTCTAGTTCCATTAATCAAAATAAAACCAAGCATGTTCAGTGCTTAGCCAGTCACATTACAGATAAAACAGAAAGTGAACTACTAGAAACGAAAAAGAGCAAGAGAGATATGCAGATGTGCGTTCAAAGATTTAACAAAGCGGCCCCAGTATGCTGCCTTATAGGCCCCTTACAGGGAAGTTCTAGTTCCATAATATGCTGCCTTATACATTATAAGGCACTATATCCATCCGGATCTTAAGTCTGAGTACTTGGAGGAGGAATCCCCATTTACTTTGTTTTAGGCTCTCAAGACGAGGTATGAACAGCAGAAGGCAGTTGTCCTACCTAAAGCACTCCATGAATGGACCCATCTCCGATTTCAGGACTTCAAGTCTGTCGGGGGTTACAATCATGAGGTTTATAAGATAAGTTCCAAGCTACGCTTTTGCGGGAAAGAACCTACAAATACGGAAAATATAGAAAAAACTCTATCCACTATGCTCCCATCTGAAAGTCTCCTACAACAACAATACCGTGCTCGTGACTACTAGGTCTATTCAGACCTTATTCATATCCTACTTTAGGCTGAAAAGCATGATGAGCTTCTTGCTAAGAATGGCTCTCAGCGCCCGATTGGTTCCCAACCTTTGCCAGAAGTTCATATGAATGTCGTGAACGGAAGAAAGTTTGGTGGTGCCTTCAACGGCAACCAATCGAACTTCAAGGATAAGCGTAAGCGCATCCAGAACAAAAAGCCTCGAAACTCGGACCATGGGAAAGGCACCACAAAGCCAATGTATGACAAAACTAGGCTTTGTGATAAGTGTGGATGCTACACGCACCCTACTAACAAGTGCAAGACCCCAAAGCATCTGGCTATTCTCTACCAGCAATCCCAAGGACGCAAAGCACCTCAAGGGAAAAAGGGTTGAAGCTAACTTTAACCTTCATCCAGATGACACAAATGGAGTTAGTTGTTTGCAAGATGTTCCTTCTAGAACTAGCAACACCATGACTCTCCATACGTCAGAGGACCCTTGGGCACGGAGAACATGATGGTTGAGTATGCCTCAACGGGCATGTTTGGAGACTTCGGCTAGTCCCATTATCTCCTTAGTGACCAGCTTAGTCATTTATGTCCATTTGTGATGTTGTAATAGAACATATATATTGTATATCACAATATATTGTATCAGCACTCTAATATAAATAAGATTGAATGTATTCTATATATTTGAGAAAAGATATCCATAGTGAAAATTCTCCAACTCGATATATAGATTTCTATGGGACTCAATCCGATGGATGAGGAACAAGTATTTGAAAAGGTACCCTCTCTATTGTTTGGATTGTACTAAATGCACATCTGTAACACCCCGTCCACTCCTAGGCCCGGGGGTGTCACTCCTAGTAGCTTAATAGGATATCTAGACTGGCCTCACATACCAACACTAGTCTTTTCTGCGCACTTTGTCCTCACTCGTGCGCACTCGGTACCCACTTCCCGGTCGGTCACCCATCCTAGAATTGCTCTAGGCCAAACACGCTTAACCTTAGAGTTCTTTTCGAATGAGCTTCCGGAAAAGAAGTTGTAACTTGTTGGTATGAGTATTCTATCAATCCTATTAAGCCATATGCCTGGTCTCACAACATCCAACCCATAGCACATGTTGCATACAAAGCAATTCTATTGGTCATAATTTGCTCGGGTTCAAATTCCCTGGGTCATCAGACTTTGCACATCATGCAACACATGGAAGCTAATTTTGAGGCCTTTGTACCTCAAAATACAAGTTGGACCACTTCAGTTCCTTCAACACATCTAGTGAGACATCTATGGTCTTATCCAACCATTATGTGGATTTTTTTTAGGTATTTTGATGGTTCACATTGATGCATCTACATGATGCTCATACGTGTGCTTTCTGTCCACATGAAACCATGCATTTGCCATGATAATGAGAGAAGTAATTAAGTTACATGCACATTATCCTGAAAGTCGAATTTTATCAATTCGCATGGACAACGATGTAGAATTCTCCTCATGTGGCTTCAATGACTTGCATGGCCTTGGGAATTGAAGTTCAGCACTCTGTCCCATTAGTCCATACTCAAAATGGTTTAGTTTGATCCATAATTAAGAGGATCAAACTCATTGCAAGACCTTTGTTAATGAATTGCAATTACCAACTAGACGTTGGAGTCATGCAGCTTTATACACTGCTCAGTGACTAACTACATATCACAGTACTCTTCCTCTGCAATTGATACGTGGAAATCCTCGAGCATTTCCCATCTGCGTAAGTTCGGAAGCGCTTCACGCGTACCAATCTCACCGCCGCAGCATACATCATTGGGCCCACAAACTAAGGATCTATGTGGGGTATAGATCTCCATCGATAAACACGTACCACTGAAAATCCCTCATTGGGGATCCATTCATAGCCTGGTATGTTGATTGCTTATATTAAAGGATGGATTATTTCTAGGCATTAGCGGGAGATTTCATGTGCCACATAGAATGCCAGGAAATCAATTGGGACTGCATGTTCCACCTCATATCCATGTATTCAAGAATTTGGACTTTACGTCCGGAATTCACATATTTGCAACACATTGCAAATAACCTGCCAGATTCATTTACTGATCTCAAATGTGTTACAAAATCCTTTAGTTCGGCTAGAAATGCGCCCGAAAGAGTGGAGGTACCAATCAAAAACCACTCAACTCCCCTTACCTGAAAAGAGGGGGAGTAGTATGGCCTCTAACCAGGATCTAGCTTCCTGCCAGCAACAAAGGAAATCGAGGAGATATCCTCTAATTCAGTAAATGCAAGTCAACCTAGCGTTGATAAACACCTTATGGATAGTATACACCCAATGGAAGGGAAACCTCCGCAACCTAGTTTCAGCTTGCACACACTGGCTGGGACATCGGAACACTCGGACTCACACGTATTGGGAAATCACGAAGAGTCATAATGGGTGCATGAGATTTCCTCCAACAATATCGATTCTGGAGAATCATATAACCAAGACTACAATTGTCGACAAACATTCTCTTGTATGATTGCCAATAACCTTCAAAATGATTCAGATCCAAATACCATGGCCATGGAAGAGTGTAAACCACTCGCTCAGACTGAAACAAACGAAGGGTGCAATCCAAGTAGAAAATAGCCTTGCTATTCTAAATGAATTCCCTACATGGGATTCAATATGTTTTCTTCCATAAATGGAATGAGAACAAAAAGGTGGTGAGAAAGCAAGGTTTGTAGCACAAGGTCGGATTTCCGCAGAGATCCAAGACCTACTCTCTAGACATGATTGGAATCCTCAAATTTTCCGATAATTATATCATTGGCATTGCAAAATCATCTATCTATGCAGTTGATAGATGTAGTGACTACATTTCATGTGGATCACTAGATTTGGACGTGTATGGTTCCTGATGGAATCTCTATCCGAATCGAAATGTAAATGCAACATGCATTGTGTAAAATCATTAAGCCATTACATGGCTTATTGTTGTCGGTATATTTTGGTACAACCGACGTAGTGAGTTCCTTATACACAAGGATTACTCCTATAATGATGATTACCCATGCGTGTTTGTCATACACAAGGATTACTCCTACAATGACGAAGCACGTGATCATCTAAAAGACAGAATTTGAGATGAAGGATTTGGTTAAACCCAAACAATGCTTGATACTACAAATCGGGCTACCTCACTCAAGTTTTATGGTACACCAAGTTTCCTATATTATAAATATTGGAGAAACCTAAAATGCATAAGTCATATCCATATCCCATGTCGGTTATTCAATATCTAGACGTAGAGAAAGATTCACTCAAACCATGGGATGATGTAGAAGGGATGTTGGGACTTGAAGTTCCATATCCCAGTGCCATTGGACCCACCAACACAGTTGGTTGGGAATCAAGAATATATTTTGATATCTCCAAGGCACCACACATTATTTGACCTGTTCTTAGAATTTTAGAGAAATCTGAACTCCAATATCATCAGAATACACTGATGTTGGGTACTTGAGTGATCCCATAATGTGTACCTGCATGGTAGAAGTGTCACTCCGTTGATGTCTTCGAAATAGACTTCGGTGACTACACCTACCAATCATTCTGAAATACAAAGTCACATTGACATGTGTAGCTTTACAGAATGATAAACCACATACATGAGTCATGTGGTATTGGTTCTCTTGAATCGTCGACCATTATCTACACAGATAATGTTGCTTGTGTTGCATAGATGCAAATAGGATACATCGAGAGCAATATCACTAAGCATATTGCTCTAAATTGTTTTATCTCCATGAACTCTAGAAGAGTCAGGGAATAAACATCTTGCGAGTCAAATCATGTGACAATAACATCGCTGATCTATTCACGAAGTCTCTACTAACTTTAACATTCCAGAAATGTTTTCATGGAATTGGTATTCGACGGCTTCAGGATTTGCAAGGATCAGGGGGAGTATCACCCTGGACTACTTCTATTCAAAGCATCATATTACACTCTTTTTCCCTTTATGAGTTTACTATCCAGGTTCTCATCAAGGCTTTTAATGAGATAATATCAACATAAGATCATATGTCATACTTTATGTTTTCCCCACCGGGGGTTTTAGGAAAGTATACATGACATATATATTGCTCTCTAAACTCTATGAGGTTTTTCCCTTTGACAAGGTTTTTCTCATTTGGAGTTAACGAAGAGGCAATAACAATAATATGTTGTATCATTTTCTCCTTATTTTCCCACTGGGTTTGAAGGAATTTTAACAACATATCCAACCATTATATGTTGCATCATTTTCTCCTTATTTTCCCATCGGGTTTAAAGGAGTTTTGCAACATATCATACACACTACTCCTCACATTTTTCCCACAGGGTTTTTGGAGGAGACTAAATCAAGATGATGAATCCTTATGCAGTGAAGCGATGATTAGGGGGAGTGTTAGGAATAATTAATAATCATTAATTGGGGGATAATCCCCACTTAGCCCTGCACTTGTAATACCACGCCCGTGGGAACCGCCTTAGGCAGTTAAAACCTAGAGCGTCGCCTCCAGAACCGACATTGTAATCGATGTGTCCTTTGTAGGCGTCCCTATATGTACTATATAAGGATTCGATCCTTGATCAATAAAGCACTAGATTCATTTTTCAATTTGTCTCTGGTTTGCCTCTCGATTCCTTCTAACACTTGTTATGACAACAAATTGTTGTGAAGTTTTAGGTTTAGATAGATTTTTTTATGTTATGGTTAACTTTATATCAATTTCATTGGATGTGTTAGTTATCTAGTTTTTTCATGATTGGGAAATCATTTGTCCCTGAACTATTTTAGCTTGCTAAAAAGGCTTATATTGTGAAACGGAGGTAGTACTATTTAATAAGACTCAATCCATAGCAATGCACGTATGTCTTCCCTAGTTTGTTAAAAATAGATCTATAGGCCCCTTACAGGGAAGTTCTAGTTCCATTAATCAAAATGAACCAAGCATGTTTAGTGCTTAGCCAGTCACATAACAGATAAAACAGAAAGTGAACTACTAGAAACGAAAAAGACCAAGAGAGGTATGCAGATGTGCGCCCAAAGATTTAACAAAGGGGACTCAGTATGCATGTTCTCCCCCCCCCTGCGGGAGAGCACTTGGAGCCCTAGCCCTAGCCACCTAGTTCAACTTGTCCTGGAAGAGGTCCATCTGTAGCATCATGGGTTCCTTGAAGATCAATCTGTTAGATTTATATGGGTTGCAGCCCATGTAGTCTAATAAATCCTAAAATCTTAAGGTCCATCTATTATGGCAGCTTGGGAGTTGTGTGAGAGACAAAGTTTAGTCTCACATTGCTAGTTGGGAGAGAGTTTGACCAGATTATAAGGTGAGATGTTTCACTCCCACTAAGTGAGTGAGAAGAGAAGGAGTCCATGCACACTCGTCCTCCTCCGTCGCCCGTCTCGCCTCGCGTGAATCGAGTTCGAGTTAGAAACTCGTTTTGTGGAAGACTAAATTTTTGCATGGTGCACCAGTTGTTGGATACATGCTAACATTCGTGTGCATGTTTGATGCGTGTTCTTGTCTTCCACCGCGTGGCGACTCGGTTGGCTCACCTCCTAGGCTATAGAGTGAGAGACAGAACAGATCTAGAATCATCATGTTCTTTTCTCTATCTCTCTCGCCGTGTTCCTCTTGCTACGCTTTTCTCTAGGCTTCCCCATCCTGGTGACTACGTGCATGGCTGTCCGAGATAGCAAGCCTCCGAAACATCGTCCGATGAGATCCTGCACCAGGAGACGGGAGATAAGGTTTTTGGGGAGCGTATCGGTGTGACTACTCGCTTCCGTTCGTGTTCTTCTTCAGCAACTGACGACCTCAATAGCACCATGGACGACATCAACAAGGACCAAGGTGTTGTTGCGGTGATGACCTTCCCGGTAAACATGTACGTGTTATTCCTTTCTTTGTATGCACTAGTTCTTGCTAGATTTTCAGATCTACTAGATGTGGTTGTTTAGCTGCATGTGTTTTGATCTGTTAGTGCTTACATAATGTTGATTTCGGTAATTAATCTAATATGAAAATTGCCTAATAATCCAACACGATCTTCATTTTCTGAGAGTTTTCAGCACCAACCACCATATCTGTTTAGTGAAAATCCAAGTTTGGGAGTCAATCAAACCATTTCTACATTGTCAATGCTCCAAAGAACCAGATCACAAATGGCATTCAGAGTTTTGTGCTTTTTATTTGAAATCCAAAACCTAGTATTAGACAAATAATCATGACCCAAGATGAACTTTGAATAACTTAGAGACTATCTCCAACAATCCAAAAACCTTATTTATTTAGGAAATTTTTGTCATTTGCCTTTGCTGCTTCGCTGAAACCTAGCCCGTTTACAAGTGCTAATTTTAAGAGATGGCAAGGGAAAACCCTCTTGTGGCTCACTGCAATGGGCATAGAAAAGTTGCATATGGCACTCCAAGATGTCCGCTCACTCTCGAGGAAGAGAGAGCGTTCAGGGAGGCCAATGTACTTTTTGTGGGCTCCGTACTTAGTGTGCTTGGATACAAGTTGGTTGATGCATATTTGCATATTATTAGTGATGCCAAGGAATTGTGGGATACACTAGACGCTAAGTTCGGTGCTGCTGATGCCGGTGATGAACTGTATGCTACGGAACAGTTCAATGACTACAAGATAGTTGAAAACCGATCTATAGTACAATAGGCTCATGAGCTACAGATCATGGCAAAGGAACTTGAATTCCTCAAGTGTGTGCTTCTGGACAAGTTTGTCGTGGGATGCATTATCGCTAAGCTTCCCCCTTCATGGAGAAATTTTGCCACTTCTCTGAAACATCAGAGGTATGAGCTCTCTATTGAGTACCTCATTGACTCTCTGGATGTTGAAGAAAAGGCGAGGGCAAAAGACAAACACACTAGTGGAACCGAGGGACATTCTACTGCCAATATGGTGCAGAAAAATGCCCACAAGCTCAAAGGAAATAACAAAGTCTGTCAGACTACCAACTTCAAGAAGAAGAAGGGGCAGAACAAGGAAAAGAAACAACCTTACTGGGTGTGTGGCGATATTGGCCATTGGGCTCATCATTGTCCATAGAAGAAAGGCAAGAAGGGTCAGGCTGGACAGAGTTTTAAATCTATCAACATGGTCATTGGCAATGCTAATGTAGGAACTTTAGGTTCAGGATATAGTAATATATTACCTACTGTGCTTTTAGTATTTCAACCCACAGAATGGTGGGTTGATATGGGTGCCAATGTTCATGTGTGTGCTGACATTTACATGTTCACCTCTTATCAGGCTCAAGATTCCCCAGTCATGATGGGGAATGGGTTACATGCTACTGTTGTTGGTGCTGGCACGATAGATCTGAAGTTTACTTCGGGCAAGACCGTGCAATTGAAGAACGTGTAGAATGTCCCTTCTATAAAGAAGAATCTCGTTAGTGGATCTCGTCTTCTGAAAGATGGGTTTAAGTTGGTATTTAAGTCCAATAAAGTTGTATTGTCTAAGTATGGAACCTTTGTTGGAAAAGGTTATGAATGCGGGGGCATGTTCCGCTTTTCATTGGTAGACTTCTGTGATGATGTAGTGAACCATATATGCACTACTGGTAATGAGACTAATGTTTGGCATTCATGACTTTGTCATATTAATTTTGGTTGTATGTCGTGGCTTGCCGGCATCAATTTAATTCTGAAATTTACTATTGTTAAAGGCTCTAAGTGTCATGCTTGTGTGCAAGCAAAACGGCCTCGCAAGCCCCACAAGCCTGCAGATGAGAAACTTGGCACCTCTAGAGCTAATACATTCATATCTATGTGAGATGAATGGTGTGTTCACAAATAGTGGAAAGAAATATTTTATGACTTTGATTGATGATTCTACTAGGTACTGTTATGTATATCTCTTGAAAACCAAAGGCGAGGTTTTAGATTTCTTTAAAATCTATAAGGCAGAAGTTGAAAATCAACTTGAGAGAAAGATCAAAAGAATTCGGTCTAATCGTGGTGGAGAATACTTTTCTAATGAGTTCAATTTATTCTGTTCGGAACATGGTATTATACATGAGAGGATGCCTCCCAATTCCCCTCAATCTAATGGGATTGCTGAGAGGAAAAACTAGAGTCTAACAGATTTGGTTAACACCATGTTAGACACTGCCGGTTTATCCAAGGAATGCGGAGAGGCTATATTGACTTCATGTCATGTCCTAAACCGTGTTAGATTACTCCATTTGAAGAATGGGAAAAGAAAAGATTGAAACTCTCTTACTTACGAACTTGGGGTTGTTTGGCAAAAGTCAACAAGCCAATCAACAAGAAGCGTAAGCTTGGACCAAAAACCATGGATTGTGTCTTTCTTGGCTATGCTTCTCACAACATTTCTTATAGATTTCTTGTGGTGAAATCTGAAGTGGACACATGAGTGTTAGTACCATTTTTTAATCAAGAGATGCTACATTCTTTGAGGATATATTTCCAATGAGAGATAGGCCTAGCATATCTAATAAGGAATATGATCCAATTTCTGAACCTGAAACTCCCATGGAGACTGATGAACAATCAGATGATGAGAGTTCAGATTCGAATGAGGATGAAAATGAAGCTCCCACAATGAGCAAGAGACAAAGGGTTGCAAGGTCTTTTGGTGATGATTTCATTGTGTACCTAGTGGATGACACTCCCACTACTATTTCAGAAGCTTTTGCATATTTGGATGCAGACTACTGGAAAGAAGCAGTTCAAAGCGAGATGGAATCCATCTTGGCCAATAGAACATGGGAGACATCTGAACGTCCGTATGGGTGTAAACCTGTAGGATGTAAATGGGTATTTAAAAATAAGCTTAGGGCTGATGGTACTATTGAAAAGTACAAAGCTCGGTTTGTGGCTAAAGGTTATACCCAAAAGGAAGTCAAAGATTTCTTTGATAGTTACTCACATATGGCTAGATTAACCACAATTCGACTATTACTATCACTGGTTGCCTCTCACGGTCTTCTCGTTCATCAAATGGACATAAAGATGGCTTTCCTAAATGGAGAGTTGGATGAGGAAAACTACATGTAACAGCCTGATGGTTTTGTACTAGAAGGTCAAGAGACAAAGGTGTGTAAATTAAAGAAATCTTTGTATGGCCTCAAACAAGCTCCCAAGCAATGGCATGAGAAGTTTGAAAGAACTTTGACATCTGTGGGCTTTGTTGTAAATGAAGCCGAAAAATGTGTATACTACCACCATGGTGGGGCGAGGGAGTTATCCTATTAATGCATGCATATTTGCATCATGTTTTACATTATTATTTTGCATTGTAGATGTAGGATCTTGGTATTTTACGGCGCTCGCGCGCGCATTTTATGTCTGTTTTCACTAGGATCAGGACAGATGCTGGATCTAATGGATACAATTATTGGAGCAGTTGTACTATGGAGAAAAGGTGTCAAAAACAACGTAAATCGCTTATTTGGAAAATATTAATAATACCAGAAGAAAACTAGAAACGGACAAGGGAGGCAGAAGGCTCAACGACCAACTATACGGCAGGAGCAATTTTTCCTGCTAGCCCGGTCGTATAGTTGGCGCCGCCTCCGCCTCGTCAAATAGTTTCACTCCGTGCAATTGGTTCGATGAGATGACATACAGAACACCCAGAAATCGTAGAAACCTCACCTCCGGAAGGCATCTGGAGGGGGAACTCATCCACCAGGGATCCATCTTCACCCTGCGCAGATCCGGGAGGCTAAGGCATCGATCTTCATCATCCACCGCTGCATCACCATCATCTCCATCCATCCCATCTACATCTTGTCTAGATCTTGTTGTAATTCCTATACTCGTTGTGGATTTATACAAGTACTATTCATCTATGATTGTTTCCATTACCATTGCCATGATGTTGATTGCCTCCATGTCTGAGTAGATCATTAGTTTTTGGAGAGATGGAGAAACCCTAGTATGAGATTGAAATAAGATAAAGTCTATTATGATATTCATCGTTGTGACCATGTGTTAGATTTTCTACATCTTGATGTTGAGAGAAGTCGACCTCTCAATATTTGCCTCTTGTGGGGACTTGATGGAGTGAACTACTTGTTGGTAGAAGGAGGCGTGCTAGCACTTACAGTGACTATAAATATATTGGCACCCCTTACGTATCAACTTGGGAAACCGAGAAAACTCATGGAACACTATCCATGCCATGGGATACGTTCTACGGGATTATGTCCCTTAATAGCGCAGTAATTCGATTGATGTCGATTGTTGACTGATGTGGTTATGAGGATGATGTGAGCAGCGGTTGCTGCCTATTCGTCCAAATACGGAGTTCCTCCCACACATACACAGTTGAGAATGTTCATGATGATAATCTTTATCTTAAATCTTTACAATACTAATGGTGTATCCGCTATTCCCTGAGAACGCCTTTTCCCTACTGCAGTTCCAATCTCCCTTACATACGTGATACTTACTTTCTGTATTAAGTTATTTGCTTTACTTTATTATTGCTCTTATATCCAAAACCCCAAAACACCTTTTTACACAATACTCGCATTTTATCTTGTTACTTAGAACTTTATCAAGCATTTTTATCGCAATATTTATTTCAAGAATTATTAGACTTTAGACTCCTGCTCCCCGTAGGATCGATATCTTTATTTCGAAACTAGCTACAAACGATATGTGCATTTGCAGTCATCACTTATGCCTATATGTTGTTGACATATTAATTTTTGGGACAAGTCTCAAAGTGATTAATGAGGTCAAATCCTTCTTATCTCAATGTTTTCCTAAACATCAAGCTACTGAGAGATGGGGATAATGGGATTACACTTGTGTAATCACATTATGTGGAGAAGGTGTTGAGCAGATTTGGATATGATGATTGCAAATCCTCTCCCACACCTTATGATCCTAGTGTTTTGCTTCAAAAGAATCAAAAGGCGACTAGAGATCAATTGAGATACTCTTATATTATTGGCTCACTTATGTATTTAGCTTGCGCTACGAGGCCTGACATCTTGTTTACTGTGGGGAAACTTAGCCGGTTTGTGGCTAACCCGGGATATGATCACTGGCATGCTCTTGAGAAAGTAATGTGTTATCTAAAGGGAATAGTGAGCTATGGAATTCATTATACCAGGTATCTAAGAGTACTTGAAAGGTATAGTGATTCAAATTGAATATTAGATGATGATGAGATAAAGTCCACAAGTGGATATATGTTCACTCTTGGTGGTGGTGCTGTTTCATGGAAGTCTTACAAGCAGACCATCTTAACAAGGTCAACTATGGAAGCAGAACTCACAACATTAGATACTGCGACTATCGAAGCAAAATGGCTTCGTGAACTCTTAACAGATTTGCCTATGGTTGAAAAACCAATATCGGCAATCCTTATGAACTATGACAACCAAACTGTGATAATCAAAGTGAACAGTTCTAAGGACAATATGAAGAGTTCAATACATGTCAAGAGAAGACTGAAGTCTGTCAGAAAGCTGAGAAACTCTAGAGCTATAGCATTGGATTATGTCCAAACGGCTAAGACTCTAGCAAATCCTTTTACGAAACGACTATCAAGAAATTTGATAGAAAATGCATCGAGGGAGATGGGTTTGAGATCCACGTGAGTTGTCAAGGGGGCAACCCAACCTATGTGATCAGATATCCCGTGAATCAGGACCTTGGAAAACAAACTAAAACAACTGAGTTGAGAGAAAAAATTTATACTCCCACTCCGCTGCAGATGCAATTCTCTCATAGTATACTGTTAGGAAGGTTGATTACATCTTAATGTGTTTTGTCTGTCTCCCTAGGAGCAAAGACGCTGTCCTACAGAGCGATCTTGAAAGAACACACATATATGAGCTACACTGCTGGTCACAGTGTATGAGATTTGGGTAAATCTCTAGAAAGCTCATGAAAGACCGAGGAGTATGACTTTAAGGTCCACCCGATGGGGTAGCCTATGGCAGCCAAGTGCCGGTAACGGCAATGAGTGAAACTTGCTGCACAAGACTGGCAATTCAAGGCATAGTCTATTATTCAGTTGTAATAAGCATATCTCTTTGTCTAGGTGGAAGTTCAACTTAACAGCTCCACTGAACTGTAGGTATATTAAATAGTGATTGGAACTAATGAGCCATATGATGTGCCTCTGAGATCTGGTAGGGGATTGTTAGATTTATATGGGTTGCAGCCCATGTAGGCATCCCATGTAGTCTAATAAATCCTGAAATCTCAAGGCCCATCTACTATGACAGCTTGGGAGCTGTGTGGGAGACAAAGTTTTGTCCCACATTGCTAGTTGGGAGAGAGTTGGATCAGCATATAAGGTGAGTTGTTTCACTCCCACTAAGTGAGTGAGAAGAGAAGGATCCCACACGCACTCATCCTCCTCCTTCGCCGCCCGCCTCGCCTCGCCTGCACGCGCGTCGCGTCGCGTTTCGTGAATCGAGTTCGAGTTAGAAACTCGTTTTGTGGAAGACTAATTTTTTGCATGGTGCACCAGCTGTTGGGTACGTTTCAACATTCTTGTGCATGTTTGACGCGTGTCCTTGTCTTGTACCACGTGGCGACTCGGTCGGCTCACCTCCAACGCTATAGAGTGAGAGATAGAACAGATCTAGAATCATCATGTTCTTTTCTCTGTCTCTCTCACTGTGTTCCTCTTGCTGCGCTGCTCTATAGGCTTCCATATCCAGGCGACTGCGTGCACGATCGTCCGAGATAGCAAGCCTCCGAAACCTCGTACGATAAGATCCTGCACCAGGATACGGGCGATAAGGTTTTGGGGGGAGCGTCTCGGCGCAACTGCTCGCTTCCGTTCGTGTTCTTCTTCAGCAACCGACGATCTCAACAGCACCATGGGCGATATCAACAAGGACCAAGGTGTTGCTACGGTGATAACCTTCTCGGTCAACCTGTATGTGTTATTCCTCTCTTTGTATGCACTAGTTCTTGCTAGATTTTTAGATCTACTAGATGTGGTTGTTTGGCTGCATGTGTTTAGATCTGTTAGTGCTTACATAATGTTGATTCGGTAATTAATCTCATACGGAAATTGCCTAATAATCCAACATGATCTCCATTTCCTGAGAGTTTTCAGCACCAACCACTGTATCTGTTTAGTGAAAATCCAAGTTTGGGAGTCAATCAAACCATTTCTACATTGCCAAATGCTCCAAAGAACCACATCACAAATGGCATTGAGAGTTTGATGCTTTTTATTTGAAATCCAAAACCTAGTAATAGACAAATAATCATGACCCAAGATGAACTTTGAATAACTTAGAGACTATCTCCCAAACCATAATTTCAACAATACAATTAAAGAATAAACGGTCTACTGATTCATCATCCGCACAGAAGACACAACACACGGGTTTACCAAGATTTAGTTTAAGCAAATTATCTCTAGTCATCAATTTATTGTTTGAGAGCAACCCGAGACAAATGTGAATTCTTGCCTTCTTGGTGGAACCACCAAAGACTAGATCACATGTATATACATTGGGATCACTCCTCTAAAGCTAATGGTGCTATAACAGGAGCTAGAGGAGCACTGGCCATTGGATGTTTATTTCTAGATGAGGGAATCACAATTGTCTAGAAAAAACAATGCCACTAGCTACTTGCTCAAGTTCCATCCATCTATCTTGCAAGATGGTGTTGATGTTTCTTCTAAAAGAAATATTCAAATTGCACCCATCCCAAACTTGACTAATGGTAGCTAGTTGTTCATTACAGACAAATTAGATCTCCCAAAACTGGATAGAGAGGGGAGATGTACCAAACCATGTATCTTCCTAGAACCTGATCTTGGTCCCATCTCCCCACAGTCCATCAGTATCCAAATTGGACGGAATTCATAGCCCAACCAAAGCCTTTGAAGAAGAGGCATTTGCAACTTTACTACAGAAAACATTAGGATAGCATCTGCGTCGTTCTTCCAAAGTTTGTCTCCACTATTAGCATTTCTTTTTAACCAAGAGGTTAGGAGGCAAACATTAATATTTCTAAGAGACATGGAATCCTCTTTAGGCATACACACGAGGTTCCAATTTGCAAGGTGTAACTCATTCCAAAGGGAGTTTGACTAATGAGATCTAGGGCCCATTTAGGGAACTTTAAAAAAATAAGCAAATAGATAGGAATACTAGCTAGACATATTTTAATTAAAATTACTCTTGCGAAAGCAATTTTCAGCAACTTATATATAATAGGTTGCAAATCTTCCCTTCTAAGTTTATCATGGTGTAGAGGAACTCCTAGGTATTTAATATGGAATTCATATACCGCACATCCCATGATTTCTTTAAAGGAATCAATGTCAATAGGTTCTAAATTGATAGGAACCTACTCACTTTTATTGTAGTTAATTTTCATCCTAGAAACTAGCTCAAAGCAAGTAAGAACCCATTTTGAGTTTCTAGCTATTGTACGATCATTATTCACAAAAAGAATAGTGTCATAAGCATATTGGAGGATAAGCATATTGGAGGCTGATGACACCATCAGGGGATCAGCTGAGTGCACACACCTCTAATCAGATTGTTGTCTGCAGCTTTAATAAGCATGAATGAACACATCTACTATTGCATTAACCAAAAGGGAGACATATGATCTCCTCTTCTAAGCTCCTACTAGTGGTGGAAACGTTGCCTTCAATTCCATTGAGTTTGACTGCACTGAACCAGTCTAATAGCAGCATGAATCCATTGTGCAATTTTGGGTCCAAAACCCGGAGCTCATCTAGGAAATTTACATTTACCCTATCGAAACGTCTTTAGTTTTTAAAAATCCACAAGCGTCCGGATAGTTTTTAACAGTGCCGTCTGATATGCTCTAACATCCTAGCTTTAACCTTTTTTTCTCTCGCAGGAAGAACTGAGGAAAACGAAGTTGAACTTGGTCCGAGCGGCCCACGTCGAGAGAGATTCTGGCAACGGCCCACTCCCGCCTCGGCCCTCAGGGCCTTGTTGTGGGCTACCTCATCTCGTGTCGCCGTCGTCGATGTCCTCGCCGCCCCTGCTCCCGCGATCCGCCGCCGCAGCCATGCCGCGCCTCCCGTCCGAATTTCGTCGTCGATCGAGGTCGCCGTCGCCGTCGAATGTTCGTCGTCGATCGAGGTCGCCGCCGCCATCCAGAGTTCGGCGTCGATCCAGGTCGCCGCCGCCGTCCAAAGTTCGGCGTCGATCCAGGTCGCCGTCCAAATTTCGGCGTCGATACAGGTCGCCACCGTACGTATCGGCCACCCAGTGCCTAGGGGAGCCGCAGCGGGCCAAGCGGCCGTCGGCCGAGGCTGCCGTGGAAGGGGAGAGGGCGAGGCCATCGTCACTCGATGAATCGTTGGTGGAGAATGGGCCAAGCCAGAGCCACAGCGATTGCAAGGTGCAGCTTTTCTTCAATATTTAAATTCAGAGTACTTCGGCGATTTGCTCCGGGGATTTATATATGATATGCTCTTATTAATTTATGCTAGTAGTAAGTATATTTCATTTAGACATGTTGGCACCACCAGATTTTATTGCCCACTTTGATTTGGGTTGCTAGCATTGAGAGGATTGGAGAATTTCTATTCACAGTGAGTTAGACTGAAGTTGCGTGCATGCACATTCTTCATGAACTCTTAGCAACAAGAGGTGCTTTATTGCAATTGGTACCATGGCAGTACATTTTAGAACCAGGAAAGAACGGGAACACAAGAGAATATGTCACATAGGTGTTCTAGCTTCTCACCGTTGCTGAATTATTTTTTTACCTACCTCCTTTCATGGCCGCATTGCTTTTTGCAGCACTCAGAAACTTCAGCAGCTGCAGTGGAGAAGAGACCTGATCCTGCAAACCGGGGAGATGAGCAGGAATTTCATACTGAGAAGATGGATGGAAAGAACCAGAGTGGCCACAAGGTGAAAAAGATCTCCTGCTGTGTACGGGTGCATATTTTGAAATTTCTGTGTTGTCAGTTTGAATGAAAAGAGGAGGCCATTGTTAAATTGAACAAATAGTTGAATTGCGCTTATCAGTGAAAATTCATTGACGGTGTTGCTGTTTACTTCAATTTTGGAGTCGTTGGAAGTTGGAGCTATCTTTGCTACGTGGTTAGAATTCCATTACCAATCGTTTAGATGCAGTTGAAAGTTGACATCAAAATCTCTCGCTGAGGCTATGTGGTTATAACCCCGTTGCCAATCATTTGGTACTGCTGATAGTTGACATTAAAACTCCCTCTTAAGCAAATTTCCGCTATACCACTACAAGACCTACTTATTTGCTAGGAACTTAGGAAGACACACAATGATGTGTGCTGACACATTACATGCTTGTAGAACAAATCCCCAAGAGAAAGCATTTAAGATATCATTGTACACTATCATAGGCTTATCGGACTTAATCTGTCCCATTTATTCTCTCGATTTTTGCACTATTGCCTTTTGACGTTTATTGGTATATATATTTCTTGTAACACGGAAAAATTTAAGGTATTGATTCACTCTTTTGGGTTTCCATTTTTAGTCCTGTTTAGGGGGTTGGTCCTTCTACTTGGTACTTTTTTTCCATCCAGAAATTGTATACGAACGTGCCACTCTCCTATTCTCAACTTTATCAAACAAAACCTTGATATCTCAGCATGTTCTATTAGATAGTGCGACCAAAATTCAAAGGTTGCGATGAAACTCAATGTTGCTGTGTACAGTTGCCAAAGTAGTTTTACCTACCTTTCTCATGTTACTCATCAGGCTCCAAGCAGAAATGCTCGTCGCAAGAAGATTAGAAGACAAGTATGGACAGAAGCTAAAAAACAAATAAGGGAGGTATGTAATAGCTTGATTTCTGTTTGTCTAGTGCTTGGCTGGTAGAATTATGTAAATATTTTTTTCACTTACTTGACTGGTTGAAAGGCATTCAATCTATTTGTTTTGTTTGCCTTTTGGTGTCAAGTTCAGTAGTGAATCTGATTGAATTGCCAACATATTTGCAAACTGGTAATATTTGGAGCTCTCAGTTACTGTGTAAACTGTGAAGTCTTTCTGGATTTATCACATGGTTCTAAATAATTGTAAACAACCAAACAGTCACACCTCACCTTTTAGCTTTTAAACAGCAAGCAGCCCTGTAAATAGCTGTTGTTTAGAAGACTGGTATTTTGAATGTCATACTTAAACTTCTCAACTCTGATGCATTGCAATTGTGGTCATTTAGATGAAAAAGGATAAGCTGTTAGAAAAGATTAAAAAGCTGGAAGATTGCGTCTGGCTTCTTGAGAAGGATGGTGAAGACATGGCTGAAATCAAGAAAGTCAGGAGTTTGCTTAAATCAACGCAGAAGCAATATGAGGAGAATGGTAGCAAAGAGAAACCTTTCAAATTCATAATTCAGTGCCTATTTGTCTTACTAACCTAATTGTTATATATGTGATGTAGAAGAACTGTTGGCCCAGGCAGGATCAAGTGCATCACAGCAGTTATTAAATAGTGACAGACTTGAGAAAACGGTGGGACACATTTGCTACTTTCAGTATTTTGTTGCTAAAATGCATGTAGTTAACTTTTATTATCTGAGCTTCTTTTATGACGTTGTGTGTTTTGCAGCCTGTCGAAACAATGGCTGCTCCTGTAGAGAAGGTTGAGGGAGATGAGCAGATCATGTATTCTGGAGAAACGGAGGGCGGAAGCCTGGAAGGTTGCAAGGTAAGCTCGTTTCATGATAGATCTTTTTTGGTGCTTCCTTTCTTTACCTATGTGTTGATATCAGTAAAATTCTTGATAAATAGGCAGTTCCCGAACAAAGCGAACTAGCTGAGGAGGCGAACCGTCTCAAGAGTGAAATTGAAACGGTCAGGCAAGACCATGACTACCAGTTAGCCCAGGCGCAATCTTTGATGGCTGACGTAGCTA
This sequence comes from Avena eriantha, assembly GCA_910589775.1. Classification (NCBI taxonomy): domain Eukaryota; kingdom Viridiplantae; phylum Streptophyta; class Magnoliopsida; order Poales; family Poaceae; genus Avena; species Avena eriantha. The sequence continues at coordinate 537,053,379 of OU342745.1, forward strand.
AGCAGAAAGAAGTCGCGAGAATGTACGGGGTTGAGCTAGAGGATGCTATGAGGAGAGTCGCTGCTCTCGAGGTACCTCTCTCTCTTGTTGTGTTCTTCCCTTTTTCTGGATCTGCAAGTGGTAGGACAGCTGACCGATTGGTATCTATTGTAATCATGTAGGAAGAAAGCCTATTGCAGAATGAGACGATTCGAACGCTGCAGGTTCAGCTCGCATCTGCAAACGAGAAATTGACGGTATGTAACCGCTGAATCCTTTCTGAACAAATTCAGCCTGCGTACCATGCATACAATCACTTCTGAGCAATAGTACTATGAAAATATATTTTATGGTGGATCTGTTGATATTGATTTGGTATTGCAGACGTTCATGTTGTTGTCTATAAAATTGGCCAATCTTAGAAGACGCTGACGAAATTTATACACCTTATTTTATTTTATTTTGGAACGAATGGAGTGGTTATATTGGATCTTGGATAGCATATAAAAGTGTTATTTGGGTAGGGTGCGTTGTAGCAAGATCTAATTCCATAATTTTCTGGCAGCGAGTGATCTGTTTTTTCAGGCCTTCCACACTGTGTTTTGGTCTCCTCGGTGGTAGTTTATTTTGTGCTTGTGTCGAAAAGCGGCTGACTGACGTTCTGTCTGCTCTAACTACATCAGGTACCGTCTCCCACAAGAGATTGATGCAGAGCTGAAGCTCCCAACCTGGTTGGCACGTGTTGGATGGATCCTCTTGGTCATGGTGTCGATTTGCTTGAGCGCACCGGGGACACAGACACCGGTGCAGACCACACAAACATCATGAAATTCTGATGACAGATTGGTTAGCTTCTCTGCTACTACAGCAACAACGGCAGCAGCAGAACAGTTGGTGTGTCCGTTGTTTGTTCTTACTGCGAGGATTGTATGCGTGCATCCATGGTTTAGCCCTGGGTTTCTCCCCCTGGGTGCACCGAAAAGCTCGAGCTGTTGTGCGTGTTGTTGGGGGGGGGGGGGGGGGGGGGGGGCGGGGCGTGCCCTGTATATGCAGAGTCAGTTAGGGTAGCGGCTGTGTCGAAACTGATGGCAGCTCTGTGGATAAATGGATAGGTGTAATGTAATTATTAATACTCCCTTTAGTTCATATTAATGGTCTCAACTTTATCTAGATTTGTATGGTACTATCTAGTTACAAAATTGAGACAAATTATTATAGACAGGAGGGAGTACTAGTTAAGTATTTAGACTAGATGCATTTATATCTAGACAAAGTTGAGAACAATAATATGGGTCGAAGGGAGTACCAATTCAGAATCATTTTAAAAAAAAGAATTAGTGATGATGTGCTGGGTTTTGCAAGTTCGAAATCCCTCTTTCTGTGTGCTTGTCTCAAAGCAACTGAAAATCTTGGATCCTCTCATATGGTGTGTGTTCTCTTCTCTGTAGGCAGATCTGAGGTCTGATGAGTGTAACAATTTAGAAATTTTGGTGAAGTAGGATATGGGATCCAGTAACGGAGCAAAAGAAAAACACACGCGCGCGCGCCCGACGCTGGCGTGGCCTGGCAGCTGGATCGTAATAACCGAGCACGTGCTCCTGCATCCAAAATCCAGTTGCTTCACGGCTCCCCTCTCCTCCTCCTCGCTGCATTTTCCTCTTACTCTGAGAGCGAGAGCGAGAGGGCTGAATGGCGGCGGCATTGGTGGCCGGAGCGCTTCGGCGGGGACGAGCAGGCGGCGCGCGATACGTGGCCGCGGAGACGCTGCGCAGGCTCGTGAGTTCCCCCCTCTCCCTTTCCCTTTCCCTTTCCTTACGCTCCGCACGCGTTCGGTCCGATTCCCCGGCCTAGCCCGGCCACTGGCGCCGAGCCCGGGGGCCGCCGGAGGCGCCCGGCGACCGAACCAGAAGCCCACGTCCAGTCAGGCTAATTTTCCGCTAGCCGCTAGCAAGTGGTATAATCTGTTTCAGAGATCTTGAGTTCCAGATCGTTGTCTCACTCTGTGCTAGATTCAAGTTTTCCAAGTGCGTGCGAGTTTCGTGCTGTAGATAACTGCTATGAATGAATGAACCTCTTAACGCCGCATCCTATCACATGGAACTCGACAAACAATCCGAACCCACCTTCTGCCATTTACCTATGCATCATACTCTCAACATCGGATTGAGTCTTGAACTGAATCCTGCGTGCCTCCTCCATATAATTAACTTAGACACATTTTAACCACAGTCCTCGACCATCGGCAAATATTTGCTTCCTATTCGAGTCAAGTCCACACTCCACGGGGCCGGCTCTAGCAGTGGATCGAGTGACCTGGAAAAGGTTCGGGGTCCTCTTCTAGGTGGACGCCCCTCACAGCTTAACTCTGGTGTTATCCTGCTTGCTAGGTGAGCACGCTGGTCGTGGCGGAACACGAAGGTGGGCTCGTGAAGCCCTCGTCTCTGAGCGCGCTGGCGGCTGCCGAGGCCATCGCCAAAGAGAACAAGGTCTCTCTTCTTCTAGCTGGGTCCGGGCCGACGCTGCACAAGGCTGCTGAGCACGCCGCGTCCAGCCATCCATTGGTCAATGAGGTATCGCCCAAGGTTCATGTGAATTCAGACAAGGGGAAGAAAACTTAGTAGTGAAAAGGTAGCAAAAGTTGTTTTGTTCATCAGTTGGTTCTCTGGCTTTGCAGGTTCTCGTTGCTGATTCGGACGTATTCGCGCATCCTTTAGCTGAACCTTGGGCCAAGCTGCTCCGCTCCGTTCAGCAGAAAGGTGGATACTCCCATGTTATAGCCTCTTCAACGTCGTTCGGGAAGAATTTGCTTCCACGTGCCGCGGCTCTTCTAGACGTCTCCCCCGTTACGGACGTCACTGCCATATCCGAGCCACGGGTCTTTGTCAGGTTCGATATTTCACTGGGTTTTCTTTTGTGCCTAGCAGTTTATCAAGGAGACACATCGAACATTCTGGGGGCACATTTGCTTTCATTCATAGTATATAATCGCCATCTGCCTTGATGTTCTAACATAGCCAACTCGATGCTATATCTCATCAGAAAGTTAATATTTGTATTAAGACATACTCTCTTCTTCAGGCCAATTTATGCTGGCAATGCACTTTGCACTGTACGGTATACTGGGGAGAACCCTTGTATGATGAGTATTAGATCAACATCATTTTCTCCAAATACTGAGCCTATGTCAGAAACTAAAGTTGCGCCTATAACCCAGGTTGATCTCTCTTTCCTCAGTGAAGGTTTGTTAATTTTCCCACCATATTCTTCTATTATCAGCACCCTTTCAGACTATACAGAATTGTTCTTGTTCATTTTGCATTACCTGTTTTTCTTGGACCCTGGATCTATCGGAAGAATATTCCGACTTCTGCAATAAAATTGCTCGGACTTTTTATGGTTTACTGATCATTCAGTATTTTAAACATGTTATATTTGGTGTTAAAGAACATGTTATAATGAAATTAGTGCTTTTTATTCTCTCATAATAAAAGTTCACGTTCACTGATCTTAAATTATGCAGCATATTTGTAAAACCCTTCTCTTCGATGTGCAGCAAGTTCAAGAAAGTCTTCATGGATAAATCTTACTTCCCAAGAAACAGAACGTCCAGATCTTGCGAATGCACGTATCGTGGTAACTGGAGGCAGAGGTCTGAAAAGTGCCGAGAATTTTAAACTGTTGGAGCAGCTTGCTGAGAAACTTGGTGCAGCAGGTTTGAACTTTTTAATTTAATCCCGCATTGAACCTAAATACCACTGAAATCATCAGTATCGTGTAAAATTCATCTCTTGGCGCACAGTTTTTCTCCGGAATGTTTACATTCTTTTTCCTTGTCTAGTGGGTGCGACCAGAGCTGCTGTTGATGCGGGATACGTGCCGAATGAACTCCAAGTAAGTTCCTCAAGTCCACCATAGTGGTATAACCAAATAGCAACTATATGGATTCAGAACCGAACTTGCTGTACGACCACATGATATTGCATCAAACCTTTTTGGGGCATAGTTAGTGAACACGTCCTGGTCTTGTCTCTAGCTCATGTACTAGATAATAATAATACCATGCACACGCATGTTTGATTTACTGCTATGATGCATCATTACAGGTTGGGCAAACTGGGAAGATTGTGGCGCCTGAGCTCTACATTGCTTTCGGAGTATCCGGAGCGATACAGCACGTGGCGGGGATGAGAGACTCCAAGGTTATCGTGGCTGTCAACAAAGACGCCGATGCCCCCATATTCCAGGTCCTATTTCACTCCACCACTATCGAGCTTCGAGCATCACGAGCCAAATGTTTACCATTATTTTCTGAGTCTGTTTTTGTTGCTGCTGTCCAGGTTGCCGATTACGGGATTGTTGGTGATCTATTCGAGGTTCTCGGTCAACTGTTAGAGAAGATTCCAGACAAGAAATAAGTGGCTTAGGTTCGCCGATAATAAGAGCAAGGGCACACGGCCTGGTTATGTTGTATGGTTCCCCGATTAATCGGCATGTTGTTACTGTAGCTAATAAGAGGGGAGTGCATGAGCAGAGGAAAATGTTGGAGAAGTTCATGTATGATTCTGTCTAGCAATTGAAACGCAACCCACGATGCACAGGTGCAATCTAACATTATATACCTAGGTTCAATGCAACTTTCTGAAATTTCGCGGACAGTCCACACACCGAGAACCCAACAGAGATGGGGCTCTGACCTTTACCTGTGCCACGAGTAGAAAGTTTTTTGTTTGTCAGTATATACTCTCCGCTACAACGAATAAGGCCTAATTTTTTAAGTCAAATTATGTAAAGTATGACCAGTTTTAAAAATAAATCAATACCATGTATAATACAAAATCAATATCGGTTAAATACGTCATGAAATATATTCTTTGCTATCTATATAGTACCCCTATTGAAATTGATAGTTTTGTAAAGAAGTTTCATCAAAGTTTGCACAGTTTGACTTTTAAAAATAAATATAGGCCATAAGATCGAGTGGTGATTGGTGCACATTGGCGTTCCCTTCGTTTTGAAAAAAAAAATGATACTTTTGAGTTTCAAAGATAAACTGAAGCAAAACATGGGAATATATGTACATTTCCATATATTTGTGCAAAATTTTAGTAAAAAAATCATTTTATTTTAGGCTAGAGGAAAAGGATCTTACGGTAAATAAGATTAGAAATCCGTACTCTCTCCGTTCTAAAATAAGTGACTTGGGTTTGTTCAGATCCGCATATATCTACTATCTACACACGAAAATACATGTAAATATAGACAAAGTCAAGTCACATGTTTCAGGAGGAAGGGGGTATAGTTTTTTAAAAAATTGCCTTTATTGTGTAGCCCAAAATACAACATATTTTTGTACGAAATTTCTGGCATACATCAAGAATGTATGTATCTAGTTATATATTTATTTTCAAAATTTTGGGGACCTAAAAGTTCAAGTTTTAATTTTGTGCACTTGTACCCATGCGCAAAAGGACAGTTTCCAATCGAATTTGTGCATATTCACTTTGAGAAGATAACAGAAGAGAAATCACAACTTAACTGTAAAGAACGAGAGGACTATAATGTGCCTGATCTGTAGTACCATGAAAGAAAAGAGCTTAATGAGCTTAATCAGGAGAGATATCTCATTTCACTTCCTACAGGTCACAATATTGTTGTACACGACTGTTCGTGTGTTACAAGATGCCACGGCATGATCTCAGGCAACCGCCTTATGTTTCTCACACGTACTTAACTAATTCTCGGACAAAAAATGTGATCTGAGAAGGAACACCGAGTACTTAGTTACATCTGCGGGGGCTCCACCAAACACATATTCTGCAGCAAGCCAAAGCAACCGGTTCCCGTCTTGGCCGGTTTCCCCACGGAGACGCTCGCCGAAGGACCCTCGAGGGTGTCGAGCTCTCCATAGCAGGCAGCTTCCGTGATGAACCTCGTGGCCTGCTCAAAACTCATCTTGCCAAACGGTGACGTGGAGAACTGGGCCGTCCCCATGCTGCTCATCGGCCGGTAAGAGCCTCCAGAGGTCATGAATTCAGCAACCAGGCTCAGGTGCCTCATGTTCACATCTATACCGAAGGGCTCGAACACCCCTTTCACTTCCTGGATGATGGTTGCCCTTGCAGCCTCTACCCCATATGTCTTCAGGATAGCATGTATATCATTACATTTAACGTCTTGGATTTTCAGGCGGTCCTGCAGAGCCCAGAATACCTCAAAGTCCACTCCTGCCGTCCGCAGGTTTGGAGGTGGATCACCTCCCTTTTTTGGCCAAACAGCTTCACATTTATCAATATTTCTGTTATGGGATCCACTGACATATAGGGACTTCAATGTCTTCAGGGCAATCTGGAAAGGCAAATCAAAATTTCTATCAGATCTTTCTGTTCAAAGTTATATAGTAATATAATGACAGAAATAGATCAAATATTCTACTCCCTCCGTCCCAAAATAAGTGACACAACTTTGTTTAGATATGTATGTATCTAGACACATTTTAGATAAACCTGAGTCACTTATTATGGGACAACAGGAGTACATTGAGTGAACTTAATCCCAGAGCCGCAGAGACCGAAACCTGGTTGGGTTTTTAATTCTTTCATATTTATTGGAATTTTCTACAAACTTCGAAATCAAAACAGCATAAACATGATCCTAGCCAAAACTATTGCCCCTTAAAAGTCCCTACAGTTTACCCTAGCATTACAAATCAAAAGCGCGTATCAGCTCAAAGTCACATTAAATAGATTTACTGCCATGTCATTACTCATTAAAACAATGTATGAGTAAATTGACATGCAGGCAGCAGCAGGTGCTTGCGGTAACAAAATTGTGAATAGCATACGAGCCCAAGCATACAAGTTTCCCATGAAGCCATCGTAAAAGTCATATCAGCCCATCTTCAGAAAGGAACTATTATTTAGTTATGTCATATTCAATTACTAGCCTCTGAAAGAATTATAAAATATAGATTCTTCTGCTTATGACGAGGTACCTGGGATAGTAAAATATGTGGTTCCTTGTGCAAGACGTAGTGAACCTCAAATTTCAAATCTGTGTTATCAACATGAACAGCCCGCTTTAACTTCTTGCTGCGTTTCTGGGTTGTTTGTGCCTGCTTCTGCTCCTCTGAGTTTCCCACGTCATTCATTTTGTTCTTGAGTTTATCAGATGCAGGACTGCTTTCTAGTTTCCCTGACTTGTTCCCGGAATCTGACACATGTCCTTCGTCATTAACTTCTGATTCTCCACCTGACTCAGCTGGATCATCCTCATTATCAAGTTTGTATTTTGTCTCTTCTTCAGGGTCACTGTCCATACCATCATCATCATCATCATACTCCAACTCATCATTCTCTTGTCGCTCTTCCTTTCTTCCATCGTTTCCCAAGTCATCCAAATTTTCATTGTCACCCGCACCAGCCTCTTCCTCGTCGATAGGTCTGCTTTCAGGTTCTTCCGGACCCTCTGGTAGTGAGCCCTCTGTGTCATTTACCCTAGTTTCCTGGATTCCACTAACTTTGTGTAGCAAAGTGAGTTGTTTTTCGATTGCAAATTCCATTGCATCAACAAACACTGTTCTCAAGGCTGTTTGACACTCGTCTACTGTAAGTTCCAACTGAGGGGGGTAATCCTCTGGTGAGAATAGTTTTAGCTGTAACTTATAAAGACTCGAAAAATGCCCATTACTGTTGCGAAAAGGAACTGTGCATACTTCAATTCCTTCAACGATATCAGCCAACCTAACACCCCTTAATTTTGCGGCCAGGCGTTCAGCATCATCCCTAGATATCCGCATGTACAAAAGAGTTAGCACAAGTATCTAATTAATGCGCTTGCAAATTTGAGTGCGGTTTGATTTAAGTTTTATACAAGAAAGTAGAATTAAGCATGTACCTTGCCAGTACGGCGGAAAAAACGGGTACAGTTTGGCTGAGATTTTTGCTACTTCCTATACAAGAAAAGTTTGATATGTTCACTATGGTGTACAGTGGCGGAGCTTGCACAGGTATGCTGGGGGGCATAACACAAATATTCATGGTCTGGGGGGGCAAAATACTGTAATTTTCCTACTCTAAACCTTGTAGAAAAAATTTCTTCAGCAATTGTCTAAAAGCTGGGGGGGCAGTGGCCCCTGCTGGCCTCAACATAGCTCCGCCACTGATGGTGTACGAGCTCCATGGAGCCCTTTTTAAAAAAAATCGAAATTTCATTTTTCACTTCAGCCAATTCTAAAAATATATATGCATGTACAGATGAATGTCTACTATGTAAAGTACCATTGAATTATGTTTTTATTTGCAACCTACACAAAAAAAGACACGTGAAAACAAAATTGTACTTTTTTATACCTACTTAGAGCCACACTTTTCTGATTTTTGTGTAGCCCAAAATACAATGTATATTTTAACAAGATTTTGCACATTCATAGAATCATCTTAACGTATGTGTACAAAAAACAGATTTTCTTTTGAAACTTTTAGTATGTTTTTTCATTTCTTTGAAAATAAAGGGCTCTCTGTATCTTGTGAGTCGTATGTCCGCACTCATAGGCTACGCAAAAATTAAACTAAAAGGCATGAAGCATCTTCAAAATAAAGCAAATAATTCTCACTTAGTTATTTTCTCATGCAGAGAGCACTCCATATAGGGTGTAGCAATGTTAGCTGATGCTTTCATTAGAATTTCTTGTATACGAGGCATCCCAAGTGTGACATTCATGTCACCTCTTCCAGCAAGATGAAAAGTGTTGAGCCTGCAGTGCAAGACATAAATGTATACATGAATTTTAATAAGTCACAAATAGAATATACTCGAAACAAATATTAAATGGAGTCAACATCCAGAAGTTATGGACACAACATAGCTTATTCAACAAAAATGCTCTTACGTCATCTGTGTAGAAGGTTCTCCTAAGGATTGAGCAAGGATCACACCAACTGCTTCACCAGGTTCTATGAGACTAGCCTGGTACTTTATATTCAGTAGCTTTAATAGTTCCGCCTCTTTGATGTCATAACGGCATGGCTTCTTTTTTAAACTGAGAAACGTCTTCGCACTGTCAGTGAGTGTTTTAGGCAGTTTAGTCAAGTGGCCACCACTGTAGCTACCAAACCTGTCAAGGACAGCTTTCCTATTCTGCAATTTGGAACAAATTGTAAACAATTATCAGTCCGATCAAACAAATGCATAGAGCAAGGCATACCACAAATCTAACTAGGTATAATTATGAATTTCAATGGCTTACATCAGCAAGTTCCCTGAACTTGTTGAGAAAGTTACTTCTGTGGACATCAACTCCATCTTCTCCATAGCAGAATTGTATGATTGATCCATCAACATTACGCACAGTATGATCATACGAAACAAACAATGATTCAAGACTTTTGACAAGACAACGCTGAAGATAACCACTACGAGATGTTTTGACTGCTGTGTCAATCAACCTGCGATGAACATACAAAAGCTATATAAAGCAGATGTAAATACTGTCTGAATTCTCAAATAAACAAGTACAAGAGAACGATTTAAAATGGGAAGCAATTTGACCATTGTTCTAACAAATACCAACAGCCAAGTATGCCGGATATAAATTGATATCCATTTTAATACTAAATGTCTGCGGTCTGCTTAGAAACAAAGATATAAAAGACGAACAGGGCTGGTAAAAATTTATGCACTTAAGAATACAGCATAGTTTCTTATGTATTAGAAAGAGTGAAGAAAGACTTACCCATTTCTGCCGGCCATACAATGGAAATAGTACTCTTGAGGACGGAGACCAGTTAAAAATCTGTCACTGACGTAACCACCAGCTCTTGAAGAAGTATCCCATGGTGGAAAGCAAGGTAATGCCTTCCCAGATACCATCCGTGGAACACGCGCTCCTTCTAAATCTTGTGAGCCTAACAGTGACGAGATTTGTGTCATGTTAACCTAGCAAGACAAATGAAGTTGCTGGATGTTAGTCCCAGTAGGTAAAGTTATGCTTCGAGTTTGCAATTGTATTTGCATGGAAAAGTTCACTTTCCCAGGTCATCTGATGATATATTCTAGTTCAACACAGAATATTACATTGTTCTGCCCTTGCTTAAAAACAAACTTACATCTGAACCTTTCGCTCCAGTTGCAGTCATAAGAGTGAGACAATTTTTAGGAAAAGGCTTCTGTAGACCATAGGGAAACATGCTTTTATTGAGATCAGATGTTAAATTATTTAGAGCACTTAGCATCAATTTATCCAATGTGACATTCCCAGATTCTCCCCTCCTGCGTACAACCTTTTCAACGTCCATTTGCAATTTCACAGGATCTGCATAAAAATAGCGAATGTAACAAGGTAGTGACTACAATTTATATTGTACAAACAGAAAGGGCGCTGTTATTAGCTAAAGAGGTAGTCAAGCCCATGATAACATAGATGCGAAGCAGGCTATTGGAATTGTGGAATCGTCATATAAATGTTTTTCTTTTAAGGAAAATCATATAAATGTTATTAGCACGGTTGTCAGTGTCAGAATACAGATCATAGTATTTTACAATTTTACGATCGTGCCAGAGGCAAACGATATGGAAATATCATCAAGTAACTCGTAGAATCACTAGTATCTCAGAAAGATGCGATGGTGCATGATCCCGTGTGTGACAAAAATGGGCCTCGCCTGGAAGACTCTAAACCAGTTACTACTAGAAAAAATGGCTTCACAGATTAGATGTAATCTGCACAGATCAAAGAAGCTTTATATATAAACTGGCTTATACCTTGTTGCTTGATGGATGTGGTGGGACAGCGAAAGGTATGGCTCTAAACATAATAACGTTCTACCGAGTTTTTTAAAAGGAACTTATTCTACCTTAAAGCACATATTATGTACATCAGCTACCATTTACGAAGCATAGCCCTTGATCAAGAGAGATCATCTTGTGGATAATCCACCAAGCACATGCTCAGATAATCCATTAGAATTATATTTTTGAGTGTACAAATTAACCATGTCTAAAAAAGTCTCATAGTACTACGATATGATCATACAATCCGATATTGCTATCAGAAAAGCGATACTGCCTTGCCTGGTACCACAATACTGTCAACCTCGGATACCCCTCCATTCCAATGAATAAGGCATCCTCGTTTTTCGTGTTTTTTCTTTGACCAGGTATTACTTTAAATATATAAAGATAGTTTGTATGAAATTAGCATCATTAGAAAGTGTATTTCGATACGATCCAACAATATTATTGCTCAATTTTTTGGTCAAAGTTTGTCTTGAAATGCGCGTGCACCTTACTTACAGAAACAGAGGTAATAGTAGATATTAGGTACACATGATCACATTAGTATGTTAGTACAATGAGGTCGTTTTAATCAGGAAAGAGATAAAAGTTTGTTTCCTGCAGCACAAATCAAGTCATCCTAGACTAGCGTGTAATCCTTTTTATTCATGCAATAAATAAACCAGAAGTTCTTAACCCTCAGAGCCTGTCTTCCACGACAAGGATGAGCCGTGCGACCGGTTACCTAGCATCCGGTCTCTGGACCATTGTCCAACCCCAATCAGCATGCGAAAGTGGGAACTCCAGACAAGTAGGTGAATCTAGGATGTTTTTGAAGAACTGGTCACACTGCAACAAAGGAAGAGGATATATTCTGATAACACACTCCTAATCTTCAGTCAGAATTCTAAAAGGTGCTATCTGCTAATCTGCTTTGATTCGCAAGTAAATCCATGAAAACTATGCTTGACCACTGCTTCTGCTTGGCAGACGCAGCCTCAGCCTGACCTCCCTTACACTATTGTGCGGCCCAGCATCGCCAAACCTGCCGAATAGGCAGGTCGGCCCAGCATCGCCAAACCTGCCGAATAGGCAGGTATCACAGTGGCCTGGAACACTGTTAACAGATGGACAAGGTTTCTGTTTCAGGACTAGGAACATCTCAAGAAAAAAGCAGTAATTTCTGAAGGAATAATTAATTTGTTAGTTAGATAAGTTTGAGTTTCTGGGTTTTCTTCTAAATCAACAGAACATAGGAAGACACTAGGTGGGCCGACTGTTGGGAGATCCAAGATACATAGTAGCATAGTACATAACGGAATAAATCCCACAGCAACAAATTAGAAAATTCAGAAAGGTTACCTAATATCTCTTTCTGCTCAACGATTATCTTTAACTGCTCAATGATTCTCTCTTTCTGAGATGCCTATATCACAATCAGACATAATGATTAAATCTTCTCTATCAGTAGCATAGGAAGATAACCTAAAGAAAAGGCGAACCTTAATTGCTTTTTTCATAGATTGCTTGGATTCAAATTCAACAAAGCCAAAGTAGAATTTATCGAATTTATCAAACTGCAGAAACAAAGTAAAGAGTGTCAGAAAAAATAGAACAGCTGGTACCAAAACCAAAACCAACTGTTACCAACCTTCCCAATTTGGATGCCACCTGGTCTGATTGCACCAAATTTCTCAAACTCCTCCCTAACCGTTTCAACAGTTGAACTGGAAGACAAACCCTTCACGAAAATTGAATATTCCTTTTCTGCAGATGCCTATATCACAATCAGACATAATGATTAAAAGATTCTCTCTTTCTGAGATGCCTATATCACAATCAGACATAATGATTAAATCTTCTCTATCGACAGCATAAGACGATAACCTTAAGGAAAGGCGAACCTTAATTGCATTTTCCATAGATTGCTTGGATTCAAATTCAACAAAGAAAATGCAGAATTCATCAAACTGCAGCAACAAAGTAAGTGTCAGAAAAAAATAGCACAGACGGTACCAAAACCAACTGTTGCAAACCTCATTGTTCCCAACTTGGATGCCACCTGGTCTGATTGCACCAAATTTCTCAAACTTCACCCCAACCATCTCAACAGTTGAACAGGAAGGCAACCCCTTCACAAAAACCGAATAGCCTTGTTCTGCATGGTAAAACAGTGTTATCAGAGCTCAAAAAACAACCAAATATGATTTTTCTCATTAAACGATGGGATTGAGGATCTAATACTCCCATAGAGCATCTCAGTGAGAAATACGATTACTAACTGTCCTCAATAAATCGTTATAGACTTACAGCTTGAGCAAAAAGTATTTGCTGTACAGACATTGAACAAACCTGTAAATTTCATATGAACTTCTTCACTGCGCTCCTCACTTGTCAAGAGAATTTCCTCCCTCTGCTGATCTTTGTCTTGGGATAGTAACAGATCATCTACTCCACAAGTAAATCCATGAAACTACAAGAATTTAATTTACCTTAGACCAACAGTTACACAATCACAACTGAAAAATACACTGCAAAGAAACAAGACAAAACAAAATGACAGTGGGACCAAAGCAAATGGGAAGTTAAACTAATAACCGTAAAACAGCTTAGAACAAAGCTGACAACAAGTAAGCCACTGGTTAAACACAGCAAAAGAGTACAGATCACCCCCTGAACTTTGCCACTAAGGCTACTTAATCCCCTGACTTCTGAAACCAAGTAATTCCACCAACTGGTTAATTCACCCACCTGAGAGTACAAGGCTGACGCACCAAGCTTCCACAAGCTACTCCCCCGATACCCCACCGACGAACACCCACTCACACCCATGACCCCCTAACCTTTGCCACTAAGGCTACTTAATCCCCTGACTTCCGAAACCAAGTAATTCCACCAACCGGTTAATTCACCCACCTGAGTACAAGGCTGACGCACCAAGCTTCCACAAGCTACTGCCCCGATACCCCACCGATGAAAACCCACTCACACCCATGGTTTTAAAGGCGTCGCCTAGGCGACGATGAAAACCCACTCACACCCATGGTTTTAAAGGCGTCCAGGCGCCCCTCCTCCGCTTTGAAAAAATGGCCACTTTAAGCGCCTAGGCGTCAGAGCGCCCCTGTATCGCCTTAGGTCGCCTTAAAAACCATGCTCACACCCATGACCCATCAGTGAGCCGCCACCAGTGTTACACCTTATTCTCTTTCTCTCTTTCTCTTTATTTCCCTTCTCCACAAATGGTCGCCTTAAAAACCATGCTCACACCCATGACCCATCAGTGAGCCGCCACCAGTGTTACACCTTATTCTCTTTCTCTCTTTCTCTTTATTTCCCTTCTCCACAAATGGCGCAAAGAACAGAAACACGACCAGGCCCAAACTTTTGAGCTCTGTTCCACTCCTTCTATGATTTACACATTCAGCTGGCGAAATTTCTTTTGAAGGAAACAGTTCCACATCCACAGCATCATCAATGCTCTCAAAAACAGATCTGTACCGTCTGGATCACCAATATTTCACAGTACAAGGACAGCATCTCACCATTGGAAGCACAAAAAATATTTTCATGCACAAACTGAGGCTAAAGATAAATCGAATTTAATTAAGCAAGAAGAGGGATGTGCCTAAATATGCGCCGAATCAAGCAAGAAGAGGAATGTGCCTAAATATGCGCCGAATCAAGCAAGAATGGGAAACGGCCCAATAGCAGCAAGATTTTGGAGTTCCATGGAAGAGAGAAGGCAGGGAACAGGGTTGCACACAGTAGAGAATGCACATGGATCTGAACTTGCAGACGGGAGGAGGAAATGCAAATACACTTCTGCAGTGAGGCAAACAAAGATAACAGAGGAAGAAGGGTTATACACTGACTGTTTTGGTTTTATTTCATAAAGCTGAGTTACGGCCATTTGTTGTGCCATGCCACATGTGCAATACAGCCTCAAAACTTGCTTGGTGTTATCTGAACGGTTTCGCCAAGTTCAGGTGGTGCAATAGCTGGTTTCAAAGGTTTTGGGGGGTTAAGTAATCCAGACGCCGAAGGCCAGGGGGTGAAGTGGAGATATTTTCTAAAACATATTGATTGGTCAGCAGCAAATCATTCGGAACAAATCCAAACACTAACAATTTAACATCAGCCTGATCAACAATTTAACATCAGCCTGATTAGCCAGCAAAACAATTTTGATGATCCACAGTTAATCAAAGATATACTGGGTCAAGATTGCTTCAAGAGAGATCTACTGATATATATCAAGACAATGGAATAAAATTCCACCAAAATGTTCAATGATTTAAGAGGTGAGAAAAGGTGAATTGACATAATTTTCCAACAAAAAAGACAGCTATCACACCTACCTTCTGTTGTAAAAAAAGCTGAAAATTAATTGAGCATTAAGTGATCTAATGTATATTAGAAAATACAGCATGGCCCAGTAAAACATTAAATAAGATAGTCTTGCGACAGTATGGTGTTACAAGCTTAAATATGCAAAAGGATTAAGTAGAATTAGGCAACTACATTTCAATTGAATAACTAGTGTCTATTGCTTAGGCAAGAAAAAAGTAGGTTGCATCTTGCTGCTGTGACAGCTGGGCAATTTTACGATCCGGCACAGGATAATGTTATGGTGCACCAAAGGAGTGAATGTTTTCAGTTTGCCTCTTGGCGGTGCTTTGTGGCTCAAACAGA
The DNA here is from genome assembly GCA_910589775.1 of Avena eriantha. NCBI lineage: Eukaryota > Viridiplantae > Streptophyta > Magnoliopsida > Poales > Poaceae > Avena > Avena eriantha. The sequence continues at coordinate 537,068,820 of OU342745.1, forward strand.
CAACAGCGGATGGTATCCAAAGTAGTCTAATGTACTGATCCAGACCAGATTTTATTTATTTGATCCAGATCAGTATAGTTCTAGTCATACAACTTGTTGCTACTAGAGATGTTAATTGGTACAGCTGTTTTAGTGGCACCAAATTCCAGATAGAGTAGGACCTAGGGCTACTGTCTAGAGACCCTAGCCTACCAGTCAGACACCCCCACCGATAATGAAAAGATGGAAAAGAATTATGTTTTGAATGTCACCTGCAAGAACAATGTAAACAAGCGGCTGAATATTGAGAGCAATACTCCAGCTGTATCTGCGCCATAGAGTTCCTGAACTGTATGAACTATTCCATAATTCCCAAACTGCTTCTTATCTATCATGCCCTTTATGAGCTCATTATCATGAATAGATAAAATGTGTTCTTCAGGATCACTAGTATTAGATAATTTTTCTTCTTCAGGATCCCTAGTATTATCTGCAGCACCATGGCGTTCTTTAGGTGCTAAATATTTTACTGGAATTTTCCCTTCCTTCTCCACAGTAAATGGCGGGTGACCTTTTGTTAAATGGTTCAAGATGGTTGTTATGACCTGTACACAAAAAACACTTACAGAGCTGAATCCCAAGCAATGTCAAGATTGAGACCAAGAGTGACACAAGTTACTTCCTATTAACAGCTAACCTGTTTTCCCGTCCACAGCGGCTTCGGCTTACAAATAGCTGGAGGGAGAAGTTCCAATGCGTCATCATCCGTCATAATAGATACCCTTTTACCAGATTGACAAGGACTACAAGTTGAGGAAACACAAGACCCATAAACAAGCTGACTATATTCCTCACGGCTTAACAATGTGTCCGGTTTTGTCAGAAGAACTGCACCAACAATGTGGTCCTACAGAAATAAAGAAATAAATGTTATTGCTTGTCAACATCACAGGCACGATGAGTTCGCTGGTCAGTAGATGCACGTGGCAACTAATTACACAACAGTTACTATGGCTATGGATCTGTGAAAACTAAGTGCTCCATGGTAAAAGTGTACAGAAAAACAAGCTGCCACAACTGCATATACAATTATACATACCTGAATGAGACCTCTGACAGCCTCTCCACTCCTTGGACCAATGTACTGCTTATTGGCATCAACAATGTTGATGGCCTCTGCACGAGATATTTCATCTTGTGGGAAGTGCACATTCATTTCATCTCCATCAAAATCAGCATTGTATGTGCTAAAAATAAACAAAATAATTTGATCATTTTATGTAAGCAAAAGAAAATAACAGCAACATGTCCAAATACCTGCAATTGGCATAGTGCATTCGAATTGTCTTCTCTCCAGGCAACACACGAACAACATGGGCCATCATACTGGGCTTGTGAAGAGTAGGCTTCAAACCACAAGCAGATAGGGATTAGAGCTGTAGACAATCAGTCCACCAATACCTATATAAGCTAAGTGTAATGCTGCCATCAAATCCAAAAACAGTATGATTGGCAGCGGAGTGGTGGGTGATTGTTCAAACCAAGCCACGAGTTTGCTTTTAGATTGTGATTTTTACCTTTTGACATACACTGGAACACATCCTGAAATTGATAATGTCAAAATTATGATGTTGGACTGCCAAGTAGAGTGTATGCCATATGCATAATTTATTTGTCTGATCAACTTAATGTCATCTTAAATTAAAAATAAAAGAATGATGAAAGCTTTGTCCATAGACCCAATACATAGAGAAATCAAGAAATTCATGCCTACAAAAAGTTCCATGCCATGCCAGCCCTCCTATTAATTACTGTAGATATACAGCTTGCTGCAAATATGAAATAAATATGTGCATGTGTACCTAAGAGTTGCATATAAAAAGTAATACTCCCTCTGATCCGATTTGGTTGTCGCGGATTTAGGCAAAGTTTTGCCTAGAACTAGCCTAAACCTGCGACAATTTAATCGGATCAGAGGTTGTAACAATATTTGGAAACCCACTTTGCTAAAACAAAATCAGAGTGAAGGAATGTTTTTTCTATTTTTTTCAAGTATTATTGTAACTTGCTAGCAACATAGTTATACCTGTCTGTTGACCAGTACAACATCACCATCTTGAATATGTCGATATACAACTTTGCTTTCGAATTCACGTTTAGGGTCCTTCCCTGGATGAGAAATTGATCCTCTAGAAGCAGCTAACTGCTTAGCAACAGCCCTACGTTTGGGGGGGTCAACTGATAATTTATACATGTGATTGTTAACCTTGACGTGTGTCGCGCCAGGATGAATTTCAGCGCCATTATTTATAGCTTCTTGTAGCTTTTTGGTATTCCAGGGCGTCACTTTCTGCACAAGAAAAAAATGGTGAATCCTGCAAATTACATACAAAATAAAAAGCAGGTTGTATACAGCTCCAATGGTTCAGTTGAAAGGAGCAGCAAATTTGCAACGAAAACATGCATATTAATCGAATCAAGAAAGATTGACATCTAGGGTACTACCTGTGAAGAAAAGCCTGATGCGGAACTATGAGGCATGGAGCATGCCCATTAGATCAAGAAACCAAAGACAAATGGAGCCCATAACTTAACCTATATATACAGAAGTGCACTTCCTCACTGTGCCATGGGATGCATAACCCAATAGCAGCTTAGAAAAACTATAATTGGGGAAATGTAGGAAAAATATCACTCTAACATAGTACAACCAATAGGAAGTTAACCCTTGATTCCATAAGGGAAAGAGGTTGTATAATGGTGTATTTTCTTTCTTTCTTGCATCACTAAGAAAGTTCAGCACACAACTGCTAATTCAAAATAAAATTAAAAATAAAGGTCCTTATTTAATAAGTAGCAGCCAATCCACCTTCAATCTATCAATGTACTTCGAGTTTCAAGGATCCATCATCGGCTCATATAATTCAAGCTAAATTTCCATTGCCAAGAAGTCACGTGCTTTATTGTATAGTGGTAAGTGGTAACGTATTAAGATAGCATACAATAATCTACAGCAATGAAATAAAAAGGCTGGTTGATATTCCAAGCATAGTCTGACCACAAACATAAACATATCGATTTCAATTAAATGATCAATACAGAAGAAATGCATGAAGAGAGTACCTCAGGATAAGTCATCTTTAACGCAGCAGCAGGAGGAATCCCAATTTCGTTAACATCCAAAAATGGATCAGGAGATATAACAGTCCGGCAGGAATGATTAACTCTCTTCCCCATCATTTTCTGTCGAAGAATTCCTGTTTTCTTATCCAACAATTGTCGTATACCCTGACCACCATTCTCGCTTTTTACTGTCAGCAGCATAAACATTTCAGAAGAGTCGGACATTGTAGTGGGGATAAAGTAAATGGGCATGCTGTATAAGTGCTGGTAGGACCAAACAAATTAGTGAAGGTAATGCTACAGTAACATGTGCCTTCTATTAAAAACAATCATAAACATCATCAATGAAAAGAAATAAATCTGCAGATGCATCATCATTCTTCAATGCAGGGGCAAACTAATTTCAAGCATTCCTAAGTTGACAGCTCATATCAATAGAGATGGATACATTCAGATTAATCACCGCCCACAAAAAAGGCAAATCATTCAATTATATATTGGTGCTATGCACTTCCTGTCCTAAGCAAATACATATAACCCTGAAACTGAGGTGATCAAGTTGAGAATAGAATCAAGAAAGTAGAGGGCAGAACAAACTCTACCAATAAGAGCAGAGTCTGATTAGGGTCGAAACTGTTGAAGCAAGAAGCGATCCACTCATATAATCATGTGTTGCCATATATGACTCTGTCTAAACAACTGACAACAAACAGGTAACACCTAGCCATGTATAATAGTCCAAAAAAATCAAACAGTTACCTAAGTAGAGGAACCCAGACAATACACTAACATGTATGCATGCTTGTAACATTTACTAGTATCAGAACAAAACGGGGTGATCTAATTCATCAAAGAAAAGAATGCAATACTAACCAAGGCCTTTACTGCTATCGTAAAATAAATTTACACTTGTTTGCAGATCCCTCCATCTTGTAAGAATGTCCAGGTGATTCGGATGGGTATTGCCATGCTGTAGCGCAAGATTAGCCTCTTGCACTTTACCTAGCATAACATTCTGTGGATGTTCCATGATCTATATAAAAAATATTTAATATGATTAGTTTAGAAAAACAAGATTTCAATCAATTAGACTAACAAGGATCTACTTACTCCAAGGCTAGAAACAGTCGAGGGACGGAATCTATTTGGTGGCACAAGCAGACTCTTCAAGAAAAACATCTCATAGCCCCTCCTCTTCTCCGATACACTTAAATTCTGCTGAAAGTCGCATAGTAACATGCAGAACCTGGCTTCCTTTTCCCACAAGTCCTTGAGAATAGATTCAACCTGATGCAGTTCAGAAAGAAAGCACTCAGTTGCATGCTTTAAAACATGCACAAGGCATTTCAATGGTGAAGGCATGACTTTTCTTTGAAATCCAAAGAGATGTGATATGTAACCTCTGTAGTCAAGAGAGGAATTTCGTTAATTCTATCATCAGAAAGGTGTCTTGTTTGATTCCTCGATCCTTTAACTGTATCATCTGAAAGTCCAGAAACAGCATTTTCATTTGGGTCGTGACTATGGCCATCTCCTTCGAGTTTATAATCAGCAATCGCTTTTCTTCTTACAGCAGAACCATTTTTATCCTGCAAAACACATATAATGAGGAATAATTGTGCAAAAAAATGGTATTCGCATAAAGGGTGTAAGGTACTGACATCAAGGATAAATCAAACATGCAAAATATGGAATAAAACGTGGCCAGTAACAGTGCTGATCAAGGCACCATGAAATCTAGCAAGGACATAAAACGAGTGAAAGGATATAAAGAACCCCAGCAAGGACATAATAACTCGAAGCACGAAAGAGTAAGCAAAAAGGCACGGCTAGCAAATTATTTCTACCTTTCATTGAGTAAATTAAACATTTCTCACCCTTTCTACTTTAATTCTTACTCCTTTTAGTTGGAGTGGTTCTTGTTGGGTAGACATAACCACAGTTTATACAGAATTATGGCTCTGTTGTTTATCCTATCCTAATGCAACTGAATTCATTTATGATGCCCCTCCCGTCTACTAAATTTATTAGTTTTAGTAGGTACTCCCTCCGTTTCAAAATATAAGATGTTTTAGCTTTGTGAAAGGAGTGTATCTAGACTCCTTTTAGTGTATAGGTTCATTTAGGTTCGGAGTGAACCTACACACTTAAAGGGGTCTAGATACACTCTTTTCACAAAGTTAAAACATCTTATATTTTGAAACGGAGGGAGTAGATAAGTACCCCCTAATTCAAAACATATTTTAATCAGAAGAGAAATAAAGTAGGTCCACTCTTTCAGATGACGACACGGATACAAAAGTAAACGGTACCTGAATCTTAAGCCAACCATATATCTGGCATTTGATGGGTGGACACTTGGAGCCGCAGTTTGCACACTTGTTCACTCGCTTCTTCATTAGCTTGGAGAAAATAGAAAGAGCCTCTTTTAGTTGGAGGGATGTCCAGGTTCTGTTCTCTTTGTCAGAAGATGAAACTTCGTCATCAATTTCAGCGTCTTCCTCCAAAAGAGCTGAATCTTGCAAGTCTTTAGCACGGGCAACATCGCCCTTTGCCAAGAGCTCGAGCTCCCTGGCGTACCTAAAGACCTGATATGAAACGGCCGCATCACACAGTGAATTGAAATACATGTGTCCGTCCATGGAAGAAAAATATGTGCAATGGGGATAACAGGAGATACCGACCAGCTGGCTGCTCAAGCGGAACCTGCGACACGTGAAGCATGTGGAGCGGAGAAGGTCCCGGAGGGTGTCGAAGAGCAGCGGGTTAAAGAGGGGCTTCGCCAGCTCAATGTGGCCGAAATGGCCTGGGCAGTTGCCTGGGGGCTGGGCGCAGGTCTTGCAGCTGCTCAGGGCGAAGAAATTTCAGAGCTCGGAGACAGAAATCTAGCTACGGTTGTCTATCCTAGCAGCAGAAGATAAACAATTGAACTAATTCGAGAATAATTCAGACGTACGTGTCGGTGGCGTTGACGGGTCCCATGGCGGGGTCGAGCAGGCCGCCGGGCACGGGGCAGTTCTTGGCGTCGAGGCGCTCTGCCTTGGTGAGCTTCTTGACGCTCATCCTCTTGACCTCCTCCTCGGTGTAGAAGCCGAAGAGGATGGAGTCCAGCTCCACCGACGTCGCCTCCAGCTCCTGGTGGGGAAGATACAGTTACGACATGAGATGCTAGCCCAAAGAGGATAAGGAGAGGAGGGGGAGGGTGGACTCGCCATGGCTGGCCGCCGCGCAAGAGGGCGAGGCGCTGGCAGAGGCTAGGGAGGGGCGGCCGCCGTTCGGGTTGAGGAGGAGGAGCCGGGACGTCGGACAGCTGGGAGGAGAAGCAGGGAGGCCAGCGGCGGCTAGGGTTTTTGTTTCTTCTTTGTTTGGACAGACAGAAAGGGTTTAACGTTTCCGTAGAGGGCCAAGCAGGCCCATATAAGCCCATGACATACCGCATTCACGAGTGGCCTGCTGGCTTTGGCCCGATCCACCCGAACTCCACTCCACAACACCCTAACCAAAAAAAAAATCCCCTATACTGCAGGGGTGGGTACATTTAGAGCATTTTTATTTAATCAACCATCATTAAGGATATTAAAACTGAGTCAAAGAGGACGCTCATGATCTGAACAATCTAGACCGTTGGATCACGCCTTCTATTGTGTTTTCGCCGTTGGATGATCATCAAATCTCGAATGGGCCGATTTATCCCTTAAGCAGGCTTCTCTGGACATCAAATAGCCTCTATGTGCTTAATTGGGCCCGAAAGATTACTCAGCCTATTATTTCATTGTGGTATAAGGCTGCCTCGCCAGTATGTAATGAGTTAACGAACAAAAAAAGGACAGGGGAGACGCTGGCTATTTGGCGGACGCCGACCCCCACCTAGATCCGACCGACATAGATTCGCACTCCTCAATCCGATCGACTCCGTGCGGGTCATCGATTTCTCGTGGAGATGCGCCGATCGACCACAGGCCGGAAGCTGGAGCATGCCCTCGCCTCGCGTTTCATGGCGACCGGATGCGTCAAGTCTGATTGATCTTCAAGTGGGTGTTAATTTTCAGTTCTTGCTAAGCCATCATGGGCGAATTGATGGCGGCGAATCATGTTGATACGTTATGTAATGAGTTAACGAACAAAAAAAAGGACAGGGGAGACGCCGACCCCCACCTAGATCCGACCGACACAGATTCGCACTCCTCAATCCGATCGACTCCGTGCGGGTCATCGATTTCTCGTGGAGATGCGCCGATCGACCACAGGCCGGAAGCTGGAGCATGCCCTCGCCTCGCGTTTCATGGCGACCGGATGCGTCAAGTCTGATTGATCTTCAAGTGGGTGTTAATTTTCAGTTCTTGCTAAGCCATCATGGGCGAATTGATGGCGGCGAATCATGTTGATATGTTACCATACTTCCCTTGTACTGTCCTATAAAATCTCTTGCCTCAATTTCTCTCCATACTACTTCCACTCGACAACAACTTACAGGTCCAATAGTGCTCTACTAGGTTGGTTCTCTTTCCAACGAAATCCCAATCTTCTTCTCATAAGAATTGTCACCCTTTCTAAAGCAGATATTTCTTGGCAGGTTGTGTTCGTGCTGGTATGTGTTCTTGCAGATAAAGGGTACGATGGAGGAGTTCCACGCACGCCTTGTCCGTATCCAGGTTGGTTGGCACTCTTATTCTTGTTCGGTATTGCACGACAACATTCCCTTCGAGTTATGTTTGATGCATTATTGTGTGTTTGCTTATCTCTTAAGGCGTTCTGTGTGGTGAGGTAGTCCGCAAATCAATTTCCCCCAAGTTGATCAAACAACAAATGAGAGCATGTTGTGTCGCTGTTTACTGTATCTTTACTATTAATTTCAAAAGCGTGGTGAATGCCTGGTGTTACACATGCAAAAATTACATACCAAATGCCACCGCAACAGCAAACTAGACGCGTCCTACATTTTAGCTCATAACCATTCGACCGTATAACTAACCGGCTAACAAACTTTTATTATCCCAACAAACAATTCAAACCTCCTAGAAATACAACCACGTCCACCTAACTAAAACAGATAAGAAACACCCCTGGTGCCGATTCAAATAATCATCGCTGCTTACTTTGTGACTTTTTCGTTCGATTCATTGCTCCCCCGGCAACAAAACATTCATGATGTCTACATATATTATTTCGGTGCATAGTCCGCTCCAAATTGTGCATGCTCACACTACGATATATACCTATCACACAAGGAATGTACCTCGCTGGTGTCTCCATGGAGCGTCCGACCATGACAATGTTCTTTGGAAGATCCCCGACCTTCTTCGCGTCTGCCCAGCACGCCGACGCGCCCGACCAGACTCCACTGACACCACCAGCATCTGCCCATGCACTTCCAGGTGCAGTCGTCGCCAGCACCGGCGAGGGTGCCAGAGCATGCAGCATCGTCAATGTACTCTACAGACTAGGAGGCGATGTCGCTAACTCAGCGATTCAGGACTGGATCGTGCTAGCATCTCACGTGCTTGGTGTTCGTGGTTTTTCTTGTTGTGCCGGGGCAGCTCAAGACCCGCTTCGAGGTCACGCAGAAGATGACCAACACCAAGCCAGGGCAGTACCATCAGTACCATCGGCTGACCCTTTAGTTCCATTAATTATCCTCCAAGCGCTCGCTCATTGATTCGGAAGTAATCACACACATGTCTCGTTCTCGCAAAGATTTGGTAATCTGCGAAGCATATCAACTAAATTGCTCCCACATTCTTGGCTAGCACTGGTAACTTGTTGAATAACTTAGCTCTGTAACTGCATATTTTCTTTAGTTCGCCAGACTAGCAGTGCTAGAATTCAGTTTTAATAGTTAGTCTGTTTGTTTTTTTCAGCTAAATTTTAGGTAGAAATTAGTTTGCTCAGGGTGTTATCTGTGCGTCGCAAACAGGTATTTAGGATCGTTCGTGGATCATGCTCCATACGCACGTTTTGTTTTGTTTTCATCTCTACATATAAGGAGAAGAACGACAAGTAGTAGACGTATGCCGAAAACTCTCGTATCTCTCTCTGAATTCGATATTATATAGACTACGAGAGGATGCATTGTGGTCTATCCAGAGCGAGTGATCGCCCCATTTAGATTGGGCTTCAGTGAGGAGCATGCCGGGTTCCAGGACGACGATGTGGGGATGCCTCTGGTCCGATGCTAAAATAGGTTGTGCACGTCAATAAGGTGTCCATCGCGATGGTGTGATGCTTGTTTCCTTCCCGAATGTGAGTAAATAGAATATATAATTGCGATATACAGTACTATTTCTATTGAAGCTTGTTCGGGACTCTAAATAAAAATAAAAGTGAACATGTGGTATATAAGGTGTATAATTGTGGCACTAATATAATTGTGGCACTAATATTGTAGGCTATGGAAAGCTCCTGGTCTCTTTAAAAATACTCGAATAAGACGTGACTCAAGGTGATTAAATACAACAAACTCAATGTCGATATGCTCAATGGTTCCAAATCATTTGTAATTAGGTAATGATGCTTGTATTGCAAGCGCACTTGCAACAAATGTAAACCAGGGTCTCATGATAGAAGCTGTGTATAATAATATTAAACCTTATGAAAGGAAAAAAACACCTTATAAGATTCTGTGTTTTGGGACCAAGCGGCAGAAGTTGCTACCTTGAAATTTGATGTGAGGAATGAAAAAGATTAGCCAGGTGTTTGTGTGGCATATACATGTCGGATTGCACACCTTATAACATAGGATGTCCAGTTTGATAAGAACTACAGATTCTCATGTAATTGCATTTTTCATCGTCTCAAGATAAAACCTATTCCTTTCCCAAATATACTGATACTAATTAATCAGAAACATGTAGCCAAGAATTTGAGAATTGATCTCATATACATAACGTGATTTCAAATACTCCCTCCGTCCAGAAATAACTAATTTGAGTTTGTCTAGATATAAATGTATCTATACACTAAAACACGTCGAATCTAGACAAATCTAAGTTAGTTATTTCTAAACTGACGGAGTACTACAAATAAAACCGAAGCTTCAACAAAGATCAAGGTGGTCGCAGCAAGGAGAACCCGACCTTAACTTTCTGACAAGGATGGGAAAAAGAGAAGTAAATGCATACTGAGATCTAGATTATGTGCTGCACAAAATATGTAAACAAAAAACACTAGCCAAAATGCCACATGCGATAAATTATTCAATGGAGTGAGATGTCATACAGAGTTCAGCTTTGTGGAGTTACACTGCCAGTGGTTGGAGACTTGTACGTATCTGTTTCGAGTGTAGGCCTGCTCATGGAAGGTACCGTGGGACATCAGCTGAGATGAGAATTTTTTATTCCATCCTGAAAAAGGAAAATAGGAGAGCATGAGAAAATTGAAAAATCAAGATGACGAAGGAAGCCGGCGCAACAATCTCTGGCGGTGGCAACGGTCTCATGATTTAGCCTACTATCATTGATTGTCGCGACCAGTCTGAATGTTTTAAGACTCGTGACTCTAGGTGTGATGGGATGAAGGTGAAATCGATGGGTGTGTTCTTCTGGAGATAGGCCGAAGGGGCCACAAAGGAGTGGCACTTAAAGGTGAGGAGGAACCGAGCAGTACGAAATGTACGACGAGTGGATGTGTTACTCGAAATGGAATAGGATTAATGGGATCTCAATCTTTTTCTAGCAGAAGTGGGATTCTAATCTTATTTTAGCGGAAGTGAGTTTTATGGTGCGTACTGCGTAGTAATATCGATGGTGTTGGGCCAACCCAATTAGCTGGTAACATGCACACCATGTGAAAGAATGTACTCTCTCCCTCTAGAAATACAAGACATTTTAGCTTTATGAAACAAATGTATCTAGAGTACTTTTGTGTATAGATTTCGAGTGAACCTATACACTAAAAGACATCTCGATACATTCGTTTTATAAAAATAAAATGTCTTATATTTCTGAACAGAGAGAGTAGTAAATAGACCAAGAGGAGAAAACAAAAAATGTTAAACTGAACAGTTGCTCGTGGCTGCCAAAACAAATAGGGTGACATGGCTGCACCCCATTGAAGATGACTGACAATGTTCTTTAGACCAGTAAAAAATGTGGCAAATGAATGTCTATTTCTCACAAGCTCAATACTCAGTATATATGCTGAAATAGAGTAAAACACATACGTGGTCTTCAAAATTATGAGATCAATTTGGTCTCTATAATTCGAAAATGTGGCTCTAGAGGTTTGCCAATGCCTCTAATACCATTTACTCTACTTATTTTTCACCAAACAGTCCAATGTCATTTACCTTAGGAATTTTGGTTGTACAATAGCAACTTCATTCAACATGGCCCTCCTGCCGGCAATAGGTTGGTGCCTCCTTTGGATCGTACTCATTTTTTTCCAAAATGAGCCTACATCATACTCTTGGACTAGAATGTGATGCTACCTACGAATAAAGGCACATAGGAATCAAGATTTACACAAATACTAACATGACTACGTAGAACTCACCTATGTCACAAAATTGGTGAAAAGAATTAGCTCAACAAGCCATGTGAGTAATTTATTTATTATTAACCGTAGCAACGCACGGGTATTCAACTAGTAGTTATAGAAAACAACAACTGTCTACTACTTGATTAAGTATACATGTTAAAATTGCTGACAATTCTTGTGCTGTTGAGGCAGTCCACAAATCAATTTCCCCCAAGTTGATCACACAACAAATGAGAGCATGCTGTGTCGCTGTTTACTGTACAGTTATAGAAAACAACAATTGTGTACTACTTGAAGAAGTATACATGTTAAAATTGCTGACAATTCTTGTGCTGGTGAGGTGAGGTAGTCCGCAAATCAATTTCCCCCAAGTTGATCACACAACAAATGAGAGCATGCTGAGTCGTTGTTTGAGTCGTTGTTTACTGTATAGTTACTACTTGAAGAAGTATACATGTTAAAATTGACAATTTCTTGTGTCGCCAACTCATTTTATTTATAGTATGAACTGCGCTCTTTCCAATTTACAAAAGAATATTGGTCTATCTGCTATTTACAAAATCTGATTAGCTGCCACTCTTGCTTCTAAAAATTCGACGGTTAGTTTGCAATATGCTTTAGTTCCTATATAAGTTGTTTTTTGCCAGTAGGTTACTACGGTAAAATAAATAGTCTATAGTTGTGAATTGGTTCTTTCTGGAATAGAGCTAAAAAATACTTCCTTTGATTATTGGCAGGTTCAGTTTGAGAAAATATATACAAGGAGGTAGACGGATACAAGTTTCTTATAAAACTCAACAATTGGCTGTTTTCAACTATATTGCTATGGACTATATAGTACTACATAGTTTTTTGGTCTGTACTATATACTCTATATTGATAAGTATTTAAATTTGAAGATAAATATTTAAATTTGATCCCAATTTCAATTTATGTGTTGTACACTACAGTAGTGATAATCCAAGTGACTTATTGTTTGTTTACGTGATTGCCTAGGGACCATTCGTGGGGAGAGCAAACATCAGTTCAAGAGAATATCTAAGATGCGGCATATGGAGAGGGCCATTGGACACGGACTGGTCCGACCTTCGGCAGCTGATCCGGCAGGGAGCTTGCCTCCCATCATCATTGATGGTAATGAACTGCTCGTGATTGATCTTGATGCGCCTGAGTGAAGGCCGTGTTAATTTTTAGTTCCTGCTAGCTCCTAATGGTAGAGATCGTGCGCAATTCGCCGGCGGCGAGTTATGATGATACGTTAGTATATCTCCTGCTCTATTTCCTCGGTTTCTCTCCATACCAATTCTACTCGAGCTCATCTTCCAGATCTGATGATGTTCTGCTAGGTTGTTTCTCTGTCCTGCGAAATCCCCATTTTCCATATATCAATTGTCACCGTTTAAATCCGAAATCAGTTTTTTGCAGGTTGTGTTCATCCTGGTTCAGCTCTTTTTATTGCGTTAAATCTTGGTGTTTGGTCGAATTTATTTGATTGTGAGATTCTTCACCTTCACCTCAGTATATGCAATTGCTGCTAGGCAGGCGAGTTCTTAGACTACCTCATTTGCTGCCTTTCATAGTATACGTCTTCTTACAATGTTTGCATTCCTAGACTTAGAACCGCAATCTTTAAAATTGTAGATAGTTTTATTAACGAATATTAACAAATGAACTTGCAATGAGATTTCATGGTGTTATTCGATAATGGTTCCTAGTTTATGTACCAGGTCACCTATATGTTTTTTCTGTTGCCCCAAGCTCTCTCCATACCCTTTCTTACTTCGGATTCGCTGCTAGGTTGCTTCTCTGTAAAACACACTCCCTCTTTCCATCTAATGATTGTCACCGGCTGTAAGTCCTAATTTTTCAAACTCTAATTTTTTTCATGTTGTGTTTATCCTGATTACCCTCAATTCGTTCTATAAAGTCTTGGTCTAGTCAGATTAATTTTTGTTGTGCACGTCTTGATATGTCTATGTAAAATGGTTGGTGGCCAGGTCAGTTCCTAAACACCTCATTTATTTCGTTAATGGTATCGATGTGTATGTGTACTTACAGCGTTGATCGTCTCCTCTTTGCAATCACAAAAGCCACTGCGGATCTCCCACCTAGCCGACAAGCAATGAGCGGTGAGACAAAACCTTGAGTGTTAACTTCGGCCCAAGAAGTTGTGGTTGTTCTCTTTCCGCAAGCTCCGACATTTTTATTTCCTTTTATCACAGGGAAATGTAATGTTTGCCTGCTTCCATTTGTTATTATTTCCCTAGAATATACTGGTAGATTTAATGAAACATATTTTTTTTATTTCAGGCGATTCATTCTTTTCTTAGAGTATGGTTTATTGTTGTTGGACTGCTCCTGGTTTCCTACTTGCATCTAGCGATGTTGCTTTGGTTCCCTGTAGGAGTTGATACAACGGCTTCTAATACTGACATTTCATTCTCAAGCTTTACTATGATCTTTCTGCTAGCTGCTTCTCTGAATGCCCAACAACCTTTTTGTCCCGTTTTTACCAGGGATGCAATATGGAAATGGAAGAGAAATGCTGCCTTACCCTTGAATTACATGGTGTTTCATTGATTATGTTAAGCCCATGGGTTTGTAATAATGCAAACAATATGATGATTTTCTTTAAGGCAGAGGATGATTTGCAATCATAAGTAAAAATATGTGAAAAATCAGGTGTGGGGGTAAGAGTATGTGATATGTAATTCTGCACATGAAGTAATAATAATGCTGCTGAAATTGTTTACTGAATAATTGTGAAAAAAGGAAAACACTGGTCCTGGTATGTCTTTACCACAAGATTTCAGAGGTTGTTCCCGGCATTGTTTTTTGTCTGCTCAAAGAGATGGTTACAAATCTACATTTGAACAACGTGGTAGTTATGGATTAGAGGTGATTTTTGTCCTACTCACTTTCTGTAGATACTGATACATTCAAACCGGTCCTTCCACTATTGAAACTTTTGATTAGGGGTGTGACTACTACAACGCATTGCATCCCTTATGCACCTAGGGTATCACTTATCAGACATTGTCCTTGGATACAGAACTTCTTATGAAACAAACCTGATATCATCTTGGTCCTTATCCTCTAGGTAAAAAACCTATTCTGAATTGTCTGAATTGTCTGTTGGTCAGGGACATTTCTAATTAAGATTGGCTACTCAACATGCAATTCGTCCGAGGAAGCTACAAGTCGAGAAACGACTCTATTGTTTCAACTCTACTTGAAATTAATCAAGCATCTCAATTAAAATCCAAACATATTTTCGTCAATTCCTGACAACCCATAGTCCCAATAAATAGGGCGCGGCAACACACGTCATCATGATCTAGTATATATTATAAGCATGCAAACCGTTTCACTAAAATCTTCCAGTCCTTTTAGATACCCTGGTAAGTAAAATGGGTACGTCTAAAACTTACAGCCTATCAAACAATTGTTACATTATCTAGGAAAGTTTGCAAAAAAAAACTAGGGCTCATCGACCCAATTACAAGAAACTTTAGAATTAAAACACTCTCTAGCTAAAAGATGAGCAGCTTTATTGGACTCTCTCCCGCAATGCTCGAAATCGACATTCCCTATAGCTCCAGCATTTGCAAAGATTTCGGCATAAATAGCGGTAGCTTCATTCCAAATTCGCTCCTGACTATCTAAATTTGGTAGTCTATATCTCCACATAGACAATGGTGTAAAATATTGCTCTTTAAACAATCTTAGTTTTTCAGTGGCTTGTCTAAATTTGATAGTCATATTCCCAACTGCTATATTTTTCAACAGTATATACATATAGCAGCAGCAAAATTCAGTCACCCGATTCAGCAGAAAAAATCACTTAGCGAATGCAGCAGCAAGATTCAGAATATATCGCGTAGTGGTATATACGGGTACACCTCTATGCATGTTCCCCATTCAGTTAACATTGTACCAAAATTGGGTCTATTCTCCGCATTGAGAACCAGCACCAAAGCGAAGACCAACACCTGGTCGGGTAACTTCACTAGAACTAAGAGTCCAACTCAACACTTTTGCTTATGTGGTAATGAGTTGAGAAAATAGATAAATAGTGTAACTAGCTATGTTACTGTAACATCACGAGTCTATAACCTAATTAATATGACATTGCATGTTATCATACATAAGTTGTTTCCCCCTATGGAGATAGTAATATGCACTAGTAACATATGCATGTTACTAGTATAAGTTAATTTGCACTATGACTAGTCTTAGACATTGTCGCTCTATAGGTAGCTGGTTTGGACACTGTCTAAAATCTAGACACTAGCCACTTGATTTTTTTTAGCACACTATGGTCTATATTTGGCTTAGACTACTGGATACACTAGCCACTAGAGATGCTCTAACCGAGAACCGAATTACCGAACCGAGAGATTTGGACCGAAACTGAATGGACTGAAACCAAAAAAACAGTACTGAACTTGGTTGTCATGTTTGGAGAACCGAACTTAGTTCGGCTAATTCGGCCATAAGCATCGGGTACCCGAAATAACCGATGAGACCAAAACACACACACGAGAGGCCTACTTGACGTAATAAACCACTTCACCCTGATAAGAAATAGCCCAGCCTCCTTTTTCTTAAAGCATCTCCACTCATTCGGTGTTCCCGGGCCGAAATCCGGCGCTATTTAGCGCCGGATAGATGTAACTTTCGGTCTAGGAACGGCCAGTTTCCTACTCCCGTTACCAGACGTGGTTCCTATGCAAGGCAAAATCGGCGATATTTCATCCAAATTCGGCAATGTTCGGCATAGTTCGACATAGTTTGCCACAGATTAAAACATAACATAGTTCAGCCAGATCATGTTTGTCATAGCTGCTATGTGTTGCCCTTGTGTGTCCATACGTGCTCCACCAGATCATCCTGCAGCTGTTGATGCACTGTCGGGTCTCGGATCTCCTGAAACGACGATGAAACACGGCCTCTTTGTGTAGCGGCTCGTCGACGAAGTAGTCGGCATACAGCATGCAGTAGCCCTCCATCCGTTGCCTTGCTTTGCACTTTCAATGACCCTTCTCCGAGCCTTCACGCTTCGACATTGTAGTCTGGGTGTATAGACGGGCTAGGGATCCAAGGATCTGCATGTGCTCTTCATCTTCAGCGGCTGCGGCGGTCTCTTCCACCAGGAACAGGGCGAACATCTCCTCATCGTCAGAGTCCATGGCCGAACTGGGAATACGCAGAACACTCCATGGCCGAGGTGGGCGGGAGCTCGAAACGAAGCTGAGCTGCGACAAATGCTGGAGAAGGCGAAACAAGGCCTACGCCGTGGGGAAAGGATGCGGTGGCGGCGGACCTTTTTATAGGCGTGGATTTGGTTGGGCATGGAGGGGCTTCGTCGGTGATGACATGGCGGTGAGGCAGCTGGGAGAAAGCTTTGTGCCATGACAGAGCCGAATCACGGTGGGAATGGGTTGTGTCGCTGACAGGGTTGGTCCACCCTTTCTCGCTTCATCCGGCGTTCCCAGGTTGTTGTCGACGCCTCGGGTTTGGCCTGGGGATGCCGGATGTAATTTGGGCCCAATCATGTGAAAACTGGGCGCCTGGGAATGCGACTGGGTGATTGTTTGCTATCCGGATGAAAAACGGCCTAGGGAGGCCCTCCTAGGAATGCTAGTGGAGATGCTCTTAGTCCCTCGCATGTAGTAGTCTGTACAAAGACTCAATCCTCTCCAGCTAACCATGCATCCCTCCTCACAAGTATATTCCCAATCCCCTACGCACGCTGCCTACTAGTTCTAATTCTACCTGATGTGCAACGCGCCGTCGCCGTCGCCTACCACCCTGGCAGCCAAGCCAACCGCCGCCTTTGTAGCAACCGTCGGCCGGAAGCCCCCTCCTCTCTTATTATCTTCCCCAACCTCCCTTGATTCTCCTCGGTCCTCTCCCGCTATCCTCTGCAGCAAACGGATGAAGATTTTCCAGGCTCCCGGAGATGGCACACCAGAGAGGTTGTTGTCGACGCCTCGAGTTTGGCCTGGGGATGCCGGATGTAATTTGGGCCAAATCATGTGAAAACTGGGCGCCTGGGAATGCGACTGGGCGATTGTTTGCTATCCGGATGAAAAAGGCCTAGGGAGGCCCTTCTAGGAATGCTGGTGGAGATGCTCTTAGTCCCTCGCATGTAGTAGTATGTACAAAGACTCAATCCTCTCCAGCTAACCATGCAGCCCTCCTCACGAATATATTCCCAATCCCCTACGCACGCTGCCTACTAGTTCTGATTCTACCTGATGTGCAACGCGCCATCGCCGTCGCCTACCACCCTGGCAGCCAAGCCAAACGCCGCCTCTGAAGCAATCGTCGGCCGAAAGCCCCCTCCTCTCTTATTATCTTCCCCAACCTCCCTTGATTCTCCTCGGTCCTCTCCCGCTATCCTCTGCAGCAAACGGATGAAGATTTTCCAGGCTCCCGGAGATGGCACACCAGGGAGGTAGGATAGCATGACCACCCTTGTCGAAAGGACAACATCGGCAACCATAGAATCCCACAAGAACGCAAGTTCATATTTCTTGAGTCTATTGTTGTTCTGAATGCAACATCGTAGGTTTATCGATGATCTATTCACAGTTCTTTTCCTATGTTATTAATTGATGATTATGTTCTTAATTGATGTTGTTACATGAGAAAATAAAGGAAAACAATGTGAGTGCCATCATTTTCTGTTGTATGTTGTGCAGTCAATGTCCGGTCCTGTTCGGTCAAAACGACAACCGAACCGAAGTATCAGTTCCTCAAAATTTTGGTCCATGTTATTTTAACTATTTTGCTAGATCTCAGGTGCCTAAGATTTAGTTAGAGCTTAGTCATGTTACCCACTGTTGGATCAAATGTGTCATGATTCGTGCTCCAGGCTGAATATGTGCTCTATCTCTGTTTCGTGTCTTTTTGTGGGCTGTCTTTGAGTTTTGTTTGTAGGCTTTTGGTTGTGGGATTTTTTTAGCACCTGTGTGTCGAGTTGGGTATTTTTTGTTTGGCACCTGTATGTTTTTCTATTTATTTTTTCCTCTTTTTTTGTTTCTCTCTCGTTTTTACATGGAGAAAGTATATGTGTGCCCTCACGTGTGGTTTTTGTAATTAGTGACAATCTCTATGGACTAATGTTTGAATTGAGTTTCACTTGTAAGATTTGTCCATTGGCATCACTTGGGCCACGTGTTGGTTTCTAGGTTGAAAATGAAGAAGAATCAATGTCAAAGGGCTTTGTGCATATTGGAATCATGTAGAAGAAGAAGAGGAAGAAGATCAAGACTATCTTCAAAAAGAAGATGGAGTTCCTCATGGCTATCTTCAAGACATCATAAAGAAACGAATTGCAAGCTCAAGATGCACCATATCTAGAAGACTGCATGCTTGAAGCTTACCATCCTCGTGATCATGGAGTGATGAAGACAAGTTCAAAGAAGAGGCTTCCTCATGGAGTATGGGGAGCAATTCACAAGTCTTCGTCAAGCAAAGTGCGAGCAAGAGTAATCAAGAAAGATGTTCCATCTCGAGGAAGACAGGACCGTCTACATCATGCTCAAGTGGAATGCTCAAGGCAAAGTTATGATTTTGATAGGTTTTATTTTTACTGTTCTCTTGTAGTGTTGGGAGCTTAGGTTTAGGATAGATAGTCGTACTATCAAGAGGGGTTATCGAGTGAGTAGCTCGTTTGTTTTCTTTGGTGAGAGCTCAAAACTTTGCATACATAGCATCATGTTTCTTGCTTGTTGTTTAGATTTTGTCCATGTGAGGACCTATAGCTTGTGGTTATCTTCATAACAATCTCTAGTTTATCAAAAATGGATTTCCCTTAAATATGTTATTGTGTTTTTGATCTTGTGGGTTTTCAAGCTCCATGCCTTGGGATTCTACACGTCGTTACCTTTCTAACAAAATTGGTTTCATCTTTTTTGGAGTTTGGGTGCAAAAGTTATGGCAGTTTTGGTTCTAGAGTTTCTCTAACCGGAAGTACCGCTGCTTTACCGCTAGGCCACTTTTGGCGCTGGTAGTACCGGTCTAGTTCCAGTAAGCATGGGAACGCCCCCAACACCCATTCTATTTTTGATGCATATTTATCGAAACTTGGGTCGATAGTTGACCGGAAGTACCGCTCAGGCATATTTTGTCATCGGTACTATCGGCAGAAGTATCGGCTCACTTCCGCTCAGCCCTGTGCACCCTGTAGTAAGCTTTCTATTTGTTCGTGTCTATTTGTCGGTACTTGGCAGGTAGTAACGGCCGAAAGTTCTGGCCCGGGTCGGGCGGAACTTCCATCCTACACAACAAGGTTAACCACGCCTTTGAGCCGTTGGAACCGGTCCAACCAGAACTTCTGGTGGATCACCAGTACTATTGGTTAGGCACAAAAATGTCCCAAACGGTCAGATCTGGAGAGCCCTTTAAAAGGGGCTCCTCATCCCCTTCGTGGGGTCAACTCTTTTCTTGGTTTTTGGCTTCCTCTCTAATACCTTCGATCCGGACTATGGATGTAGTATAGCTCTTTTTCCCTAATAGACCTATGTTATCAAATCATCAGGAAGCAGAAAGCATAATGAAGTTACTTTAATGGACCTTCAGGAGTTTTAGAATTCTTTTTGTGTTTTACCGGACCAAGAGTTTGCTGTCTTTTGTTGTTCTCGATAATGGAGAGAGAGGGCATGGGGCTTTTGGTTTCACCTTTAGCTATGCAAAACATCTGATGGGAATAAAATATATTAATAAAGTATGCATGTAATTGTTAGGGCAAGATAATTATATGTGAGTAGTGCATCCATAATTGCTATTGCCTCTGCAACCGCTTATAGCAATAACCTACTAGTCTCGTCCATAGAAGAAAGAGAACTAATGATATGCATAATGATGTCACCGTTAATCCCAAATAAATCCCTCACATACAGCCGTACTACCCCTTCTGTCACTGGGGTTCCCAACCTGCAAATTAGTCATTACTCATACTCCCTATACCTGGCTCAATCCTCGGGGTCTTGGGTACCTGACAAGTCCTTGGATTGAGGCAAGATAGGATACAATAATTATCATGTCATACAAACCAATACATGATCCATCTATGATAAATAACATGCACAAAAGCTACATGGCTAGGCCGAAGCCCTTAGCCCAAAGAGAATTACTCACACATAGAGATGAAATCAACAATCATAAGCATTGCAATGGAAATCATGAGATTGATAGCAAATAGTCTTACAATATCACCAATCGAAGATGAGATCTACTATTACAAGTGGTGGAATATGGCTATGGTGGTGGAGAAGGGTTTGGAGATTAGAGCTAAGTATATTCCTTCGGTGGCTCTTTAGTGTTGTGGATGCAGGTTTCTGAGGTTCTGGGGGGGCGCCGTTTCTCGTCGCCCGAAGCCTCTTTATATAAGGGTCCCTTCATGAAAGTTGTTCTGTTTGACCTAGCGGTGTTGATGGGAACTATACAGATGGAATTTTATTCCCACCATATAGTTGGTCGTTAAAGATTTTGTCTCCACTTCACGACCCCTGGTTTCTTTGGTTTGTTGGAAATCTCGTATCTTTGACTTTAATGTTGTGATTCCCATCATCAAACATCATTATCTACGCAGGGAAAAATAGAAAGAAAGGATTGCATACCCCTTTGATCATTAGGCATTAGTGGCAGGGTTTAGAGAGATATTTCATAAAAAATATGAATACTATCTAGTTTAAATGTGGATATAGATGGCTATATTTCACAACCATCACTCTCTCTCCTCCGTTGTTGACCTTGAAGATCTTGTCCTCTCCCCTTCCCCCTCCTTTGATTCTTGCATCTTTGAGTGATTTGAGAGAGGATATCTAGATCTACAACCCCTCCAAACCAAGTCCCTTCTTTGTGAATGAATCCTTGGGATCTAGATCTTGGAGAGTTTTGGGTTTTCCTCTTGTGTTCTTCCTCTCTCATTCCCACAATAGCTTTTGTAGCTTTGGTGAAATTTGAGAGTGAAGGACTTGCATATTGCATTTGGTGCATAGGTTTGAGTTCTTCTCGGAGATTCGGCGAGTTCAAGCTCTTGGGCTTGATTCTCTTAGGTTCTTGGAACCCTAGACGGTTGTGTCGAGTAGTAGTAAGTTCTTGGGGGCTCCAATTGAGTTGTGAAGATTCCTCAAGATTGTGGCCTTTTGTGGCATTGTTCCTAGGTCCTCCAATTGAGTTGTGGAGCTTCCTCAAGCTTGTGGTATTTGTGGTATTTTTTGGGAGCCCTCCAATTGAGTTGGGAAGATTGCCCCAAGCCTTGTACGGGTTCGGTGATTGCCCTCAAGTGTACCATAGTGGATCGAGTGCCCGCCTTTATGGTGCGCACTCAGGATAATAGGGTGAGCCTTTTGTGGCATCGGTGAGTTGCGTGCCTTCGCATCTTGGGGTGAGGCCTTGTGTGGCGTTGGGTGAGCATCGAGCCACCACACCTCAAGGTGAGCCGTCTGCGGTGTTCGGAGAGCATTGCGGCATTGCACCTCTCCACCGGAGAGTAGCTTCTTTGGAAGTGAACTTCAGGATAAAAATCATCGTCTCCATGTCCATCGGTTATCTCTCAACTGAGCCCTTTAGTTATGCAATTTACATTATGATAGCCATCGTCATTGAAGTATTCTATCTTTCTATCACCTTGTTGCTTGTCTTGCTTAGCATAGCTTGTTGGTGCACTTAGTGAACCTAGCGTTTTAGTTTTTGTGCTTTGATAAATTAAACGTTAGTTTTATTCCACATTTATTAGAGCCTAAAACGTAATTATTTTAAAAGCCTATTCACCCCCCTCTAGGGGATGCCAATTGTCCTTTCAATTGGTATCAGAGTGAGGTCTCTCGCTTCTTAGGCTTCACCGCCTCGAGAGTAATGATGTCTCCTAGGGGTTTAGTGCATGATCACACTTTACATTTGTTGGCACAAATTATGATAGTTCAAGAATTCACACGCTTAGTCATTTCTGGGTCATTGACCCAAATATAGAGTGAATTCTTGATATCCTAAGTTCTCAACGCAGCTCTAGCGACAGGCTCAAGACGGGCTCAAAGCACAGGCGCCGCATGCTGCAGCGCCAGCACAGGCTAGTAATAATAATATCAATCTCGAAATATGCACGAAATGATATATAACTGGAAAAACGAAATGGAGGGTAGTATCGTTCTCATTGTTCAACGTGCGAATCCTAAAACATTGAAATCGAAGAGCATATCCAAACCCGAACGGAGGAGGGGGTAGGTATAGTGATGATCTTATTACATGGCCAAAACACGTGCCCGACAAACAGATTCATGCACGACAGGGTTCAAACCATGGTGGTAGAGTTTAATCCCGACTTGAGACAATTTGGGTGCGCGGGTTCCTTTCCTGCACGACAATCATCCAGAGGATATATATACTCGAAGTCCATCCCGCCCAAGAACCCTGTCACTTCCTTCGACGGAGGCGGTAGCGACGCCTTGCCGCCGGTAGCCAGCTTGACGAGCTCCGAGGCGACCTCCAAGACCCACTCGGTGTCGCTGCCCTTGGAGAGGACCTCGGGCAGCCTGCGGCCGGGGCCGACGACGCGGCAGCGGGCGCAGTCCCACGCCCGGTAGGGCGTCGCATGACAAGACTAGAAGTAGTAACGCGCGCTGGCGAGCCTGGCGGCGTCGTCGGTGGTGTTCTGGAGCATCCAGACGGCGGTCTTGAACCCTGCCCCGCAGTAGACGAAGCACAGCTAGGATTTGCCGGCCGCGGTGCAGCTGTTGTTCTTGGCCCCAGAGAGCAAAACTGTCGGCCGTGGTGCAGCTGTTTTTCTGCTCGGCGTCCGAGGCGGCGGCCGCGTTCGCGGCCATGTTGGCGGCGGCGCGCATGGCGATCTGGGCCAGCCCACGCGTGTCGGCAGTTTTGCTCTCCGGGGCGGTGGACAGGACGGACACGCAGAGCTCGGAGTGAAGCGTCCTTGTTGAAAAAAATTGTCTATCCCTTTCCATAAGTTCGAATTTTTGGTAGCGTTGGCTAGTGTATGCAATTTAATATGGTATTAAAGCAGAAGATCTTAGGATCAAATCCTGACCAACGCAAAAATTAACAAAAAAATATTGCGGCTCCCTAAACACGCGTCACAATTGGCCAAATGGCAAAGACGTAGGGTGAGTGTTGAAATAAATTGTCCAGCCATTTCCATAAGTTCAGGCTTTTAGTTGCGTTGGCTAGTGCATGCAATTTAATAGTCCTGCGGCATGCCTCCTTGAGGTGATCGACGGCGCCGTCGACAGCGGCGACCACGAGGAGGAGGAGGAGGAGGAGGAGGAGGAGGAGGAGGGTGATTGGAAGTAGCATGAACGCCGTGGATCGATCGGCCTTACGTTTTCTTTCTGTTGATCGAGCGACTTATAGGGAGAGCGAGGGACGGAGGCCGGAGCATTTCCCTGTAAATCAGCACCACTAAATAATTCCCGATTACTCTCTAGATAAACACAGCATCCGATTGGCCAACGAAACAAACCAAATCCCCCGCATTAATTCCTGGGATCACTCTCACACGAATTATGCTACTACGGTTCGGTTTATTAGGCACGCACGTAGTTTAAGAAAATCTTTGAGCATTAATTTTAAGCAAGTAAAATGTATAATATATGTTTAAAAAATATACCATTAGAAACTACTTTTGAAGATGAATCAATGGTATAATATTTTTAAAATATTATGTTAAATATGTTGACCAAAATTAATGGTCAAAGTTATTCTCAAACTACGTGCGTGCATAATAAACCGGACTGAAAGGGGTCTAAAGCTGCAAGGCTCGCGCGCGAAGGATCAAGTCGTGGGCTGCTAGCTGATGGTGTCTAAACATCCAGAACGCAATACAAGTTTTTTTTTTTTGACAAATCTGATCTTGGCAAAACTAATTTGAAATTTGACCTGTGGGCAAAACTATTCCGAAATCTGACCCTGAGTTCAGCGTCGTATAAAGTGAAGTGGAGCAAAAGTTGTGCAGTTTGGCACCAACAAAAGGCAACACAGAAGCAATCTAGGTGGTTCGGCGCCATTGTACATGAAGCTGAATGGCGCAGACCACCTTTGATTTTGGCACCAAACTGTACAAATCCGGCTGCATAGATGGCACCGAAATGGGGGGGACAGATTTCGAAATAGTTTTGTCAGAGGGTTAGATGAGGAATTAGTTTTACCGAGAGGTCAGATTTGTCAAAAAATATGCAATACGACTTGGGGTGGGGGGGGTGGGGGGGTGTAAGGCTGAAAGAACAAAAACACACTACAAGTCTACAACTTCTCCAACGCGCTAACCAACAAACAAGGCAACAAACCACCGGCCAAAAACTGATGGATGTATATCTATATATATTCTAACAAAAGTTCAAAAAAAAATCAATACTGGCAACATGCAACGGCATGCATGGTCACAGAACTTAGCATTACACCCTGGTGGCCGACTGACAGAGGATGGAGGGTCTCTGATCGTTGGATAAATTAATATTGCTCAGCTAGGAAACTTATTGTCTCGTTGTCAAATGAACACAGAAGCCATTGAATGGGGACAGAAAGAAGAAAGAAACTCTATGGGGCCTCGTCAAAAGCACGTCGTTTGTAAATGGTACAAGTATATGAATCGCTGCCTGTATGTAGTATGGGGAGGAAGAAGCCGGGCTCTATCATGAGTCGGAATCATCAGGAGGGGTTCCAACAAGCCAGCCCCAAACGCCGCCGGAGCCCTGCTTCTGCTTCGCGTCCAATGCTGCCTGCTCAGAAGCGGCCTTCTGCCTTCGAAGCAGCTCCACCTCCCTTTCCAGTGCATCCAGGCTCTGGAGCTTTTGCCGTAGCTCCGCCACATCCACCTAGGGAGGCCATTTAGAAGACGAAACACCATCAGAATGCGTTTACATGGGAAAATTAGTTATCAGGAAATATATCAAAGGGTACAACAGACTAATGTAACATGAGCCAACGTTTTTGTACTACTGAGACATGTTCTACTTTGCATAACTGCTCGAGTAAATACGACGTGATACCGCTCTAGTTTCTGCATTTCCTGGCAATAAAACAAGGCATATTTATCTATAGGATCCAATTTATCACTAGTTAAACTCGTTTAGCTGCCCCAGCACACCTTAAAATCTCATGTCCAGAGAAAATAAAGCCATGATATCTCACGCCCTCTCCTTGAGAAAATGCATGGATTAGCTTTTGTCTGGGACACTAATCCAGTAGTTAGTGCTGCCATTGGTGTGAAGCTAGCCATTGTGTTAAGTTACAAAATGTAAGATAAAGTGTACCTCAAGTTTGAAACATCTTGACTGCTCAGCAGCAAGTTGGCCACGGACAGCTTGAAGCTCCTACACACGGTTAAATACAGAAAAATAAGGATCCATACATCTGACAAGGAATACAATTTATACAGAAGTGGTTAGATTTCTTTTCCTGTGCATACAAACTTGAACTCACAAATAGAAACACAAAGAAACATTGTACTAGTTCACCAAACGAAACAAAAATGCAACCTAAAATTTAAGGCTAACTCGCTTAATTTGCCAAAATTATGTAAAATTATGTTTTTTACAGGGGATATATATGTCAGAACTAAGATGGCGTTACAAATAGTGATGTGGTACTACATACTGTGTACAAACTTGCAATGAGCAGAACCACAAACAGACACAGATCATTATACATGACAAGCTTAGCTGAATAGCATATTATAGGATGTTATTTAGAAGTGCAGTACTCAGACGCTGGTAACTGGTAAGGTGTCAAGTGGGATCCCACCAAAGTCCCACTTATCAAAACGGAACATATATATGGGACTCGCCTGTTAGATGGTTGAAAGACTACGCAGGATAAAAGGACACGAGAAACTACAAATCCATAGGGGCAGAAATTGAGAAACTACAAATCCATAGGGGCAGAAATAGAGAAACTACAAAAGAAGACTCGCCTTTGTCAGCTCAGTATTTCTGGCCTCTGCTTCAGTTATCTCTTCTTTAAGCTGTACTGTATGCAGTCCTTCCCTGTTAAGTGTTGCTTCTAGTTCCTCTTTCTCAGCTTTAAGAGCTGCCAGAAGTTGTTCATTTGCTTCATCGTTTCTGTTTTTCTGAAACTCAGCACAGCACAATAATATAGAAAGTCAGTTTTGAGTATATATTCCAAATAACTGAATGCATCATTATACTTTGACTCAAATAATGTTGTATGAGCACGTGTACCAAAACGAATAGCAGTGTTGTCTAGTTAACATAATTTTAATTTGTACAAACCGCATTTCTACATTTACACAGATAGAAAGAACACTTTCTGTTGCATTCAAGTTGTTAGGTCAACATAGACAGCTCCATATAGTTCTAGATAAGAAAGCAAGACATTACCAAATCAGCATTATCCACCGCAATCTCCCTGATCTTCCCGTCTTGAGAAATTTCAACCTCAGGTTCCAGAACCCTAGATGTAGTATCTGAGATGGGTTGGTCTTTTGTGCTTGACTGCGAATCTAATTTTACGCTAAGTTTGAGAGCATACGCCTGTCCAGCAGAGAAAAAACATTGAAATTACGGTAGCAAATTGCCAGGCATAGAGATGATATAAAAAACCCAGTTACCTCATTGCTGTACCGTCCATTGTATCCTCCAAAAGAAATGAGATAATCTTCTCCACTATAATTGCTGTACAATAAAGTCATGCCCTATAAAATAATAGGATGTGAAACATTACTAACCAAAAAAAAATCATTTCAACATTAACATATTGCTCAACAGGGATACCTCGCTGGCAAGAGGAACACGTCCTTCTACGGTGCTAACAACTGACCATGCCAGAGTTGACATGTTAAGCACAAGTGTTTCAGAGACACCTGTAAAGAAAAATGCATGAGCTCACGAAATCCTTACATAACTCAACATAAACTACAGGCACACTTTAAAATTGACAGCCTGAAAGCGATTGTCTAACAACAACAAAAGTACTGACTTGACAAGAACCTCATGTTAACAAATACGAGTGATACATTAGCTACTTACCACAATTCAGTAGAGTTAACAAAGATGTGTGTTATCTTAATCCTCTTAAAGGAAAATTAAAAAAATAATGCAATTCGCTTTTCAGGATAACAGGCACATTACTTTGTGTATTTGAATAAGATTTTTCAGGATACTTTCTGAGGTTATGTGGCATTGTGATCACTCGACACCAAGTTGTGAGCCAAAATCTAAGTTCAGCATACTCAGCTGCTGGGTAGTGTTTAGGTGCATAAGGAATTTCCTTGGTTCCATACACAGGTAAGATTTAAGGAAATTGTGCCTTCCCAAACTCTTCACAGCACATCCAGCGAGCACAAAACAAATCAAACGAAATCATCTCGGAACTAAATATCTACGGGTAATGACATACAAACATATACCGGAAGCCATAAACAGATACATCTTGATATCTTAAGTCAGACGAGTGAGAATGCACTTAAGACCAGGGACTTAAAAACCTACCGCTTTTGTTATTACCACCACCAACAATATACCAATTCTCTCCAACAGTTGCCCCTGAATGTCCTGCTCGTGGGCTTGGAATCAGACCCTGCTGTTTGGGTCTTGACCATTCCATCTATAACTTCAACATCAGAACTTAACAATGACAAGTAATGGACTAAATTTAGAGTTCCATAAGAAATTCATTCTTACCGTTTGCAAATCAAGGACATGTAGGTCATTAAAACATGTCGCATGAGATCCTCCACCAAAAATTAGAAGATAGCGATCAGCATGGCAAGCAGCAGCATGATCTGATCGAGGAGCAGGAGGGGTGCCTCTACAACATAAAGCAAACATCAGAATGGATTGAATCCAGATATACGGAGATGTCAATTTCGGCATCAGAAAACAAGATTCCATTTGCAGATTCAATATGCCGTCCCTGTTTTCTCCTTTCATTTCATTTCTCTCTTTCAATAAATTTAGCACTCCCATCGGTCCCCTCAAATTAAGAAAACTTAACAAAGCATGAATAATTCAAATAAGCTAACCATTTCAGTTCAGAACTACGTAACATGAAGAGTAATCTACTTGAAAAGCTTTTAAACTAAGTTCATGGAACAGCTCACTAGGAAAAGAAGCTTCCACCATAATAGTAACTGGTGAAAGGCATCACGCACACGAGTTATGTTTGGACATACGTATGCTGATTAAATTTAGTACTTCCTCTGTGTCAAATTATAAGATGATTTAGCAAACTATATCGTGCTAAAACGTCTTATAATTTGGTACAGAGGGAGTAGCTCTTAACAGTAATTCAGATACGATGAAGCTAACAGTGTTTTTTCACCAGATAAATAGTACAGATCAGAATGATTGTGCATGACATCTATAATGATTGCAGTACTCACATTGCGTCCATATCATCCCATGTCATCGTTTCAAGATCAAGAATGTGCAAATCATTCAAAAGACCTCGCTTTGCATCTTCGCCGCCGAACACGACTAGAGTTGATCCAACAAGAGTCACTGACTGACCTCCACGAGAAACCTGCAGCGGATGAAATTTACATAAGAAATATACCTTACTTTTACATAACTAGTTAGTCAATTTAATATTTGGCAAGATTTTGTATCATTCATTCATGTAAGGGTGTTTGTGTGTCGAGAGTGGCGCTTGTGTCATCTCAGCATGCACCAATGAATTATGAAATTATCGCAACAATAAAATTAGGCATGGACAATTGGACATGAACTTGGTATTATACAAATTTTGGTGCAGAAGATAAGATGGCCTCAATTAGTATCATAAATGTACTAAGCTAAGATATTCTTGTAAACATGATATTGGTACCGATAACACTGACGAAGAACTTCTGAATAAGCTATGAATGAATTAGGGTGTGTTTGGATCCCTAGCTGCCCATGCTAGAGAGGCTAGCCTCTGACAGCAAGCTTTTTTATTGTGGTTACTACCAACCTAGCGAAGCAAAGCAAGCTTCTCTGATGTTGCCAAACAGCTGCCCTTGCCTAGCATGGCCAGGAGAGTGCTAGCTTCAGAACCAAATGCCCTCTCAAGTCACCCCTATTTTTTTTCCCGAAAATTACTCCACACACATGTCTAAGCTCTTATTTTAGGCCTAGGATACTGTGCTAAACTAAAATAAACTCTCAGAAAAATAAAGTACATGCCAACAGAAGAAACCATTAAACAGATAATTATCAAAGAACAGGGTAACAATAAACAAATCGGTCATTATAATAACACTGGTCACATAGACTCGGAGAGAGTTATTGATTGAAGAAACTATTACCGGTGGTTTTCCGTAAGTCCTAACAATTGACCAGGTACAAGTATGCGGATCAAATTCCTTCACTAGCATAAAAACACCAGAAGCAGAGTAACAACATCAGCAAAAAATCACATATATTAGAGACATGATTAGCATCACAGTGCTAAGCTGAATGAAAAGTGAGTTTTAGCAAACCTGTAATGCTGTCAGATGGATCTTTTGTATGCCCAGCAACAGAGAAGAATTTGTTGCCACATGATATCTACAAAGTGATAGTGGAGGATTTATCATATGATAAAAGATAATGATTAGCAACAGCTTTTAACTAATTGTGTAAATTTACCAAAGAATGGCCAGCACATGGAGAGACTTGTGCTGTTTTAGCTGAATCAGACATTCCTTCTTGCAATTTGGCATCAATCTTGGACCAAGTCAAACTCTTCAGATCCAAAACCTGCGGTTGGAACAAGTTGTGGCAAAGAAAAACAAGCACTAAGTCAGTGTTACATGATGCCGTACTTGGTTCAAATGGGAAATATTTGAATTGATGGTCTGTAGATGCAGTTGGCTCCTCCTCCATACCACTCTTAAACTACACTAGCTATTACTTACATAGCTTGGACCTCTCAAAGTTACTTAATTAATCCAACACCGCTAGCCCCAATGCAGGAAATACCAACATCATGAATGACAAAAAACTTGGTATTTAGTTTGCAGTCTATTTCAGAAGAAAAACAATCTTCGTTATCTCTGTGCATTTTGACAACAGACTCAATTCAGCAAAAATAAGAATCTAAGAGCCCAACGGTAATCTTTGCAAACAATTGGTGAAGTATGATTTGGTGACCAACAGTGAAACAACATTTGCTTATATGGGTCCATGTCCAAGCCAACAACAAAGAAGAATGCGTACAAATGAAATGCTGCATAATCACATTTAGCTTCACAAACCTGAAGGTCACTAAGATAACGGCCATTGTGGTTTCCACCAAATATATACATTTTGTCTTGCAGTATAGTTGCTCCATGCTGCAGCAGCCAAAAGTCACATCAATGCTACAGAAGTTGAATAAGGCAAACAGAAAGGAAAAGAGGGTCGTAGTCCTATACAAGTTAAAGAACAGGAGAGGCAAGGGAACATATGGCGAACCTCATAACGGGGTTTAGGCCGCTGGCCGCTAACAGATAATGCAGTCCATTCTTCGTGAGCACTGACAGTACTAAGACCCTCCAGAATAACAACTTTGTCTTGTGTCTCCACTGAACTTCCATTTTCAGAAATGGTTTTTGGTTCTGGAACTGACGATGTTCCATTTGTCGAAGCTGGTACAATGTTTGCCTCTTCCTTTGGTTTCTGTAAAGCGAAATACAGATAAATAATCGATAAACTAATAGCTTCAAGCATATAAACTGAATACTGAATGCTCAGGCAAACAAACAGAGAAGCAATTTACTTTGGCAGAGAGAAACTTGTATACATACATTATGTGATGTGACTTACATGCATTTCGATATCTACAACAGGCTGAGGGTTGAACTCAGGGACCCTAGAGTACCATCCAGGATCTTCCTCCTGCCAACATATTGATGTGTCAATACAACATTACTGAAGACGCAAACACTGAAGAAACAACCTGTAGTTAGCTATACCTCCAGTATTTTGACAAACAGACGCATTGCCTCCGCGGACGGCATGCTTCCGAGCCCATGCCAGCTGAAAGCACAAGCAGTGTAAGCGAGCATTCAAAAGGCGTACACAGCAATTGCTAAGCTAGTCCATTCAAAAGGCAGGATTAGAAGGTTGAAAAGCTGGGGATCAGGTTGAGGCGGCGAATTACAAACCTGGTCCATTTGCTCTGCTCCACGGGGCTCCATGCCCTGGGCTTGGGCACGTTGCAGGGGCCGGCAGTCGCCTGAAATACGAAAATGAAAAACAAGATCAACAACCCCGGATTCCGGTAGCCAAAAACGCACGCAGAGGAAGACCCCACGATTCGGTGCAGGGGAGGGCCTAGATCGGCGCGCGTCGGCGACCTGCTGGTGGAGGGCGTAGAGGAGGAGGGCGACGTCGTTCTGGAAGCGGGAGAGGGAGGCGGAGGCGGAGGAGGCGGCGCCGAAGCCGGCGTAGGCGGCGGCGGCGTAGAAGCGGTCCGGGTAGGCGATGCTGCCGGGGCTCGCCATGGCCCTGGATCTCGGCGGGATCTCCCGAACCGACCCGCACGCGGCCGGCGGTGAGGGTTCTTCGCTCCCGAGCTGCTCCTCCGCTTCGTCGCTGTCGTCCCGCGGGTAGGGGGAATGGGAGCGGGGGAGATCTGATAGAGGGGGACGGCGCGTCCGTTGGGCGCTCGCTTCGTTGGCGCCTTGGCGGTGGATGCTCGAGGTGGAGGTGGAGGTGGAGGGGAAGGGGCGGCCACGTGTCACTGACACGTGGGTCGAGTGACGTGGTGATGGCCTGTAATGGGGGAGTCGTCGCGTCGCCGAAACGGAAGAAACTGTGTGTGTACTCCTGCTGTCTGCTGTGTACTGTGTAGCACGGATGTTTAGGATCGAGCTTTTTTTTTACAGTACAACATTACGTTTTTTTTTTTTTGCGTTTACCACATTACGCTCGACCTTATTAATTAGCAGCACACGTAATTGACTTAGCTATGCGCATGTAAAATTTTGATGTCACAAACACCAATGGTCGGATCAAGAGAAATTTGAAAAATAAACAGTGGAAGTAGCATGCTAGCCCTGTTTGGCGCAAAGTATATTTAAGACCATATTATTTGAAAATCATGGTATTTAAATGTGCGGCTATGAGATACCATGGTCTACGAAAACTTGCCATTTATTTATTTTTCCATAGGTTCGCCATATAAGTTAGCACTATGTAAGTAGAATACAAGAACTCGTAGGGTGTGGTTATCCATGTGTTTGGCAATCATTAATCAGTTCTACATAAAATAATTGCCTTATGTTGCCATGGTGAGTATATGAAAAGAAGAACCATCTATTTCCCCTAAATTACTAGCGATGGTATGCATTGCATTTTGCCCTCAATAAGGATGTATTGCATGTCGCTTTATTCTATTCCAACAATAATGATGATAAAGATGACAAATAAGTTGTTTAGTTATGTGTTCAACAATCTAACAACTGCAAATAAAAATATATGGTAGAAAATAACAAATTCTTCCATACCCTTATGTTATTCCCATAAAAGAGCATTACAAGTCTATAAAAGAGAGCAATGGTTCCATCCATCACACCACACAACATCGTTCCCTGGCCACGCAAAAGAAAGACTAAGACAAGAAAGCAGCATTGTTGTGGTAGCGCAGCCTCTCGTAATGGATACACGGGCTATGGGTGTTTGTTTCGTCCTTCTGGTTCTGTTCTTAGGAAATCCAACTGTGTATTTTTCTTTTGTTATCTTCCCAAGTATATTTCGTCTGACTTTGAGATGATTGTATCCATTTAGATGGACATGTGCAAACTTAATTCTACAAATTACGATTTCATGCTCATTTTACGGGCACATATATAACCTTCTCAAAAGTTTTGTGTTTGTATTTGCTACAAAGCGTTGACACAACAACGGTGTGCATGACTTGATCCTCTGCACCAAAATTATTTGCAAGTTGACTTGTGGTTCCATCACGAGAGAGTGGGGTGGCTACTACAAGGTTACCCACGGTGACAGACGCAGTTGTGGATGTACGATTTGCTTCAATAACTAAAACATTATACAATACTAGCTATAGCTAAGTGCTCACGCGCTGCCATGGGTCACCGTATCTCCGTCACTCAAGTATCACCTTAATCTATGTTTCATACATGGTCTGCTATGCCATTATTGATGTAACTTTCTAGTGTTGAGGAATAAATAAGCTTGAGAAGACAGAGTTGTTTATCTTCTCTTCTCCACCATCTTATTGATCTTGAAATTGTGTTTTATTCAATTTACTACCTTATGAGGTCTTATGGGACTCTTGTTTTCTGCCAATTCTCAAAAAAGAGAAGCATATCAATACTTAACAATAAAATCCTAGAATCTTCTAGATCGCTCCCTTGTACCCATCAGTCATGCCACGCGCCAAAGTAAAAGCTCCTCTAACAAACTAGTGCAACGTGAACACCATCCCATTAGTTTGCCATTGATATAGAAATATACTGAAGACTGACTGTCAAAGGGCCTCATTCTAGGAGGAGAGAAAATCGCCAGCTTAAGAAGGATGCGCTTGAGCCTGCATTCCATATAGTACACTTTTCCACGTGTATGAGCTCCCTCTTTTGAGTGTAGCCTCCAACAAATTACCGTCTCGATAATATTTGACACGAAGAACTTGTGCACATAAAGAATCCGGCTTTTGCATCAACCTCCAACATTTTTTGCTAACATTGCATTATTAAAAGTATGCAAATTATTGAATCTCATACCACCCCTTTATTTTGGAATACACATCTTTCACCATGTTAACCAGTGCATTTTCTTTTGGTCATCATCATCACCCCACCAAAGCTATGAAATAGCATCAGTAATACCTTTGCAAATGTTCTTTGGTATATTGAATATTGTCATCGCGAACACCGGTATGGCTTGAGCAACCGCCTTTATCAACGCCTCTTTTCCTCCCATGGATAGCATTTGTCCTTCCATTCGCTAATGAGAGCATGTACGGCTATACCGTCTACTAGTACAAACGCGTTACTTAGAAACGTCAATTGTCCATAGGCCTCGGACGATTTCTCGTTCCGGCTCAAGCGCATAACTTCTAAGAGCACACCACCTGAGCCGGTTTTTCTTTGAGGCTCTAAGATACGATACCTCGGATGGTGCAAAAAGGAAAACGCCTCTAACATGTACGAGCTAGAGAGACCAGTATTTTTGGCCGCTTGTAAGAACTCCTCAACCTCAGACGGCGTATACTAGAGACCATCTCCAATAGTCAGGCGACCTAAGTCGGACTCTAACAAAGAACGTCTCCAGAACTAGTGTGTCTCGAAGCGGCTTTTTAAAGTGACCGTCTCAAGTGTGTGTAAACTATTTTAAATAGTAGCATGCTAATTCAAACTCGATCATAGCTGGCATGACACATAATCATGATTCAGCAGCCAGATAGATAGATTAACTCAAGAACTTATAGCAGCCAGTCAAAAGAAGACCATTATATTAACAATTAACAATAGCCCAATAGTTGGGAAAATCCATACATATCTAGCCATTACTTTATGGCAGTGCATACAATATGGAGTCCATACATCGAAGAAGCATAATTAGTACTCGAGTAGTTATGGGTCGTCCAGTGGAAGTTTCTAAACCAGAATATATACCTCTTGATGGCCCAAAATATATCGAGCTCGTTGGGGAACCCCAAGAGGAAGGTATGATGAGCACAGAAGCAAGTTTTTCCTCAGTTATGAAACCAAAGTTATCAATCCAGTAGGAGCAAGGAAACTCCTCCAAGGTGTTGCTAACTAGACTTTGTCAGGGCGCACTACCGGTGTCAGCAGCAACGTGGAAACCTGCACAACACAACCATAAAACTTTGCCCCCAACTTACAGTGAGGTTGTCAATCTCACCGGTTTTGCTAAAAATAAAGAATTAAACATATTGTGTGGAAGAAAGTAATACTTTAAGAAAGTAAACAGAAAATAGTAAACAGTAAACAATTGTAGATTGATGATAAAAGAAAGGACCGGGGTCCATAGTTCACTAGTGGTGGCTCTCCTTAAGATAGATGACATGTTGGGTGAACAAATTATAGCGGGGCAATTGACAAACATCGAGAAAGCAATATGCATATACTACTCATCTTGACTCCTTTGAGATTCGATTAGGCATTACAAAATTATACATAGACCGTATCCAACTGCATCTATGACTAATAATCCACCTTCAGGTTATCATCCTACCCCCCTCTAGTATTAAGTTGCAAGCAACAGATAATTGCATTACGCATTGCATGTAAAGTAAACAATACGATTGTTCTATGAACAAAGGATTGTTGTTTTCTCCCTAGTAGCAACAACACATCTAGTACCTTAGAGATTGCTGTCACTTCTCCAGATTACTAGAGGCATGAACCCACTATCGAGCATAAATACTAACTCTTGGAGTTGCTAGCATCTACTTGGCCAAGATAGCTACTAACAACGAAAAGCATGCAAGATCACAAATAACAAAGACATGATAGAATCAATAATCAATCTGAAATAGCATCTCAATATCCATAGGATCCCCGCAAACACAACATGTAAGAATTACAAATGGATGATCATGATCATGAACGGAGCTCACAAGATCTAAACATGATAGCACAAAGGAGGAGAACCAGCCATCTAGCTACTACATGGACCCGTAGTCCAAGGATGAACTGCTCACGCATCACACCGGAGGCTTGCATGGTGATGAAGAAGGCCTCCAGGTGAATTCTCCCCTTCGGCAGGGTGTCGAGAAGAGCTTCAGATCCCTCCCAATCTAGGGATGGAGATGACGGCAGCTACAGACTCTTTCGTGGAATTTTGATCGGGTACTTAGGGTTTCTGTATCGGAGGCATCTTATAGGCGAAAGGGGAGGCCGAGGGGGTGCCGGAGGCGGCCAGACCACCCCTGGCGCGGGCCAGGCTGTGCCGCACGGCCAGGTGGTGTGGCAGCCCCCTGGCCCCTCTCCGTCTCGTACTCTGGCTCCTTGTGTCCCTCGGTGAAAAACTGACTTTGGCTTTTGTCCCGTCCAATTCCGAGAATATTCATTTTCTGACTTTCCTAGAAAACAGGTAGCTCGCACGGTGGCTCTTGTTAATAGGTTAGTCCAAGAAAGTGTATAGAAAGTACTCCAAAGTTGGAACAAAACATAAGAAAGTAGATAAAAACCAAGAATGGAACATCAAAAATTATGGATACGTTAGCAACATATCAACATCCCCAAGTAGTATGGTGGACTCTTTGGAATTACTTGGTTTTAGGAGTTGGATGCATGAGTGGAACTCATACTTGGTTACGGAGGCTAGCAAAATACTGGGAGCGACCAACTAAGAGAGCAATAATGGCCATAATCATGCAGAGCGACAAAACATCATTAATCAAAGCATAAAGTGATACTACAAGTCGAAAACTAAAGGATCATAAAGGCTATGGTGACTTGGGATAGTCATAACATGGTGTGAGCATGCGCCAAGTCAACCCAAATAAATCATCAAAGGAGAATACCACAATACTATGCTTTAATATGCTAAAACAACGCATGATTCATCAAAGGCACATTAAGCAATCTCAATTGTTTATAACATGTCATGC
This sequence comes from Avena eriantha, assembly GCA_910589775.1. NCBI lineage: Eukaryota > Viridiplantae > Streptophyta > Magnoliopsida > Poales > Poaceae > Avena > Avena eriantha. The sequence continues at coordinate 537,105,930 of OU342745.1, forward strand.
TACAGCAAAGATCACTAAGCATAAAGCCAAATTAATATCAAGCATGGCATGACAAAGCATAGGCCACAGCCAAAAACAAGCTCTCTTTACCACTTAAGCATGAACTTTCCTACTCTTTTTCCAATCCGAACCAAACTATTTGAAAACCAATGCATGAAAGAGGGGGTCCAACCAATTTATTTAGCAAACTAAGAAAACCAAGCAAATGAAAACCAAAAACAAAAATGAAAAAGAAGACGCTCCAAAAACAACACAATTGTGCATGAAAAATTAAAAATGAAGTGTTTTGAAGAAACCTGGGATTTTTATTGATGAAGAAGGGGATGCCTTGGGCAACCCCAAGCTTTGACGCTTGTACCTCTTGAATATTTCTTAGGGTGACACGGGGTGGCATCCCCAAGCTTGAACTTTAGTCCATTCTTCTCTCATTACATTATTCTCTCCATACACCTGAAATTTTTCCTTCATACAAAACTTCACACAATCTTTATTAGCAACATTAGTGCACTCAAGATAATAAGTCTTTAGGTTCAGTTTCAACACCAATAAAACTTCCATTAAAACACAAGCTATTGTAGCACTTCCCTAAAAAAGCTCAATTCCCCAAAAGAACTCAAAAAGGGACCAACAAGAAGCAAATGCAAATAATGGCAGAAATCTGTCAAAACAGACCAGTAGGTAAAAACCAATTTTTTCGAAGACCTTTTGTTGCTCAAATCGAAAAGTGTTGAACTAACAAAAGTTAGATAACAACCTGGGGCAGAAGCACAAACATTCACGCCTCAAAACGACGTACAGAGAGTTTACACGAATTTTTATGGTGAAGCACAGAAATCTGTTTTGGGCAGCAACTTTCCCAATCATTACTTCTCTCTCATTAGAGGTTACTCTTGGCACAAAAACTAAATAAAAAGGATAAGAAACGGTTATTACAGAAGAAATAACTTCCAAGACTCTTTTGGGTTATCTCCCAATAAGTACTTTTCTTTAACGCCTTTAAGTTAGGCATAAGAATTTTGATGATGCTCACATAAGAAATATGAATTGAAGTAAAAGAGAGCATCAAGAAGAAAATTCAAAACACATTTAAGTCTAACCCACTTCCTATGCATAGGAATCTTATACGCAAATAAACTCACAAAGAACAAAGTGACAGGCATAGGAAGATAAAACAAAAGTAACTTCAAAACTTTCAGCACATAGAGAGGTGTTTCAGTACCATGAAAACTTCTACAACCATATTTTCCTCTCCCATAATAATTTTCAGTAGCCTCATGAATAAACTCAACAATATAACTATCACATAAAGCATGTTTTTCATGATCTACAAGCACTAGAGCCTTATTATAAACATTTTCAAAAGAATCCTCTAGAACATAACATTCATCCTTCTTTAGTAAGCATGGGGGACAATCAAATATTGTAAGGGGTAAAGAGTTACTCTCATTAGAAGGTAGGAATGGGTAGATCGATTCTTCCTCCTCTTGATCATCACTCTCCTCCTCTTTTTCATCCAATGATCTTCCAGTTTCAGCAATTTCTTCTTCCATAGGCTCCTGCAAGGCATTAGTCTCTTCCACTGGTTGAGAGCATCTATTAAGATATTCAAGAATATAGCCATTTTATTCCTTGTAATTATTAAAGCAAAATTGAAGTATATCATAAACCTCATATTTATAAGGTGCATCATCAGTATTTTCAAGCAAACTAGCAAGTTCAAATTCACCCTTCCAAGCAATAAATTCTTCAGTTTGTTCCACATCATAAAAGTCATAATTTCCTTTAACATAAGAAGATATGGTAACATTATCATTATACTCACATTGAAAAGGGAGGTGTTTATACCTCCTAAATCAATAAGATCTATCAACGCAATACGTAACATTATAAGTAGAGCACATGTTTCTAGCAATGGTATTCAATTTATCAATTTGTTCCCATAAGAGTTTCCCTTTTTGTGACAAGCGATGTTCCTTATAATAATATTTTCGTTCTTCCGGGAACCCACCTTGCGAATTAGATTCAGTTTCAACGAAACCAACCATTGATAGTAAGCATGATAAAACAAGACAATAATAGACCAATGAAAATACCAACTATAGTAGGAACTAATTTTTGTGTGTTTTTGGTAAAGAAACAAGCAAACAAAGCAAAAATAAACTAAGCAGAACAAATAAAACAAAGTAAAGAGATTGGTTATGAGGGACTCCCCTTGGAAGATTTCCTTGACTCCTCGGCGACGGCGCCGGAAAAATAGCTTGATGGCCCAAAATATATCGAACTCGTTAGCGAACCCAAGAGGAAGGTATGATGAGCACAGCAGCAAGTTTTCCCTCAGTTATGAAACCAAGGTTATCAATCCAATAGGAGCAAGGAAACACCTCCAAGGTGTGCTAGCTAGACTTCGGCAGGGCGCACTACCGGTGCCAGCAGCAACGTGGAAACCTGCACAACACAACCACATAACTTTGCCCCAACTTATAGTGAGTTTATCAATCTCACCGGTTTTGCTGAAAACAAAGGATTAAACGTATTGTGTGGAAGAAAGTAATAGTTTGCAGAAAGTAAACAGAAAATAGTAAACAGTTGTAGATTGATGATAAAAGAAAGGACCGAGGTCCATAGTTCACTAGTGGTGGCTCTCCTTAAGATAGATGACATGTTGGGTGAACAAACTACAACGGGGCAATTGACAAACATCGAGAAAGCAATATGCATATACTACTCATCTTGACTCCTTTGAGATTCGATTGGACATTACAACATTATACATAGACCGTAATCCAACTGCATCTATGACTAATAATCCACCTTCAGGTTATCATCCGAACCCCCTCTAGTATTAAGTTGCAAGCAACAGATAATTGCATTACGCATTGCGTGTAAAGTAAACATTACGATTGTTCTATGAACAAAGGATTGTTGTTTTCTCCCTAATAGCAACAGAATACCTTAGAGATTTTTGTCACTTCTCCAGATTACTAGAGGCATGAACCCACTATCGAGCATAAATACTAACTCTTGGAGTTACTAGCATCTACTTGGCCAAGATAGCTACTAACAACGGAAAGCATGCAAGATCACAAATAACAAACACATGATAGAATCAATAATCAATCTGAAATAGCATCTCAATATTCATCGGATCCCCGCAAACACAACATGTAAGAATTACAAATAGATGATCTTGATCATGAACGGAGCTCACAAGATCTAAACATGATAGCACAAAGGAGGAGAACCAGCCATCTAGCTACTACATGGACCCGTAGTCCAAGGATGAACTGCTCACGCATCACACCGGAGGCTTGCATGGTGATGAAGAAGGCCTCCAGGGTGAATTCTCCCCTCCGGCAGGGTACCGGGAAGAGCTTCAGATCCCTCCCGATCTAGGGATGGAGATGATGGTGACTACAGACTCTTTCGTGGAATTTTGATCGGGTACTTAGGGTTTCTGTATCGGAGGCATCTTATAGGCGAAAGGGGAGGCCGAGGGGGTGCTGGAGGTGGCCAGACCACCCCCTGGCGCGGGCCAGGCTGGGCCGTGCGGCCAGGTGGTCTGACACCCCCTGGCCCCTCTCCTTCTTGTACTCTGGCTCCTTGTGTCCCTCGGTGAAAAATGACTTTGGCTTTTGTCCCGTCCAATTCCGAGAATATTCATTTTCTGACTTTCCTGGAACCAAAAACAACAGAAAACAGGTAGCTCGCACGGTGGCTCTTGTTAATAGGTTAGTCCAAGAAAGTGTATATAAAGTACTCCAAAGTTGGAACAAAACATAAGAAAGTAGATAAAAACCAAGCATGGAACATCAAAAAATTATGGATACGTTAGCAACGTATCACCTCTCCATTATCTATTTCATCAAAGCCAAAAAGTACAATGTTATCCTGCTTTAAGTTGAAACTTTCCATCCAGTTGTCAAGATTGTATTTGATCCACCAGCTCCCATCTTCATCGCAATAATCTTTGGCTTCTTGCTCTTTATTTCCGAAACATGGACATCAATTGGTTCGTCAAGACGATTATTTAGATATTTTCTTGTGAACTCAGCTCCAAATGTCTTCGCAAGTACAAAGAGTTGAAGAATTAGCATGTTGATTACTCGAAGTATTTAAATATCACAAGGTAGCTTGTTGATCACGTGTTTAAGAATATATCATCTTACCAACTTACACTTCTTTTCCACGACAAATAAATAGGGCAATCTGTAGGCGTAGTACTTGTTTTTTTTGTGGAAATTCAGGTTCACACCAGTCTAAAAGGAAGTTTGAGTGAAAAAAATTCAGATACATGTCGTTTCCAAAAAGACCCTGCTTATTAAAATTAGTGTTCCCCTTGTGTTGAGGCCCTGGTGCAATAACACATACAAATTTTAATGTAGTGGAATATACCCGTGTCTTTATTCTAAACACATACAAATTTAAAACAGATGACTGGAATTTTGATGTTCTTTGATACCTCTAAGCTCAAGCCTCTTAGTGGGCTCTTCTGATGACTGGAATTCAAAACTGTCAGAGCTAATGGCAACACTATGATCGCTATAGAGCACTATTACAAGATCACTACTGGTTCCCATCTGTTAAATAGATATAGACATTGATCATTTTAATACAATCAAATATAATAATGAATTAGACTAAAAACGGAAACACAGTTCTTGTTATCGTACATTAATAAAAAAGCATAGATAGCTAAAGAATTTGAAATTCATTGAATAAACAAGATGCAAGCAGACTAATGAAGTGATAATTAAATTCATATTGCTAGAAGGGCAACGAATAATGAGGAATCAATAAAGAATTGCAGATTTTGAGATGTATAAAAGGGGAAAATAGGTGGGACAGATAGAGGTAGGCTGGGGGAGGCTCTCTCGACGTTGTCGTCATGTCTCTGTAGCTGGAAAACCCTGAACCCTAAATTTGACAAGCAAAACGGCAAATTCCATGCCAAAAAATCACAAATCGAAGCTCTACATTAGGGTTTTGGGGGTTAGGTTTTCACGCATACCTACCTGGAGTACGAAGAGGTCCTCGAAGGCTAGGGAGAGAGTCCGGACCGCATGGGACCGGAGGCAGCGGTGGTGGAGGGCGCCGGCAGCGGTGGCGGTGGATAGTGGGGGTCTAGTACTAACATCAGCGGGCGGGGAATGAAAAATGTGGCACGGATCTGAAATATTTGTCCAGATATTTTCAGATCTTTGCCACCAAGTACTAACCTCAGACGGATGCGAATGGAAAACGTCTCTAACAACATCCGAATTTCATATTTTGCCGCCAAGTACTTCCCTCGGGCGGTGATACATTGCAAATGTATCTATAATTTTGATATTCCATGCTTGGTTTTATCTACTTTCTTGTGTTTTGTCCACACTTTAGAGTACTTTTCATATGATTTCTTGGACTAACCTATTAACAAGAGCCACAGTGCTAGCTGCCTGTTTTCTGCTGTTTTTGGTTCCAGGAAAGTGAGAAAATGAATATTCTCGGAATTGGACGGGATAAAAGCCAGAGTGCCTATTTTCCCGGAAGACATCTGATGCTAGAATACGAGACGGAGAAGGGCCAGAGGGCGGCCACACCACCTGGCCGCGCGGCCAGGCTTGGCCCGCGCCAGGGGGTGGTGTGGCCAGCCCAGGCACCCCCTCAGCCTCTCCTTCCGCCTATAAGATGCCCTCGAGACGAAAATCCTAAGTACCCGATCAAAAATCCACGAAAGAGTCTGTAGGCACCGTCGTCTCTGTCCCTAGATCGGGAGGGATCTGAAGCTCTTCCTGGCACCCTGCCGGAGAGGGGAATTCACCCTGGAGGCCTTCTTCATCATCATGCAAACCTCCGGTGTGATGCGTGAGTAGTTCATCTCTGGACTACGGGTCCATGTAGTAGCTAGATGGCTGGTTCTCCTCCTTTGTGCTTTCATGTCTAGATCTTGTGAGCTTCGTTCATGATCAAGATCATCTATTTGTAATTCTGCATGTTGTGTTTGCGGGGAGCCGATGGATATTGAGATGCTATTTCAGATTGATTATTGATTCTATCATGTCTTTGTTATTTGTGATCTTGCATGCTTTCTGTTGTTAGTAGCTATCTTGGCCAAGTAGATGCTAGCAACTCCAAGAGTTAGTATTTATGCTCGATAGTGGGTTCATGCCTCTGGTAATCTGGGGAAGTGACAGAAATCTCTAAGGTACTAGATGTGTTGTTGCTACTAGGGAGAAAACAACAATCCTTTGTTCATAGAACAATCGTATTGTTTACTTTACACGCAGTTCGTAAAGCAATAATCTGTTGCTTGCAACTTAATACTGGAGGGGGTTCGGATGATAACCTGAAGGTGGATTATTAGTCATAGATGCAGTTGGAGGACGGTCTATGTATAATGTTGTAATGTCCAATCAAGTTCCAAAGGAGTCAAGATGATTAGTATATGCATGTATTGCTTTCTCGATGTTTGTCAATTGCCCCGCTGTAATTTGTTCACGCAGCATGTTATCTATCTTAAGGAGAGCCACCTCTACTGAACTATGGATCCCGGTCCTTGTCTTTTCTTTACAATCTATAAACTGTTACTGCTTTGTGTTTACTTTCTGCAAACTTTTACTTCTTTCCATTCGATATGCTTAATCCTTTGTTTTCAGCAAAACACGGTGAGATTGAAAACCTCATCGCAAGTTGGGGACAAAGTTCTGTGGTTGTGTTGTGCAGGTCTCCACATTGCTGCTGGCACCAGTGGTGCGCCCTGCCATCGTTCAGCTAGCTACACCTTTGGGGTGTTTCCTTGCTCCTACTGGTTCGATTAAACCTTGGTTTCATAACTGAGGGAAACTTGCTGCTGCGCTCATCATACCTTCCTCTTGGGGTTCCCAATGAGCTCTACATCATCATCGCTCCAGCATTTTCCTAGCGCCATTACAGAGCCATCAAGCATTTTTCTGGCGTCGTTGCCGGGGACTCAAGGACATCTTCACAAGGGGCATCCCTCATAACCAATCTCTTTACTTTGTTATTTTTGTTTTGCTTAGTTTGCTTGTTTCTTTTCCAAAAACACAAAAAATTAGGTTTACAAGTTTGCTTTTTTATTGAAAACACAAAAAAATTAGTTCCTATCTTAAGTTGCCATTATGTCTAGCCTTGCTCCAATCATTATGACACCTGAGGAAATGATTTTCACTTTTAAACAAGGAATAGAGGAGAGCTTCAAGGAAGCTTGGTCTAGAATCTCTGATCTACATGAAAAAACTGAGCCTAAAATGACTCAAATCTTGTCCCTTAGCAGTTTTTACCTTGAAATTGCTCTTTGCTATATATATGCTTTATATGCTGTTGTGGGAGGAGATTTCCTCCAACGTAATGAGGATGATGCTATTAATGCTATAAAGAAATTGATCCTTACTTACAACTTGCCTAGCCAAACTGATATTTCTTTCACAAAAATATTTGCTAGATTGAACACTCTTGAGACTAGTACTACTAGCTTAAAAGATTGCTATAATACGCTTAGGGAGCATCATAATTATGTTCCAATAAATTCTGAACCATCAAAGTGGCTCCCCACAGTAAAGATTGATATAAATACTGAAACTTTTCAACCCCGCTGTGATATCATGTCTGGATTTTGTCTTATGCCCAAAGATATTTATGAATCTTTGAATCTTTGGGGTCTTACTGAAGGAGAAAAAGAAATATCTCTTGCTAATAATGCTACCATATTACCTATTGGAATAGCTGAAGGAGTGTTTACAAAGATCCTTGGAAAAATGATTTCTACTGATTATCTTGTTATTGAATGTGCGGGAAAAGGACAAATTACATTTGGAAGGTCCCTGTTAGAACTCTTTGGAGCAATAATAGATGTGGGAAAGGGGACCATGCACCTTTCTTCTCCACCAAACAATCATATTTTCCCCAAGGTTAAGAATAAAAGTAAGAGAGGTAAGGGCAAGAAATTTGGTCTTAATGCTTCTTCATTTGAGAATACTTGATTCTTCTTCTTGCTTCTTATGCCTAACTTAAAGGCGTTAAAGAAAAGTACTTATTGTGAGATAACCCAAAAGTTTTAGACGAGTCTTGGAAGTTATTACCTCTTTAATAACCGCTCCTCATCCTTTTTATTTGCTTTTTGTGCCAAGAGTAACCTCTAATGAGAGAGAAGTAATGATTGGGAAAGTTGTTGTGCCGAAACAGATTTCCGTGCTTCACCGTAAAAATTCTTGTAAAATCTCTGTAAGTCTTCTTGAGGCGTGAATTTTTGTGCTTCTGACCCAGGTTGTTATCTAACTTTCGTTAGTTCAACACCTTTTGATTTGAGCAATATAAGGTCTTCAAAAAAAAATCGTATTTACCTGCTGGTCTGTTTTGACAGATTTCTGCCATTTTCTGCATTTGCTTCTTGTTGGTTCCTTTTTGAGTTCTTTTGGGGAATTGAGCTTTTTGAGGGAAGTGCTACCGTAGATAGTGTTCTAATGGAAGTTTATCTGGTGTTAGAACTGATCCTTAAGACTTATTATCTTGAGTGCACTAATGTTGCTAATAAAGATTGTGTGAAGTTTTGTATGAAGTAAAAATTTCAGGTGTATGGAAGGAATGAGTAATGAGATGAAGGATGGACTAAAGCTCAAGATTGGGGATGCCACGCGTGTCACCCCAAAAAATACCCAAGAAATACAAGCGTCAAATCTTGGGGATGCCCAAGGCATCCCCTTCTTCATCAATAAAAATTCCAGGTTTCTTCCAAACGCTTCATTTTTATTGTTTCATGCACAGTTGTGTTGTTCTTGGAGCGTCTTCTTTTTCGTTTTTGTTTTGTTTTTTCGTTTGCTTAATTTTCTGAATAAATTGGTTGAACCCCCTCTTTCATACATTGGTTTTCAAATAGTTTGGTTTGGTTTGGAAAAGAGTAGGAAAGCTCATGCTTAAGTGGTAAAAAGAGCTTGTTTTTAACTGTGGCCTATGCTTTGTCATGCCATGCTTGATATTGTTTTGTCTTTATGCTTAGTATTCTTTGCTGTAGCATGACTTGTTATAAACAATTGAGATTTCTTAATGTGCCTTGAATGAATTATGCATTGTTTTAGCATATTAAAGCATAGTATAGTGGTATTCGCCTTTGATGCTTTATTTGGGTTGACTTGGCGCATGCTCACACCATGTTATGACTATCTCAAGTCACCATAGCCTTGATGATCCTTTATTTTTCCACTTTTAGTATCACTTTATGCTTTGATCAATGATGACTTGTCGCTCTGCATGATTATGGTCATTATTGCTCTCTTAGTTTGTCGCTCCCAGTCTTTTGCTAGCCTCCACAACCAAGTATGAGTTCCACTCATGCATCCAACTCCCTAAACCAAGTTATTCCAAAGAGTCCAACATAACTACCTACTAGCTTAAGCTATTCCAAGTATATTCATGTTTTTGTTTACCTTCCAAATTAAACTTGTTATGAGAAGACTAGTGATTAAAGCTCTCACGAACTTGATGGCACACTTTACTTTTATTGCCCTTAATAAACTTGAACCATTGTGTCGTCTATGTTGTATATGCTTGCACTTATTTGTTGGGGATTAGCAGAACCATGCTGTCATGGGGAACGCTTTCAACATTGCACTTGGTACTTTGTACCTAGTTGATATCATGCTCTTTTGTCTATGGATGTCGTCGGTGTGAAATGAAAGGGGAGCTTGTAAGTCTATGGAGTTATGTATATGTGTTAGAGAAACGCCTGGGCTGCTGGTCTAATCCATGCTGACATGGTGGAAACCTGCAGCGTAACCATAATGAGCTGTCTATGAAGCATTCTTCTTATAAAAAAGAGTCCTATATTGAGAAAAAAGATAAAAAGAGAAAAAAGAGATTATGAAAAGACGAAAGAGAGAAAAATGCACCATATTCCCATGGTAAATAAGAAGATTGCTGAGATGCTTGCTGTCTGCTTGCATTGTCATTTTGATATGGGGATTCTTCCGTATCATTGGGCAAGGGGTACCCCGTTGGCGGTTCCCTATGATACACATGTACTTACAATGACAAGAACTTACCGGTGACTAAGCTTGAGTAGCATGAGGAGCGACCCTCGTATTCAAGGGACATGAGATTTCTAACTTATACTTTGTCAAGCATGTACACCATAGTTTGTTCACTTTAACCTTAATCACTTCAAGATGCTTATGATAGGGGCAATGAGAACTGAAAGCTATAAGTACCATAATTTTTGGAAGCTCTTTATGAGACTTGAATTCCTACTTCCTTTTACAAAGGCCTTTCTTCCACCATTATATTGAGTCTCCACCTTCTATCTTTATGCACCTACTTTGAGAGCATAGGGACCATTCTTAGTTCTATGTGCATTCTCCCAAAACTAGTTTATTGGTGATAACATGTTATTGCTTGTTTTAAACTATTGTATCTAGTCACTCTTATGAACTTTGAAGGTGTCCTATGCATTTATATTTGCTACTCTATGAGGGACAAGCTGAATACTATTATGCTATGTTTTCTTTATGTGAAACAAACAAACGTCTTGCAAAGCATTGTTATTCATGAATCTTTTGTTTGTGCCTTTTCATGTTGCATCATAGTTTTTTTGTCTTATTGCTAGAACTTTGTCTTTCATGTTATGATTGAAATACTATGATCCCAGCCTTGAATGTTTTACGAATACTTTGATCAAGTCTTTGATGGTGCATGTCACCTAAAAAATTATTCTTTGTTTTTATCACTTACCTACTCGAGGACGAGCAGGAGTTAAGCTTGGGGATGTTGATACATTGAAAATGTATCTATAATTTTTGATGTCCCATGCTTGGTTTTATCTACTTTCTTGTGTTTTCTACACACTTTGGAGTACTTTTCATATGATTTCTTGGACTACCTATTAACAAGAGCCACAGTGCTAGCTGCATGTTTTCTGCTGTTGTTGGTTCCAGGAAAGTCAGAAAATGAATATTCTCGGAATTGGACGGGACAAAAGCCAAAGTGCCTATTTTTCCGGAAGACATCTAATGCCAGAATACGAGACAGAGAAGGGCCAAAGGGCGGCCACACCACCTGGCCACGCGGCCAGGCTTGGCCCGCGCTAGGGGGTGGTGTGGCCAGCCCAGGCACCCCCTCAACCTCTCCTTCCGCCTATAAGATGCCCTCGGGACGAAACCCTAAGTACCCGATCAAAAATCCACGAAAGAGTTTGTAGCCGCTGTTGTCTCTGTCCCTAGATCGGGAGGGATCTGAAGCTCTTCCTGGCACCCTGCCGGAGAGGGGAATTCACCCTAGAGGCCTTCTTCATCATCTTGCAAGCCTCCGGTGTGATGCGTGAGTAGTTCATCTCTGGACTACGGGTCCATGTAGTAGCTAGATGGCTAGTTCTCCTCCTTTGTGCTTTCATGTCTAGATCTTGTGAGCTTCGTTCATGATCAAGATCATCTATTTGTAATTCTGCATGTTGTGTCTACGGGGATCCGATGGATATTGAGATGCTATTTCAAATTGATTTTTGATTCTATCATGTCTTTTTGTTATTTGTGATCTTGCATGCTTTCCGTTGTTAGTAGCTATCTTGGCCAAGTAGATGCTAGCAACTCCAAGAGTTAGTATTTATGCTCGATAGTGGGTTCATGCCTCTGGTAATCTAGGGAAGTGACAGAAATCTCTAAGGTACTAGATGTGCTGTTGCTACTAGGGAGAAAAAACAATCCTTTGTTCATAGAACAATCGTATTGTTTACTTTACACGCAGTTCATAAAGCAATAATCTGTTGCTTGCAACTTAATACTGGAGGGGGTTCGGATGATAACCTGAAGGTGGATTATTAGTCATAGATGCAGTTGGATGACGGTCTATGTATAATGTTGTAATACCCAATCAAGTTCCAAAGGAGTCAAGATGATTAGTATATGCATGTATTGCTTTCTCGATGTTTGTCAATTGCCCCGCTGTAATTTGTTCACCCAGCATGTTATCTATCTTAAGGAGAGCCACCTCTAGTGAACTATGGATCCCGGTCCTTGTCTTTTCTTTACAATCTATAAACTGTTACTGCTTTGTGTTTACTTTCTGCAAACTTTTACTTATTTCCATTCGATACGTTTAATCCTTTTTTTCCGCAAAACACGGTGAGATTGAAAACCTCATCACAAGTTGGGGACAAAGTTCCGTGGTTGTGTTGTGCAGGTCTCCACGTTGCTGCTGGTACCGGTAGTGCGCCCTGCCATCGTTCAGCTAGCTACACCTTTGGGGTGTTTCCTTGCTCCTACTGGTTTGATTAAACCTTGGTTTCATAACTGAGGGAAACTTGCTGCTGTGCTCATCATACCTTCCTCTTGGGGTTCCCAATGAGCTCTACATCATCATCGCTCTAGCATTTTCCTGGCGCCATTACAGAGCCATCAAGCGGATAGAAATTACAGCCGCCTCGAATTTTTAAAGGGAAACTTTGTCCGTTTGATTTACATGTTATATTTACACAAAGGAGCTAATTAAGGGAGAGAAGAGTGGCCCATTATATAGATAGAAAGATTTGGAAGATGAGATCGGCGGCCTAGAGCACTTATCATACATCGTTAAACGGCTAATTAAGATGAATTCTATCAAAAACATAGATATGGAACTAGCTAGATATAGCCAAAGATGGTTCAGATAATAATCTAGCAAACAATATTATTAAGGTCACACGACGTACTCCTCTGAGTATCACTCCTATGAGTCCGAGTCCGATAGGGATGCCAAATCATTGATGATATCGATGATGAACATCATATGCAGGTCCCTACACGTGGTGGTCAACCTCGTAGTGATGAGTATGGCTTGCCTAATCCGGAGATGCTCGGTTTGGAGGAAGTTAGTCCCTTCGTCAGTGGTGAAGGAGATGCGACTGTCAAAATTTGTCTTGTACTCGACGGTGCTGATGCCACCTCGTGCTCCAACGCGTAGTCCAACCAAGCCATCTTTAGGGATATGAAGATGATAAACCATGTCCTTAGGTAATTTCTATGATGCAAAGGTAAGATGACTCAATGTTACACATGACCATTATCACAAAATATATATAGTAGATCCATATGTATAGCTTCCTTGACATGATATACTTACCATAAGGCGCCTCTCGACATTCGTCTTCGTCAAGCAGGTGACAAATGGCACCCTAATGATAGAATTACTTGGAGGTGATCATTCTCATCGTCGGTTCCTCATAGTTGGAGATAACTGCTCTATAGGCGGTTCCTCTTCTTCGTCATCTTCTTCCTCTTTGCCAACATTGTTTAGATAGATGACAGTTACCCTCGGTATGTCTCCTTGCAAGGAAAAACACACCAACTGACCATCTTTGGTGAGATGGTTATCAACAATGAACTGGCACCACCCTCCACCTCCCAATCAAGTCCTAGATGGCCCCTTTTGCACTTCAACCATGTATGTCCGCCCACAAGCTTGGTATTGCACCATATCTCCGGTGAGTTCATTGAAATGTGCCCTTGCAGTGCATGGGATAGTCCATGCACCAAAATCACACATTAAATTAATGATTTTAATATGCTGATAGGTATGAGATGAATTTAAATTGTACGAGTGTCGGAGAATGTACCACTAATTTCTCGAAATAACTAGGTACGAAATGAATACTGAATAGTGAGCCAGTTAATAAGATTCTTTCCTTGCAGTGAGTCTTGCAAAGATGGCACGTTGTCATATATCTTGACGCAGGGGAGGGGGTCGGCGTCGTCGTTACGGGCGTCATCGAGACAGTCGGCGTCGATGCATGGTGGTGATGACCCACAAGTATAGGGGATCGCAACAGTCTTCGAGGGAAGTAAAACCCAATGTATTGATTCCACACAAGGGGAGCCAAAGAATTTTTATAAGCCTTAACAACTGAGTTGTCAATTCAGCTACACCTGGAAATAATCTTGCTCGTAGTAGTTTATCAGTAGTAACAGTTTTGTGGTAGCAATAGCAAAGTGATAGTAGTAGTAAAAGTAAAGACTGTAGTAACAATTGCAGTAAACAGTAGAATTAAAGTGCGGTAGGCATAGGGATGGATGGACGGACATTACATGGACAAGACAATTCATGTAACAATCAAGACATAGGGCATTTGCAGATAAATAAGATAAAGTATCCAAGTACTAAATAATCATAGACATGTGTTCCATATATAGTCATACGTGCTCGTAATGAGAACCTGCACAACACCTTTTGTCCTACCAGCCCGTTGCAGCGGGGCCTCAAGGGAATCTACTGGCAATTAAGGTGCTCCTTTTAATAGAGCACTAGAGCAAAGCATTAATACTCCGTAAACACACGTGATCCTCACATCACAACCATCTCCTCCAGTTATCCCGATTTTTGTCACTTCGGGGCCTCAGGTTCCAAACAATAATATATGTATACAACTTGTAGGTAAGATTATAAACAATAATATCATCATGAATGAGTAACATGTTCAGATCTGAAATCATGGCACTCAGGCCCTAGTGACAAGCATTAAGCATAACAAGTTACAACAATGTCAAAAAGCACTAACAATAGATACTAGGCACCATTCCCTAACAATCTGATGCAATTACATGAACGATCTCATCCAATCCCTACCATCCCCATAGCCTACTGCAGGGTATTACTCACTCATGGATGGGGGAATCATGGATGGTTAATGGAGAAGCGATGGTGATGCTGATGGCGATGATCTCCTCCAGTTCCCTGTCCCGACAGGGTGCCGGAACGGAGTTTCTGGTTTCGAATCACCATTTATGGTGATGGCGGCGCAGCGGAACTCTATCTAAAAAAACGTCGAACCCCCCTCTGTTTCTAGGTCAGGAGAGGTCGAGACCACCAGAAAACGCCGCCTCTGTTTTCTAGGAACCCCCCTCTGTTTCTGGGGCTTATGTAGGCGAAAGGAGAGGTCGAGGCGGAGGCCGAGGCGGAGGCCGAGGCGGCCACACCACCCCCTGGCGCGGCCTGGCGTGGCCCGCACGGCCAGGTGGTGTGGGCCCCTCGTGGCCCCACTCCGTCTTGTCTTCTGGCTTCGTGAGTCTTCTTGTAAAATAGGAGTTTTGCGATATTTTCCGGGATTTTTCCTGAAAGTTGATTTTCTACACAAAAACGAGACACCAAAGCAATTCTACTAAAAACAGCGTTAGTCTGCAATAGTTGTATCAAAATCACACAAATTAGAGAAGAAACAATAGCAAAAGTGTTCGGGAAAGTTGATACGTTTTGGACGTATCAACTCCCCCCAAGCTTAGCTTATTACTTGTCCTCAAGCAATTCAGTTGAAAACTGAGTGCGATAAAAGGAACTTTCACAAACACATTTGCTTCATAAGATGTATATATTCTCAGCATATGATTAAATACTTAGGCAGTTCATAATAAAGAGTATGCAAATAAGTTTACCCAGTAGTCATGCAAGCTATGAAGAGATTCTAGACCAATATTAATAGGCAACATTATGCATAAGCATATGCAAGATTGTAATGCTCATAAGAAGATATGATAAAGTAGTATATCGCTTGCCTTTCTTTTTGGGGCAAAATATAAATGCCAAGGCACCTCTGAAGTTTAAGTGAAGACTAGAAGTAAAAATATCAAAGACACAAGTGTCAAAGTTATGTCACAACTAACCGTGTTTCAGGACAAGCACATTACACTAAGAATGACAGCTATGCTCTCGGGAAAGTGCTCAAAGAATAAATGGCGACTCAACATAAAAGTGAAAGAAAAGATTTGAAAAGTTTGAAAGGCTTCCAAATGTTGAAAGTATGGTACTCATTAGCTTTGAGCTCTCATTGCCCCTATCATAAGCATCTTGAGGTGATTAAGGTTAAAGTGACTCAAATATGAGGATATGCTTGACAAGTTATAAGTTGAAAATCTCATGCCCCTTGTTTATGAGTACTGAACCTCATGCTACTCAACTTCAGTCACAAGTAAGTTCTTGTCATTGTAAGTACATATGTATCATACAGAACCGCCAATGGGGTACCCCTTGCCGCATGACACAGGAGATACCCATATCAAAATGACAAGGCAATAGACAGTGAGCATCCCGGTGATCTTTTTATTTGCTATTTACATAGGTTTTTATTGAGGATGCTTCATAGAATGCTCACTATGGTTATGTTGCAAGTTTCCACCATGATTAGGAATGAATTAGGCTAGCTGCCCAGGCGTTTCTCTAACACCAAACTCCATGAGCTTACAAGCTCCCCTTTTATTTCACACCGCCGGGATCCATAAATAAAAGAACATGATATCAACTGAATAATAAGTGCAATGTTGAAAGCGTTCCCCATGAAGCATGGTTCTGCTAATTCACAACTTATAAAGTGCAAACATATAAGCAACATAGATGGGCACAATGGTTTAGGTTTATTAAGTGCAAGAAAATAAAGTGTGCCATCAAGTTCGTGAGAGTTTTACTAACTAATTTTCACATAACAAGCAAACATTTTTATTGGAAGAAAACAAAGCATAATAAATCTGCAAGGAATAGCAATGATGCTACTAGGTAGATATGGTGGACTCTTTCTGACAACTTTGGTTTTGGGGAGTTGGATGCACGAGTAAAACTTATACTCAGCACAAGCGAAGGCTAGCAATAGAAAGGGAACGACAATCGAGAGAGCAATAACTGTCATAATCATGCTTGCGACAAAACAAAATTAATAGTGGCATAAAAGTGACACAAGAACTCCAAGGCAAAATAAATCATCGAGGCTTAACTGATCTTTTGTTTAGTCATATGCATGCGCGAGCATGTGACAAGTCGATTCAAATAAAACATTCAGAGGAGGATACCACAATGTCATACCAATTTATGAATAGAACAATGCAAGCAAACATTTATATGACATAGAACAATGCAAGAACTACTAAGCATCCACTAAATAACATACACCTTACATGAACAGACTAAGCATGCCGACAATGATGAGTATATGTACAAAAATGTAAACAAATAGAGTTCATACTAGCCTCTTACCACACCTCGAGTTGTCATAAATCATCATTGCCTTTCACTTGTGTGGCTTGAATAATAAGATAAAACCCAACTCCAAGGATTCACTAAGGACCACTGAACTCTGCAACGAACTTTACAAAACCAGAAAAGAACAAAAAATATGTTTGGGTTTTCGATTTTTAAAGACAGGACCCGAAGGAAAAAAGTAAACAAAGCAAAATATTTTTGGGTTTTTCGAATAATCAAATCAAAGCTAAAAAGGATGAAGCAAACCAAGGCTAAAAGATAAAGAAGCAACCAAAGAGAAATAATGAAAATATTTTTGGTCTTTTGTGTTTTGGAAAGCAGAAATAAAGCGAGACAAAAACTAAAAAGAAAGCGAAACATGGATATGCGAAGTACCGAAAGAACATGATATGTAGATGAGTGTGATGTTAGTATACCTCCCCCAAGCTTAGGCTTTTGGCCTTAGAAGGTTTCAATCCCAAGCTGGCCAGGAAGCAGCACCTCCATAGTATGATGAAGAAGTGCCTTCGTCCAGATACGAACTTGAGGACGCCCCAGCGTAGTGCGCAGAGTAGTCATAAGAGGGCGCATCCCCCTGGTGCTGCCCATGGAAACCAAGCAAGCGGAGCTTCTCATCCACCTCCTCCTTGGAGTGCGACCATGGCATCCTGCAAATACTGAACAAAGTAGACAGTGGCAATGGAATTTCCCTCTCATCTCCGTCAGTAAACAACATCCTGTAAACTAAACTCTCCATACTAGAGTTAGCAGTAACAAAGTGATCTGTTTTAAGATCAAGCCTTTGTGGGGTCAACACAGTATCATTAGGATCAAAAGAAAGTTCCAAGGCAACAACCATGCATGTAGCAATAATTCCCCCATAAATGGGTCCTCTAGCAGCTAAGCGGCGAGCAATGAGAGAACCAAGATTATACTTGGTTTCATTATTAAGTGCAGCAGCAAGAAAAGCTACATGATAATTAGAAAATTACTAGTGTTCTCCCTACCAAGAATGCTAGTGGCAAGATAGTAAGTAAAATATCTAAGAGCTGGGACTTGAATGTTCCTTATCTTCCCGCGCTGAGCTGTGCGGCCATCATCATTTGTTATACTTCGGTAGAGCTCCAACAAATCAGCGGATCAACCTTAGATCTTCTTTACTGTCCCAGTCATGCCAATGCCTATAATGCTATAAAATCTCTCTAATGACATGGTGATAGGCATATTATAGATTTTGAATGAAACAGTTGACCTATAAGGGGTGTTAGTGAAAGTGAAACTTTCAACAAAAGTTTTGGTGAGCAAGGCATATTGCTCACTCTCATCCTGCATGTAAGTGGTTATACCAACCCTCTAAACAAGAAGTAAGAAATCATCAAGGATCCCTGCAGCTTGCAAAAAGGCAAAACAAGGGAAGGTAGATGGGTGAGCATCTCCCTCATCGCCAAAGCGCGGCGCAATAAGATCTTCATTATACGATGGCCTAAATTGAGAAGCTAATCTCGAAGGCCTTGCCCTCCTGGGTGTGTCTCTTTCAAATACTTCTCCAAAAGTATGGTTGTCCATCTCTCCTTTTTCTGAAATTTAGACCACCATCACAAAAATGATTGCAAAGTGATTACATAATGAAAGGAACTACTTATAGGGACTCGGAAGAGGGATAAATATGCATCAAAACAATTTCTCTAAGCATAGAACAAGCATGAAAGCTCACATAACCTTTCTGTAGGGGTTCCGCGTATGAACACAATAATTTTTACCCTACGCCCCTGAACCCCTGATGCTGCCAGGACCTATATATTAGTAATACAGTAATGGGAGGGGCTTTTCGCGAACTTACCCTTGAAGACTAAAAAGCGTTGTCAACGCTCAGGAGAGCGTGGTTGATGTAGACGAGCCAAAGCCGAACTCAAGGTCGTGATGAAGTCCTTGCGCTCCAATGGCTCCAATGACTTGAGTGTCTCAAGTGCGACACCTCGTGGGGAGTTACACACGTCCGGTGCCTAACAATGACTCCCGCTTCCCTGATCCAGCAGCAGTTGTGGAAGTAGAGCTTCTGGATTCGAATCCCGCAGTGCGACGACGCTCCGCGGTGAAGATGTCTCTCGTTCGTGCAGTCCGAACTTGGGACCACGGTCACGAGAGAGAGAGAGAGAATATCTATTGGAGGTCTTCCCAAAAGTGAGAAGACCTTTATTGAATATTGTGTGTCTTTATCTGGCGAAATACCCCCACTATATATAGGGGGAGAGGAGGTACTACCTCCCTCAAAGTCCCGGGGTGGGACTGAACGAGAGGAGAGGGGGGAGGGGTGGCACCGCCGGCCACCCCGATGGGCCCCTGATACGTTGCAAACGTATCTATAACTTTTGATGTTCCATGCTTGGTTTATATCTACTTTCTTATGTTTTGTCCACACTTTGGAGTACTTTTTATACACTTTCTTGGACTAACCTATTTACAAGATGCCACAGTGCCAGCTGCCTGTTTTCTGCTGTTTTTGGTTCCAGGAAAGTCAGAAAATGAATATTCTTGGAATTGGACAGGACAAAAGCCAAAGTCAGTATTTCATTGAGGGGGACACGGAGCCAGAATACGAGACAGAGAGGGGCCAGGGGCCACCCACACCACCTGGCCGTGCGGCCAGGCCTAGCCCGTGCCAGGGGGTGGTGTGGCCGTCGAGGGCACCCCCTCGGTCTCCCCTTTTGCCTATAAGATACCTCCGATACAGAAACCCTAAGTACCCGATCAAAATTCCATGAAAAAGTTTGTAGCCACCGTCATCTCCATCCCTAGATCGGGAGGGATCTGAAGCTCTTCCCGGCACCCTGCCGGAGGGGAGAATTCACCCTGGAGGCCTTCTTCATGACCATGCAAGCCTCCGGTGTGATGCGTGAGTGGTTCATCCTTGGACTACGGGTCCATGTAGTAACTAGATGGTTGGTTCTTCTCCTTTGTGCTATCATGTTTAGATCTTGTGAGCTTCGTTCATGATCAAGATCATCTATTTGTAATCATACATGTTGTGTTTGCGGGGATCCAATGGATATTGAGATGCTATTTCAGATTGATTATTAATTCTATCATGTCTTTGTTATTTGTGATCTTGCATGCTCTCCGTTGTTAGTAGATATCTTGGCCGAGTAGATGCTAGCAACTCCAAGAGGGAGTATTTATGCTCGATAGTGGGTTCATGCCTCTAGTAATCTGGGGAAGTGACAAAAATCTCTAAGGTACTAGATGTGTTGTTGCTACTAGGGAGAAAACAGTAATCCTTTGTTCATAGAACAATCGTATTGTTTAATTTACACGCAATGCGTAATGCAATTATCTATTGCTTGCAACTTAATACTACAGGGGTTTCTGATTTATAACTTGAAGGTGGATTATTAGTCATAGATGTAGTTGGATTACGGTCTATATATAATGTTGTAATGCCCAATCAAATCTCATAGGAGTTAAGATGATTAGTATATGCATGCATGCTTTCTCTATGTTTGTCAATTGCCCCATAGTAATTTGTTCACCCAACATGTCGTATATCTTAAGGAGAACCACCACTAGTGAACTATGGACCCTGGTCCTTTCTTTGACCATCAATCTACAACTGTTTACTGTTTTCTGTTTACTTTCTGCAAGCTTTTACTTTCTTCCGCACAATACGTTTAATCCTTTGTTTTTAGCAAAACCGATGAGATTGACAACCTCACTGTAAGTTGGGGGCAAAGTTCTGTGGTTGTGTTGTGTAGGATTCCTAGTTGGAAACAACACCTTGGAGGTGTTTCCTTGCTCCTACTGGTTCGATAACCTTGGTTTCATAACTGAGGGAAAACTCGTTGCTGTGCTCATCATACCTTCCTCTTGGGGTTCCCCAACGAGCTCGACGTGTTGAGCCAATAATCAAGATTTTTCTGCCACCGTTGTCGGGGAGTCAAGGACATCTTCACAAGGGGAGTCCCTCATAACCAATCTCTTTACTTTGTTTTATTTGTTTTGCTTAGTTTATTTTTGCTTTGTTTGCTTGTTTCGTTATCAAAAACACACAAAAATTAGTTGTACAAGTTTGCTTTCTTTATTAAAAACACATAAAAATGACTACTCTTGAAAACACTAAGTTGTGTGACTTTACTAGCACCAACAACAATGATTTCATGTGCACACCTATTGCTCCACCTGTTCCTGAAGCTACTTTTTTTGAAATTAGACCTGCTTTACTCAATCTTGTTATGAGAGAACAATTTTGTGGTATTAGTACTAAAGATGCTGCTGCTCATCTAAATAACTTTGTTGAACTTTGTGAGATGCAAAAGCATAGGGATATAGATGGAGATATTATTAAGCTTAAATTGTCTCCTTTCTCTTTGAGAGGAAAAGCTAAAGAATGGTTGCAATCCCTAACTAGAAATAGTATTGATTCTTGGACTAAATGCAAATATGCTTTCATTGGAAAATACTATCCTCCTGCTAAGATTATATCTATGAGAAGTGAAATAATGAAATTTAAACAATCTGATAATGAACATGTTGCTCAAGCTTAGGAAAGAATTAAATCTTTGGTAAAGAATTGTCCCACTCATGGACTGACTGCTTGGATGATTATCCAAACCTTTTATGCAGGATTGAACTATTCTTCAAGAAATCTACTAGATTCTACTGCTGGAGGTACCTTTATGACCATTACTTTGGGTGCTGCAACAAAACTTCTGGATAATATGATGGTTAACTATTCTAAATGGCACACTGAAAGAGCTCCACAAGGTAAGAAGGTAAATTCTGTTGAAGAAACCTCCACCTTGAGTGATAAAATTGATGTTATTATGTCTATGCTTGTTAATGGGAAAGCTTATATTGATCCAAATCATGTTCCCTTAGCCTCTTTGGTTGCTCGAGAAGAGCAAGTTGATGTGAACTTTATAAGAAATAATAATTTTAGCAACAATGCCTACATGAATAACTTGGTAATAATAATTATAGGCCATATCCTCCCAACAATGGTAATGATTATGGAAATTCCTACAATAATAATAGGAGTGCTCCCTCTGAACTCGAAGTTATGCTTAATGATTTTATTAGTAAACAAACTTCTTTCAATAAAACTATTGAGGAAAAACTCTCTAATGCTGAAACAAATATAGCATCATTAGCTGAAGCACAATCTTCTTTGAATAAAATGGCTACTAAACCTAAAACTATTGATAATCCCTTTGCTGCTACTAATGCCATACAAGTTAGAATTGTTGAAAATGTTAGATTATTAGCTGAATTACATGCTAAGTGGGAAAGAGAACGTGAAATTGCTAGAAATATTTGTGTTTCTACTATCACTACCACTAGTGTTGAAGCTAGTAACAACTCTACTACTTTAGATGATAATTATGATTTTGATCTTGATGGTTGCAATATCTCTGAAGTAATTAAGTTCCTACAAAAGCTTGCTAAAAGTCCTAATTCTAGTTCTATGAATATGGCCTTTACAAAACACATTACTGATGCTCGCATAAAAATTAAAGAAGAAAAGATGAAACATAAAGCTTCTATTCCTATGAAACTATAAGATGGTTGGGAACCCATCATTAATATGAAAGTGAATGATTTTGATTTCAAAGCTTTATGTGATCTTGATAGTAGTGTTTCTATTATGCCTATAAGGATTTATGATATGCTTGAGTTGCCACCATTGGAAGATTGTTATTTAAATGTCCCACTTGATGATAATGCTAAAAAGAAACTCATGGGGAGTATTAATGATATTCTTATTATGGTTAACAATGCCTATGTCCCCGTTGATTTCTATGTTTTGGATGTTGAATACAATGCCTCTTGTCCTATTACTTTGGGAAGACCTTTTCTTAGAACTGTTGGTGCCATTATTAATATGAAAGAATGCACCATTAAATATCAACTCCCACTCAAGAAATGTATAGAACACTTCCTTAAGAAGAGAGAGAAGATTCCTTTTGCCTATCCTATGAAAACAAAATTTGCTCTTAATGCTTCTTCATTCAAGAACACTGGATTGCTTTTCTTGCTTCCTATGCCTAACTTAAAGGCGTTAAAGAAAAGTACTTATTGGGAGATAACCCAAAAGTGTTAGATGAGTCCTGGAAGTTATTACCTCAGTAATAACCGCTCCTTATCCTTTTTATTGCTTTTTGTGCCAAGAGTAACCTCTAATGAGAGAGAAGTAATGCTTGGGAAAGTTGTTGTCCCGAAACAGATTTTTGTGCTTCATTGTAAACATTCGTGTAAAATATGTATACGTCGTTTTGAGGCGTGAATTTTTGTGCTTCTGCCCTAGGTTGTTATCTAACTTCGTTAGTTCAACACTTTTCGATTTGAGCAACAGAAGGTCTTCAAAAAATTGGTTTTTACCTGCTAGTCTATTTTGACAGATTTCTGCCATTATTTGCATTTGCTTCTTGTTGGTTCCTTTTTGAGTTCTCTTTGGGGAACTGAGCTTTTCAAGGGAAGTGCTACAATAGCTTGTGTTTTCATGGAAGTTTTATTGGTGTTGAAACTGAACCCAAAGACTTATTATCTTGAGTGCACTAATGTTGCTAATAAAGATTGTGTGAAGTTTTGTATGAAGGAAAATTTTCAGGTGTATGGAGAGAATGATGTAATGATATGAAGAATGGACTAAAGCTCAAGTTTGGGGATGCCACGCGTGTCACCCCAAGAAATATCCAAGAAGTACAAGCGTCAAAGCTTGGGGATGCCCAAGGCATCCCCTTCTCCATTGATACGTCCATTTTGCATCACTATTCTATATCATAATTTACTGTTATTAATTGATATATTTCATATTAAGAGATGATATTTATGTTATTTCATCTGTTTTTGCATGGTTGATGACTTTTGGAGCATGGACCACTTCAGTCAGGATTCTGATGGAAAAGGTGCTGTTTGGAGGCAAAATTCGTGAAGATCAGAAAATCCGGGAAAATACATGGAAAATCCTATTTTTCCAGAAGACGAAGGAAGCCAGAAGGGGAGGCTGAGATGGGCCACAGAGGGCCCACACCACCCCTGGCGCGGGCCTCCCTAGGCCGTGCCACCAGGTGGTGTGGCCACCCTGGTCCACCCCTGGCTCCCCCTCTGGCGTATATTATCTCCACGAAACCCTAATACCCGGGGAGCGACCACAGAAAGATTCCGCCGCCTCTGCGGGGCAGAAAACACCGAGAGAGAAAGATCTGTAGGGCAGACAGAATTCTGCTGGGGGAATTCCTTCCCGGAGAGGGAAGATCGTCGCCATCAACACCACCATCAAGCTGGACTTCATCGGGATCATCATCATCATCACCACCATCATCTCCACCAGCACCCTCATCACCATCTCCATACCGCTGTAACAATTGGGTTGAATCTTTCATAGTTCTCAGGGGAAACTTTCCTAGTGTTGATTACTCCTTGTAGTTGATGCTATTGAGTGAACCATTGAATTATCGTTTATGTTCTGATTGTTACACATCATTATTCCATCTCTGATCATGATCCACATGATGTCTTGTGAGTAGTTCGTTTTGTTCTTGAGGACATGGGAGAAGTCATGTTGTTAGTAGTGGAATTGTGTTGAAAAAGATTCAATAGTTTGATATTTAAGTTGTGGTGTACTTCTTCTAGTGGTGTCATGTGAACGTCGACTACATGACACTTCACCTATATGGGCCTAGAGGAATGCATTGTGTATTTGGCTACTAATCGTAGGGGTTGCCGGAGTGATAGAAACCTGAACCCCCGTTAGGAAACCTTTGCACAAGGGACATTAGGGTCTTAGAGTTTAAAGTTGTGGTTAGGTTTCTACCTTAATTACTTTCTTGTACTTGCGGATGCTTGCAAGGGGTATAATCACAAGTATGTATTAGTCCTAGGAAGGTCGATACATTAGCACAGATTCACCCACGCAACACTTAGCAAACAAAAGACGATTAATCAACTATATGAAGCGAAAGCACTTGACGATATTCCCATGTGTCCTCGAGAACGTTTGGTCATCTTAAGTAATACAACCGGCTTGTCCTTTGCAGAATAAAGGATTGGGCCACTTGCTGCATTTATTCTTATTGTCTTTTATTTACTCGTACTTTATTTACATGCATTATCAAAAACCCATAAAAATCCGTTTGCTCAGTATGTACAAAGAATTCCTGCTCCAAGCCACTAGCCAGCACCTTCTGCTCCTCGTTGGGTTCGACACTCTTACTTATCGAAAATATTGCGATAGACCCCCTATACTTGTGGGTCATCATTCATCAATAAAAATCCCAGGTTTCTTCCAAACTCTTCATTTTTATTGTTTCATGCACAGTTGTGTTGTTCTTGGAGCGTCTTAGTTTTTGTTTTTGGTTTTCGTTTGCTTGGTTTTCTTAGTTTGCTTGAATAAATTGGTTGGACCCCCTCTTTCATACATTAGTTTTCAAATAGTTTGGTTTGGATTGGAAAAGAGTAGGAAAGTTCATGCTTAAGTGGTAAAAAGAGCTTGTTTTTGACTGTGGCCTATGCTTTGTCATGCCATTCTTGATATTGTTTTGGCTTTATGCTTAGTGATCTTTGCTGTAGCATGACATGTTATAAACAATTGAGATTGCTTAATGTGCCTTGGAAGAATCATGCGTTGTTTTAGCATATTAAAGCATTGTATTGTGGTATTCTCCTTTAATTTTTTATTTGGGTTGACTTGGCGCATGCTCACACCATGTTAAGACTATCCCAAGTCACCATAGCCTTTATGATCCTTTAGTTTTTGACTTGTAATATCACTTTATGCTTTAATCAATGATGTTTTGTCGCTTTGCATGATTATGGTCATTAATGCTCTCTTAGTTGGTCGCTCCTAGTCTTTTGCTAGCCTCCATAACAAAGTATGAGTTCCACTCCAAGTTATTCCAAAGAGTCCACCATACCTACCTATTAGCATTTGCTATTCCAAGTATATTCATGTTTTTATCTACCTTCCGAATTAAACTTGTTATGAGAAAACTAGTGATTAAAGCTCTCACGAACTTGATGGCACACTTTACTTTTCTTGCCCCTAATAAACTTGAACCATTGTGTTGTCTATGTTGTATATGCTTGCACTTATATGTTGGGGATTAGCAGAACCATGATGTCATGGGGAACGCTTTCAACATTGCACTTGTACTTTGTACCTAGTTGATATCATGCTCTTTTGTCTATGGATGTCGTCGATGTGAAATGAAAGGGGAGCTTGTAAGTCCATGGAGTTATGTATGTGTGTTAGAGAAACGTCTGGGCTGCCGGTCTAATACATGCCTAATCAAGGTGGAAACCTGTAGCATAACCATAATGAACAATCTATGATGCATTCTTCTTATAAAAAAGAGATAGATATTGAGAAAAAAGAGAAAAAGAAAAAAAGAGATATGAGAAAATAGGAAAGAGAGAAAAAGCACCATTTTCCCATGGTAAAGAAGATTGTTGAGATGCTCATTGTCTGCTTGCTTGTCATTTTGATATGGGGATTCTTCCATATCATCGGGCAAGGGGTACCCCGTTGGCGGTTCTCTATGATACACATGTACTTACTATGACAAGAACTTACCGGTAAATAAACTTGAGTAGCATGAGGAGCGGCCCTCGTATTCAAGGGACATGAGATTTCCAACTTATACTTTGTCAATCATATACTCCATAGTTTGTTCACTCTAACCTTAATCACTTCAAGATGCTTATGATAGGGGCAATGAGAGCTGAAAGCTAATAAGTACCATAATTTTTGGAAGCTCTTTATGAAACTTGAATCCATGCTTCCTTCTATGAAGGCCTTTCTTTTACTTTTATGTTGAGTCTCCACCGCCTATCTTTATGCACCTATTGAGAGAGCATAGTGGCCATTCTTAGTTCTATGTGCATTGTCCCAAGACTTGTTGATTGATGCATGACTTTGATATTGCTTGTTCTTAAACTATTTGTATCTAGTCACCCTTATAAACGTTGAAGGTGTCCTATGCATTTATGTTTGCTATTCCATGAGGGACAAGCTGAATGCCATTATGCTATGTTTTCTTTATGTGAAACAAACAAACGTCTTGCAAAGCATTGTTATTCATGAATCTTTTGTTCGTGTCTTTTCATGTTACAACATAGTTGCTATGTCTTATTGTTAGAACTTTATCTTTTATGCTATGTTGAAGTACTATGATCCCATCTATTAATGTTTTACAAATACTTTGATCAAGTTTATGATGGTGCATGTCACCTAAAAAATTATTCTTTCTTTTATCACTTACCTACTCGAGGACGTGCAGGAGTTAAGCTTGGGAATGTTGATATGTTGCAAACGTATCTATAACTTTTGATGTTCCATGCTTGGTTTATATCTACTTTCTTATGTTTTGTCCACACTTTGGAGTACTTTTTATACACTTTCTTGGACTAACTAATTAACAAGATGCCATAGTGCCAGCTGCTTGTTTTCTGCTGCTTTTGGTTCCAGGAAAGTCAGAAAATGAATATTCTCGGAATTGGATGGGACAAAAGCCAAAGTCAGTATTTCACCGAGGGGGACACGGAGCCAGAATACGAGTCGGAGAGGGGCCAGGGGCCGCCCACACCACCTGGCCGCGCGGCCAGGCCTGGCCCGCGCTAGGGGGTGGTGTGGCCTCCTAGGGCACCCCCTCGGCCTCCCCTTTTGCCTATAAGATGCCTCTGATACAGAAACCCTAAGTACCCAATAAAAATTCCAAGAAAATGTCCGTAGCCACCGTCATCTCCATCCCTAGATTGGGAGGGATATGAAGATCCTCCCGGCACTCTGCCGGAGGGGAGAATTCACCTTAGAGGCCTTCTTCATCACCATGCAAGCCTTCGGTGTGATGCGTGAGTAGTTCATCCTTGGACTACGGGTCCATGTAGTAGCTAGATGGTTGGTTCTTCTCCTTTGTGCTATCATGTTTAGATCTTGTGAGCTCCGTTCATGATCAAGATCATCTATTTGTAATCATACATGTTGTGTTTGTGGGGATCCGATGGATATTGAGATGCTATTTCAGATTGATTATTAATTCTATCATGTCTTTGTTATTTGTGATCTTGCATGCTCTCCGTTGTTAGTAGATATCTTGGCCGAGTAGATGCTAGCAACTCCAAGAGGAAGTATTTATGCTCGATAGTGGGTTCATGCCTCTAGTAATCTGGGGAAGTGACAAAAATCTCTAAGGTACTAGATGTGTTGTTGCTACTAGGGAGAAAACAGTAATCCTTTGTTCATAGAACAATCGTATTGTTTACTTTACACGCAATGCGTAATGCAATTATCTATTGCTTGCAACTTAACACTACAGGGGTTTCTGATTTATAACTTGAAGGTGGATTATTAGTCATAGATGTAGTTGGATTACGGTCTATGTATAATGTTGTAATGCCCAATCAAATCTTATAGGAGTCAAGATGATTAGTATATGCATGTATGCTTTCTTGATGTTTGTCAATTGCCCCACTGTAATTTGTTCACCCAACATGTCGTCTATCTTAAGGAGAACCGCTACTAGTGAACTATGGACCCCGGTCCTTTCTTTTACCATCAATCTACAACTGTTTACTATTTTTTGTTTACTTTCTGCAAGCTTTTACTTTCGTCCACACAATATGTTTAATCCTTTGTTTTCAGCAAAACCGGTGAGATTGACAACCTCATTGTAAGTTGGGGGCAAAGTTCTGTGGTTGTGTTGTGCAGGATTCCAAGTTGGAAACAACACCTTGGAGGTGTTTCCTTGCTCCTACTGGTTCGATAACCTTGGTTTCATAACTGAGGGAAAACTTGCTGTTGTGCTTATCATACCTTCCTCTTGGGGTTCCCCAACTAGCTCACGTGTTGAGCCAATAATCAGCCCCGCGCGGGGGGCTGGCCCACTAGGGCGCTGGCCACCCCCTCTGACCCTTCTCCCTCTCACCTTTCCCTAATGGGCCCTCTTCCCTCCGGAATTGGCCCATTAAGCCTTTTGACCTTTAAATTGATCTTCTCTTTTATTAAATAATTATGAATAAATGATTAAATCAATATTTAACATTCATTAACATATTATTCAATCTCTGTGGCTATGGAACACCTTCCACCTCCACTCTGGACTTCCTCCGGACTTGTCGAAACCCTTCCGGTTTTCTCTCCACTATTCTTCAGTGATTCTTCCGATCCTATAAACACTCTCTAAGCATCATCAAACCCTTAAGAGTGATACCCTATGTAACACCCCAAATCTTTAATCAAGGTTATCAAGTTCTAATCACCCAAATTTAGGGTTACCAAAAACTTTTATTAAGAAAAATGAATATGAATGCATGTGTGTTTGCATTAGTATAGAATTGAGTGTGTATGCCATGCTAGATTGTTCTAAATGTTGTGAAATGGTTTAAAGGTGAATGCCACATCATCTAGACCATTTACAAACAATTTCCAAAGAGAAAGAAATCAAATAAGAATAAATAAAGCAACTGGTCATTTTGACCATTTTAAACCACTAGGCCACTTTATGTGTTCCTAGAAGAAGATTTCCAACAGAAATAATTCTATTTATTTTCACCCCTTACTAGACCAAGTAAAAGTGTATCAAGGCCCACTTTACAAACTTACAAAAACATCTAGAAAATCAATTAAATGGACAATGGAAAATTGAATCTCATTCATATGGGAAGATCACACTTTTTCAAAAACCTACCAAATCAATTCACCTTTACCTCTCCAAGCAAACCTAGTCTCACAAGCTTAATTCAAGATCACTCAAAAAATTTGAATCAAAAATTCCAATCTTCATCTCATGCGCCCATTAACACAAACATTTGGCATGCACAGAAAAATGTCTACCCTAACTTCATTGTTTTGTATAGTGATAATTGACCAAATGGTCCCCTCTTAACCCTCTGGTCCCCTCTGAGTCTAACCAGCCCCAGACCAATCCCCCCTTCCCCATGGAGCACAGTGGAGCGCCACCAGTTTTTGGTCATCGCCACCGACCATGGCCAGCTCGCACCAGATAGCCCCGCGCCCATCTAGGATGTCCAGGTGCCTCGCCGCAGCCTACCGCCACCCCTGTACAGGCCACAGCCCCAGCCGAGCCATGTACCACCCTAGTCGTGTCGCGCACCGCCTCTCTGCACCAGTGCGTCATGCTCGACCAGCCCTGCCAGCTCGTGCCTTGCCCTCACCGTGCACGTGCAGCCTCGCCATGATCACGCCAACCCAGCAGACACCCCCGTTCGCCGCCGCGTGACCCGCAGCTACCGCACACTGCCACAAACACTTCTGCTGCCGCGCGGAGCGCCGCACACGCCAGACCAAACTAGACCGCCCCACGCCGCGCCTTTAAGTCCGAGAGAACCGCCAAGGAGCACCGCACCGTCCTATGCCCTCGCCCATGTCGTTAGCTGCCTGTACCGATGCCACCGTCGAGCTCACCGCCCCACCGCTCGGTCCCCTCGCCATGCTATAAAAGGAGGCCACCGCCGCCTCCATTCTCCACACCACTGCACTCCCCACTCCTCACTAACCTTCCCCACTTCTCCCCGGAGCAAGGCGAGCACCACCGCGTCGGAATTGCACCGGAGTCTGCTGCTGCTAGAGGAGAAGGGCGCCAGCGATTCCAACGACCCAAGCCCTACCGTGACCGTGCCTCGCCTCGCCATCATCTACCACATCATTTTCCCATGTCGCAGACCTAGCTGGAGCCCAGGTGAGCCCCGCGAGACCCCCACCGCTGTGCTAGGTCACATTCCTCGCCGGAGCTGTTCGTCGTCGACGATGACGCTCGGCTATTGGATTAGAATAGAATTGCATGACTCAGATTCGATGATACCGTTTCGGTTAAACTGTGTCGCTGAATGGTGGCCCCCATCTGTCAGCAGCCCGTTGTGATGTGCAGTGCAGCTTGGCCGGCCCGTTTATCTTTCCTGCGCAGCTTAGGAAATTCAAATATTGATTTTCCTTTTTAGATAAAATCATATTCTGTCCCTAGATTCAAAAATCAATTTAGAGGGTTTTACTTAACCAAATTGCATGATTCCAACTTTGTTAGAAATATAATTAAATTATCTATCCAAGCCCGTTGGATTTAAGTCACTTGGAGTTAGAGATAATCTTTAGCAAAAATAACAAGACAGAGACTTTTGCAACTTCAAACATTTTTGAAAAATCAACCATAATAGCTTTTGAGTTGATTCCAACTCTCAAAAATCATATTTTACAATATCTATGTGAATATGTAGAAATATTTAGGTTTGCATGCAGTGACATTGGACTAGTACCAAAAGAATGCTATTAGGGCATTTCTAGTCACTTTAAATCATTTAAATAGTAATCTTAAACTTTATAAAATGTGACCAACCCTTTAAATCACATTCCCATGTATTAGAATATGTGGTGATGACATGTGTCAACATGACCCCATATTTTATTTGGATAATATTAAATCTTAATTAATTTCAATGAGTAGAAATTACTTTTCTCAAATAAACGAAATAAAACTAGTTCTTTAACTCATGTGATGATTGTGATGATGCTAGATCATCAAGTGTGAGCCTTAGTGTGCTGAATAGACTTAGTTAAGTATTGTTTGGTGATTGTGTACCCCGTATTCATTTATAGACGATAGTACCGACCAAGGATACGAGGAGGAGGAGTTCTACCCCAAAGAAGACGAAGAAAACTTCAGTCACTGCACCAATCAAGGCAAGCCATCATTACTAGAGAAGCTAAACCCTTGAAAGCTAACACTTGCAAGTATTAACCTAAGCAAGATGCCCTAGGCATGCTTTGGTGATGCAACTTTGATTTATACCCATCCCAAGTTTTACTTGCAAGATTTACTCTTTTACTTTACTAAAGTTCCTTACTTTTAATAGTGCTTTGTGAGTACTTGGAAAGTAGTATAGATATCATAAAGAGTATAAAACTAGGACTATACTAGATGTCATTCTATGGCATGAGATTGAGATTAGCATCCCTCATTAGTGAACACTCTTAACTTAGTGGCTAGTGCTAAGCATAAAACTTGATCACTTTAGATGGGAATACTTGGTGAAAATGATTATGAAAACCTTGGAATGATGAGTCATTCTATTGAAATGTTTTGACATGTGTTGAGAAACACAAATGGATTTTGATGATGAAAATGTTGAGGCATGAGCCTTAGCCCTTTATAAAAACTGATGGTTGGGTTTGATGCGATACCATTCCAATTTTACCGTACAACCACAATACCTGAATTGGGTAAGGCTTAGCCAGAAGTTTATATGCATTAGTATGGGTTCCCTCTCGGAGGAGGTTTGAGTTGAGGCTACCTCTTGATGATGTCCACCTATGAAGTGCCCAGGATGGCAGATGGCCATGGCTGGGAGGCCAAGCTCATAGGGGAGGTGCCTATACTAGAGTGTGTAAAGGAAAGGTTATGATTGATTATCCGCATACTAAGTATGATGATTCAGGGTTATCCCTGACGGATGTATCGAATTTTGTGGTGAAAGTGTACCACCTCTGTAGAGTGTCAAACTATTCGAATAGCCGCGTCCGCGGTCATGGACAGTTGGAGTGGCCATACTGTTTCGTCGTCAGATGTTTTCAAAATGACTTGTGAAGTGAACTATGATTTTGAATTGACCACAACAGGGTTGTGAATATGAAAACTAGGTTCCCAACTTAAAGTGATTCAGAACTTTTACTTAGTTTTCTTTACTTCTGAACTCAGTTTAGATAAATCTGTCTTTTTGCAAATAAAACTTAGAGCTTAGGATTCCTACTAGAACTACCTTACTTGTTAGTGATAGTTTGCGAGTACTTAAAGAGTACTCATGGCTCTGTCCCTGGCTATTCCTGTGGCCAGACTATGAGGAGGACTATCAGGAAAATGAACAGCAGGACGGCTACAACAACTAGGATCATCTCCCATCGTCAGCATTCATGTGACACTGAAGATGGAGCCCGCTGTTACGCTTATTATTTTGCTGCTTGTTTGTATTAAGATTGGATCATGAGATCCTTTATTTGTGTAAGACCTTATTATGGTTTGTAATGGATGATGTACTGTGATATCAAATCTGTTATGTCTCGCAA
Source organism: Avena eriantha (assembly GCA_910589775.1). NCBI lineage: Eukaryota > Viridiplantae > Streptophyta > Magnoliopsida > Poales > Poaceae > Avena > Avena eriantha. The sequence continues at coordinate 537,138,949 of OU342745.1, forward strand.
AAATGGTAATCCTGGGATTGCGATGTATGGCATAACAGGCATCTGGAATTAAAAATCTGGGTGTTGACACCCTACGGTCCGGGAACACTCCAGACATGGTCGGGACACTCCCGGACCAATGATCGACAGAGGGACCTGGATGGCCATGTAACCCCTGTGCGTTCCACGAGGATCTTTCGTCGTTTGAACCGAGACAGTCGTGTCTTATTCCCTTTGTCTCTCGATACTTGCATTGCCCGAGATCTGATCAATGACATCACCATGTCGTGTTCAATCTCGTTACCAAACAATGCTTCTTGACTTGTTCTGACAAGTGATATCCCTGTGATCAAATCACACACGACGCAGCTATTGGATATAACTTCTCCGAGTGGGCCCTTGAGTATCATTCCGTCACGTGGACGGACAAATCCCGCTCTTGACATATATTGCCTCTACGGTTTCCTCTGAATACCTGAACACACCTTTATAACCACCATTTTACCAGATGGCGTTTGATGCTATGTAAGCACTCTTGGGAGACAGTGATTGGTATAGCCTCACGGTCTAAGGAATAGTCTATGAGGATCCTCTTCTAATCATCGTAACTTGAACTTCGTGACATGATTGGGTCACGGTGTTTAGATTGGGTATTGTATCATCATCTCATTCTCAGAATGAGATGACTCCATTTCCAACTGGCATAAATGCCACATGATCAGGAAACATGATCATCTGTTGACCAATGAACCAGTGACTAGAGTTTAATTGGGAACCCCTGGTTGTTCGTATATCACACGTGTATTGATTATTCCACTCAATATAGTTATAGCATGATATAAAACTTAATCATAAATTATATGAAATATGATAATAGTCCTTACTACTATTTGTCTCTAGGGCATATTTCCAACAGTCTTCCACTTGCACTAGAGTACAAATACACTAGCTGCATTTGTTCTCAATCATTGGCACCACATACCTGGTACCCTGAACATGCTTGCTCATGGAAGAGGTTGAGTCTTGGGTCTGTACTTTACAGTCCCAAATCCTTTGCAACTTACTAATGTCACCTGTATTGACATTAATACTCTATCATCACATGATAGCATCTGTGTGTATGCATCGTCGCTATGGCAGCATAACGAGGCCTGATTCCAGGAGCCTACAGTGACTTTAGATCAACCTCGAGGGCTTTCTCATGGGCACTATGCCCTGGGACACATCATTCTACGATAAATGCGAACTAGCCCCGCTATAACATTATACAACACTTTAGATGGTACCCTTATCTATTATTATAAATGTGTTCATCAAAACATGAGTGCACTCTGTGCAACTTTCTATGTTTTTTGTTCACCTCGCTTCCTACTTGACTTAAATCGGTATTTACAGGAGTTTCCAACATATTCCCTTATAACACAACCCTTTATGTTTTAAGATATGTCATCCTTCATGGATTTGGAAAACATGTCTTACAATTCTCTATTAGACACTGCGGACAAACTTAGCTCAATGTTCTGCGATTCAAACTTAATCACTTTTAAACATTCCTTCTTGGATCGTATAGTATGTTAAGTTATCATCATGGTTTTCTAAGATAGAACCTATGTCTCAACATAGTGGATGATGATCATCCTTTTTTTGTTTCAACCATTGATGTTTAAACTTAATACTATTCCTAACTTGAGTTATTAAGGACTAGTTCCTTAATTAACTTCTATTCTGAAACCCTTTTCAAAATCCTTTAAGGAATACTACATAATACCATAATTCACTTATTATCAAGTTCTACACCTCATAAATCATTATTTATTGGTACTTGCGCTTTTATTCTTAATGCGTCGAATACACACTTAAGAATCACTCCTATAAGCTCCCACTCAAAATATGTTCCCAACATATTTGGGTATGAGTCACTACTCTTACTCAAACTATGTTCCTACATATTTGAATTTGAGACTTATATTGCTCCCACTCAAAAATATGTCATTCACATATTGTTTTAGGAAGACTTTCATAGCTCCGATACGTCCATTTTGCATCACTATTCTATGTCATAATTCACTGTTATTCATTGATATATTTCGTACTAAGAGCTGATACTTATGTTATTTTATCTGTTTTTGCATGGTTGATGAATTTTGGAGCATGGACTGCTATAGTCAGGATTCTGATGGAAAAGGTGCTGTTTGGAGGCAAAATTCGCGAAGATCAGAAAATCTAGGAAAATATACGGAAACTCCTATTTTTCTAGAAGACGAAGGAAGCCAGAAGGGGGGCTGGAGATGGGCCACAGGGGGCCCACACCACCCCCGGCGTGGGCTAGCCTAGGCCGCGCCACCAGGTGGTGTGGCCACCCTGGTCCACCCCTGGCACTCCCCTCTGGCGTATATTATCCTCCCGAACCCCTAAGACTCGGGGAGCGACCATAGAAAGATTCCGTCGCCTCTGCGGGGCGAAAAACACCGAGAGAGAAAGATCTCTCCGGCAGACAGATTTCTGCCGGGGGAATTCCTTCCCGGAGAGGGAAGATCGTCGCCATTAACACCACCATCAAGATGGACTTCATCGGGATCATCATCATCACCATTGATGACCCACAAGTATAAGGGGTGTATCGCAGTATTTTTGAGGGAAGTTAAACCCAATTTATTGATTCGACACAAGGGGAGCCAAAGAATATTTATAAGCCTTAACAATTGAGTTGTCAATTCAGCTGCACCTGGAAACAATCTTGCTCATAGCAGTTTATCAGTTGCAACGGTTTTGTAGTAGGAATAGCAGAGTAGCAGCAGTAGTAAAACAAAGATGGTAGTAACGAAAGCAGTAAACAGTGGGATTCGAGTGCGGTAGGCATAGGGATGGATGGACGGGCGTTGCATGGACAAGACAATTCACATAGCAATCAGAACATAGGGCAATTGCAGATAAATAAGATAAAGCACCCAAGTACTAGACAATCCTAGGCATATGTTCCATATATAGTCATACGTGCTCGCAATGAGAACTTGCACAACATCTTTTGTCCTGCCAGCCCGTTTGCAGCGGGGCCTCTAGGGAACTACTGGCAATTAAGGTGCTCCTTTTAATAGAGCACCGGAGCAAAGCATTGACACTCCGTGAACACATGTGATCCTCACATCAAAGCATTTCGCTTCCGGTTATCCCGATTTTTGTCACTTCGGGGCCATAGGTTCCAAACAACGACGTGTGTGTACAACTTGCAGATAAGACCAAGAACAATACTATCATAATGAATCAACAATAAGTTCAGATCTGAAATCATGGCACTCAGGCCCTAGTGACAAGCATTAACCACAACAAGCCGCAACAAAGTCATAAAGCACTAATAAAAGATACTAGGCACCATGCCCTAACAATCTGATGCCATTACATGAACGATCTCATCCAATCCCTACCATCCCCATAGCCTACAGCGGGGGATTACTCACTCATAGATGGGGGAAATATGGATGGTCGATGGAGAAGCGATGGTGATGATGATGGTGATGATCTCCTCCTATTCCCCGTCCCGGCAGGGTGCCAGAACGGAGTTTCTAGTGCTGTTTCATGGAATCTGGTGGTGGCGGCGGAGCGGAACTCCTTTTGGAAAAACGTCGAACCCCCTGAAGTTTTTAGGTCAGAAGGCTCCTTATAGGCGAAGAGAGAGGCCGAGGGGGTGCCTGGGGGGCCCACACCACGCCCTGGCGTGGCCTGGCCTAGCCCGCGCCACCAGGTGGTGTGGCCACCCCAGGGCTCTTCTCCGTCTCATATTCTGGCTCCTGGAGTCTTCGGGTGAAATAGGATTTTTGGCATATTTTCCGGGATTTTTCCAGATAGTTGATTTTTTGCACAAAAAGTAGACACCAAGGCAATTCTGCTGAAAACAACGTCAGTCCGCATTAGTTGCATCCAAATCACACAAGTATAGAGGAGAAACAATAGCAAAAGTGTTCGGGAAAGTAGATACGTTTTGGACGTATCAACCATCAGCACCCTCATCGTCATCTCCATATTGCTGTAATAATTGGGTTGAATCTTGCATAGTTCATAGGGGAAACTTTCCCGGTGTTGATTACTCTTTGTAGTTGATGCTATTGAGTGAACCATTGAATTATTGTTTATGTTCAGATTGTTATAGATCATTATTCCATCTCTGATCATGATCCATATGATGTCTTGCGAGTAGTTCATTTTGTTCTTGAGGACATGGGAGAAGTCATGTTGTTAGTAGTGGAATTGTGTTGAGAAAGATTCAATAGTTTGATATTTAAGTTGTGGTGTACTTCTTCTAGTGGTGTCATGTGAACGTAGACTACATGACACTTCACCTATATGGGCCTAGGGGAATGCATTGTATATTTGGCTACTAATCGTAGGGGTTGCCAGAGTGACAGAAACCTGAACCCCCGTTAGGAAACCATTGTTTAAGGGACGTAAGGGTCTTAGAGTTTAAAGATGTGGTTAGGTGTCTACCTTAATTACTTTCTTGTACTTACGGATGTTTGCAAGGGGTATAATCACAAGTATGTATTAGTCCTAGGAAGGTCAGTACATTAGCATAGGTTCACCGACACAACACTTAGCAAGCTAAAGAAGATTAATCAACTATATGAAGCGAAAGCACTTGACAGTCTTCCCATGTGTCCTCGAGAACGTTTGGTCATCTTAAGTAATACAACCGGCTTGTCCTTTGCTGCATAAAGGATTGGGCCACTTGCTGCATTTATTCCTACTTCCTTTTATTTACTCGTACTTTGTTTACTTGCTTTATCAAAAACCCCTAAAAATCCGTTTGCTAAGTATTTGTAGAGAATTCCTGATCCATACCACTAGCCAGCACCTTCTACTCCTTGTTGGGTTCGACACTCTTACTTATCGAAAATACTGCGATACACCCCCTATACTTATGGGTCATCAAGACTATTTTGTGGCGCCGTTGCCAGGGAGTGAAGCGCTATTGGAGAATGGAACTGGTAAAGGAAACTTCTACTGTGAGTATTGTTTACTTCTGCTAGTTGCTTTATTTTCGTTATGGATAATTCGCTGAGTTTCTTATTTGGTAATGCTACTACCACTGCTAAGGTAGTAGATAAACCACCACCTGTTGAGAATGATGTTTTAAAATACCTACAAGAATTATTGATCGTGTTATGGATAACTACTATGTTGGGGATGGAACAGCCCATCCCGGTGATCATTTACTCTTTATACACTAATTATGCGGGTTGTTCAAGTGTGCAGGTATTACTACAGATCAAGTTAAGAAGAAGTTATTCTCATTATCACTGAAAGGAAGAGCTGAGGAATGGTATAAGCTGCTGAAGAATGGTCAAGCTCTAGAATGGGAGGAAATAGTGTCTCTCTTTTATTCAAAGTTTTATCCTCCTAGTGAGATTCATAAAGATCGGAATCAAATATACAACTTTTGGCCTCTTGATGGAGAGAGTACAACTCAAGCTTGGGGGAGATTGAAGTTACTAATGTTTAAATGTCCCATTCATGAGCTTCCCAACAATATTATTATCAACAACTTTTATGCAAGGCTCCCGCTACATGACAAGGATTTATTGGATGCTTCTTGTGCTGGATCATTCACTCGCATGGAAGAAGAAGCTAAATGGGATCTTCTGGACCGTATTCAAGATAATGCTGAAGCTTGGGAGAATGACAAAGGTAGAAAGTCAGGTATAAATTATGATTATGAATGCATTGAATCTTTTTATGGGAACTCATGACTTTCAAAATATTAAAAATGCTTATGGTCTAGACTCTCAAGCTATTGCTTCTTATTTTAAGGCTTTTGCTTCCTATATTGAAGTGCCTAAAAAGAAGTGGAATAAGTATCATGAACCTTATAAATATATTGCTAAGAGTGGTCCTGCAAGAAATACTAAAGTTTATACTGCTAATCATGTCTTACCTGAACCTTATATTGAGAAAATGCCTTTCCCAGTTAAGGTAAATGAACATTCTATGATAGCTAGTATGGTTAATGAAAGTACAAGTAAAGCTGTTGAACCTGATAAACAAATGGTTTATGAACCAATAATAGCAAAAGTGAAAGACTTTGTTACTAAATATGAAGAAGAGGGACACGCTATCCTTTGTAAGGATACCTCTAATATTGTTTCACAAAGTAGTGTTATGAGAGCTAGTATTCCTGTGTTTTCTGTTAGAATGCGATCATTGCTATGATGGTTCTTGTGAGTTATATTGTTAAGTTTATGCATGATACTGAAAGTTACTATGAGAGAGGGAAAAGTGTTCTTATGCATCTCAATAATATCAAGTTTCCTCGTTTTATGCTGAAATTTTTTATGTTGCACTTCTTTTGCCTTCCTATGCAAGTAGCCTCTAGTTTCAACAACTTGTTTGTTTACAAAATTACTTTGCATAGGAAGTGGGTTAGACTTAAATGTGTGTGTGTTTTTGCTTTTTAATGCTCTCTTTTACTTCAATTCATATTCCTGAGTGAGCATCTTCAAAATTATCATGCCCATCTTAATGGCTATAAAGAAAGAGCTTTTGGGGAGACAACCCAATTTGTTTTTGCTTTCAGTTTGTTTTTGTTTCTTTGAGTCTTGGAAGTTATTACTTCGGTAATAACCGCTCCTTATCCGTTTTGTTTGGTTCTTGTGTCAAGATCAACCTCTAATGAGAGATAAGTAATATTTGGGGAAGTTGCTGTCCCAAAACAGATTTTTGTGCTTCACCGTAAAACTTCGTGAGAGATCTATGTATGTAGTATTGAGCTGTAATTATTTGTGCTTCTGCCCCAGGTTGTTATTTAACTTTTTTTAGTTTTGCACTTTTTGATTTGATCAACAAAAGATTTTCGAAAAAAATGATCTTTACCTGCTGGTCTGTTTTGACAGATTTTGCCACTGTTGCATTTGCTTCTTTATTCGATTTCCTTTTTGAATTATTTTTGGGTTTTCGGAAGGAGTTGCTACAATATCTTATGTTTTGATGGTTTTTAGTTGAAGTTGTACATAAAAGGTTTTATCACTTCACTTATACTAATGTTGCCAATGAGAACTATGTGAAGTTTTGTGTGAAAGAAATTTCCAGGAAGTGGAGATAATGGTGTAATAAGGAAGAGAAGGGTTTTATGACTCAAGTAATAAGTGTATAAAGAAGAAGATATCGATGTTATTAAAGTGGTGACTCCGGAAGAATCTACTACATACCAAATTCAGATACCTGCAGAGTCCGCTTTCAAATAGGTAACAGTTATGGTAAGAAAAGTTCCGCGAAAATACTATCCAACTATATTTCTGCAGTTTTTAGTCAATAAGGAAAGTTATGAAGCGAAAAAGGGACGGAAACGGAGCATGGGTGGCTCACACCACCCTATGGCGCGGGCCCACCCCTGGCCGCGCCACCAGGTGGTGAGTCCACCCCGGACTCCGCCTCCGACTCGTTTTCTCCCAGTACCTTCCTTTTGTTCTGAAACTTCGTAATATATAATCCCCCGGATCCCCCAAGGTTTGTATATCGTGTTTTCGTCGTGTTTTTCTTTCGATCTGTTTCTGCCAAGACATACTCTTTGAAGGTTTAGAAACACAATGGTGTCCGCCAAGGATAAAGGAAAGGAGCCTATGGAGGAAGATCTCCAAGAGCCCGGGCAGGGGAAGGAGATCAAGAGAAAAGGTGAAGAGGAGGCAAAGCACACCGGCACAACCATTGCAAGCATTGGAGTGGTGGCGAACCCTGCCAGGATCATAAGGACTACACGGATGTCAACTGGAGGGAAACCTCCGCATCATGGTTTAGCTCCTCGCCATGCAGGGAAAGAAGACTCCAAGAAGGAAGCATGGAAAAGGAATCACAAGAGCTAGGATCCACAATATGACATGATCATGCACCGCACCGAGCACAACTCGGAGTTGATTCATACTCTCACCTTCGAGATTGAGAACTTGGGGAAATTGATCAAGATGCTCATCGAGGGGATACCACCACCACCAAAGGAGTAATTCGTCATCAGGTTTGGCATCCCCTTGGTTTGTTCCAAGCTTGGGGGAGTGTCGCGGTATCACATCACTATCTTCTATCTTTTTACCTTATTAGTAGAGTCATATCATGAATAGAGAAGTTATTATGTAGGATGGTTTGCATTATGGAAGTGTCCCCTCTCTCGTTAGATATGTATACCTTGGTGTGAGTTGCCGTTATGGAATATTAATGAGAAGTTCTATCATTCACTCTTTTGCATAGCTTATACTAGTTTTCAATTCGTGGCTATATGATTGATCTTGTTGTTAGTATTGGTATCACTTCAGGATCATTGAGTTAATTTAGTTGGTTTTGGCAAACCTAGCTCGGTCAGTAGCAACACTATTTTTGAGAGTTGAAAGAAAAGATAAAAGTACTCTAAACAAAAATTATTTCATCATCTTTCTTTCTTGATTTGCTCATTAGTCTAGTATTCTCTAGTTAAGATCTTTTGTGCTTCCGAGGAAGATTGCATGTTTGTTTGTATCACTTGTATGTTTGTTTGTTTCCTTCAACTCTTGTACTTGCTACCCAGCCTTGCTAGCCAAAAACCCGTACTGAGAGGGAATTCTTCTCGTGCATCCACTCCTTAAAACCAAAACCTTTGCCATTTGTGTCCACCATACCTACCTATTAGCATTATTGCTATTCCAAGTAAATTCTTGTTTTATCTACCTTCCAAATTAAACTTGTTATGTGAAAATTAGTGATTAAAGCTCTCACGAACTTGATGGCACACCTTACTTTTCTTGCACTTAATAAACCTGAACCATTGGGTCCTTCTTTGTTGCGTATATGCTTGCGCCTTATGAGTTGAAGTTAGCAGAACCATGCATCATGGGGAACGCTTTCAACATTGCACTGGTACTTTGTACCTAGTTGATATCATGTTCTTTTGCTTATGGATCCCGGTGGTGTGAAATAAAAGTGGAACTTGTAAAATCATGGAGTTTATATGTGTGTTAGAGAAACGCATGGGCTGCTAGCCTAAGCCATGCCTAATCATGGTGGAAACTTGCAGCATAACTATAGTGAGCAATCTATGAAGCATCCTCAATAAAAACATATGCAAATAACAAATAAAAAGATTGCTGAGATGCTCATTCTCTGCTTGCCTTGTCATTTTGATTATGGGATAGCTCCTGTGTCATGTGCAAGGGGTACCCGTTGGCAGTTCTCAATGATACACATGTATTTACAATGACAAGAGCTTACTCGTGACTGAAGTTGAGTAGCATGAGGTTCGGTACTCATAAGTAAGGGGCATGAGATTTCAACTTATAACTTCTCAAGCATATCCTCTTAGTTGTGTCACTTTAACCTTAATCACCAAAAGATGCCAATGATAGGGGCAATGAGAGCTGAAAGCTAGTAAGTATCATAATTTTTGGGAGCTCTTTATGAAGCTTGCAATCCCTGCTTCCCTTTGCGAAGGGCCCTTCTTTTTACTTCTTAGTTGAGTCAGTAAACCTACTCCCTTCTATCTCAGCAAGTATTTTGAGTTGTTGTGTTTCATTCATTCATATGATGATTTATTCAATCATGTTTCTTATGTTCCTTGCTTTGCACATTGCTCTTATCTTGATGTTTACTAATTTGAAAGCTATCTTTGAAAACCAGTTATTTGTGAACTCCAGCAAATTATCAACTATTCTTCGACCAAGAGCTAAGTTTGCCATTACCAATTATGATTCACTTTATGTATCTTTATTGTGTTTCCTTTACTGATTGCAATTTGAGTTATATAATAGTGAGTTGTCTTCTATTATGATCTATGTATTGATGAATGTGATGCTTCTTGTCCGTATTCTTTTATCGACTCTTCACTCCATAAACCTGAGGCCATGTTTATTGAGCTCAGTTTCGCTTGGGGACAAGCGAAGTCTAAGCTTGGGGGGAGTTGATACGTCCATTTTGCATCACTATTCTATGTCATAATTCACTGTTATTCATTGATATATTTCGTACTGAGAGGTGATACTTATGTTATTTTATCTGTTTTTGCATGGTTGATGACTTTTGGAGCATGGACCACTGCAGTGAGGATTCTGATGGAAAAGGTGCTGTTTGGAGGCAAAATTCGCGAAGATCAGAAAATCCGGGAAAATATACGGAAAATCCTATTTTTCTAGAAGACGCACGAAGCCAGAAGGGGGGCTGGAGATGGGCCACAGGGGGCCCACACCACCCCCTGGCGCGGGCCAGCCTAGGCCACGCCACCAGGTGGTGTGGCCGCCCTGGTCCACCCCTGGCACTCCCCTCTGGCGTATATTATCCTTCTGAAACCCTAAGACTCGGGGAGCGACCACAGAAAGATTTCGCCGCCTCTGAGGGGCGGAAAACACCGAGAGAGAAAGATCTCTCCGGCAGACAGATTTCTGCCGGGGGAATTCCTTCCCGGAGAGGGAAGATCGTCACCATCAACAACACCATCAAGCTAGACTTCATCGGGATCATCATCATCATCACCACCATCATCACCATCACCACCCTCATCACCATCTCCATATTGTTGTAACAATTGGGTTGAATCTTGCATAGTTCATAGGGGAACCTTTCCCGGTGTTGATTACTCTTGGTAGTTGATGCTATTGAGTGAACCATTGAATTATTGTTTATGTTCATATTGGTATACATCATTATTCCATCTCTGATCATGATCCATATGATGTGTTGTGAGTAGTTCGTTTTGTTCTTGAGGACATGGGAAAAGTCATGATGTTAGTAGTGGAATTGTGTTGAGAAAGATTCAATAGTTTGATATTTAAGTTGTGGTGTACTTCTTCTAGTGGTGTCATGTGAACATCGACTACATAACACTTCACCTATATGGGCCTAGGGGAATGCATTGTGTATTTGGCTACTAATCGTAGGGGTTGCCGGAGTGACAGAAACCTAAACCCCCGTTAGGAAACCATTGCACATGGGATGTAAGGGTCTTAGAGTTTAAAGCTGTGGTTAGGTTTCTACCTTAATTAATTTCTTGTACTTACGGATGTTTGCAAGGGGTATAATCACAAGTATGTATTAGTCCTAGGAAGGTCGGTACATTAGCATAGGTTCACCCACACAACACTTAGCAAGCTAAAGAAGATTAATCAACTATATGAAGCGAAAGCACTTGACAGTCTTCCCATGTGTCCTCGAGAACGTTTGGTCATCTTAAGTAAGACAACCGGCTTGTCCTTTGCTGCATAAAGGATTGGGCCACTTGCTGCATTTATTCCTACTGTCTTTTATTTACTCGTACTTTGTTTTCTTGCTTTATCAAAAAACCCTAAAAATCCGTTTGCTAAGTATTTGCAGAGAATTCCTGATCTATACCACTAGCCAGCACCTTGTGATCCTCGTTGGGTTCGACACTCTTACTTATCGAAAATACTGCGATACACCCCCTATACTTGTGGGTCATCAAGCTCCCACTCAATTTCATGCAAATTGCATATCTACTCACTATTTTGAACAACTTCAAATCCTTTGATCAAATATCAAAGTGAGAGATTTACTATGAGACACTAGTACTTTTACTAGTTTTAAATCCACTAGACATTAAGCACACATGAATCAAATTCATTTGAATTCGTCCAATACTTGATAAATTGTGCTTTTGTCATTCACCCCCTTTACACTATGACTTTGCAGTCATTTGGGAAAATTCAAGTAACCCCTTTTACTTGTGAGATTCAGCAACGAATTGCTTTCTAATCTCAAGGGAATTTTGCTATGGGATTTCTCATAACTTTAGCTTACCATTATTTCCTTAGTAGTTCGTAGCTATGTCATATTCCAAGAATCATGACAAATGATTCAAAAATGTCTCCATACAAGATATGGGTTACATTTTGAATCCTACTTCATGTAGTGAAAACACCAGTGAGGAAAACACAATGATCATTATCATTGATTCTTTTCTTTGTAAAGAGAATCGTTCAGGAACGTTGTGTGTTGCGCTTCTCAACACTCTGATGCAGGGATTTGAATCCTCATTGTGTTTTTCACTATCTTCCATTTGCTCCGTAATCGAGAAATAACACTAAAAGTGAGCTTTCTCAAGAATGTACCAAAATTCAAGCAATACTGGTTTTGCTTCCCTTTTGGTTCTAGCTATGGATTTCGTATTCAAAGTTTCCTATGAATACTCTACAAGGAATTATTCGCTATTGTTTTGGTTATATCGAATAACCCCAAAACACTTACCACGATCCATACCAGATATGGAGCCGCTTTCACGAATTCAAATGGTTCACTATATATTCTAGTTGAGTGCTAACTATTTCTAACTAATGGTCTCTACATCGACACTACACCGATTTATTTGGCGCCATCTATTCACCCATTTTGATATCTAATATCTCGTTGTGATGCTTTGAATTTTGACATTTCAAAACACTTTGCATTCCACAATTTATTTATGCCATTCTTATAAAGTTGAATTTCATTACTATTGATCAAATCGTAGTAATTAGACTCTCTTTTATCTTTAACACCCTTTGTTTGATGAAACACTTTGATCAAATCAAATAGTTTCATATTCATGATTCCTTTGGTAAACTTCTATACACATTTAAAAAATCATATAATGATATTTACCATTTTCGTTCAAACATAATACATCGAATATGTATTTACTTTTAACAGTTCATTAAACACTTTGTATTCAAGTAATACACGGTGTTCAAGTTATTTTGCCGAACTTAGGCATGATTTATATGTGATAAGAAATCGAATGACTTTCACATATTATCACATAACTTTGAATTTATACAATGGTTTCATTCATTAATGAACATATCATTAAGTTGGGTATTTTAAAGGCATTTCAATATTTTACAAATGTTCATGCATTATCAATTAGTTTCAAACAACAAGGATAATTTACATATAATCAAACAAGATATGAACATAAATAGAGAATATTCATAAAGGTAGAACAACTGTTTGTTACAAACTCATATGAATAACCGTCTCACAAAGTGTGAGACACACTAAAGAAGTTCACAATCTTTTGATTGCAATAACTATCCAAAACATAAACTAAATTATAAATGTTGAGGGAGAGTGTCGTTGGCCATCATCATCATCATGCTCGCCATCAACACGCAACGTCACCTCCTCTCCAGCAAGCACCTCTCATGTAGAAGGACCTGTTTTCAGTAAAACAGAACAAGTATCAAATATACTTAACAATGCAAATGTGTTTACAAGATTATAACATTTATAAAATTGTATATCACATATATACCATTTGAAAGAACATTTCATGTTTTCCTATGTTTTGTGTGTTAGATAACAATACTGTGAAGTTTTCTCATGTGTGTTAAGTGTGTAGGAGTTTTTGGGGGCCCCAGATTATCTGCCCCACCAAGGGCCGGATAATCCGGCCTACCTCATTGATCAAAGGCTGCCAAGGCGCGTCACCTAGAGAGGGGGCGGATTATCGCCCGGAAAATCCGAACTGGGGCGGGTTTTCTTCCCCAGGCCGGATAATCCGGCTTTCGCATGGGCCGGATAATCCGGCCCCCAGAATTTGACCAAAGCCTACCAAGGCGCGTCGCTGGAAGTCCGGTCGGATTTTCTCCCGGAAAATCCGACCTGGGGCGGTTTTTCCTCCCCAGGCCGGATTATCCGGCCTTCACATTGGGCCGGATTATCCGCCCCCCAGAAGACGATCAAGGGCAAGCTCGGCGCGAAACTTAGAGAGGGGGCGGATTATCTGCCGGATATTCCGAGTCTGGGGCGGAGTTTTCCCTAGGCCAAATAATCCGGCCCTCACTTGGGCCGGATAATCCGGCCCCCAAAGACTCCAACGGCTTGGTTTTGAAAGGGGGTATAAATATCCCTCCTCCCCAACATTCAGAACTCTTGATTCACTCGAAATTATCAGACACTTTGCAAGAGCTCTCATTCTATATCTCCCACTTCAACCACCTGAAGGCTTCGATCTTTGGGGGGATTGAAGGAGGAGAGAATCGTCATCGTCATCACGAATCAAGCGCATCAACTCCTCTCCATTCATTTGGAGAAATCCCTGATCTAGTATTCTTGTCAATATCTAGATCTCGTTCTTTGTTATTGATAACTTGTTCTTATGGAAGCTTGTTGTCATTACGGGAGCCTCCAAGTTGATTGTGGAGTTGTATCAACATCCCCAATCTTAACTCCTGCTCATCCTCGAGTAGGTAAGTGATAAAAAGAAATAATAATTTTTGAGGTGACATGCACCATCAAAGACTTGATCAAAGTATTTGCAAAACATTCAAAGCTAGGATCATAATACTTCAATCATAGCATAAAAGACAAAGTTCTAGCAATAAGCAAAGAAACTATAATGCAACATGAAAAGGCACAAACAAAAGATTTATGAATAACAATGCTTTGCAAGACGTTTGTTTGTTTGTTTCACATAAAGAAAACATAGCATAGTGGCATTTTCAGCTTGTCCCTCGTAGAGTAGCAAATATAAATGCATAGGACACCTTCAAAGTTCATAAGAGTGACTAGATACAAATAGTTTAAAACAAGCAATATCAAGATATGCATCAATCAACTAGTCTTGGGACAATGCGCATAGAACTAAGAATGGCCACTATGCTCTCAAAGTAGGTGCATAAAGGTAGAAGGTGGAGACTCAATATAATGGTGGAAGAAAGGCCTTTGTAAAAGGAAGTAGGGATTCAAGTCTCATAAAGAGCTTCCAAAAATTATGGTACTTAATAGCTTTCAGCTCTCATTGCCCCTATCATAATCATCTTTAAGGTGATTAAGGTTAAAGTGACACAACTAAGAGGATATGCTTGACAAGTTATAAACCGAAATCTCATGCCCCTTACTTACAAAGACCGATCCTCATGCTACTCAACTTCAGTCACGAGTAAGTCTTGTCATTGTAAGTACATGTGTATCATAAAGAACCGCCAACGGGGTACCCCTTGCACATGATACGGGAGCTTTCCCATAATCAAAATGACAAGGCAAGCAGACAATGAGCATCTCAGCGATCTTTTTATTTGCTATTTGCATAGGTTTTTATTGAGGATGCTTCATAGAGTGCTCATTATGGTGATGCTGCAAGTTTCCACCATGATTAGGCATGGCTTAGGCTAGCGGCCCAGGCATTTCTCTAACACACATACAAACTCCATGATCTTACAAGTTCCACTTTTATTTCACACCGCCGGGATCCGTAAGCAAAAGAACATGATATCAACGGGGTACAAAGTACAAGTGCAATGTTGAAAGCGTTCCCCATGAAACATGGTTCTGCTAATTTCAACTTATAAAGCGCAAGCATATGCGCAACAAAGAAGGACCCAATGGTTCAAGTTTATTAGATGCAAAAAGTAAAGTGTGCCATCAAGTTCGTGAGAGCTTTAATCACTAGTTTTCTCATAACAAGTTTAATTTGGAAGGTAAACAAAAGCATGAATATACTTGGAATAGCATAAGCTAGTAGGTAGGTATGGTGGACTCTTTGGAATAACTTGGTTTAGGGAGTTGGATGCATGAGTGGAACTCATACTTTGTTCTGGAGGCTAGCAAAAGACTGGGAGCGACAAACTAAGAGAGCAATAATGGCCATAATCATGCAGAGCGACAAAACATCATTGATCAAAGCATAAAGTGATACTACAAGTTGAAAACTAAAGGATCATAAAGGCTATGGTGACTTTGGATAGTCATAACATGGTGTGAGCATGCGCCAAGTCAACCGAAATAAAGCACCAAAGGAGAATACCAGAATACTATGCTTTAATATGCTAAAACAACGCATGATTCATCCAAGGAACATTAAGCAATCTCAATTGTTTATAACCAGTCATGCTATAGCAAACAATACTAAGCATAAAGCCAAAACAATATCAAGCATGGCATGACGGAGCATAGGCCACAGTCAAAAACAAGCTCTTTTTACCACATAAGCATGAGCTTTCCTATTCTTCTCCAAACCAAACCAAACTATTTGAAAACCAATATATGAAAGAGGGGGTCCAACCAATTTATTCAGAAAACTAAGCAAACAAAAGCAAACAAAAAACCCAAAATGAAAACGAAAAAGAAGACGCTCCAAGAACAACACAATTGTGCATGAAATAATAAAAATGAAGTGTTTGGAAGAAACCTGGGATTTTTATTGATGAAGAAGGGGATGCCTTGGGCATCCCCAAGCTTTGACGCTTGTACATCTTGAATATTTCTTGGGGTGACATGGGGTGGCATCCCTAAGCTTGAGTTTTAGTCCATTCTTCATCTAATTAATCATTCCTTCCATACACGTGAAATTTTTCCTTCATACAAAACTTCACACAATCTTTATTAGCAACATTAGTGCAGTCAAGATAAAAGGTCTTAAGGTTCAGTTCCAACACCAATAAACTTCCATTAGAACACTATCTACTGAAGCACTTCCCTCAAAAAGCTCAATTCCCCGAAAGAACTCAAAAAGGAACCAACAAGAAGCAAATGCAAAAAATGACAGAAATCTGCCAAAACAGACCACCAGGTAAAGACGAATTTTTTAGAAGACCTTCTGTTACTAAAATAAAAAAGTGTTGAACTAACGAAAGTTAGATAACAACCTGGGTCAGAAGCACAAAAATTCACGCCTCAAAAAGACGTTCAGAGATTTTAAACGAATTTTTACGGTGAAGCAAATAAATCTATTTCGGGATAGCAACTTTCCCAACCATTACTTCTCTCTCATTAGAGGTTACTCTTGGCACAAAAAGCAAATAAAAAGGATAAGGAGCTGTTATTACAGAGGTAATAGCTTCCAAAACTCATCTAAAACTTTTGGGTTATCTCCTAATAAATACTTTTCTTTAACGCCTTTAAGTTAGACATGATAGTTTGAGAAGATGCTCACATAAGAAATATGAATTTGAAGTAAAAGAGAGCTACAAGAAGCAAATTCAGATCACATTAACTCTAACCCACTTCCTATGCATAGGAATCTTGTAAAGAAACAAGTCATGAAAGCACAAAGCAACAAGCATAGTAAAGCAAAACAAGTGCAACTTAAAGACTTTCAACATAAAGAGGGGAAACTTAATATTATTGAACACATAAAACCATGTTTCCCTCTCTCATAATAACTTTCAATAGCATCATGAATAAAAGTAACAATATAACTATCACAAGAAACATTCTTATCATGAGCCACATGCATAAAAGAATTAATACTCCCCACATAAACATAGTCATTCTTATTGATTGTAGTGGGAGCAAATTCCACAAAATAGCTATCATTATTATTTTCATCACCATAATCATCAAATATAGGAGGCATATTGTAATGATAATTAATTTCCTCCTCGATAGTAGGTGGACTGAAAATATCATAATCATCATTGCAATCATCATATATTGGAGGTTTTGTATCATCATAAGCAATACAATAGCTATCTTCCAAAGTTGGGGAACTAAAAAGATCATTTTCATAAAAACTAGCTTCCCTAAGCTTAAACTTTTCCATAGCATTAGCAATAATGGTGTCCAAAGAGTTAATACTATCAACATTGCTATTAGCATGCAAATAAAGTTCCATAGGTTTTTTAATTTTCTCTTCAAACACTTCATGTCCTAACTCAAGATAAATACTATAAAGCTCTCTAATTTTGTTGTTGTTTTCCATTAAGCCTAACTAGTGAAAACAAGAAACAAAAAGACAAAATTGCAGAATCTAAAGGAAATAACTCCGAGCACTCACACCGAAGGATGGGAGTGCCTTTTCTTACCTCCCCGGCAACGGCGCCAGAAAATAGCTTGATGTCTACGCACTTCTATTCTTATAGACAGTTGTTGGGCCTCCAAGTGCAGAGGTTTGTAGAACAGCAGCAAGTTTTCATTTAAGTGGATCACCCAAGGTTTATCGAACTCAGGGAGGAAGTGGTCAAAGGTATCCCCTCTCAAGCAACCTTGCAATCAAGATACAAGAAGTCTCTTGTGTCCCCAACACACCCAATACACTTGTCAGTTGTATAGGTGCACTAGTTCGGCGAAGAGATAGTGAAATACAAGTGGTAAAGATAATTATAAGTGGTAATGGTGATAGAAATTTGCTTGATGGCGTGGAAAAGACTAAAGGCAAACTGAAATAAAGATGGAAGCAAGCAAACATGTAACAGATCTAGTAGCAAATGGTGTATCAATGCTTAGAAACAAGGCCTAGGGATCATACTTTCACTAGTGAACACTCTCATATAAATATCTTCTCTTTATGATACTACTCTTAACTACTCTCCGGTTGGACACTCTAATCAATGGTAGGGCTATAACAGCACACCTTAGAGTAAGCCTTTCCCATCTAGAAAACCCCACACTGTCACCTTGAGTACTAGATGAGTCCAACAAACACCACAATTTCATAGAAACATCCAACTCCAAATATAACTCATAACAAGTATTTATAATCTCTAGCCTAAGTGCCACCATGGTGAGCACACTGTCACTTTCACACACATGGGGAGAGCAGAGATCTATTAAAGCACTTGAGTAGCAAGGTAGATCTACTTGATTACAAAGCTCATGATCACAATATGATCACGCATAGATAGAGAGATGAACACATAGCTACCGGTAGAACCCTTAGCCTCGAGAGAGAACTACTCCCTCCTCATCATGGGCATCAGCAATGGTGATGGAGATGGTGGTGGAGATCGATGGAGATGGCTCCGGGGGCACTTCCCCGTCCCGGCAGGGTGCTGGAACAGAGACTTTCTGTCCCCTGAATCTCCCCTTCGGTGGCGGCGACGCTGTGGAACTTTTCGTGGCTGGAGGCTTGATTATTTAGGGTTTATGCATCGGGAGGCTTCTTATAGGCGAAGAGGCAAGGTCGGTGGAGGCCAGAGGGGCCCAGACCACCTGGTGGCACGGCCAGGGCTAGCCCTCGCCATCACATGGTGTGGCCAGGCCCTGGCCCTCCTCCGTCTCGTATTCTAGCTCCGTGAGTATTCCGGTAAAATATCAACTTTGGCTTTTGTCCCGTCCAATTCCGAGAATATTCATTTTCTGACTTTCTAGAACCAAAAATAGCAGAAAACAGGCAACTGGCACTGTGGCTCTTGTTAATAGGTTAGTCCAAGAAATCATATGAAAAGTACTCCAAAGTTGGAACAAAACACAAGAAAGTAGATAAAACCAAGCATGGAACATCAAAAACTATAGATACATTTGCAATGTATCATGCCCCGCTAGTTGTGTAAACGCACCGGTACCCGCCTCGAAGGGTCCCTATAGTGGAAAGGTGGATCAGGCCTTTGGTGGCGGGATCCATCAGAGAACAGGGTGAGGACTATTGTGGCGTGGTGGTCTTAGTACCACCCAACCCTCCAACGCAGACGTACTTCCCTTAACAAGGAAGGAACTGCGGTCAAAAAAATCCAGTGTCTCCACGTGCTTCACTACGGTTTACCCGTTCCTCTTCCACTCGCTCTTTACTCGCTAATAGATAGGTTTGCATATAGGGAAATTCCACCTAATAGTTTATCTAGAGAATTTACCTTTGTGCTAAGCCTAAAATTGAAAAGGCATTAAAATTTGAAGTAGCACCTATTCACACCCCCTCTAGGTGCCCATAGGATCCATTTCAATTGGTATCAGAGCCCCGATTCTTTATTCGGGCTTAACCGCCTAAGAGAAGTATGGGTACCAAGGGACATGGGGATGCGGTGATACATTGCAAATGTATATATAATTTTTGATGTTCCATGCTTGGTTTTATCCACTTTCTTGTGTTTTGTCCAAACTTTGGAGTACTTTTCATATGATTTCTTGGACTAAGCTATTAACAAGAGCCACAGTGCCAGGTGCCTGTTTTCTGCTGTTTTTGGTTCCAGGAAAGTGACAAAATGAATATTCTCGAAATTAGACGGGACAAAAGCCAAAGTGCCTTTTTTCCGGAAGACATCAGATGCTAGAATACGAGACGGAGAAGGGTTGGGGGCCGACCACACCACCTGGCCACGTGACCAGGCCTGGCCCGCGCCAGGGGGTGGTCTGGCTGACCCCGGCACCCCCTCGACCTCTCCTTCCGCCTATAAGATGCCCTCGGGACGAAAACCCTAAGTACCCCATCAAAAATCCACGAAAGAGTTTGTAGCCGCCGTCATCTCCATCCCTAGATCGAGAGGGATCTGAAGCTCTTCCCGGCACCCTGCCGGAGAGGGGAATTCACCCTTGAGGACTTCTTTATCACCATGCAAGCCTCCGGTGTGATGCGTGAGTAGTTCATCCTTGGACTACGGATCCATGTAGTAGCTAGATGGCTGGTTCTCCTCCTTTGTGCTTTCATGTCTAGATCTTGTGAGCTCCATTCATGATCAAGATCATCTATTTGTAATTATGCATGTTGTGTTTGCGGGGATCCGATGGATATTGAGATGCTATTTCAGATTGATTATTGATTCTATCATGTCTTTGTTATTTGTAATCTTGCATGCTTTCCGTTGTTAGTAGCTATCTTGGCCAAGTAGATGCTAGCAACTCCAAGAGTTTGTATTTATGCTCGATAGTGGGTTCATACCTCTGGTAATCTAGGGAAGTGACAGAAATCTCTAAGGTACTAGATGTGATATTGCTACTAGGGAGAAAACAACAATCCTTTGTTCATAAAACAATCGTATTGTTTACTTTACACGCAGTTCGTAAAACAATAATCTGTTGCTTGCAACTTAATACTGGAGGGGGTTCGGATGATAACCTGAAGGTGGATTATTAGTCATAGATGCAGTTGGATGGCGGTCTATGTATAATGTTGTAATGCCCAATCAAGTTCCAAAGGAGTCAAGATGATTAGTATATGCATGTATTGCTTTATCGATGTTTGTCAATTGCCCCACTGAAATTTGTTCACCCAGCATGTTATCTATCTTAAGGAGAGCCAGCTCTAGTGAACTATGGATCCCGGTCCTTTTCTTTTACATACAATCTATAAACTGTTTACTGCTTTGTGTTTACTTTCTGCAAATTATTACTTCCTTCCATTCGATACGTTTAATCCTTTGTTTTTAGCAAAACCGGTGAGATTGACAACCTCATCGCAAGTTGGGGACAGAGTTCTGTGGTTGTGTTGTGCAGGTCTCCCCGTTGCTGCTGGCACCGGTAGTGCGCCCTGCCAACGTTCAGCTAGCTACACCTTTGGGGTGTTTCCTTGCTCCTACTTGATTTATAACCTTGGTTTCATACTGAGGGAAAACTTGCTGATGTGCTCATCATACCTTCCTCTTGGGGTTCCCCAACGAGCTCGATATATTTTGGGCCATCATGAGGCTGTGGATAAGGTCACAATGGATGACCTCAAGACGTTGGAAACAACCTTGTTGAAATCCTTTGAGGCCAAGATGGAGGAGATGAATCAAATGATTGCTCGTCTCACATCATCCATAACCCCATCTCCATCCTCCTCTGAGGCCGCCACACCATCTTCCAAGGATAAGGCTAACACAGAATCCAAGGATGATGAAGTGGGAGGTGAAAAACATAATGGCTCCACCTCCAAGAAGGGAAGTGGTAAGGAGGAATATAGTGAGGTTCGTCACGTATATTCCCCCGATCCACCTATCCCTCATCCTCATATAAACAATAGGGGTGATCCACCCAAGCTTACTGCATCCTCTTTTAATCAATGGCAATTCTTAATGAAGTCTCATGTTTGCAGCTCCTCAATTGAACTTTGGAGGATTATTGAAGAGGGTCTTCATATTGGAGATCATTCCAATCTGATAAGAAGATAAGTTGTGGACAGCCAATTGAATGCTACGGCTCTCCACATGATACAACTCGGTGTGGGTCCCAAGGACATGCCCCACATTGAACATCTCAACACAGCTAAAGAAGCTTGGGATTCCCTCACTGATCTCTTTATTGGGAATGAAAGCATGAGAAGGAATAGGTATGATGTCCTGAGTAATGAAGCTGAAGGGTTCTACATGTTGGATGGTGAAAACCATGAAGACATGTATAGAAGACTCAAGGGCATTGCAACAACATTTAGAAAGCATGGAGCCACCCACATTGATGATGCATGGATAAAAAGAAAATATGTGAGTGCCTTAATGCCTTTCGAGCCAACTGATTTGAAGAGCTTGCAAGGTAGACACAACTACCATCAAATGACATCCAATGAAGTCATGCAAGAAATGGCATCATTCAAAGTTGCCATGAAGAACGCTGAAGATGCCCGGGCTCGTGCCATTAGAATGCAAAAGGGAGTCAATGTTGCTCTAAAGGCCAATGTTGTTGAGCAAGATGAGGATGAAAGAGCTTTTGAGGGGGCCTCCATGGACTGTCCCGATGAAGTCAAATGTGCTCATGGTGAGTACATGGCGTTTTACGCAAGGAACTTTTGGAAGGATCCTGCCAAGGCAAAGTCGGAACTCGAGCGCAAGAATGGGTCGAGTGGAAGAAGAGAAAGCGACCCAAAACTGAGAACATGCTACAACTATGGAGATAGGTTGCATTTTGTAGCCGAGTGTCCTTATCAAAATAGAGAAGACAATGGTGGCTGGCTCATTCTTAAAGAAAAATCCAAGGCACCTAAGAAGAAGCCATTTATTAAAAAGAATGGCCCCTACAAGAAGCAACCCAAGATCGTCTTAGTGGCACAAGAAGAATACTCCTCTACAAGTGAAGATGAAGAGGATGAAGATAGTTCTCGCGAGGTGGCTGCTATAGCCACCACATCGACTCCATCATCTCTCTTCGACTCGCCAAATGAGAACGTCATTAACAACAATGCCACTTGCCTTATGGCAAGAGGGCCCGAGGTATCAAGTTCTAGCTCTTCATTTCCTAAGACTAACATAAAATTGGATATGGATGATCATGATAGTCTTAAAATGAAAGAAGAAGTTATTGCTTTGGACAACTTTTTCACTAACCTGCAAGGTGAGCACAAACTCCATTTTGATGATCTTATGAGTCAACTTGCTCAAGCCGAAGATCTTCTTGAAGAAAAGGGCAGAATTGAAAGAGAAGATGCCTTGGAGATAGCTTCTTTGAAGAATGCTTTGGAAGAAGAATAGGAAGCTCGAGTATCTTTGGAAGAGAGACTCGAATCCATTGAGGAGTCACATGAATAAGTTGTGACTCGGCTCATCAAACAACGTGACAATGCTCTTACCAAGGTAAAGAAACTAAAGAGAGAAATGATTGAATTTGGGGCTGCTCATGCTAAACTCTCGGAGAAGTTTGATAAACTTGACAGTGCTCACAAGGCATTGAAGAGTGATCACTCTACTCTAAATGAGTCTCATGATCAGCTCCAAACTCAATTGAAGTTGTATGATGTGCCAAGTACCTCCACATCATCTTATGGAAAAGAAGATCTTGCAAGAGGTTCTCAACACAAAGGTAAAGAGGTTCTTGATGAGATACTGAGCAAGTAAAGGACAAACAATAGAAAAGAAGGTCTTGGTTATATTCCCAAGACAAAGAACAAGAAAAACAACAACAAGAAGAAGAGCAAGACTGCTCAACCAAAGACTAGCAACATCACCAATGAAAAGTCTAATTATGATGGTTTTGCAGGGGCTAACAATCCTAACTTTGAGTTATATTGCGATTATTATGGTGATGTTTATGCTAGTTATGTAGGCTCTTATGATTGTTACATTCCTTGGTCTATTTGGGTCCCCAAGACCCTTGTCACTAACATGAGAGGACCCATTGTAAAATGGGTACCTAAAACCAAGAAGTAACTTTCTTGCAGGGCTATGCTTCTGGTGGGTCTAAATTGGTACTCGATAGCGGATGCACGAGTCATATGACCGGAAGCAAGGAGATCATCACGGAGATGCGGCCAAATCATGATCATATAACCGTCTCCTATGGTGACAAGTCAAAATCTGAGGTATTGGGTCTCGGCAAAGTTGTGGTAGCTCATGATATCTCTCTTGTGGACGTCATGCTTGTTGAGACCCTCGGGTACAATTTACTTTCAGTTTGCGCCCTTGGTAAGATGGGCTTTGCAGTTTATATTGATGCTGATTTGGTGGTACTCTTGTGGAGCAAGTCTCTAAAAGTCGCTTTCATGGGATATGTCGAAAATGACCTGTACGTGGTGGACTTTTCGAGGAAAACCACTGTAGGCCCGATGTGTCTTTTCGGAAAGGCTGACGTGGGTTGGCTATGGCATCGCCGACTAGCCCACATCAATATGAGAACTTTGCAAAGTCTCCACAAGGGTGTCCACATCCTTGGACCAAAATAAAATGTCTCCTTTGCCAAAGATCGTGTTTGCAGGGCTTGTGTTGAAGGGAAAATGCATGACTCTCTTCATCGTAGGAAGACTATTATCTCGTCAAAAAGGATCTTAGAGCTCCTACATGTGGACCTCTTCGAACCTCCATCTCATGCAAGCCTCGGTGGGAAGAAGTACTGTCTTGTGATCGTTGATGATTGCTCAAGATACACTTGGGTTTATTTCTTCAAGTTGAAGAGTGAAACTCAACAAACAGTCATCAACTTCGCCAACGAGGTTCAACGTCAACACAACATCCATATTTTGGCTATAAGAAGTGATAACGGCTCTGAGTTCAAGAACTACACCTTAAATGAGTTCCTAAGTGAAGAGGGGATAAGACATCAATATTCTGCTACGTACACCCCTCAACAAAATGGTGTATCCGAGAGGAAAAACCGGACTCTAATGGATATGGCAAGGTCAATCCTAGCCGAATTCAAGTCTCCTTATAATTTCTGGGCTGAAGCAGTCTCTACCGCTTGCCACTCATCCAACCGTTTATACCTCCGTAAAATCTTGGACAAGCCTCCATATGAAATACTTACCGGTAACAAGCCAAACATCTCATACTTTCGGGTATTCGGGTGTAAGTGTTTCTTTCTCATCAAGGGAGTTCGTTTATCTAAGTTTGAATCTAAGGCTCTAGAAGGTATTTTTGTTGGTTAGGGTGCCGAATCCTACACTTATAGAGTCTACAAAAAGCTCTCCGGAACTTTTGTAGAATCTTGTAGTGTGGTGTTCGAAGAAAATGACGGCTCCCGTGCGGGGCAAGTTGATGTTTGTGATGCAGATGTTGAAATACCCCAATATGCCATAAGAAGAATGGGCGTGGGATTTTTCCACCCCATTGAGGAACCCCTTATGACGGATCGGGAAGAACAATGATCTACTCATGAAGAGCCCTCATCTACACATACTCATCATGTTCCAACCACGGGAGTAACTTCTACACCATCTCCATCAACTGCTGAAGGTCAAGATGTTCCAGAAAGCTCCAGGCTAGATTATCCGGTTGACACCGGATTATTCGGCCACCCCACTCCTGACGACCAAATTGCTCCTGGTGTTGAATAAATCGCTGCACGCTCCAAGACAGATTTTCCGGCTGGCCCCAGATTATCCGGCCCCTCGCCAGTTCAAGCAAGTCCTAGGCAACCTGATGAGGCTGCTACAAGTTCTCCCAGGCCGGATTATCCGGCCTCTCCATCGGCCGAATTATCCGGCCCTGACTCACCTGTTTTTCAGCAGTCTCCTATTACGGCTGCTGACCCACCTCAAGGGCATATTTCATCACCGCCTACTATTGTTATCCCAGATTATAATCAAGGTCGAGCAAATGATTCCAATGAAGATTCTAGTGATGAAACTATTCCACCAAGAGACAACAAGCGTATTGAACTTCGCCGCAAGGCTCGTGCTGATCGGAACCTTGAGTTGAGGGGTCACACCCTCGACAAGGTTGTAGGTGACCTTCAACGAAGGGTTTCTACAAGAAGGGAATTGTCAAGTTTTAGTGAGCATCAAGCTCACATCTCAATGGTGGAACCCAAGAAAGTTTTTGAAGCTCTTGAATATCCGGACTGGGTTGTTGCTATGCATGAAGAATTGAATAATTTCGAGCGCAACAAGGTCTGGAAACTCGTTGAGAAACCCAAAGATTGCCGCAATTTTATCGGCACTAAATGGATATTTAAAAACAAGCAAGATGGGAATGGCATTGTTGTGAGGAACAAGGCGAGACTTGTGGCACAAGGCTACTCTCAAGTTGAGGGCATTGACTTCGGCGAGACCTATGCTCCAGTGGATCGACTTTAGTCCATCTGTATCCTTCTTGCTTATGCTGCCCATAACAATTTTAAATTGTAGCAAATGGACGTCAAGAGTGCTTTCCTTAATGGTCCTCTACATGATTTGGTATATGTAAAGCAACCCCTGGGATTTGAGGATCCTAACTTCCCGAACCATGTCTACAAACTCGATAAGGCACTCTATGGCCTTAAACAAGCCCCACGTGTGTGGTATGAGCACCTTAAAGAGCTTTTGCTAGACCGTGGCTTCAAAGTTGGGCAAATCGATCCCACTCTTTTTACTAAGAAGGTTAAGGGGGAGCTCTTCATATGCCAACTATATGTAGACGATATCATCTTTGGTTCTACTAATAAATCTTTTAATAATGAATTTTCAAAGCTTATGACTGACAGGTTTGACATGTCTATGATGGGGGAATTACGGTTCTTTCTTGGATTCGAGATCAAGCAACTTAGAGAAGGAACCTTCATCAATCAAACAAAGTACATCCAAGACATGCTCAAGAGATTCAAGATGACGGATCTTAATGGTGTCGCCACTCCGATGCAAACAAAATGTCATCTTGAACTTAACCCACATGGTAAAGATGTGGACCAAAAGGTATACCGGTCCATGATCGGCTCTCTTCTTTACCTCTGCGCATCTAGACCCGATATTGTGTTGAGTGTGGGGGTGTGTGCAAGGTATCAAGCAGCTCCTAAAGAAAGCCACTTAGTGGAGGTCAAGAGGATCTTTCGATATTTGGTTCATTCCCCTAACTTTGGTCTATGGTATCCCAAGGGCTCCAATTTCTCTCTATGTGGTTATACTGATTCAGATTGGGCTGGTGATAAGGATGATCGGAAATCCACTTCTGGAGCTTGTCAATTCTTGGGAAGATCTCTAGTGTGTTGGTCATCTAAAAAGCAGAATTGTATCTCTCTCTCCACCGCCGAAGCTGAATATGTTGTTGCTGCTAGTGCTTGCACTCAGTTATTGTGGATGAGGCAAACTTTAAAGGAATACGGTGTCAATTGTGACAAAGTGCCTCTTTTATGTGATAATGAAAGTGTAATCAAAATTGCGTACAATCCGGTACAGCACACAAGGACAAAGCATATTGAGATTCGGAATCATTTTATTCGAGACCATGTTGCTCGAGGCGATATTGATCTATCTTTTGTGAGCACGAAGAACCAACTTGCTGATATTTTTACGAAGCCACTTGATGAAGCAAGATTCTGCTACTTGAGGAATGAGCTAAATATCATTGATTCCAGGAGTTTGTCTTGATTACCCATGCACTCACTCGTACATCTCAGTCTTTTGGTCTAGATGTGGGCATGGATATAGGGGGAGTGTGGTCCTAATTAATTGGGCTAACCCTCCCCCCATAATGCCAAAAGCAAGACAAAAAATTTCTCTTAATATCATCTTGTGATATGTGAGCTTATTGATGAGTATTGGTCGTGAACCCAAGATATATCTTCGCTGTGTCACACCATACACTCCAACAAGGTGGCTTCGGCCACCACCCTCTCCCTTGAGGAGAACTGGATTTTTATGGATCTCTTTGGTTGTTTTTGCTCATCTCATGTTCTTATGGGAATCACACTCAATTTTGGATTTTATTTGATTTGGTTCTTGCAATATTGAGTGTATAGTACCATCACAATTTGTCTTTCTTAATCCTAAGACTTTCTCCACCCCTAAGCCATCTATTCTTGCACACAAGTCCCTTGTACACCTTGTGGGGGTGTTGTTTGGGGACGCGCGGGCCTGAATCTGTGTATAACAAAAATTCAGATTTGAGGCCGGATAATCCGGCCCTGGCGGATTTCGTCTTAAAGGGCAGGGATCGGGGGGAAGGGCTCATAACGAGCAGCACTTCTCCCCTAACCCTCTCCTCCTCCTCAGCCGCCACCTGCGTCCCCACCCTCCCCGGAGCCTCTCCGGACACCGGATTTTCCGGGCCTCCCCGGATCTTCTTTTCCGCACCTCCGGGTACCTTCTCCTCCGCGTTCTTCCTCCAATGAGTGAGGGTAACTCCCTCTCTCCCCATCTTTGGCTAGATGTTTTTTTGGGGTGGAATGTTGTCTAGAAGGATGTTTTTTCACATAGAAATCGTAGTCTTGTAGTTTCTAGGCCCGGTCTACTTTTTTGCATTCAATCTAGGTGAAGTCGAAAATTTCTGCTAGGGCCGGATTATCCGCCCCTGGCCAGGCCAGATAATCCGGCCTGACAGATTCAACTCTGGTTCAGTTTCACCATATTGTGTGCACTGAGTATATTTAACTTATGAACTTTTTGACTACTTTTTCCATGCTCTCTCCTGGACTTGTGTGTATACTTATGCCCATGCGATCACCCTTGTTCTCCTCACAGGTGGTTCTAGTGTTCCCAAGACCTACAAGCGCCGTCCTCGTGGTAAATACTTCCAGGACGACGGACAGGGTAACTTAGAGGATGAGGTTGAGTTGAGGAGAAGAAAGAACAAAGAGAAGCGCATGGCTGGAAAAGCAAAGAGGACTAGGAAGGGGGTGTCCAAAAGGAAGGGCAAGGAGCCCAAGATCAACTACAAGGCTTTGGATCCAGTTACTTATTCCTCTATCCGTTCTTCTTGGGGCGCTAGCATCGCTCTTCTTCCTTTTTGGCGTCTCGATGCCAAAGGGGGAGAAGTAGTTCTATTAGGTCTTCGAGGATTTGCATGGGTCGGGCATAAGCACTTGCATTTTTTTCCTATTCGTCATTTTCTCGCTTGTGCACATTTAGCGTTGAACTTTAAATTTTTTGATTTGTGGTCTGTTTGAGACTCTGTGACGGTGGTTGTCTAGATTTATCTCATGGATTATGCTTATGGATTCATCTATTCATATCCTATTATGCTGGGAATCTTTATCGAGGAAGGCGCTTATATTGGTTATCACGTTGATAATTTTGGCTATTTCAAGGATGCCTCTCTCCCTATCTCGGTGGTATGATTATGTTGTTCATATGTCAATGGAATAGATTCACCTATTTGTCTGCATTTGTATTCAAATGCAAAATTCTAATATGCACATATTGAGGGGGAGTCTCTTCCATGTTTATTGTTGGTAGTCTTGTGATCCTTTCCTGCAAATCCTAGTATTTCCATATAACACCAAAAAGGGGGAGATGTAAAGAACATTTCATGTTTTCCTGTGTTTTGTGTGTTAGATAACAATACTGTGGAGTTTTCTCATGTGCGCTAAGTGTGCAGGAGTTTTGGGGGGCCCCGGATTATCCGCCCCACCAAGGGCCGGATAATCCGGCCTACCTCATTGATCAAAGGCTGCCAAGGCGCGTCACCTAGAGAGGGGGCGGATTATCGCCCGGAAAATCCGAACTAGGGCGGGTTTTTTTCCCTAGGCCGGATAATCTGGCTTTCGCATGGGCCTGATAATCCAGCCCCCAGAATTTGACCAAAGCCTGCCAAGGTGCGTCGCTCGGAGTCCGGTCGGATTTTCTCCCGGAAAATCCGAACTGGGGCGGTTTTTCCTCCCCAGGCCGGATAATCCGGCCCCCAGAAGACGATCAAGGGCAAGCTCGGTGCGACACTGAGAGAGGGGGCGGATTATCTGCCGGATATTCCGAGTCTGGGGCGGAGTTTTCCCTAGGCTGGATAATCCGGCCCTCACTTGGGCCGGATAATCCGGCCCCCAAAGACTCCAACGGCTTGGTTTTCAAAGGGGGTATAAATATCCCTCCTCCCCCAACGTTCAGAACCTTGATTCACTTGAAATTATCCAGACACTTTGCAAGAGCTCTCATTCTAGATCTCCCACTTCAACCACCTAAAGGCTTCGATCTTTGGGGGAATTGAAGGAGGAGAGAATCATCATCGTCATCACGAATCAAGCGCATCAACTCATCTCCATTCATTTGGAGAAATCCCTGATCTAGTATTCTTGTCAATATCTAGATCTCGTTCTTTGTTATTGATAACTTGTTCTTGTGGCAGCTTGTTGTCATTACGGGAGCCTCCAAGTTGATTGTGGAGTTGTGCCCCGCTAGTTGTGTAAAGGCACCGGTACCCGCCTCAAAGGGTCCCTATAGTGGAAAGGTGGATCAGGCCTTTGGTGGTGGGATCCATCGGAGAACAGGGTGATGCCTATTGTGGCGTGGTGGTCTTAGTAAGGAAGGAACTGCGGTTAAACAAATCCCATGTCTCCGCGTGCCTCACTACGGTTTACCCGTTCCTCTTCCACTCGCTCTTTACTCGCTAGTAGATAGGTTTGCATATAGGGAAATTCCACCTAATAGTTTATCTAGAGAATTTACCTTTGTGCTAAGCCTAAAATTGAAAAGGCATTAAAATTTGAAGTAGCACCTATTCACCCCCACCCCTCTAGGTGCGCATACGATCCATTTCACCTTTGTCATCGATGACCTCACCAGTGATTGGTTCAACCTTTACGTTCCTAAAACGTAATATGAACTCTTGGAAATCCAATGTTTTCGTATCACCACTTATGATGCTACTCCGAACATGTCCTTCGTAGCTGGGAGGCAACGATCAAAGCAACCCGCCTATCACAGACGGATCATCCATCCAGTAGTCCACGAAGTGAACCAGTCTCATGTGTGCATCAAGCATGCGCTCCAAGTGACCCTTCAGACATGTGTGCTCCTCATCTGTATGGAAAGGAACTCTCCAAGCAGCTCGTGCTTCCACATGCGCATGTGGCTTATGAACTATGCTCTCAGCTGATCCACCACCGAATATGGATCAAGATCACCCATGAGTGGATGGAGTTCATCCACCATCCCGTAACGCATTATTATCTGAATGTAGGTGGACATATCTTGACGATAGTGGCAGTCTGCCAGCTCTTGTGGGGTCTCATAGTGGTCTGGCTCAGTCAAATCCATAATGCAGCATATGTATTCTACCACATGATTCCTAGTAAGGATATCATTCAGGCACACAAGCCAACTAGGGAAGTTGGATCCATCAAGTCTAAGTCTCTCTCCTTCTAACCAATCGTATGGGAAAGGTAGCATCAGGGAGAACCATTTTCTACATTTATAATTTCAAAAGGAATTTAGACTAAGTTTATAATTAAATGAGTTAATAATAACTCCACGCAAAAACACCTATCCCCAGAAGGGTTCCTAGTGATAACATGACCCCTTTCAGCCACATCTCTCCCGATCATCACGGCCATCAATGTGGGTTCAAGGGTGGACGCTAAACGTCGGTCACATCATTCATGTGACTCGTGCTCGATCTTTCAAGCATCCGCGTTCCGAGGCCATGTCTACACATGCTAGGCTCGCCAACTCAACCTTAGTGTATTCGTTGTGCAACATGGCTTACACCCACTGTATGCAAACGTAGATATGTCTGACACCCACGCCTGTACCGTGGATCGCCTCATACTGAAGAACTTTCTTGGTGGTGCACACTAAGGGGGAACACAATCGTTGGTAATTTTAACAGGGATCATCTTATTAGGCTACTGTTGAGTATCTAATACTAACACACAATAAGATATACAAACAATAACATTGAATGTAAATGCGATGTGATATGGTCCTTCACATCGTGATCTCCATCCGTCGTCACCAGATTCCAGCGCCAGAGTTCCGGCGCCGTAGACACCAGGGTACCGGTGTCTTTTCGGCGTGGTAGTCCGTCACTTTCGTGACTATCTACTACTACGTAACATAAGGTAATCACTTTACCTTTGCCACAACCATATCACAAAGCAATTCCCCTTGCAAAACAAAGTTAGACGCCCCTACTTTATCTTTGCATGTTTTACGTGGCCGAATGGGCTTTTGCAAAAGAACTGTTCTTACCTACAAACTTTCAGCACAACGCTGATCAAGTAGTTGTCTCTACTACACCCCTTTCGGGGCCCTCCACTTCAAATGGCATACCAACTAATGCGAGAGAGACAGACACCCCCTAAGCCACTTTATACGGTACAAGCCGTATGTCAAGCATGGACCAGTCTCACGAATGAACGCATAAAGTCGGTTGGGGGCCGCTTCATCAAGCATTATTGCGGTATGCACAAGTACATGTCGGAGGGTAACAACTAAAAGATCAACGCCCACACGCTACATCTCGTGTGTTCTACCCGTACTAGCATTACTATGCATAGATCTAGCTCTGATACCACTTTAGGGGTTCTGCGTATGAAAACAATAATTTTTACCCTACGCCCCTGAACCCCTGATGCTGCTAGGACCTATCTATTAGTAATACAGTAACGGGAGGGGCTTTTCGCGAACTTACCCTTGAAGACCGAAAAGCGTTATCAACGCTCAGGAGAGCGTGGTTGATGTAGACGAGCCGAAGCCGACCTCAAGGTCGTGATGAAGTCCTTGCACTCCAACGGCTCCAACGACTTGAATGCCTCAATTGCGACACCTCCCGGGGAGTTACACACGTTCGGTGCCTGATGATGACTCCCGCTTCCCTGATCCAGTAGTAGTTGCGGAAATAGAGATCCAGGATCCGAATCCCGCAGCGCGATGGCGCTCTGCGGTGAAGATGACTGTCATTAGGAATCTTCCTTTTATTAGAGACAATATCCTTCATATACTTTGAATAAGGAGGCAATTTAATAGCATCAGTCAAAGGAATTTGCAAAAATAAAGGTTTCATCCACTCACAAAACTGGTTATAGTGTTCTTCTTCCTTTGACTTGTGTTTCTTATCAGGAAAAGGCATTGTTTTTGGACCCCTCTTTCACTACCATGTTTGTTAGCAACAAAATCTTCCTTACTGTACTTAGTATTCTTAGTGTGCCTTTCAGGTTCTTCTTCAATTTCTTCTTTATCAGGAGCATCATTTTTCTCATTACCACTCTCAGTTTCAGCATCAGAGGCAAATATACTATTAGGATCTTTAGCAGGTTCAGAAGATTCTACAACCGTTTTATGTTTCTTTTTCTTTCTCTTAGAATAAGTACCTCTATTTTCAATTTTTTGAGAATCCTGCTCAATTCTTTTAGGATGTCCCTCGGGATATAAAGGATCCTGAGTGAAAGCACCACTTCTAGTTCTAATTTCATAAGCATGTTTTTCTTTAGAAGCATTAACTAGCAAATCTTTTTGTACTTTAGTAAGCTGATCAATTTGGGTTTGAACCATTTGGAAATGTTTAACAAGCATTTTAACATCATTGGAGGTTCATTCCACAATATCTCTCAACTCATTAATAGCTCCAGAGTTTTCCATTAAATGATTCTGCACTCTCTTATTAAAATTATCTTTCTTAACAACAAAGATAACAAATTCTTCTAAGCATTGATCAGGAGGTTTAGAATAAGGAATATCACCTTCATCAAAATGTTGGAGAGAGTGTACCTCCATAGTGGATGAGTGGGAGATTAGCTTACATAACTCTTCTATAGGAGGTAGATTCTTCACCTCTTCAGATTTAATACCCTTCTCCTTAAGACATTTCTTAGCTTCCTTCATCACTTCATCATTTAGTTCAATCACTCCCCTCTTCTTTCGTGTTGGTGTTGGCTCAGGCACAGTTAATGCAGGTATAGTTGACTCAGGTGTAGTTGATTCAGGTGAAGTCCAGTCATCATAGTTCTTGCTTAGTTTAGCCATCAATTCCTCAGCTTCTTTGGGAGTTCTCTTCCTAAAAACACAATCAGCAAAACTATCCAACTATGTCCTAGATTCATCAGTTAGTCCATTATAATATATATCAAGAAGCTCATTCTTAGGTATTGGACATCCAGGTTGTGCATGAATTAAAGCATAAAACCTTCCCCATGATTCAAGAAATTTCTCCTCTTCTCCCTGTTTAAAATCAAAAAGTTCCTGCAAAATGGCATGTCGAGCACTAGGAGGAAAGTACTTCCGAAAGAAAGTATCAATCAAGCAATTGGGGCTATCAATAGATCCGGAAGGTAAATTATTAAACCAAGTTTTAGCTTCTCCTTTTAGTGAAAAAGGGAAAATTTTAGCAACAAACTAGGTGCGCATCTTAATGTCATCAGAAAATAGGCCACTCATGGTAGAAAGCTCGGTCATATGTGCTACAGCACTTTCATTTTCAGTCCCACAAAAAGGTTCTTTCTCAACAATGGTTATGTAAGATAAATCAAGAGAGAAATCATAATCCTTATCTTTAATGTTTATGGGAGATGTAGCAAACTTAGCATTAGGAGATAATTTAGGTTTAACAATATGTCTCTCAAGAAGACTCTTAATAGAACTTGTACCATGAGTGTTTTTACATTCTTCAATAAATTCATCAGTCATTTCAATATAACCGTCATCAAGATCATAGCTCTCTCTAGACTCAGGTGAACTAGCAGGTGTAGCAGTATCTTCATTAGGAGTTTTAGTGTTTCCAACTATAGTTTTAGCAATCGTAGCATCTAGGAAATGACCTAATGAACCACTCTTATCAAGCACAGTAGAAGTAGCATCATAAGTATCAGAAGCAATTTCAGATTCAGCAGAAGTAGCAATAGGTGTAGCATGTGTATGTGGTGGTGGTGTAAGGAGCTTACTCATCACAGATGGTGAATCAAGAGCAACAGAGGTGTTCACAACTGTACCTCTCCTTGTAGTGGATGGTAATATAGGAACTTTTCCATCACGAGTTTTACCCATGATGAATGGATAGCAGCAAACAATAATGATTCCAAGTGAACTTTACAAATAGAGCTATGCTCCCTGGCAACAGTGCCAGAAAATAGTCTTGATGACCCACAAGTATAGGGGATCGCAATAGTCTTCGAGTAGTAAAACCCAATTTATTGATTCAACACATGGGGAGCCAAAGAATATTTATAATCCTTAACAACTGAGTTGTCAATTCAGCTGCACCTGGAAACAATATTGCTTGCAGTAGTTTATCAGTAGTAACAGTTTTGTGGTAGTAATTGCAAAGTGATACCAGTAGTAAAAATAAAGACAGTAGTAACAATTGAAGTAAATAGTAGGATTAAAGTGTGGTAGGCATAGGGATGGATAGACGGGCGTTGCATGGACAAGACAATTCATGTAATAATCAAGACATAGGGCATTTGTAGATAAATAAGATAAAGTATCCAAGTACTAAATAATCATAGACATGTGTTCCATATAGTCATACGTGCTCGTAATGAGAACTTGCACAACATCTTTTGTCCTGCTAGCCCATTGCAGCGGTGCCTCAAGGGAATCTACTGGAATTAAGGTGCTCCTTTTAATAGAGCACTGGAGCAAAGCATTAACACTCTGTAAACACACGTGATCCTCACATCACAGCCATCCCCTCCAGTTATCCCGATTTTTGTCACTTCGGGGCCTCGGGTTCTAGACAATAATATATGTATACAACTTGCAGGTAAGATCATAAACAATAATATCATCATGAATCAATAACATGTTCAGAGCTGAAATCATGTCACTCGGGCCCTAATGACAAGCATTAAGCATAACAAGTTGCAACAATGTCCAAAAGCACTAACAATAGATACTAGGCACCATGCCCTAACAATCTGATGCAATTACATGAACGATCTCATCCAATCCCTACCATCCCCATAGCCTACTGCGGAGGATTACTCACTCATGGATAGGGGAATCATGGATGGTTGATGGAGAAGCGATGGTGATGATGGTGGCGATGATCTCCTCCAATTCCCCATCTCGGCAGGGTGCCAGAACAGAGTTTCTGGTTTCGAATCGCGGTTTCTGGTGGTGGCGGTGTAGCGTAACTCTATCTGAAAAACGTAAACCCCCCCCTCTGTTTCTAGGTCAGAGGGCTTATGTAGGCGAAAGGAGAGGTCGAGGCATAGGTCGAGGTGGCCACACCATCCCCTGGCGCAGCCTAGCCTGGCCCGCGCGGCCAGGTGGTGTGGGCCCCTCGTGGACCCACTCCGTCTCGTCTTCTGACTTCGTGAGTCTTCTGGTGAAATAGGAGTTTTGTGATATTTTTCGGGATTTTCCTAAAAGTTGATTTTCTGCATAAAAACGAGACAACAAAGCAATTCTACTAAAAACAGCGTTAGTCCGCATTAGTTGTATCCAAATCACACAAATTAGAGAAGAAACAATTGCAAAAGTGTTTGGGAAAGTAGATACATTTTGGACGTATCAGGTGGCGACCTCATTCTAAACTTAGGGGCGGCGGGAGGGGGAGCTAGATCTAGAAGAGAGGAAGCCGTCCTGTGGGGATTTCTTGATATTAAGTGGAAGAGGGGATTCTGTAGGAGGGGAGCCATAAAAATAACCGTCTCTACCTTAACAATATATTCGAGTACTCTGCATATATATGGACCCTCCGGATTTTGGTGATCGAAACATCTGAGAATTATTAAGAATGAAAAAGCATAGGAAGGTGGTTATACATGCATACTAGTGTTAAATGAAGTCCTAAGACTAAATTAGGTTCATGCATTGAAGAAAAAAATATGGTGTAGTACGAACCTTAGATCTTATCGTGAAAGGTATGACAACTCCTAGTGTTCATGCGCTTGTTGCATATCAATAAGGTGCAAGTGTTTAGAAATCGACTAATTCCAATATTTAATAATGGTGTGAGATCATTTGGTTACTCAAATATGAATTTATCATCAATTTTAAATTTTTTCACCAATTTAACTTTTTTTCATGAATTTCGTGTAGTCGGAACTCCGGATATATTCAGACGCTCCAAATTTTGATAATCCTAAAACTTGCGAATTATATTCAGGACCAAAAGGCAAGGGAGATGAATATATTACAAACATAGTTGTTCAAATATAGTTCCTACGTTAGATCTAGCTAAACAAAATAATGATGCGGGTCTTCCTTGGAGGGTTCAGTGAATTTTCGTCACGAACAAGCCAATGCAGTGTTCCCTCATTTTTACCCTCACAGAAACTAGTGAACCACTTTCAAGTTGGTTCATGTTGCAGAAGAGGTTCCAACCATTAGAGAACACTATCTGATTCAATCTACCACGCAAGATAGTGTACTGGTGATGGCTCAATGCACGGCGCCCAGAAAAATGCTTGATGGCGGTGTTGATGTAGAGCTCGTTGGGAACCCCAAAAGGAAGGTATGATGAGCACAGCAGCAAGTTTCCCTCAGTTATGAAACCAAGGTTTAATCGAACCAGTAGGAGCAAGGAAACACCTCAAAGGTGTTACTAGCTGAGCTTGGCAGGGCGCACTACCGGTGCTAGTAGCAACGTGGAGACCTGCACAACACAACCACAGAACTTTGTCCCCAACTTGCGATTAGGTTGTCAATCTCACCGTGTTTTGCGGAAAACAAAGGATTAAACGTATCGAATGGAAAGAAGTAAAAGTTTGCAGAAAGAAAACACAAAGCAGAAATAGTTTATAGATTGTATGTAAAGTAAAGGACCGAGATCCATAGTTCACTAGAGGTGGCTCTCCTTAGATAGATAACATGCTGGGTGAACAAATTACAATGGGGCAATTGACAAACACCGAGAAAGCAATGCATGCATATACTAATCATCTTGACTCCTTTGAGATTTGATTGGGCATTACAACATTATACATAGACCGCCATCCAACTGCATCTATGACTAATAATCCACCTTCAAGTTATCATCTGAACCCCCTCCAGTATTAAGTTGCAAGCAACAGATTATTGCTTTACGAACTGCGTGTAAAGTAAACAATACAATTGTTCTATGAACAAAGGATCGTTGTTTTCTCCCTAGTAGCAACAACACATCTAGTACCTTAGAGATTTCTGTCACTTCCCCAGATTACCAGAGGCATGAACCCACTATTGAGCATAAATACTAACTCTTGGAGTTGCTAGCATCTACTTGGCCAAGATAGCTACTAACAATGGAAAGCATGCAAGATCTCAAATAACAAAGACATGATAGAATCAATAATCAATCTAAAATAGCATCTCAATATCCATCGGATCCCCGCAAACACAACATGTATGAATTACAAATAGATGATCTTGATCATGAACGGAGCTCACAAGATCTAAACATGAAAGCACAAAGGAGGAGAAACCAGCCATCTAGCTACTACATGGATTCGTAGTCCAAGGATGAACTACTCACGCATCACACCGGAGTCTTGCATGGTGATGAAGAAGGCCTCCAGGGTGAATTCCCCTCTCCGGCAGGGTGCCGGGAAGAGCTTCAAATCCCCCCGATCTAGGGACAGAGACGACGGCGGCTACAGACTCTTTCGTGGATTTTTGATCGGGTACCTAGGGTTTTTGTCCCGAGGGCAACTTATAGGCGGAAGGAGAGGCCGAGGGGGTGCTGGGGTCGGCCAGACCACCCCCTGGCGCGGGCCAGGCCTGGCCGTGCGGCCAGGTGGTGTGGCCGGCCCCCAGCCCTTCTTCGTCTCGTATTCTGGCACTTGATCCCTTCCGGAAAATAGGCACTTTGGCTTTTGTCCCGTCCAATTCCGAGAATATTCATTTTCTGACTTTTCTGGAACCAAAAACAACAGAAAACAGGCAGCTGGCACTGTGGCTCTTGTTAATAGGTTAGTCCAAGAAATCATAATAAAAGTACTCCAGAGTTGGAACAAAACACAACAAAGTGGATAAAACCAAGCATGGAACATCAAAAATTATAGATACATTTGCAATGTATCAACATCCCCAAGCTTAACTCCTGCTCGTCCTCGAGTAGGTAAGTGATAAAAAGAAATAATTTTTGAGGTGACATGCACCATCAAAACTTGATCAAAGTATTTGCAAAACTCAAAGCTGGGATCATAGTACTTCAATCATAACATGAAAGACAAAGTTCTAGCAATAAGCAAAGAAATTATGATACAACATGAAAAGGCACAAACAAAATATTCATGAATAACATGCTTTGCAAGATGTTTGTTTGTTTCACATAAAGAAAACATGGCATAAAAGTATTCAACTTGTCCCTCAATAGAGTAGCAAATATAAATGCATAGGACACCTTCAAAGTTCATAAGAGTGACTAGATACAATAGTTTCAAACAAGCAATAACAAGTTATGCATCAATCAACTAGTCTTGGGACAATGCACATAGAACTAAGAATGGCCACTATGCTCTCAAAGTAGGTGCATAAAGGTAGAAGGTGGAGACTCAATATAATGGTGGAAGAAAGGCCTTTGTAAAAGGAAGTAGGGATTCAAGTCTCATAAAGAGCTTCCAAAAATTATGGTACTTAATAGCTTTCAGCTCTCATTGCCCCTATCAAAAACACAACTGTGCACGAAACAATAAAAATGAAGCGGTTGGAAGAAACATGGAATTTTTATTGAGGAAGAAGGGGATGCCTTGGGCATCCCCAAGCTTTGACGCTTGTACTTCTTGGATATTTCTTAGGGTGACACGCGTGGCATCCCCAAGCATGAGCTTTAGTCCATCCTTCATCTCATTACTCATTCCTTCCATACACCTGGAATTTTTCCTTCATACAAAACTTCACACAATCTCATTAGCAACATTAGTGCACTTAAGATAAACAAGTCTCAAGGTTCAGTTATAACACCAAATAAACTTCCATTAGAACACTAGATACTGTAGCACTTACCTCAAAAAGCTCAATTCCCCAAAGGAACTCAAGAAGGAACTAACAAGAAGCAAATGCAGAAAAATGGCAGAAATCTGTCAAAACAGACCAGCAGGTAAAGACGAATTTTGTTGAAGACCTTATGTTGCTCAAATCAAAAAGTGTTGAACTAACTAAAGTTATATAACGACCTGGGTAAGAAGCACAAAAAATTACAGCTCAATACCACGTACAGAGCTCTCTCAGGAATTTTTACGGTGAAGCACAGAAATCTGTTTTGGGACAGCAACTTTCCCAATCATTACTTCACTCCCATTAGAAGTTACTCTTGGCACAAAAAGCAAATAAAAGGATAAGGAGAGGTTATTACAGAGGTAATAACTTCCAAGACTCAACTAAAACTCTTGGGTTATCTCCCAACAAGTACTTTTCTTTAACGCCTTTAAGTTAGGCATAAGAACCAAAGAAAGAATCAAGTGTTCTCAAATGAAGAAGCATTAAGACCAAATTTTGTTTTCATAGGAGAAGCAAAAGAAATCTTTTCTCTCTTTTTAGGGAAGTGTTCTATACCTTTCTTGAGTGGGAGTTGATATTTGATGGTGCCTTCTTTCATATCAATGATGGCACCAACAGTTCTAAGAAAAGGTCTTCCCAAAGTAATAGGACAAGAAGCATTGTATTCAACATCCAAAACATAGAAATCAACGGGGACATAGGAATCATTAACCATAATAAGAACATCATTAAGACTCCCCATGAGTTTCTTTTCAGCATTAGCATCAAGTGGGACATTCAAATAACAATCTTCAAGAGGAGGCAAATCAAGCATATCATAAATCCTTCTAGGCATAATAGAAACACTACTATCAAGGTCACACAAAGCTTTGAAATCAAAATCGTTCACTTTCATATTAATGATGGGTTCCCAACCATCTTCTTGTTTTATGGGAATAGAAGCTTTATGTTTCATCTTTTCTTCTTTAATCTTTATGAGAGCATCAGTAATGTGTTTTGTAAAAGCCATGTTCATAGCACTAGCATTAGGACTTTTAGCAAGCTTTTGTAGGAACTTAATAACTTTAGAGATGTTGCAACCATCAAGATCAAAATCAACTTTATCATTTAAATTAGTAGAACTATTACTAGCCTCAACACTAGTGGTGGTGATAGTAGAAACACTAATGTTTCTAGCAATTTCATCTTCTCTTTCCCACTTAGCATATAATTCAGCTAATAGTCTAACATTTTCATCAATTCTTACCTGTATGGCATTAGTAGCTGCAAAGGGATTCTCATTAGTTTCGGGTTTAACAACCATTTTATTCAAAGTAGATTGAGCTTTAGCCAAAGATGCTATATTTCTTTCAGCATTAGAGAGTTTTTCCTCAATAGTTTTATTGAAAGCAGTTTGTTTACTAATAAACTCTTTAAGCATAACTTCAAGTTCAGAGGGAGCACTCTTATTGTTGTAAAAATTTCCATGAGCATTACCATTGTTGGGAGGATATGGCTTATAATTTTTGTTACCAAAATTGTTCCTATAAGCATTATTACCATAAGTATTGTTGCCAAAGTTGTTATTTCTTATGAAGTTCACATCAACTTGCTCTTCTTGAGCAACCAGAGAGGCTAAAGGAACATTATTTGGATCAATATGGGCTTTCCCATTAACAAGCATAGACATAATAATATCAATCTTATCACTCAAGGAGGAGGTTTCTTCAACAGAATTTACCTTCTTACCTTATGGAGCTCTCTCAGTATGCCATTCAGAATAATTAACCATCATATTATCCAATAGTTTTGTTGCAGCACCCAAAGTGATGGTCATAAAGGTACCTCCAGCAGCTGAATCCAATAGATTCCTTGAAGAATAGTTCAATCCTGCATAAAAAGTTTGGATGATCATCCAAGCAGTCAGTCCATGAGTGGGACAATTCTTTACCAAAGATTTCATTCTTTCCCAAGCTTGAGCAACATGCTCATTATCAAGTTGTTTAAACTTCATTATTTCACTTCTCATGGATATAATCTTAGCAGGAGGATAGTATTTTCCAATAAAAGCATCTTTGCACTTAGTCCAAGAATCAATACTATTCCTAGTTAAGGAATTCAACCATTCTTTAGCTTTTCCTCTCAAAGAGAAAGGAAACAATTTCAGTTTAATAATATCACCATCTATTTCCTTATGCTTTTTCATCTCACAAAGTTCAACAAAGCTATTTAGATGGGAAGCAGCATCTTCATTACCAATACCAGAAAATTGTTCTCTCATAACTAGATTGAGCAAAGCAGGTTTTATCTCAAAGTAAGTATTTTCAGCCATAGGTGGAGCAATAGGAGTGCTCATAAAATCATTGTTGTTGGTGCTAGTGAAGTCACACAACTTGGTGTTTTCAAGATTAGTCATTTTTTTTGGGTTTTCAAATAAGAAGCAAACAAGTAAAACTAATTTTTTTTGTGTTTTTTGAAGAACAAAACAAGCAAACAAAGCAAAAAGAAACTAAGCAAAACAAAAACAACAAAATAAAGAGATTGGTTATGAGGGACTCCCCTTGTGAAGATGTCCTTGACTCCCGGCAACGGCGCCAGAAAAATCTTTAATGGCATGTAGTTGACGTGGGAGTTTCTTCTTCTTCGTTCCCTAG
This sequence comes from Avena eriantha, assembly GCA_910589775.1. Classification (NCBI taxonomy): domain Eukaryota; kingdom Viridiplantae; phylum Streptophyta; class Magnoliopsida; order Poales; family Poaceae; genus Avena; species Avena eriantha. The sequence goes on from OU342745.1 coordinate 537,181,090, forward strand.
CAACGGCGCCAGAAAAATGCTTGATGGCGGTGTTGATGTAGAGCTCGTTGGGAACCCCAAGAGGAAGGTATGATGAGCACAGCAGCAAGTTTCCCTCAGTTATGAAACCAAGGTTTAATCGAACCAGTAGGAGCAAGGAAACACATCAAAGGTGTTACTAGCTGAGCTTGGCAGGGCGCACTACCGGTGCTAGTAGCAACGTGGAGACCTGCACAACACAACCACAGAACATTGTCCCCAACTTGCGATGAGGTTGTCAATCTCACCGTGTTTTGCGGAAAACAAAGGATTAAACGTATCGAATGGAAAGAAGTAAAAGTTTGCAGAAAGAAAACACAAAGAAGAAACAGTTTATAGATTGTATGTAAAGTAAAGGACCGGGATCCATAGTTCACTAGAGGTGGCTCTCCTTAGATAGATAACATGCTGGGTGAACAAATTACAGCGGGGCAATTGACAAACACCGAGAAAGCAATACATGCATATACTAATCATCTTGACTCCTTTGAGACTTGATTGGGCATTACGAAATTATACATAGACCGCCATCCAACTGCATCTATGACTAGTAATCCACCTTCAGGTTATCATCCGAACCCCCTCCAGTATTAAGTTGCAAGCAACATATTATTGCTTTACGAACTGTGTGTAAAGTAAACAATACAATTGTTCTATGAACAAAGGCTCGCTGTTTTCTCCCTAGTAGCAACAACACATCTAGTACCTTAGAGATTTCTGTCACTTCCCCAGATTACCAGAGGCATGAACCCACTATCGAGCATAAATACTAACTCTTGGAGTTGCTAGCATCTACTTGGCCAAGATAGCTACTAACAACGGAAAGCATGCAAGATCTCAAATAACAAAGACATGATAGAATCAATAATCAATCTGAAATAGCATCTCAATATCCATCGGATCCCCGCAAACACAACATGTATGAATTACAAATAGATGATCTTGATCATGAACGGAGCTCACGAGATCTAAACATGAAAGCACAAAGGAGGAGAAACCAACCATCTAGCTACTACATGGACCCGTAGTCCAATGATGAACTACTCACGCATCACACCGGAGGCTTGCATAGTGATCAAGAAGGCCTCTAAGGTGAATTCTCCCCTCCGATAGAGTGCCGGGAGGAACATACTGTCTATTTCCCCAAGAAGATTGAAAGAACTTATGGTTTGAATTCAATTGAACATGTTGAGGCCATTCAAGTTGGAGAAATATATTGTCCCATACCAAGAGAAAAAATTGAAACTATTATGATTGGGACCATTGCTATCAAGGTTGAGGTAACATAATCATTAGTGGAATGCAAAGTTGTGTCTCATATGAAATTGTTTTGGTAACAAGACCTGATCAACCTTGTTAACAAAAGGATTTCATTGAACAAAACAATGTTTTCACTATGATTATCTCCGTTTACTTCTATTGCTATCCATTTTAGTTTTTGTCTTTGTTTAGTTTTCTTTGTTGTTAGTTGCTTGCATGTTAGAGTGTCTTAGAACTTCTGTAGTTCTAGCTTTATTTTGTCCTTGCATCATTTTCCAAAAAAAAATCTGCCTGTCAGAAAATCATTCTTCTATTCCTGAAAATTGCCCAAAAATAAAGTGTCACGAAAAATTCTAGAAAATCTATATTAAATTTTTACGTGAAAAAAGGGGAAGAGGAGTACCTGGGAGGTACCAGGGGGACCCACCAGGCAGGCACACCACCTGGTGGCGTGACCTGCCCTGGGTGGCGCCATGCCCTGGTGTGGGCCACCCCTGGTCCTCCACTAGCTCTCTCACTTGCCACTTTCTTCTCTCTCCCGAGTAAGCTCCAGTTCATTGCTCAAATCGCGTTCTTGCTGTGCTTGCTCTCGATTTTTTCGATCTCCTTGCTCAGCCCATCTTTCTTGCTGAAATTTGGAGCATTTGTTCCCTGGTATGTGACTCCTCTCCTTATCTAAGTAGATTTGAGTTTAGTGGATTATAACTTGAGTATTTTGCTGCTGTAGGTGACAGGTTTTGAGGTCTTGTAAGCTTGTTTGATGCTTAGAGATATAGTTTTGATGCATGTTTAGGCCTCTTACAAGTCCCTATGAGTAGAATCCTTAATTATATTTACTTTGCAATCACTTGTTTAATAGGTGTTTAAATTTCAGAATACCAAGCATGAACAACCATACCTTTGGAGAGATATTTGAGAGTGATGCACCTAGGAGGTCGAGGCCCTCAAGATCAGCCTCTCAGTTTAGGCCATCATACAACGAAGACCTCATTGCAACTCGTATTGGTAATGAAAGGGATGATGGGGATGCTCATCCATCCACTTTTCCTTGTTTTACTTTCTTACAAGTTGCAGGTATTCTTGATGATTTCTTGCTACTGATCGAGAGGGTTGGTTTGACCTCATATATGCAAGATGAGAGTGAGCAATACGCTATGCTCACCAAAACCTTTGTTGAGAGCTTCACGTTTACTAACACATCCTATCAGTCGACTGTCTCTTTCAAAATTTATAATCTGCCCTTCACCATGCCTTTTGAGAGATTTTTCAGTATTGTAGGTGTAAGCATGACAGGGACCGTGAAGAAAATTCAAGGGCGACCCGCTGATTTGTTGGAGCTTTACCGAGGAGTGACCAATGATGATGATCGCATGGCATAGCACAGAAAGATAAGAAACATTCAACTCCCTGCTCTCAGATACTTTGCATATTATCTTGCTACTAGCATACTTGGTAGGGAGAACACAAGTAATATCTCCAACTATCATTTAGCCTTCCTTACTGTTGTGCTTAACAATGATACTCGGTACAATCTTGGCTCGCTTATTGCTCGCTGCCTAGCTGCTAGGGGGCCTATCTATGGGGGCATCATTGCCTCGCGTATGGTCAATGTTCTAGCACCACAGAGGCTTGACCTTGTTGCTATGAAAACCCATCACTTTGTCACTGCTACTTTTGATTTGGACAGTCTAGTATATAGGATGCTTTTCACTGACGGGGATGAAAGGGAGATCCCTTTGCCACAACCTTCTTTGTTTAGTGTTCACAGGAGAACATGGTCACGCTCCAAGGAGGAGGTGGACGAGCAGCTCCGCTTGCTGGGCTTCCACGAGCAGCACCAGGAGGATGTACCCTCCTACGATTACTCCACACACTACGGAGGGACGTACTCGAGTTCGCACCAGGACAAGGGTACCTCCTCGTCATACCACGGTGACACTTCATCTTGGCTGGCTTGGGATGGATACCCACTTAGGCCAAAAGCCTAAGCTTGGAGGGAGGTACACCGACACCGCACTCATCTCCTTATCATGTTGCGTCGGTACTTTGTATATTCATGTTTCGCTCTCTTTTTAGTTTTCGTTTTTCTTTGCTTTTGCTTTCTAAAACACAAAAAGACAAAAAATATTTCTGTTGTTTCTCTTTGGGTTGTTTCTTCTTTTTGCCTTGGTTTGCTTTTCCCTTTTGCCTTGTTTGAACTATTAGAAAAACCCAAAAAGATTTTGCTTTGCTTGTTTTTCCTCTTTGGTTCTTGTTTTAAAAATCAAAAACACCAAAAATATTTGTCGTTCTTCTTTGGTTTTGTGAGTTTGTTGCAGGGTTCAGCAGTCCTTAGTGAATATTGGTTTCATATTATTATTCAAGCCACACAAGTGAAGAGCAATAATGAGGATTAATGACAACTTGAGGCGTGGTAAGAGGCTGGTAACGAACTCTATTTGTTTTCATTTTTGTACATATACTCATCATTGTGGGCATGCTTAGCTTGTTCGTGTAGGGTGTATGTTATCTTTGGATGCTTGGTGGTTCTTGCTTTCTTATGATTAGCTCCAGCTTGCTAATAGTTTGTAGCTTGTCTTATGAATGTTTGCCTGCATTATTCTATTCATAACTTGGCATGACACCGTGGTATCCCCCTCTGAATGTTTCATTTGAATTAACTTGGCACATGCTCACGCATGCACATGACTGTAATAATCAGTTAAGCCTTGATGAATTATTTTGCCTTGAGGATCTTGAATCACTTTTATGCCATGATTAGTCCTGTTTTGTTGCAAGCATGATTATGACAGCTATTGCTCTCTTGTTTGTCGCTCCCTTACTATTGCTAGCCTTCACTTACACTGAGTATGTTTTACTCAAGTTTCCAACTCCCTAAACCAAATATCTCCAAAGTGTCCACCATATCTACCTATTAGCATCATTTGCTACTTCCGTGCATATTCAATATGCCTTGTTTTCTTCCGAATAAAATGTTTGCTTGTTATGAGAAAGTTAGTTAGTAAAGCTCTCACAAACTTGATGGCACACTTTATTTTCTTGCACTTAATAAACCTGAACCATTGCGTCCTTCTTTGTTGTGTATATGCTTGCGCTTTATAAGTTGAAGTTAGCAGAACCATGTATCATGGGGAACGCTTTCAACATTTCATTGGTACTTAGTACCTCGCTGATATCATGTTCTTTTGCTTATGGATCCCGGCGGTGTGAAATAAAAGTGGAACTTGTAAGATCATGGAGTTTCTTTGTATGTTAGAGAAACGCCTGGGCCGCTAGCCTAAGCCATGCCTAATCATGGTGGAAACTTGCAGCATAACCGTAATGAGCATTCTACGAAGCATCCTCAATAAAAATCTATGCACATAGTAAATAAAAAGATCGCTGAGATGCTTATTGTCTGCTTGCCTTGTCATTTTGATTATGGGACAGCTACTGTGTCATGTGCAAGGGGTACCCCGTTGGCGGTTCTATATGATACGTATATACTTACAATGACAAGAGCTTACTTGTGACTGAAGTTGAGTAGCATGAGGATCGGTCTTCGTAAGTAAGGGGCATGAGACTTCGATTTATAACTTGTCAAGCATATCCTCTTAGCTGTGTCACTTTAACCTTAACCATTTAAAGATGCTTATGATAGGGGCAATGAGAGCTCAAAGCTAACGAGTACCATACTTTCAGCATTTGGAAGGCTTTCAAACTTTTCAAAACCTTTTTGTTTTCCTTGTTGAGTCTCCACATATTCTATGAGCACCTTCTTGAGAGCATAGTTGTCATTCTTTGTACTTGTCTCAAAACTTGATTATTCGTGTTATGACTTTGATGCTTGTATCTTTGATATCTTTACTTCTAGTCATCACTTGAACTTCAGAGGTGCCTTGATATTTACAATCAAAGGCAAGCGAGATACCACTCTATCATACCTTTTTATGAGCATTGTAATGTTGCTTATGTTTATGCTTCATGCTACTTATTATTTTTGAGTTGGAATCTATTCATAGCTTGCATTGACTATTAAGTAGACTCAGTAGCATACTCTTATTATGAATTGCCTAAGTAGTTGGTCACATGCTGACAATATATACATCATATGAAGCAAATGTGTTCGTAAAAGTTCTTTTATCGCACTCAGTTTTCAACTGAATTGCTTGAGGACAAGCAATAAGCTAAGCTTGGGGGGAGTTGATACGTCCAAAACGTATCTACTTTCCCGAACACTTTTGCTATTGTTTCTCCTCTAAACTTGTGTGATTTGGATGCAACTAACATGGACTGACGCTGTTTTCAGCAGAATTGCCCTAGTGTCTACTTTTTGTGCAGAAAATCAACTATCAGGAAAAATCCCGGAAAATATGCCGAAAATCCTATTTCACCAGAAGACTCCCGGAGCCAGAATACGAGACGGAGGGGGGCTAGGCCCAGGCCACACCACCTGGCTGCGCGGGCTAGCCCAAGCTACGCCAGGGGGTGGTCTGGCCGCCCCAGGCTGCCTCTCGGTCTCCCTCTTTGCCTATAAGTTGCCTTCTGACCTAAAAACTCAGGGGGGTTCGACGTTTTTTCAGAAGGAGTTCCGCTCCGCCGCCACCACCAGATTTCACGAAACAGCACCAGAAACTCCGTTCCGGCACCCTGCCGGGACGGGGAATTGGAGGAGATCATCGCCACCATCGTTCCTCCATCGACCATCCATGTTTCCCCCATCTATGAGTGAGTAATCCCCCGCTGTAGGCTATGGGGATGGTAGGGATTGGATGAGATCGTTCATGTAATGGCATCAGATTGTTAGGGGCATGGTGCCTAGTATCTTTTATTAGTGCTTTATGACTTCGTTGCGACTTGTTGTGCTTAATGCTTGTCACTAGGGCCCGAGTGCCATGATTTCAGATCTGAACATGTTATTGATTCATTATGATAGTATTGTTTATGGTCTTATCTGCAAGTTGTATACACACGTTGTTGTCTGGAACCAATGGCCCGAAGTGACAGAAATCGGGATAACCGGAGGGAATGGCTTTGATGTGAGGATCACATGTGTTCACGGAGTATTAATTTTTTGCTCCGGTGCTCTATTAAAAGGAGCACCTTAATTGCCAGTAGTTCCCTTGAGGCCCCACTACAAACGGACTGGCAAGACAAAAGATGTTGTGCAAGTTCTCATTGCGAGCACGTATGACTATATATAGAACACATGCCTAGGATCATCTAGTACTTGGATGCTTTATCTTATTTATCTACAATTTTCCTATGTTCTGATTGCTATGTGAATTGTCTTGTCCATGCAACACCCGTCCATTCATCCCTATGCCCACCGCACTCGAATCCTACTTTTTACTGCTATTGCTACTGCTGTCTTTACTTTACTACTATTGTTACTTTACTATTTCTACTACAAAACTGTTACTACTGATAAACTGTTGTGAGCAAGATTGTTTCTAGGTGCAGCTGAATTGACAACTCAGTTGTTAAGGCTTATAAATATTCTTTGGCTCCCCTTGTGTCGAATCAATAAATTGGGTTTCACTTCCCTCGAAAATACTGCGATACACCCCCTATACTTGTGGGTCATCAATGGTCCAGAAAAAATGCCCAGACGAGAGCTATCTCTGGAGTCGCCATGCGACTGGCCCCTGGGCCAAGACGAGAGACTCGCTAATAAAACAGCACAATCAATCCATGCCAACATCGGATGAGCGACTCACCATGATCGAGGACTCGCCCCTCGCGGACTCGCCCATCTCAGACTCGCCACGCTCGGGGACTCTACCCTCACGGACTCGCCACACTTGTTGATTTGTCAGTTTTCGGTCTTTGGGACTCGTCAAGCTCTGCCCTCGCAATACTCGGGGACTCGTTGCTCGCCATGCTCGGGAACTACCACTACTAGTTTTAAAATATGCACCTTTAAAGAGCCTCAAGTCACCTTACAAGCCAACTCGAGCCATAGGGACTTCTAGGCATATTGCTGAGCTAGTCATAAAGTAAGTCAACTTTAATCGACGGACGACTTGTCAACTTTTCCTTTATTTAGCTCGGGGCTTAACAACAACATTACCCCTTAAGTGCGACATCGCTCCAGAGTTATTGTACCCACATGATCGCGGCAGATTATACGCGCAGCTCTACTACCACGATTCGCCACCGCCGTGGACTCTCCCCTTGCGGATTCGCCATCATGGACTCTCCCCTCGTGGACTCGTCACCATCGTGGATTTGTCCGTTGCAGACTCGCCACCATCATGGTCTCGCCGTCACGGACTTGCCACACTTGGGGACTCTCCCCTCGCGGACTCGCCCATCGTGGACTCGCCACGTGCGGGGACTCTTCCATCATGGGCTCGCCCATCGTGGACTTACCACACTCGGGGACTCTCCCCTCGTGGACTCACCTACGCCGACTCGGCGACCTCATTATCAACAACATGGCGGCCTCCACATTTGCTATTTGTTAGCAAGTTAACAAGGCACCAATCAAACTTCTCCAAGGGGCGACTCCATCCAATGGCGACTCGCCGGCGCATTGACTCGCCCGATGCGTCGACTCGCCGAGGCGAATGAACTACTTCATGAGCTATTTCTCTGTTTTAGGAGCTCGCCATCGACTTCACCCTGGAATCGCCTGCGCCTATTCGACGCTTGAAGTCATCGTCGAGTCCTTGACACGCTCGGGGCTACTGATGGGGAATATCAATCGGGGTATACCCATGAAGCGGAGTTGCCAGCTCGCAGACTGAAGCCTAGCCCAGAGTGATCGACTCGCCAAATACGACGACTAGTACATACTAGACCCAAATGACTTACCGACTGGAGGCCCAAGATGGCGACTCTAATACAAAGCCCATTAGAGCACTTGTAAACCCTAACTAGCTGCATATATAAAGCCACCAGGGCACCCCACGAGGTACGTCATATTAGATCTCACTAGACATAATCATCTTTCTCCCTCCGTCCACGATGACTCCCTTGTAAACCAATCTACGATCATATACTGGATTAACAACAGGACACAACGATCCTCCATCGAGGGGACGTGAACCTGGGTACATCATGTGTCAATTTCGCTCGCGGATACGCATGTCGTCTTGCCCTCCTCTACGTAAGCTATCTTTGCAGCATCTGCCGTGTCAATACCAGGACATCCACTCTACAATTAACATAGGTATTAGGACTAAAATAAATACTGCACTGACAAGTTGTCCCAAACTTGGGACAATATGCATCTAGAGCTTGTTTTAATGCTCCTGTGTTTATCTCCATTATCCTCCGTGAGAATAAGTGAATCATCTACCAACAACAAATGAGACACCATAGGGGCATCACGGCAAACTTTCACTCCATTTAAAGCATTTATATTCTCACATGAGTAAGCATGCAAGATTATATACGAGAAACAAATAAGGTGAGTTGGACGTGGAAAATTGCTACTCTGAATCCGCCACTGATCTCACCAAAAACACACATGCCATTATCAAATTTACCCATCCTTGATCATAACCCAACTTCACCATCATTCCCTACTACGACAAAAAACCCAAATGTCTTATGTTGTCAAGAAGCTCATCCTTCTACCTTCTGGAAAGGTGTGATGTGGGCTACTAGGGCCACTAAGTTGGGGTATAGATGGCATGTAGGTAATGGTAGGAAAATTAGATTTTGGGAGGATATTTGGTTTGGAAACTCACCTTTAGCCTCACAATTTTGGGATTTCTACATAGTCTCTAACCAGCAAACTAAAACTATTGCTGATCTCTAGGATGGTACTCAGCTAAAATGTGATTTCCGGAGGACCTTCTCTGATGATATGATAGTTCAATGGTTTGACTTGCAAAATATTGCCAGATCAGTTGTTTTTTCTAGTGAAGAGGATCAACTAATATAGCAATATGAAACTAATGGGTTTTACTCATCCATATCCATGTATGCTTTAGTGAACTTTAGAGGGATTAGGCCAATTTACCTTCCTGCTGTTTGGAACCTAAAAATTCCACCCAGGATTCAGGTGTTTCTCTGGCTTGTTTCTCATAACAAGATTATGACTAGAGATAACCTGAGGGCTAGAGGTATGCCAAAACCTCTAGAATGTGAGCTTTGTAAAGAAATTAAAATTGTCAAACACCTCCTATTTGAATGCATTGTAGCTAGGCAGCTTTGGGAGGAGGTTTTGGGAGTTTTTTCCATTCATGTTTTGGAGTATTGAATCTGTAGCTTCCAAATGGCTTGCTAATAAGAGGTGTTTACACTTTAATGTTGTGACCTCGGCTGTCCTCTGGGCATTGTGGAATAATAGGAGTAGCATTGTTTTTAATAGAACTACTTGGATTAATATGAAACAGGTTTAGCGCCTGGTTCTGCTCTATCTGAGGGATTGGAAGGTCCCTTTCAAAGATTTGGAGGGGGGCGGGGGGGGGGGGGGGGCTTATCTAATGCTTCATGACTAAGATGATGCAAAATCTAAAAAATCCACTGACCCTCCCGGCGCCTTGAAGTGTGTGGACTTTGGGTGGATGTCCTCTTGGAAGACTACTACATCTTCAAGCTATGGAGGGAAAGCATCGCTGGAGCAACTTCAGGAACACCCTAAGCAGAGTGACTCGATTCATGTGGTGATCTAATAGGTGGTGTTGCGATTGCGGCAAAATCAGAGGGTCTGTAATATGCTAGTGTTCTATTTGGTTATGGTTTTTGGATACTGCTTCTCTGATTAGCTTTGGGATGTTGGTTTTTGCTTCCGGCTTAGCGTTTGTTGGTAGTTTTGGGTAGTTGCTAGGTTGGAGTAGTCCTGGTTAGTTCTTTGCTGTGTACTTTGTTTACTCTTTGAACTCTGTAAGTTTAATTTCATTAATGGAATTGGGGAGAGATCTCTTTTAGTCTAAAAAAAATTCCCTACTACGACGAGTTGATCCTTCTTGTGAGAGTTTCGCGGCTGTTGGACGTGGAAAATTGCTACATGACCGGGCTAATTGCGACCGTTAGATCTAGTGCGATACATGGTTTGGTGAAAAGAGACGTTGACCGCTCTAGCGCCACAAGTCAGGCTGCACGCACTCGCAGATACGTCTCTTCCACGTCAGCGAAGAGTCCTAGGTGGCGGGATCAGAAGTCCTTGCCCGGGCCCACTGTCAGAAGAGGATCGGAGTGGTCTACTCTGTCCTGTCCAGCTTACCCTTTCCGGCCACCGTTCCGGCGACGGCCGCCGATCACATCGCCAGGAGTGGGAGCAGGGGGAGGAGAGGGATGATGCAGCCGACGCGGATGCACTGGGCGAGAGCCGACTCCTCCGACTTCGGAGGCCAAGCTCCCGCCCCTCGCAGGTAATCCCCCAATCCCGCCGATCCGCCTCGCCGTCGCCGACGTCTCCCCCTGAATCCTGCCTGAAAATCGAAGCGTCTCCACGCAGCGGGCACACGGCGGTCGGGATCGGAAAGTCGAAGGTGGTCGTCTTCGGCGGGTTCGCCGACAAGCGCTTCCTCGGCGACATCGCCGTCTACGACGTCGGTAAAATCCCGCCACCCCACGCCCCCCGCACATCTAGCTCCTGTCGGTGGACGCAAGGCCCTTACTACTGTTCAGACGATTAAACTGAACTCCCGCACGTGATCCCCTTGCTGCAGAGAACAGGCTATGGTACACGCCGGAGTGCACCGGCAGCGGCCCGGACGGGCAGGCGGGCCCCAGCCCCAGGGCGTTCCACGTCGCCGTGGTCATCGAATGCAACATGTTCATCTTCGGCGGCCGCTCCGGGGGCAAGAGGTCTGCGGTTGCTCACGGCTCCTCCATCTATTAGAGTTTTGCAGGCGTCAGTCATTGTCTGTATGTTGCTTTGCTTACGATACGGTGTTTGCCTCACAGGTTAGGTGATTTCTGGATGCTCGACACCGGTAAAGCTCTCCGTTCCGTCCAGTCTTTGTAGAATACCCTGTTATTTGTTTTGTCTCTAAATTTACTACGGGGATTCTGCTTCGCTGAGCACTGTCGATCTGTGTTGGTGCTTCTTTCGTGTTCAGACATTTGGCAGTGGTCGGAGATGACTGGCTTTGGGGATTTGCCGTCTCCGCGGGAGTTTGCAGCTGCATCAGCCATAGGAAACAGGAAAATTGTCATGTAAGCAATTCGTTCCATACAAGTTTCCCCTATCATTACTGGGTTTCATCACTTGTGTAGAAAACGATGTTCATCTTTATTCAGGTATGGTGGCTGGGATGGCAAAAAGTGGCTTTCTGATGTATATGTCATGGACACAAGTGAGCTAACCGCTCCCCTTATTCATGCTGTACTAAGCACTGAATGTATCTTAGTTGATGACCTTGACCCTTCATTCTTACCTTCTATTTTCCTCCCCTTTCTGCTGGGTAGTGTCACTTGAATGGACAGAACTAGCAGTTGCGGGATCGGCGCCGCCTCCAAGATGCGGACATTCTGTAACTATGATTGAGAAGAGACTGCTTGTATTTGGAGGCAGAGGTAATTGGCACTCCTTGATTTGGTGCTTTTTTGGGTCTGTCAAAACTTGGGATTTCTAAGATGATTAGCTAGCTAGTTTCCCATTTGATATGTTGCTACAAGACAGTAATAATTTTCATGGCTTCCTGACACAACCTTGAAAAGCTGCCCGACACTAGAAAGTACAAGTACAGTTATGTTTGTTTTGTAAATAGCTATCAAACATAAAAGATGAGAACTAAAGTGCTTTGTTGCACTTGAATAACTTCAATATTGAAAAATTCAGGAGCACAGCCAGTATTATCCCCTTTTGTTGAGGAAAACTGGTTCAATCCATGGGGACTTGAACCCAGGTGGTGAGATTGTACATGCACTCCCCCACCCAAGTGAGCTTAAACATTGTATTCCTCGATCTCCACACTTCCCATGTAGGCTTCCTGCTGGGTATCAGACTCTATACCTAAGTAGAAGTTGTAGTGCACTGATAATTTCAATGATTAATGAGCTACATAATTTTGTGGATCATTTCTGACTACTTTATATCTTCCAACAGGTGGAACCGGACCGATAATGGGCGATCTTTGGGCTTTAAAGGGTGTTACTGAAGAAGGTATCTCTTCCTACTTGTTTACGTGTCTCTTTTCATTTGAGAGAAATGTGTCATGTTAATTGCTACACAATATATGCTTGCTTAATTGACACATAGTGCAATTAGAACTATTTGTTAGACAGTTTATGCGAATGTGGATCATGATCAGAGGACAGTTTAGACAATTTATTATATTTGCATACTTAAGGACACAATCCATAGTATAATACTCACTTCTTTGTCTTGTAATATGTCCATTCCTGCTTCATTGGAGGAAAATGGAATTTGAGATGGCCCATCCTGTTCCACTGAGGGACGTGGGAGATCACCCTTTTTAAGTTGATATATTTCACATGCTTATTTACAAATAGGATGTTTCCCCTTTAGTCCTTTTGAAGTGGTTACCTGACATTTGTTTGTATGAAGTTGTGCTTCTTATTTAAGTAATGGTTCACTAGAAATCTTACGTTAAACGATAACTGTAATGTTTGTTTATTTGCTGTTACTGAGCCTGACTTTTTTTGTGGAGATAATGAGGCACCAGGTTGGACACAATTAAAGCTGCCGGGACAATCCCCCTCTGCACGATGTGGTCATTCAGTGACTTCTGGTGGACCTTATGTATGCAATTTGAAACCTTGATGTTTCGTCTTTCTAACTGCATTAGTATTTAGCAGCTGGTACAACTGGTATCTCTGCTGTGTGCATCACATATTTGGACCTCAGTCATGATTACCCATTATAATTATCAGGTTCTTTGCTACCATGCCAAGTCAGTGAAGCTTAGTGTCCTGCGAATGTGAATATAATGGCCTTCAGGGTTGCTTTTGTCGGATATATATATTTTAATTTGTTTTATCTTCTGTGGAAAATCAATTGCTAAAATTTTAGTATCCACTTACATACGAGTTTGTGTGGCATTAGCTTTGATTCAAACTACGTTCGATCTGGTCTGGTGAAACAAAGCTTAGCTGCCAAAATCTTTGCTCCCTTATTTTTAATTACATGAACTTCGTACTTAATTATCCCAAAACATAATTGTTTTCGCTCTTTCTTGAAACCTTTGAAACAAAAATTCTGTTATTTACTGGGATCTTTACACCACAAGTTGGTCGTCGAGTCCACTAGAATTTAAGTACTCCCTCCGGCCCATATTAATGTTCTCAACTTTGTCTAGATTCGGATGAATCTAGTCTAAATCATTAAGTAGGTATACATCCGAATCTAGATAAAGTTGAGAATAATAATATGGGTCGGATGGAGTATCAGATTTTTTCCCTAGGGATTTTTCTTACTCCCTCCGTCCAAAAATAAGTGACTTGCATTTGTGTAGATTCGTATGTATCTAGACACGTTTTAGTGTGTAGATACATGTGAAGCTAGACAAATCCAAGTCAGTTATTACCGGACGGAGGGAGTACATTTTTCTTGTCTAGTTTCGATTGTGCAATAACATTACTAACATGTAGATCTTGGACCTTGTTGCCAGCTCTTGCTATTTGGAGGACATGGAACTGGCGGCTGGCTAAGTAGATATGATGTTTACTACAATGAATGTGTTATTTTAGACAGGGGTAAGCTGAAGCTCCAATGAATTTCTGTTTCGATTGTAACTTTTTTCTGCATTGCCTCTTTGTGGACATTGAACATGAGTTTGCATCTCGTTATCTACTGTACACACCAAATCTTGTTGGTTTGTGTCTTTACATAGATTGTTTTATGAAAAGAAAAAGACTGTTCTGGTAATTAAATAAGGACGTGATTTCATAACTGAAACTTTGAACCTAACTTTGAGGAGAAAGTGAACTGATACTATTTGTACCTGAAAAGCCCTAAATATGATTTATTTTCTGAATCAATAATGTTTTTTGTTATTTTCGGAATGAGGTACTAATTTTATTAATTGCAAGTTAAGCTAAGGGTCAGGCTGAAATCTTGCCCCGAAAAACTGGGCTGGGCTGCCCACAAGCAGGTTTATAATCACATCCCAGTACTGGTAGAGAAAAATTACAAGGGCTAAGCTTGTATATAGGGACTGACTATTGAGTTGTCCTCATTGACGTAGACATGGTACATATATACACAACCACATCCACAGCCAGTGTAGGTACTAAACAGTAAACACCCTTTCCTATGGTCAATGCTGTAACTCACATCGCTCACCACAGAATATGCCTTGGTATCACCAAATTTAGCTAACTTGGTTACTATGAATTTAATGAACACACTAGAGACTGCTGAGATTGTCTCCTTAATTCATTTATATGCCTGTTCACTCTGGTGCTGACTACTGACCACCTTAGATGCCATGCATTCACTCATTCTGCACATGCACATCATGTGTATGTCTGTCCACTTTCCTGATCTGCATGCGTCACACAAACAGATGTAGAGTAATGTGTGGATGTAGGATAATGATACTCCCTCCTTCCAAATATATAACACCCCTCAAATTTCGAGCCTAACTTTGACCACGGATATGACAAACAAAATGTGAGTTATAGGCGACAAAAAGTATACCATTGGATTGGTATTTGAAAGCAGTTTCAATGGTATAATTTTTGTGGGACGTCACTCATATTTTGTTTGTCAAATTCATGATCAAAGTTGGCTAAAAGATTGAAAAACGAGACAAACCTAGGCACTAGCACCCATTGGCATTTTTTTATAGAAGAAAACTCTGTGAGCACCGTTGCCAAATCCAGGATTCAAACTGGGGCAGGCTGCGTGCGCACTCGCACAAGTCACCAGAGCGATGCTCTGTTCTCGGCTAAAAGATTGATGCAGCCTTATATTTAGGAGGGTGTATACAAAATCTGTAATATCCAAAATGCCGTCTCAGACTGATCAACCTGTTTCTTATGACTAGAGAATTTATGTGTTAACACACATTTTGGCCATTTTGTTTATTGTTCTCGTTTTGGTTCGTCTAAATTTGATCCCTTTCTTCTGTTGAAGCAACCAGCAGTCCAATATCGTCTATAAATATTTGGCATTATATATGTTTTTGCTGATTAACACTTTGGTATCCCAGTCTCTGTTCAATGGAAGCGCTTACCAACAAGTAATGAGCCACCTCCTCCTCGGGCATATCATTCTATGACTTGCATAGGGCCTCGGTTTCTTTTATTTGGTGGCTTTGATGGAAAGAATACCTTTGGCGATTTGTGGTGGCTTGTTCCTGAAGGTACGGTAGTATCACATATGAAAAAGAAGAATCTCTATTGATATCTTGGAGCTTTAATTTATATCATGCATACAACAAATTGTCAAAGCTGTAGTAGCAATATGTGTAATCATATGCTGGGCTTGTAGTTTGCCCTAAAATCTAGTAATAACTGAAGTGATCGCACTTGATGGATCCATATTTTTCACTCCATCCGCTATCATGTAGGTGTTGTTTTAGCTGTATGCACATATAACCAAAAATAATTAATTCATTGTCTTCAGCAGAACTGCAAACATTTATCAATTACTAGTGAAGAGTAGAGTACTTCAAGAAGTCACATATGTTGCCCTTACTAATGGCATACATATCCACCTCTGTAGCATCACTACAAGTGTCATGGTGGTGTCACGGCAGATGCCATGGGTAGGCTACTA
The DNA here is from genome assembly GCA_910589775.1 of Avena eriantha. Lineage (NCBI taxonomy): Eukaryota > Viridiplantae > Streptophyta > Magnoliopsida > Poales > Poaceae > Avena > Avena eriantha. Next base: position 537,196,997 of record OU342745.1, read on the forward strand.
CTGGTATCCGGGGAGGGATAGTGTAGTGAATCTACACACGAAAGATTGAACAACACAACACAAGATGAACATCAATGGATCTTATATTACGATCAAAGGGCTAATACAGATGCTCCTTGATCTGTATCGTAGAGAGGAAGGAGATGAAGTGCTCCTGCTCTCTACTCTCTCTAGGGTTCTTCTCTTAGCCAAAATGACCGACCTCCTCCTTGGAGGCCCTGGCTCACCTTATAAAGGGGTGGCCAGGTTACATCTAGGGCTTACGTGGCCCGGTATATTCTCGAGAGATGCTCTTCCCAAAATAGCAAAGCGGTGCTCCTCTTTCGTATGTCGCCAGCCTCTGTGCGGCAATACCCCAGAGTCCACGTTGTCTGCCCGTTGGCGGCCAGACATCGTCACGCTCGTGAGCCTCTGCTCTGCTTCTGTCTCTCTGTCATTGGTCTCTAGCGCTTGTCTCTACAGGAAAACCCACTAGAGAGAGAAAAGTGCTGACCTTGAGGATGATTTCTTCCTTCTCGCATAAACCATCTCCTGACTCGGCCTAGGTATAGTTAACTCCGCCAAGTTGGTACCTGCAAAGGGAAAGTAGCTCATTCCTCTTGCCGACATATCATATATGTCGGCCGAGTCTTGCCAGTACTTTCTGGCTCAGGGTAACCCGGCCGTAACCCGGCCGGCCCTTCTATGATTCGGCCAGCTCATGCTTTGACCTGTCTTTGCCTCGGCGGACCTTGTCCTTTTACCTCGGCTTTACCCTACCTGGGGTCATCCCCCCAACAACAAGTAAGTAACTCCTAGGGGCATTTGGTGAACTCTGTTGCTAAAAGAATTAGAACACTTCTATTTGGTAAAATAATGTCTGGACTATATGTAAAATAGTACCAAGGAAGACAGTAATATATTTTAAGAAATTGGACCTCTTACTAGGGTCAAACCTTACTTCCGCAATACATCAGCTGGCTCTGGCACAATGAGCTAAATCCACAGGACCAGTGAATTGTACCAAACCCTTACTGCATCCAGGATCCAGGTAATGAGCATACTGCACACAGACAAACCCTATTTTATGCGATAATGGAATTGGCATTTGCATCCGAAGATGCACATAGATGAACCACAAAGATATTGCTCCTCGAAACATCAAGAAATGATAAGTTTGAACATTAAATCTACTTGGTTTAAGATGTTTGCAGGGTGTTGCGCGGAAATTGTTTTGCCCCAGCAATCTTGCTTAAATACCAAGTACTTACATTTGTGTTACAGTTAAATATGTAATGCTTGATGGAAAAAGATAATTTCTGCTTCTCTAAACTCTACCTGTTTGAATGGTCAGATGATCCTATTGCCAAGCGAGACTTGGTTCCTAATGTTGATTCAGACAGCAACCAAAGTGCTGTGACTAGTGATATCCAACAGTCTGCATTGAAGGTATGTTTGCTTATGTATATACCTGAAGTTCAGAAGATCTTTATGGAGAGTAAAATGCGAGCTAATGTCATTTTGTTTTGCTGATGTTAGAACCTTGCAAATTGCAATTACTAAAGGATATACAACTTTTGCAGGAATCACAGTCTGGGGAATCTCCAATGTTGGAGTTGGCAAAAAGATTGGGGATTCCACTTTCTCTAGAACCTCCAGCAAGTTTTGTTAATGAAATCAACGATAAAGAACTAACGGAATTATCATCTAGGCTTTTTGGCGAATCACTTCCTACTACCAACCAGCTTGCATGTATTCAGGTGCTGATATCTTTCCCTCTCTGCAACCCTTTGCACTTGTGTTGGCTTGGAACATTATTCTATGATGTACAGGCACTTCGTGATCACTGGAGAAGTTCCCCGTCAAGCTCGATACAGCTCCAGGAGCTTGGCCCTCTGCTTAGGGACTATCAACGTCTCATTATCCGCCGCTTTGTGTATGGTTTCATTCCTCCATTCCCCCCTGCATTTGTTTTTTACACATTTTAACCATTCACTTTTCCATAAAATCAAGAAACAGTGCTAGAATAATGACGCGACTTTGGAGATACTTCCATTTCTGGTCTATTTATTATTCGCTTCTTGTCATGATAAGAATATTGCCAGTTCATCTCGTGGCTTACGTGTTGTATCATGTAACTTGTGTCATGTTTCCATGTCATTCTTAATTCAAAAGGGAAAGTACAAACCAATCGGGAGTAGAACATGTCTTTTTTTCTGACAGTCTAGATCACCGCAGTAGACTTGTTTGGCTAAAAACTGAGTACGGGTTAGCCCAGCCATAGTCACAGCTTGTTATGTCTGAATAAAGGATGCTGCTTATCTAACAAATTGTTGAAGTCCCGCATTTAAGTAAAGAACATTTTGCTACTGGTCTCTTTGTGTGGATTATGTTTTCATTTCCGCCAACTAAATGGATACAGGGAGAACCCATCCCCGACATTCCTTGAAAGGGAAGATCGCCGCCTTTTCCATTTGAAAAATGCTTCACAGGTACGTGACCTCCAGTTTACGGCAACCATCTCCTTGTCATCTGATGCATATGCTCTTATCAGTTTCTAAGACTTACCGGTGCATTGCATTTCTGATACACTTCAGTTGCGCATGGATGACGTCCCCATTTTGCTGAGCGAGTACAGAACTCTGCTTTCCACCTGAGAGGGCTCCACTTGCAACTCTTTTACCTGGTAGGTGCTTCTGGGCTAAAACCATTGTGCCAGGACATAATTTTCTGCTTTTTATGGTGTCTGATGACACCGACTTTTATGTCCGCAGACCACAGGCAGCACATATCAAGAAGTCAAGACAACCGCACCTGCATATTTGTCAAGTTAAATGGTCTACATGAACTCTTGCGTGAGGTTTCTGACCAGTGTGATGGATGAGTGGCTATACAGAGCTCTGTAAGCTTTGAATGCGCCATGACGGTGCTTCGAGGCCGAGTCAGAGAAGAAACATGCACAGAATTGTCAATTGGGGTGGATAGTGGACCTTAGATGTAACCTCTAACGGAAGCTCAAGTCGACGGCTCCTGAGGTTCTGAGAGTTGACAATACATTTTTTTTCTCATGTCCTATGTCATGCTTATAGTCGAGAAAAGGTCCAATTTTTGTGTTCTGAATTCGCGTACTGGTTCCTTTTTTTTCATGGCACATGCCGTTTACTTCCTCCTCTGCATTTTGACCCGTCGTTGAGGTCAAGCACGACATTATTGTTAAGACAAAGACAAGTCTTAGGTATTTCCACATGTTAGGGTGGCCATCTCCAAATGTCTCCAGCTAAACTGGTCAGTTTGGACCGGTTGGCTTGAGGTAGACAAGCAAAGTGTGTCATGCTTATGAATATACCTTCTTATGAACATACGACTTGATTATATTGATGAGAGTACACCAGATCAAATGAATCGAAACACACACAGGTACAAAACAGATCTATGGTAGTCCTTCCGTTTCAAAATATAAGATGTTTTAGCTTTGTGAAGCAAATGTATTTAGACTTCTTTTAGTATGTAGGTTCACTAATGTTTGGAATGAATCTATACACTAAAAAAATCTAGATTCATTTTCTTCACAAAACTAAAGCATCATATATTTTGAAACAGAGGGAGTAAAATAGAACTTAAGACCAAAGACCCTCAAGGTCGTCTCTAGTTCGTACGTATGAAAAAACATTTACAGTTACAAAAACTTCTCGGATAGTTCGTTATAACCAAAAACGACCGCGAAGACAACAGAAAGTTGTTACTCAGTCAAACGGTAGACGCAACTAGTCGGACACACAAGATTATGATAGTCCACCACAGCAGAGACAGCGACCCTGCCAGCCCTGTTAGGGAACGAAGAACTACGTAACTCTTTTTTTCTTCAAAAATTCCACCGACCTATTAAAAATCATGAACGGCGGTACAAAGAGCCAAAAAGTAATAAAAATTATAAATAGTCACTCGACCACTTAGCGACGAACACTATTGCGAGTTGAAGGCGTCATCGTGCTCGCTTCTCCATCACCGGAGCCGGACAAAACTTGTCTTAGTAGAGTTTGTTGTAATAGACAGACGGTAAGTCATTGAACTAAGACCATAGATGACCATTGTATCAGAGCAGCAACCATCACCAATAATGACAACAGTAGATACAAAGAGAGTGATGCTAAATCACACCGACAAACATGAAAGCCGACCGAAACTCGGGAGATCCGCCGAACACACGACTCCACGTGACCTTATCCTGACCTCAGGATATAGCCCTCGCCACAAAATCCCGAAGAAGACAATGAAAAATAGCCTAAACAAAGAACGAAAAGCCTGCCACCGACAAGAGGTCGTGGTTCGTCACACCTCCAAGACCCAAGACCATCGGAGGCGGGGCGGATCGGCATCATCGCCGACGAGAGGGACAAAACTCTAGATTGGTTTTGGTTGTCGCCTCCCGACCGCTTCTCCTTGGTCTTCAGATTTTTTCTGTTTCTCGCTTGACTACAAAACTCTCCTTGGCTCCAGTGATCTCTTTATTTATAAAAATTTGAAAATCATTTTTGTTGAAAATATTCTGAATTTTTTCTGGATCTAGTTAATGATATATCCTACAAAGCATGCAAAATGGCAATGCTAATTTATTAAATTACGAGTTACACAAATATGACAAAATCTGATAATTTTAGAGTTTTTTTTTGGAAATATGCACAATGCACTATACTCATATTCATCCTCTTTTTTTCTTCATTTTTGTGTAGCTCATACATAGTGTGAGATGAAGGAGTACATAATATTCCCTCCATCTCACAATATAAGATATTTTAGTCTGCCAAAAAGTTTTAAATTAAAATTCTCCACATTTGTAAGATACATTCAAATTTCGCAAAAAAAAGATACATTGGAACGTTTTGCAAAATATCAAAAATTAGAGTGAAAAACCAAACCAGTGTGACAAAAACAAAAAATCCCTTCCTAAAAATAAAGAACCACTGTATCTCGAGAGCCAGAATAGAACTTTGCTACTGCCCCATGGGTATTTGGTGGGGCAAAAACAAACTTGACCCAGCCGGTTCCAGAACCTTCCGGCGCACCGGAGACGGCCGTCCGGGGCCAAAACTGGAAACCACCGAGTGGAGGAGGGAGCACCCGGGTTGAATCAACGCACGCCGGCTGGCGTGGCGTACGTGCTCGTCCCGGGGGGCAAACTCGTCATTCCATCACCATACCTTTCAGCATAATTTTTTCCCCAGTAGGAAAACGACGGGCGCAAGGGCAAAGCCAGCCCACTCTCTCTCGCTCCGTTCCGCCTATTAAAAGGTGGCCGCCGCCGCCGCCCACTCCCACCAGAGACAGACGCAGACGCAGACGCAGACGCAGAGGAAAGGGTGGTGGTGGAGGAGGAGGCTAGGGAACCCGCCGCCGCCGCCGCTCCGTCCTTCTTCCCGCGAGAGGTAGCAGCCGCAGCCTCGATCTGTTTTTTTTCTTCCTTTCACTCCTGTTCGGTTTTGTTTTGCTGGCGACGAACCCTACCGTGGTCCAGATCGTCGCGATTTGCAAAGAGTAGTTGTTCGGTTCGCGGATTCGCCTGCTTGCTGCGTGGCGGAGGAGCAGCGGCTAGTTTTCCCCCTCAAAATATTCGATCCCGCCCACGCGCCTCGTTACGTCCGCCCCCGCGTAGTCCGTACTAACGGACGGGGATCTCGCTGTTTCCTCCGGGAAATAAGAAAGAGAGGCGGAATAGTTGGATTATACTAGCTCGGTGCAGCTTTACTTATTGTCATGGTAGAAATCACAGCACTACCACTAGCCCCCCTTGTCACCACGAGGAGTCAGGTTTAGGTGTTCTGGGTTTAGGTGTACATGTTTCTTTGCTGGCTTCTCGATTATTAGATGGTGCGTCTAGGTCGGAGCTTCGAGTGAATGGCAGGGACGCGATGCCTGCCTTTCTCATACTGCTCCGGAGAGTTAACCGTGGCCTTGTACTGGAGGAACTGCAGTATTGTCCCCAGTTTTCATCCTTGGTGAAGATAACCATTGCCATAGATCAGCATCAAAATCTGTTTTGACCTTAAAACCTGTTGTCAAGTGCTGTATACCATGTTCATAGGTGCACACCAGTCATGTCTTCTGATGTTTTTTCCCCAATCATGTGAATAATTAAGGTTTGGCTGTTTTGTACTAGAACATGAAATAGACACCTTGTGTTATGTATTGTGTGTCCTGGAGCTTCGAGTGAAGAGCAGGGAGGCAATGCCTGCCTTTCTCATATTGCTCCGAAAGTAAGTATGGCCTTCTAATGAAGGGAGTGGATGGCTTGTCCCCATTTTTTCTTTCTTGGTAAAGATACCGTTGGCATGTACTATCAGCAGCCCATTAGGTTCAGGCGTGTATATTCACAGTAAAGTTTTTTTTTGTTTGCTGTGCCCCAATTCTGGGTGCTGATGTTGATTATTGTGTCCTGGAGCTTCGAGTGAAGGGCAGGGATGCAATGCCTGCCTTTCTCATATTGCTCCAAAAGTAAGTATGGCCTTCTAATGAAGGGAGTGGATGGCCTTGTCCCCATTTTTCTTTCTTGGTAAAGATACCGTTGGCATATATCACCAGCTCTTGTGGTTGACCTTACGCTGTTTATCATGAAAACAATGTGTGCCTTCTCCAGTGCTAGTGTAGAATAGTATCAGGCCCAATTCTGGGCACTGATGTTGTCTATCGTGTCCTGGAGCTTCGAGTGAAGGGCAGGGATGCAATGCCTGCCTTTCTCATATTGCTCCAAAAGTAAGCATGGCCTTCTAATGGAGGTAATGGTGGCTTGTCCCCTATTAATCTTCCTTGGTAACGATACTGTCGGCGTATATCACCAGCTCTTTGTGGTTGACGTTAAGCTGTTTGTCGTGAAAACTACATGTGCCTTTTCCGTGCTAGTGTAGGATAGTATCAGGCCCAATGCTTATCTTGTGTTGAAAATTTTGCTTTGGATTTTTTAAAAAGAATTACCTTGCTTAAGTTACTAAATGATGATCACTGACTTGTTCCTTTGGATTTTACAATTGTAGGTTTCAAGATGTCAACCGCCACGCTTGCAACTTCCTGCTTGCTCTTGAGCAATGCCAGACCCGAGGCCTCACAGAGAGCAGCCAAGAGCCCTTCCTCTGTAGGCTTCTTTGGCCGAGGCACGCTGCAGGTTCCGGGCCTCAAGTCCTCCAAGAAGCTTGATGTCTCTGCCATGGCCGTGTACAAGGTGAAGCTGGTGACCCCTGAAGGGGACGAGCATGAGTTCGAGGCCCCAGACGACACCTACATCCTGGATGCTGCGGAGACAGCGGGAGTGGAGCTGCCTTACTCGTGCCGCGCTGGGGCGTGCTCCACCTGCGCCGGCAAGATCCAGACCGGCGCGGTCGACCAGTCGGACGGTTCGTTCCTGGACGACGGGCAGATGGAGGAAGGCTACGTGCTGACCTGCGTGTCGTACCCCAAGTCGGACTGCGTCATCCACACCCACAAGGAGAGCGACCTGTATTAGGGGTCGGTCAGGCTTCGGCCCCTGCGTGTTGGGAGTTCTAGCGGTTGTCGGTGTTTGACGGTTGTGTCGACTACTACTAGCTTGTAAACTTTGATGGTTGTGTTTCCTTGTTAGTTCAAGGGGTTGGTTGGTGCATTGAGATTGTTGGGAAAACCCGTGGTGATACCAGCAAGGGGAATAAGGAACAGCTATGATGGCATATAATGCAAATTTCATGGTTTTTATGATGTCTCTGGGATACTGCCGTTTTAGGCTTTTCGCTAGTAGTTGATCCTGGAATCCCTAGATGTTGTGCATCTTTGCCTCTTGGTGCTTCGTTTTCAAACTGATTTGCTCATCAAGCTACTGCTGTCTCTAGTTGGCTAATTGCGAAGTGGCAACCCGTGAAAGCAAAATTTTGTTCAAACTAGACAAATTTTATTTAATTTGTTTTGAACTAGACTAATAAATGTTGCCTATGAAGCGGGGCGGATTCGGTGCCGCTTTGCAACCCTACCTGGATGTCTCATAGCATATTTTGTGCGAGGATGCCCAAATGGGATGATTGTGCCCTAGTGCAGTCCGGCTCTTCAGGGAAATCTGCCTTGTCAAATGTTTGGGGTTGCTGAAGATCCCTGTGGTGCTTCGTTTTGTTCTGTTGCTGGGACAATGCTGAAGATCCCTCTCCCTTGGTTGTTGAGTTGTTTCTTTAAAGGTAGTTTATGTTTTTGGCTTTGGTTCAGGTATCTGCAACTGCAGCCGGCCGAGAGATCCTCCACCAAATCTTGCTTACCTCCACTTGGTTCCTTTTCCTTTCTTGTCCCTTTCAACCGGGTCATTTCTTCAAATAATGTGCAGTTTTTCTGCCAAATTTTCTTTCGCGTCGCGACAAGAACAGGTCCAAAGCATGTTTTCAGTGGTGGCCCGGGATATACCCATTTGCATACAGGTCAAACTTTCAGGAACTTCCCATACTATCTTTAAATCAAAATGTGATGGGAGAAGACAATATTTTCTAGGAAAAAAAATGTATAATAACGAAAGAGATAGCAAACCAGAATAGACCGGTGACCATCCTCGTTGACCACAGCTGATATAGTTGTTAAGCATCAAGAGGAGAACACCATAAAAGAAGTAGAAATTCCACACAATATACATACAAGACATGGGAAACAACCATACGACCAAGCAAGTATTTATACATACACAGCACAAGCTAACGTTCTGCAGCCACATTGAAGGGCAAGTATTTATACATACACAGCACAAGCTAACGTTCTGCAGCCACATTGAAAGGCTTAGAAGCACTTGCGGTGGACGATTGAAGGGCCAGATTCGTCGTACTCTCCCTTGGATATCCACATCTGTGAAAAGGAAAAAAAGACTCAGGGGGCAAGCACTTTGCTTAATTTCCTATTAGGACAGTGGGAAAAAATTAATTGCTAGTGTATGGAACATTCAGTGTGATGTAATCGGTCATACCAAGCTTCACAAGATTAATTTGTTGTATGGTTGGTTCAGGTGAGATGCTAAACGAAATATAAGAACAAAATAACATTGTCTTCAGAATAAGACGGTACACGCCATGACAAAATGTAAGGTCGTGTAAAAAAGTACCTGCTGGAATGTGCTGAGGGAGGCAAGGATGGAACCACCGATCCAGACACTGTATTTTCTCTCAGGAGGTGCCACAACCTTGATCTTCATGCTGCTCGGTGCAAGGGCAGTGATCTCCTTGCTCATCCTGTCGGCGATGCCAGGGAACATGGTGGTTCCTCCACTGAGCACGATGTTGCCATAGAGATCCTTCCTGATGTCCACGTCGCACTTCATGATGGAGTTGTACGTGGTCTCGTGAATCCCAGGTGCTTCCATACCGATCATCGAGGGCTGGAATAGCACCTCCGGGCATCTGAACCTCTCAGCACCGATCGTGATGACCTGCCCGTCAGGCAGCTCGAAGCTCTTCTCGACAGAAGAGCTGCTCTTGGCAGTCTCCAGCTCCTGCTCATAATCAAGGGCAACATAGGCAAGCTTCTCCTTTATATCTCTTACAATTTCCCGCTCTGCGGTTGTAGTGAAGGAATAGCCCCTCTCCGTAAGGATCTTCATTAGGGAATCAGTCAGATCACGACCGGCAAGATTCAACCGAAGAATAGCATGAGGAAGTGCATATCCCTCATAGATTGGCACAGTGTGGGTTACACCGTCACCAGAATCAAGCACAATACCTGCACAAGACATAGCACATTCAGAGAGGGTCATATAACCGACGAAAGGATATAAGCACAGATTAACTCATCTTGAGTAGGAGAGAATGAACATCGTACCTGTTGTACGACCACTGGCATATAGCGAAAGAACGGCTTGAATGGCCACATACATCGCTGGCGCATTGAATGTCTCGAACATGATTTGGGTCATCTTCTCTCTGTTTGCCTTTGGGTTCAGAGGAGCTTCAGTCAGCAAAATTGGATGCTCTTCAGGGGCAACACGCAGCTCATTGTAGAAGGTGTGATGCCAGATTTTCTCCATGTCATCCCAGTTGTTTACGATACCATGCTCGATAGGGTATTTCAGGGTCAAGATACCCCTTTTTGACTGCGCTTCATCGCCCACGTAGGCATCCTTTTGGCCCATTCCAACCATGACACCTGTGTGCCGAGGGCGGCCAACTATACTAGGGAAAACTGCTCTTGGGGCATCATCACCAGCAAAGCCAGCCTACAGAGATGGAAGAGGTGTTCATTTTCCGAACCACTAATTATATGTTATGAAAAGTTGGATGAATCAAAGGGATGAGCATCGAACCTTGACCATTCCAGTGCCATTGTCACATACAAGTGGCTGGATATCTTCACCGTCAGCCATTGGTCTGCATAAGACAACCGGAAACATCTCAATCATTTACTTGTTACATCACATATTGATTGCTAGATATCTTGCAAACCAGAGCTACAGTTCACAAGAACAAGAAACAGAACCAATTGAACCCTTTTTTCTTAAGAAGCTTTAAATTTGTTTGTACTGCAACATTCTTCAGATATCTAAGTAAAATCTGAAAATGTGTTCTGGTAATCAAGTATAATAAGAGGGTAAAAACTACAACTGTATCTAGCAGAGGTTACTTCTAGCTCTAAGCATAGCAGGCATTTTCATCCTTAATGAGGTTACTGGAAAAAAGGGTAGGCTGGCAAAAACGAATTAAAGTACTTGTGAAGAAGAAAGCACACAACACTTAAGCCACATTAATGGATCCTCCTTTATATGCTTAAAAAAGTGAAGAGCGCAATAAGCTGTCCTTGCAGGCAGACATGCTCTACCCATGTGCAACTGTGCCTACCAAAGTTGAATAAAACTAGAGTGGTACTGGATCACAATTATTTCTGTTGCCGAACATCCAGCCTAGTAGTAGCTATTGATCACTGCTTAGTCATGGAACACAAAGTCTATGTGCCAGCAATAGGGCATTTAAACTGTATTTTGTACAAAAACCAAGCACTGAGTGAATATGCTGAGCTATCAACGTCATTGTCCTGTGATGTGACTAACAAATAGCGCACAGATTCTGGTTAAGCTCAGCAGTTTCATGCACGAAAAGAAAAAAAAGGTTATGTTCTTCAAGACATAATAAGCAAACCATTCTAAAAAACAAGATCAGAGTGTAAACCGTCGAGCATGGTAGATAGTGATCTTAAGAATTAGTAGCATTTAGTCTTCATATGTGACCGGCAATGTCCAAGAGAAACCATCCCAACTGAAATCAGCTCCCTAAGTTATTTGGTTTAGGAGTGTTTGGCTGTCATTCAGTCCAAATCTGAAGGAATCCCAGCCCAGTCACCTGGCTTTAATATATGGAGAGGTGATCCCACACCCATTTTATAGTTGAACTCTGGCATGGACATTTCGACCACTGCAGACAATGCTGAAAGTAGCCTAACAGATCCCATTAGGCCAGCACCATACCCAAGCAAAGACTACGCCATTTCGTATTCGCACCGCCATCGTTGCATCAAAGCGTAACCCCCATCCCAGTAAATCACTAGGTGAAACAAACAAACAAACAAATCAAGCGGGAAGAATACGGGCCGAGCCGGGAGGACCAACGGAGATCGCGCAGGGCAGGGCGCTAGGTACGTGCGGGGAGCAGATCACGCTTGACGCTCGTCATCAAATAAGACGATCGAACCACTAATCCCAGGCCGGAGCATACTAAGCGAAATCAGCTCGCGGATCGCGCGGGAGCACCGGCGACGCGTGTTAGCGGGCAGATCGATGGGAAGACGACGCACGCGGAGAGGCTGACGGCCAGATCCGCGCTGCCCTGGGGTAGCGAGGCGGCGAAGCGCGAGAGAGGAGGGGGGGGAGTGAGAGTGAGAGGGATCGGACCTTGGGAGAGCGAGGCGGCGGCAGCGGGGAGGAGGAAGGGGCGGAAGGTGGCCGGCGAGACGAGAGCGGTGTGCCGGAGAAGACGAGTCCTGCTGGCTGGCTGCTGCGTTGGAGTTGAGCGTGCTGTGTGTTAAATACAGGAGAGGAGCCGTTCGCCGTTACGGGATTTGAATTGAAAAGAAGAGATCTGGAGGAGTTATTGTGTTGCTGTGATTTCGAACGGATCTGCCCTGAGCCCCTGACCGCGTAGGGCCCGTGCTGTCTGCCCGTCCTAAATATACATCCCAAAAATAAAATACCTGTCCTAAGTAGTACCATATTTTTTTTCAATAATTTGTTGTAAGACATTTTTTCTAGGATACGTCCTGGGAGACTACCAAACACACCGAGGAAAAGACCGATGACCGATACAACATCAAAAGGCTACAACACACCCGAAGATTCTGCTGGGCGGTGGGGGTGATCATGGGGGTCTCTCAGGCGGGCTGGAGATGATTCTGCTGGGCGGTGGGGGTGATCATGGGGGTCTCGATGAGAGACCTGCCCACCCGAAGCCACCCAGCGGTACGTCGACGGGCGGGCTGAAGCACTGGCAGGTGAGATACGACAACTTGGAGGAAGAGAATAGCAATTGGGAGGATCAGATACGGAGCGAGGATGATCTAGGGTTCAAGCAGGGACCGGAGGAGCAGCTGGGAGGGGATATCGACATGGAGGACGAGGTGTTCATAGAGTTTGAAGAGGACACAGAGCCAATACGGAAGATGGAACCCGAACGAAAATCATGGAGCCTGCTTGCAAGGTACCGGACAAATTTCAGACCTAATATGTGGTCATGTTTAAGCGCTTTGCGGAGGAGGTGTGGAAGCTGAGGGCAGGCATTGAATATGCTGATAGGGGGAAGAACTACTACATGATAACTCTGTTCTCGCGTGGTGATCATGAGTTCGTTCGACGAGGCGGACCATGGATTTTCAACAAGCATGCGTTACTAGTGAAGGAGTTGCAGGATGAGGTTCGGCCTTCCGAGATGATCTTGGACACCGTTCCAGTCTGGGTGCGGGTGTATGATGTGCCGTGGGGGAAGCAAGATAAAGATACAGAGATGAAGCTTGGCAACGGCTTGGGGAAGGCGCTGGAAGTGGACGTACCTAAAAGTGAGCAGGAAAAGAATGAATTTCTACGGGAACGCGTCGAGCTGCCATACAATCGACGTCTCCGAACGCAGATAAAGATAGGTATCAAAGGGAGACCGAAGGAGGAATCGGTGACTTATAAGCTCAAATATGAGAGAGTCCCGTTCTATTGCTTCCACTGCGGCTTTATGGGGCATAGCGAGGAGGATTGTGAAAAGCAACGACGTGGTAGCCTTTCACTAGGCTATGGGATATATGAGCTACGGTGCAGCCCGTATAAAAAGTATGTTCAGCGAACACATTATGTCCCACCGCCTGGGAGCGCGCCTGCGAGACGTGGACTGAATTTCGCAGGCTTCGGTAGCACGGGATCCCGCCAATCACCCCAGACACGTACACAACAGAGTCACACCCAAGGGAACAAACCAGTGGAGGCGGGGAGAGTCGGACCGCAGGAGGACTCGGATAATGAGATGCCGCCACTCATGGATGCCACGCCACCGCATGCTTATGAGCCTATCCCAGTTGGCCTCCATGATGAATTTGATGGATTGAATCAGTCAGTGCAGGAGGTGGAGCAGCAGCTATCGGCACAGGTAGAGGCTATGTGCGTGGACCGAATGGCCGATCAGCAGTGTGGGGGAAGCAACGAGAGACTGGACCTGAGCCAACCAATTGTACAGTTCCCAGAGCATGGCCAAAACAGGACCAGCATGCCCTGATGAAGGGTGCGACAAGTGGTGAGGTGTTGAAGTCCAACTCGCAACACACTTTCAGGCGCAAGAAGAGAGAGGAATCGTTGGGCACGTCGGAGATGATACCTGCTCTCCATGGCCTAAGCGCACTCGCAGCCTCGTATGGAGATTCCGATGAACTGATGCCGACAGTTGATCAGCTCCCCCGAAAACGCACAGCGGCAAAGACTAAAAAGGTGATGCTGTTTGGGAATGATCTGGCCTTGGTTCTCTTTGAAGGACAAGCGAGGGGAGGCGAGCAGAAGAGAAGCCGCGGGAGCGGGCAAGCCAGAGAAGAGCCAATCAAAGAGAGGGGTACTACACAGGCTAGGCGAGGTGCGGCACCGGATGATGATAGAAGCGGGCAAGCAAACGGGAGTGGGCTAACCAAAGGAGCTGCTGAGACGACACGGAGGATGCTTCTGACCGGGCACCGAGCGCCTGGCCACCTGGCGAGACCAAATGTTTGGTTTCGCCCGAATCAATGAATTGTCTAGCCTTGAACTGTCGGGGAGCCGGGAATGCCCCGACAGTTCGCGAGATTTTAGAACTTTCCCACCTTTGGAGTCCCAAATTAGTTTTTCTTTGTGAAACTAGACAGAATAAAAATAAAATGCGTCGTCTTCGTCATAGGTTAGGTCTTAAAGGTTTTGCTGGTTTTAGTAGTGAGGGCCTGAGTGGTGGTCTTGCGCTCTTTTGGCATGAGAGTCTGGTTGTACAAGTTAAACATATTAATGAAAGATTTATCGATGTGTATATTCGTGTTAAGATAGGCGCGCCTCAATGGCACCTCACTTGTGTCTATGGGGAGCCGAGAGTGGAAAACCGACATCGTATGTGGGATGCTTTGCGAGGTCTCAACGAAGAAGCTAATCTTCCTTAGCTTGTTCTAGGGGATTTTAATGAAGTTTTGTGGCCGGAAGAACACATATCTATTAAACCTAGAGGAGTGGGGCAGATGAGGGAATTTCGGGCGGTACTCCAAGAGTGTAATCTTCATGACCTGGGCTTTTCGGGAGTGCCCTTCACTTATGATAATAAGAGGCGTGGTAATGCAAATGTGAAAATCCGCCTGGACAGAGCAGTGGCTAACCCAGCGTGGAGGGACATGTTCATCGAGTCAAATGTCCAGCACTTAATTACCCCATGCTCTGATCATTGTTCTATTTTGATCCGTATTGTGCAGGACGAGGCAGTGCGTGTGAGACAGCCCCGGAGGCATTATGAAATCTTGTGGGAACGTGCGCCAGAACTGACTGAAAGAATAAATGAGGCATGGCGCGAGGCTGGATGCAAGAACAATCTGGGGGAGATTATGAGTTGCCTTAACAACGTCATGACCGATTTACAAGCTTGGGGCAAGGCAAAGTTCGGAAATACGATCAGAGAGCTACAGAAAACGCGCGCCAAACTAGAAGAGTTGTACAACACCAATGGAAGCCAAGATGCTATTCGGCGTCAAACAGATTACATGAATGAATTACTCTACCGCGAGGAAATGCTGTGGCTCCAGCGCTCACGAATTAGCTGGCTAAAAGAAGGTGATCGAAATACAAAATATTTTCATCAACGTGCACTCTGGCGTGCAAAGAAGAATAAAATAAAAAGGCTTAAAGACAACCTGGGAGTTTGGCAGGAAGCGGCTAAAGCCAAGGAAAGGATGGCCACAGAATATTTCAAGGAACTATTTAGCAGGGATCCTTCCCTGGATCATGACAACCTTGTGCAACTCTTCCAAGAGAAGGTCACTATGGAAATGAACGCAGAATTGCTTAGAGAATATACGGACGAAGAAATTGGAGATGCCTTATTCCAAATTGGACCACTAAAGGCTCCTGGGGTTGATGGCTTCCCGGCGCGTTTCTATCAACGGAATTGGGGCACACTAAAAACCGAGGTAACTAATGCGGTGAAGCTTTTTTTCGTGACAGGGAAGATGCCCGAAGGTGTGAATGATACGGCAATTGTCCTAATCCCCAAGGTTGAGGAACCTGAAACACTAAAAGACTTCAGGCCAATTAGTTTATGCACGGTGGTTTACAAGGTGGTCGCGAAATGCATGGTGAACAGGCTGCGACCAATTCTGGGTGACCTTATATCAGCAAACCAAAGTGCCTTTGTACCAGGGAGACTTATTACAGATAATGCCTTTGTAGCGTTTGAATGTCTGCATTTTATGGAGAATAATACAAACCAGGATAAGAACACTTGTGCATATAAATTGGATCTTTCAAAAGCGTACGACTGGGTCGACTGGGGATTTTTAAGGGAAGCGATGAAAAGGTTGGGCTTTGCTCACAGGTGGGTTGACTGGATAATGGAGTGTGTCACTACTGTGAGGTACCAAGTTAAATTCAATGGAGCCCTCCTGGAATCGTTTTCGCCTTCTCGGGGTCTTCGACAAGGTGATCCCCTGTTGCCATTCCTGTTTCTCTTTATCGCCGATGGTCTCTCAGCCTTAATCCATAGAGAAGTTGTACAAGATAGAATCTCACCAGTGCAGATGTGTCGCCGAGCCCTTGGAGTGTCACACCTACTGTTTGCTGATGACACACTGTTATTTTTCAAGGCGTGCCCAATGCAGGCTGCACGGATTAAACAAGTCCTTCATGATTATGCAACCAGCACGGGCCAACTGCTAAACCCCCAAAAATGCTCGATCTACTTCAGCAACACATGCTCCCCTGACACAAGGACTGAGATCAAAGAGATTCTTGAGGTAACCCGGGAAGCCTTCGATGCAAAGTACCTTGGCCTTCCCACTCCAGAGGGCCACATGAACAAGGAAAAGTTCCAAAGCTTACAAGCGGCTCTAGCGGGGAATTTGAGCTTATGGGATGATAATTATATGACACAAGCAGGCAAGGAAATCTTGATAAAAGCCATTGCCCAAGCATTACCAGTATATGTAATGGGCGTGTTTAAACTGCCCTATGGGCTTTGTGATGAGTTGGAACAGATGATTAGAGACTACTGGTGGGGGAAAGAGGCGAAGTGCCGGGGTGGACTAGGCTTCCGTGATCTCCGAATCTTCAACCAAGCGCTGCTAGCGAGACAAGCGTGGCGGCTTATTCGCTTCCCTAATACACTATGCGCTCAGCTCCTAAAAGCAAAACATTTCCCTAACGGCTCACTCTTGGATACTGTTTTTTCAGGGAATAAATCGGCAACGTGGAGCGCTATTGAGCATGGACTGGAGCTCTTGAAGCGGGGCGTCATTTGGCGTGTTGGAACAGGGACAAACATCCGAGCATGGTGAGACCCCTGGATCCCGAGAACAACATGCTATATTCCTATCTCACGCCAAAGGAGATGCAGGTATCGGTGGGTCTCAGACTTCATAAATCCGGAGAACTCATGGGACATCCAAAAGCTGCGAGACCACTTCATGGAGGTAGACGTTGAAGCCATCCTAAAGATTAAGCCATCGAGACACAATGTTCCGGACTTCATAGCATGGCAGCCGGACAAGCGGGGAGCTTTCTCGGTTCGAAGTGCGTATAACCCGGCGCTGAACTCTCGTCTGGACAACAACAATGTGGGTGCTTCTAGTGCTCGGCCTGGGGGCGAACGACCTATCTGGAAAACCATATGGCAATGTCCTGTACCGCCTAAAGTCAGAACGCTGGCATGGCGTATCGCGCGTAATGCTTTGGCAACTCAGCAGAATAAGCAACGGCGGGGAATCGAGACCCCAACAACCTGTTTGATCTGTGGTAGGGAAGAGGAGTCAACTTTCCATGTGTTCCTTAGATGTCCCCATGCTCTAAACCTGTGGCAACGACTAGCACCTGAATGGGACCTACCGGCTGATAGTATCCAGAATACAGGGACGGAATGGCTTCTGAACCTGCTACAGAATCTCACTATTACTCAGTGGGCCAAGGTATTGATGATCTTTTGGAGAGTGTGGCATGCCCATAATGAAGTAACGCACGCCAAGGTGCTGTCGTCGATTGAAGGGTCGGCGCGCTTCCTGCAAAGCTACCTGGAATCCCTGATGCTCCTGAAGCAACACCCGAATTTCGACCCGGGGAAAGGAAAGGAGATCGTTGACCAAGATCGTGGGATGGAAAAATGTACCAGGAAGACGGGTGGGGACTTTCGACCATCGACGGAAAAATGGGAGCCGCCGCCGATAACCCATGCAAAGCTCAACGTGGATGGCTCGTACATGCAGGACGGATCAGCTGGCGCTGGAATGGTACTGAGGGACAGCCAAGGCACGATTAGCTTTGCTGCATGTCGCCAACTACGACAGTGCTCTGATGCGGTGGATGCGGAAATGGCAGCAATGGAGGAAGGCCTCAACCTGGCACTACACTGGTCGCCCTTGCCTTTATGCGTTGAGACGGACTGCTCTGAAGCATGGCTGCTACTGAAGGAGGTGACCCCGAACACCTCAATCCACGCGACTCGTGTTCATACTATCCGACAAATGTTAAAGGAGAGAGATATTAGTAGTGCTAAGATTAGTAGAAACATTAATACTGTTAGTCACGTTCTAGCAAGGATAGGTAGGGAGGAACCCAAAACTGCTGTGTGGCTGGCAATTTTCCTTCGGAAATATGCCCACTTGCAGCTAATGATCGTAACTCTACCTCTGTTTAATAAAATTCTCTTTCCCGGCAAAAAAACACACGCAACACGATACAGCTCACGTGATACAATGCCAAGCGACACACAATCCGCTCTCCACCACGACCCGACGAAGAGACCTCGTCTTGCAAGTCCCCTACCAAGGTGAGGAGACGAGGCACTAAGCAACCAGACCGCGTCACGATCAAAGCGAGACTCCGTCGTAGCATGACCATGACTCCAAGGCCGCACGGATCAACGCACCTCTCCTCATACGCCTAGAAGAGATCGGTGAGAAGTCAGCAGGATCCACCCGGGCTTGAGGAAGACGTCGACTAGGAAGCGTCCACCATGATGTATATTGCGCCCCTGATGCTCGCGCGCTGAGCAGCATCCAACACCGGCAGCACCTCGCCACCCCAAACTCCAAAATATCGGGCCCTTCCCGAGCAGCCTTGACGATGTCTTCAAGAAGATCACGGCGCCGTGGCGCCGCCGCCGCCTGGTCCGGTGACCCAAACCTAGGGTTTCCCCCGGCACCCGAGAAGAGGAAGACACGATACCGGCCATGACCGCGCCTCCAAGGAGGTAGCGTCACCCGCGGGCGTCACCGTGGCCAGCAACAACTCAAGCTGAGCAGAGCCTTCACCCGGCCATGGATCGTGTCCCCGGATCTCGCCCAAAGGGTCCCATGGAGAAGGAGGGCGGGGACGCAAGATGTCGATTTGAGATGCCACCGTAGGAAGGAGAGGAACACCGCCAGCCTCACCGTCGAAGAAGGGAGGCGCATCGGCCACCACCGGCACCACGGCTAGCGCGCATGGGCTCGGGGGAGGAGGCCCCCATGCTGGCAAGCCACCACCGTTGTTGCGCCTGCAACGCCCTAGAAATGAGGCCACGAAGAATCACCCCACCACCGCGCCCTGAAGCCGCGGCCCGCCCCGACCCGCATAGGCCCAGATCGGGCCCGGCCGCCACGAGCGACCACGAACGACGGGGCCGCCTCGTCAATAAATTTGTTGTGAGATCGTATATAGACTTTTTCATTTATTTGATAATGCTCGGCTAACTTTCTTTTTACACAATTTGACTTTATGATCGAGTCTCCGCCGACCGTGAGGTGACGGCAACAAAATGCTCATGGTAGAGTGGCTAGCGACGGTGTGATGCAAGGAAGGAAACTTGCCAAAGTTAAAAAAGTTAGGGTTAAATTGGCTCCTTGGGGTTTTAGTTCAATATAAGGACTTGGTGGTTCAGAAAGAATGCTTCGCGATAGCAGGATGGATACGATGAGTGGATGTGACGGTGGCGCCAAGCGCCTACACAATTGAGAGGTCAGGTTGAGGAGAACAGATTTAAGGAAAAAACAACCGTGGAAGAAGAAAGGGTGGACCGCTGGATATATATCCAAGGTCTCGCGGAATGGGACGCGCTCTTAGAAGAAAATACATGTCACCAATTGTTTGTCCTACATATTTGCATCTTCGAACTACAATATGTGTTAGTGGAGCATGGATTTAATTCAGACTCACTCTTCCTCTTTACTTTCTCCAGGGAATACCACTTCCCTCGCCCTGGTTAATGAGACATCATCACATCAGGTGATGTCTCAAAGAACATCTTTTCTTAAACAAGACAAAATATTTGCTAATTTAATTAATAGAGAAGAAGGTTCTAGAATTACAAAATCTTAGGAAAGTCCTAGGTCAAACGGAAGGGATTAATATCCCAGAATTACATTACTCAATTTTGTTTGCCCCAGCTCCAAGCTCTTGCCTCGTCCTTGATCCTTGCAAGTACAGTGGAAGAAGGCGATGAGTGGTGTTGAAAAATTATTGCATTGCGCTCCTTCCATATTTTCCATGAGACAAGCATGGTTAAAGTAGCAATAGCTCGCCTTTCCTTCCCCTTATCTAAAGCCATTTTTATCCACCACTCCTGTACCGTAGGCTCATTGCCCCAAGAGATCATGGATATGTTTTGGATCCCCCACCAAGATAGAACTTCCTTCTAAATCCTTATGGTGAACCGACATTTGTAGAGAAGATGAGCCGTCGATTCTTATACTTGGTTGCATAAAGGGCAATTCCCACGTTTGTTCAGCCTCTATTTTCCAATCTATCCGCCGTCCACACCTTATTTTGCATCACCAAGTGAAAGTTTTGCATTTGGGAGGGGCTAAAACCTTCCAAATTGATTTATTGGGAGAAGTGAAGATAAGGCCTTCAAATTTCATTTTATATGCCGAGGAAGCAGTGTAGATGCCATAATTGGTGAATTTCCATTTGATGGTGTCAGGCACTTGTTGGTGTAGATGAACCCTGGACACAAGCTCCCAAAACGTAACAAATTGTTGGTTGTGATCCATATCAAAACCATCGTGAATGTCTATTTAGTTGATCCAATATTTGCTTGCAATAGCTTTCCCAACCGAACAGTTTTTCTTCTTTGATTTCTCATAAATCTTTGGCACCATGTCTTTGGTAAAAATGCCATCAAGCCAAGGAGAGGTCCAAAATTTGGCCTTCTCACCATTTCCAACCGTCACTATCGTAGCCACCACAAAAAGCTCTCGATCTTATTTATTGCACGGGTTTCCTAATCCAATTCAAGAATTTGACTCATCCGTCCATTCCATCCATACCCATCGAAGCCTAAGGGCAGCGACGAACTTCTCTAGGTGCATAATACGACCGCCAAGCTTTGTGGGGCGGCATACTTTGTCCCAACTAACCTTGCATTTTTCTTTGGAAACTTTGTCACAGCCCGCCCACAAGTAGGCACATAGAAGGGAGATGGTTCTCTTGATGACTCCTTCGGTAGGTCAATAGAGGTGATATGGTAGATAGCTTGTACGTAAGAACAACCCGCACCAAAACTCTTCTACCTGCCATGTTGACATTTTTCCAATTCCCAGATGAGAACTTTCCGGCGATTTTATCCTCAAGGTGTTGTAAATCCGCCCTCTTTAGCCTATAGACGCTCAATGGGAGGCCTAAGTATCTCATTGGGAAGTTTGTTTGCGTTGCCGGAAAGGAGGAGAGCACTTCCTCAAGATTAATGCCTTCACGCCTAATAGGTGCCACGAGACTTTTTTTTTGACTATTTGCCACTATACCGGTTGCATGTCCAAAGGAGGTGAGAGTGGAGGCGAGAAAATTAGTGATGTCCTCTTTGATAGGAGCCACAAAAACTGCCACATCGTCGGCATAAAGAGAGGTACGAGCATCCGGTGATCTTCCACAAAGCGGATCTAGGAGGCCTTGAGAGGTAGCTTTTGAGAGGATATGATTTATACGGTCAATGACCAATACAAATAGGAGCAGCGATAAGTCAGATGCCTTTTTTTGATATCAAGTTTGAAGAGGAGGCAAGGAGTTTTGCGGCGGTGGAATTTCCTCGCAAGATTTCTCACATACATGTAGTTGTCGTACGTGATACTTTATTTTTTTCTGAAGGCACTTTGGGCATTTGATACAATAGTGTCCATATGTGGGGCAAGACCCGAGGCCATCATCTTGATGACATACTTAGCAATAGCATGAATTGAACTTATTGGCCAAAAGTCCGATATTTCTTCGGGTCCTTCCTTCTTTGGGATCATGATTCATCGTATCAACTCCGCAATGTCTCAAAGAACATGAACATCGACGGACCTTGCGCGTCGACACACAATTACTCGAAGAATAGAAATAGTAGCTCCATTAATTAGATTTGTCACCGTGCGAAAAAGTTCCACAATATGTCAAACATTATTAACTCACCGACTAGTATATCCACGGTACCACAATCGTCAGAGCTGCACACCGGAAAAGGTTGTGTGTCCAGTACCAGCACGCGTTCCAGCAACGGTGGAAGCAGCTCCCACCTCCGTAGAATGATGATGCCTGGCATGGGCAGGCAGGGCGTCGCTGGCTAAGAGTAAGAGCACACCGGCGAGGCGTTGGGCGTTGGCCAGCGTGGATCGATCAGCTTCGTCCAGCGAATCCATGGCTGCGCAAACACACCTGTCATCCATGCATGCATGCATGGTCCATGCTCCATATGAACACACGTGATACAAGCTGGATAATAGATCTCCAGAGAGGACCTGATGCGACCCTGAAATAATTCGCCGTCGCCATGGACAGTTCAGGCAAACCTTGTTCGTGCATTTGATCTCAGGATTCTTTTTTTTTTTTCTTTGTGAGATTTGATCCCAGGAATTTGTATCTCTGGAGCTCTAGGAAGTTTGTCTATCTGGGCCGCCGTTAGCTCTATCCGGGCTTCGCACGAAATATCATACACGGCCCGTCATTCATGGATCCAAGAAGCCCCAGGTCTCTCCGGTCTGAACAAGGCCGCGTGACCCCTAAAAAAGAGAGAACTAGGCTTGAAAAAAAGAGTAGGATAGCCACGTGTGCGTGACAGTTTTCAAGGCCGGATACTCTCAGCTCAGTCCGGCCTTGAAAACACATGCATCGCATTTCTTAGTCCTAGAGGAGGACACGTGGCATTTCAGCAAATTTGAAATTTTTAATCAGCCAATATAGGTTGATAGTGTATCTTTTCCCAATTTTTCATTCCTAATTGGCGATGAAAAGTTTGGAAAAAATTTACCCCATGCGAGACATAAAAAGCATCGCTGATCAACAGTATTTATTATGGATCGGAGAGAGTACATTAAACTTTTTTTTTGACCAAAGGGGTTTCCACCGGCTTCATTAACAAAGCAACAAATGTATACATCGAACGTTCATTACAATCCATCCTATGCAACATCAGCTTGCAACGGGTGAGCAAACCAAACGAAACTAAGACAACGTTATTACATCACAAATTAAACTTCAGAGCTAAACCAAACTTCTTCCCGCCTTGAATCAGACACCGGACACACGAATTCCTCAAGAAGCAGACCCACCGACGATTCTTCGACATATTGGCGACCATGCACAAGCCCTGCAAAAGATGTCCATGGCGATCTTCTTCGGTGTATCAACCCTGTCCAACATCACCTTTTGTGTTCTTGGTTTCTGCAATTTGCTCCAATTAGTCTACATGAAGACTATATCACATGGATCACTAGGCATGACATTGTTAAAACAAGCTCGGTTTCTAGTTTTCCAGATCGACCAAAATATAGCAGCCAAACATATTTTTGGATGCTACTCTATCCTGCTCCTGAAATTTATCAACCCAAGCCCCCAACCTTCGACATATTCCTAGGTTGATTAGGTATGTAAAAAGCACACAAAAACATATTTCAAACGAATCTGGTAATGAGACACACAAAGAACAAGTGCTCAATGCTCTCTGTCAGCAGCACAGAACATGCACCGTGCACTCCAATCCCACCCTCTCTTCCTCAAATTATATTTGGTCAAAGTCCTCCCCCTCATCAAGCATTGTATAAACTTGCACTCTTCTTCAACAGGGTATTTTGGACTATGCACTCCCATAGTTTTTGGAAAACTTTAACAGGGTTTTTGTCTGCAGGCATTGTATAAACTTTAACAAGCATTTTTTTCTATATCACTTGCACGGGCACAAAACTGCAAATAATGAAAATCGTTTGGATGGTACAATGCAAATAATACACTATATTAAATAGATCAGATCTAAGGAGTTTATGAGTCATACAAATAATACAATAACCATAACGATTTAGTTACTCCCTCCGATCCAAATTAATATTCTCAAATTTATCTAGATTCGAATGTATCTAGCACTAAACCATGGTTAGATACATTTGAATCTAGAAAAATCTAAGAACATTAATATGAACCCGAGGGAGTACTGTTTAATCAGTTCATCTGCGCACGTTGCTCTTTTTCTCTCTTTTTTCCTCGATCGCCCCACCTCTGGTGTGGTCCTTTTATTTTTGTTTTGTATATAAGTAACACAGGATTGCATATGCTCTTTGCCCCGTTGTCAGACCAGTTGCGGATCAGCTGTGAGCTTTTAAGCATAAAACCACCACTTTTGTGCCAAATGTTTGGAAAACCACCACCCTTCGCCAATTTCGAAAATGTGACCACTTTGCTGTAGATTTTTCGCAATTCGCGCTAAAATCTAATTTCCAGCGAATTGACGTTGTTTCTGCAGGTGGGCCCCACCAGGAGGCCGATGTAGAAAAGCGGCGATGCCTCCAGAGTCTGGACCATCGCCGTCATGCACTGTTAACAGTCTGTCTGATACATGGGCAACATGTAGTTAGGCAGCTAGGTTTCAGTCCTCTCCTTCCTCGCACACTCTTGCTCTCTCTCCCCCGCACACGCTGGTCGACGATGGCGGCGGTGACCCCTGACAGCGTTGCCCCTTTAAACACCAGCGGTGATACAGATTCTAGTGGCGGCAGAGGCATGAATTTTCCTGCATGCGCCACCTTATCCCCACTATCGGTGTGATATGGCGCTGGCTCGCCAGGGAGATCCACTAGAGCCGATGCCGCTTTGGCAAGGGCGGTTCTCGATTCACCAACAAAGACAAGCCACCGCAGGGGGTCCTCGCTCGGTGACATCGAGTAAGCTCTCACTCCTCCCTTCTCTATCATCTGATAAGTCCTAGTTTAGTGTTTGATTCCCACCGATTAGGGATTTGGGAATGGACTCTGTAGTAGTGGCTAATGAAGGGAATATGCCCGAGAGGCAATAATAAAGTGGTTATTATCTTATTCCTTGTTTATGATAAATGTTTATTTTGCATGCTATAATTGTATTAATTTGGAAACGTTAATACATGTGTGTTTAATAAACAAAAGGAAAGTTCCTAGTTATGCCTCTCTTATAAACTAGCTCGTTGATTAACAAGATGATCAAGGTTTCCTGATCATGGACATTGGGTGTTGTTAATAACGAGGTCACAATATTAGTGGAATTATGATGAACATTCATCCAAAGTATAGCATTACGATCAAAGTCACTATGTTTATATTGCTATAACATCATACGAAGTAATCATAGTCCTTAGACCATGAGATCATGTCAATCACTAACACTGGAAGAGTGTCTTGATAACATCAAACGTTACACCGTGAAAGGGTGATTATAAAGGTGGGTTCAGTGTTACGAAAGTGTTATGTAGAGGCTCATGGATCAAGAGTGGGATTTGTCCATCCCGATGATGGATAGATATACTCTGGACCCACTCGATGATATCACATTAAGAATAGCTTGCAAGCAAGTGATGTGATTACTAGAATGTTATATCACGGGAACAAGAAAAGAGTGCATGTCGGCAACGAGATCAAACTAGGTATGGAGATACCGATGATCGAATCTCGGACATGTAATATATCGCGAGACAAAGGGATTTAGTTACTAGCGTTAAAGGTTCTCACAATCACAGAAGTCATCGTTGAATGTGTAGGAATAAGTATGGATATCCAGGTCCCGCTTCTGATTATTGATCTCAGAGGGGTCTCGATCATGTCTACATTATTCGCGAACTGTAGGGTGACACACTTAAGGGATACCGATACTATTTGGAGCAAATATGTTTCAAATAAAGATTTAAGAAAGCACTGAAATTATTTCAATAGACACCGAAACTATTTCGGGTGAAATTGCTAAAATTGGTTCTGCATATAATATTGAAATGTTGCAGGAGGTTTTATGTGAATGTTTGTTAATTAAAGTAATTAAAAAAATTCTGAATAAAATTAATAAAAGAGTTTTATTAAATGAGAGAGCATTAAATTTGGAGGAATTTAATGCATTTAAAGTTGAGACTTTAATGGAGAATGTGAAGAGGCAAATTTATGTGGAGGGGGTTACCACCACATGAATGGGGGAGCTGAAGGGTCACCTCCATGGGGCGCCGGCCATGGGAGGGGTACCCTCCCCTCCTCCTATAAAAGGCCCCCCTCTCCTCATTTCTCACTTACACCTCCCCATGAAGGATCTCTCTCCCCCTCTAGTATTTTTCCCCATGGTCTCGGATTAGCGAGATACATGTTCCTGGTGGCTTTATCTGGAAAGGAGTTGCTGCTTCCGCTGCTTTGCTGGAGCAAGGGATGGAGGTTGTCGGGGTACCGGACATGTGTGCGATCACGGATGCACCGTTGCTTTGCGGTGCTAGACTTGGTGGTGCTGGACTTGCTAGAGCTGGATCTGATGGACGTGCTGGAGCTGGACCTGCTGGACTTCATCACGATCTTGAGATCGGCAAGTGTACGACTACATCATCCACGAGTTCCATCTCGTTAACAAAGCTTTGTTGTCTTCGAGGGTATGTTCTCTATGGATGTATATCCACCCGTTGCTTGTATCTAATAGACATATCTTGGCGTATAATAGTTCCCATCGTAGGAATTTTTTTGTTTTCTATGCTGTGAACCCAACAGTGGTATCAGAGCCTGATCTATGCGTAGATGCTTTGCACGGGTAGAACACATAAGAGTATGTGGGCGATGATGATCATGTTATTGCTTCTTTCATGTATTTTGGATATTGGTGGCATAGTGGGATGAAGCGGCTCGGACCAACTTTACATGTCATCGCACATGAGACCGGTTCCACGACTGACATGCAACTAGTTTTGCATAAGTGGCCGGCGGGTGTCTATCTCTCCTACTATAATCAATATCTGATTTACAATGAGTTTCTAATAACTTAGTTATCATCGTTGTGGTTCCATGTTCGTAGGTAAGACCGGTTCTCTCTTCGAAAGCCCTAAGCCATGTAAAAACTTGCAATTGATAAATTAGAGGTGTCTAGTTTAGATCATTGCAGGGCTAGTGTTATGATATGGAAATGTTGTATGTTGATGTATAGTTGATACCCTTACAACACACCTAACATGTAAGTTCCATAAACCTTGGCCTTACACACAAAGGAATGATAGAGATCATACCATGATACACATGATAGTGATCAAATGCATGGACCATATAATTCCACTTTACACATATGATGTTTGCATCTTATATTGCTAGTTTGGTATTTTAGTAGTGCTATAAGATGATCCCTCATTTAAATATCAAGATAAAATGTGTTCTTCCTTAAGTATGCACCGTTCTATGGATCGTTTTTCGAGACATCACGTGATGATCGGGTGTACTCGACTCTGCGCTTTCATACAACAGATGTAAGACAGTTTTACACACGCGAGTACTAAGGTTCTTACTTGGCGAGCCTAGCATGTACATACATGGCCTCGGAACACGGGCCGAAAGGTTAAGCATGAGTCATATAGTTGATGTGATTCCCATATTGATGCTCGCCTTTGAAGCTACACCGACTCACATGATGATCAGACTTGGTGTAGTGGATTTGGTTCACGTAATCACCAAAAAGGCATGAGGGATGTCGTTTTTGAGTGGAAGTTCATTTCTAATTTGGATAAGTCGAACCAAATTTGTCATAAACTAAATCAAAGTGAATTTGCATAATTTGTTGTAGTCATTGTCATCTGTTTACTACCTTATGCTTAGTATTAATTGAGATAATAGAACTATGGAATTCTGGATATTTACTTTACAATCTGGTATCATATTGTTTTGAATGTCAATTTAAAATTTAGAAGTCCTATTGCAAACTTTCAGCAAACTCTATTTACTCCATGAAGTTTAATAAGTAGTATTAAATCAAGAGTAAGAATTCCAATGTTAGAATCTAAAGTATCATGTTTGCCTCCATGATTCTTGATATTTAAAAGTTCTTTTAATATCGAGGTTATCTAGGAGCTGAAATAATTGTTTCAGAAACCATCATGTGTGAAAGATATTGTGATATCTGAAACAATGTTTATGGTTGCATTATGATAGAGTATAATTTAGAAAAATACATGTTCTCATATTGTATGAGAATTTGTGAAGGATGGAGATACTAGGCATCCGGATCTCCCAAAAAGGTTTTGGGAACTAACATTATACTCGCGATTCTTCCTTATAGGCTATAGTAGCTTGATCATGAAAGTTGTCATGATAAGGATGAATAGAAGATGTAAGTAAAATGTTTACTACACTAATAGATTACTAAACAATGGATTTTTGAAAGAACACCAAACATTTGATGATGGTGATCCACTTCAAAGTACAAGTCCAAAGGTATTAGTATTTGACTATATACACTTTGTACTATGTGTCATGTGAATGGCACCACCATTGATGTTGATAGATTCTTTTAAAAGAAAAGGAATTGCTGAAAGAGAATCTATAAAATATTTGGCAGAAAAGAAAAGGTTGGATATGTCCAACTTAGGTATATAGAAGATATACATATTATGGCTGTATTCCTTGCTTGTTAAACAATGTGGTTCTTAGGTATTGGATACCGGTATTGGATACTGAATTGGTCGGTGTGAATTGTCATACATAACAACACAATTCATGAACTGCAACGACCTAAGTAACTAGCAAGAGAATAAGTGATAATGTTCATCAAAAACAAACAAAGTGTTATTATGTTTTTCGTTGTCGTCAAACCTAGCCTTCAAGATTTGTTTTAAGGATTGAAGCTTTAGAGACTACCGCTTTTACACTGAAAAAAGCACCATCGTGATCCGTTGAAATGACACCATATGAGTTATGGTTTGGGATAAAAATATGCATAAGTAAAATGTTTACAACCAAAGTCGGATAAGCACGTCTTTGTAGGTTATCCCAAAGAATTTATTGGGAATTCCTCCATAACACCAAGGACAAAAGAGTTTGTAGCTTGGAACGTCAAGTTTCTTGAGAAGGAATTTTTCGCAAAAAGTTAAGTGGGAGTACAATAGAACTTTGATAAGGTTGTTGAACCTTAGCTATATGTGCTAAGTAGCGCAGCGCCTGAAAGTGTCCCGGTAGTGGCTAAAATGCTCATGGCTCCCGTGATTACAAAGGTTGTGATCTCGGAGATTAGAGTTCCTATTGAACCGTGTGGGTTGGTAAGAATCAAATAGTAAGATTTGAAACATAAGTCATTATTGTTTTGACAATGATGAACCGACTGCATGCAAAGAAGCGATGATGGGCCCTGACTCCCTAAAATGGCTAGAATTCATAAAATCCATGATAGTTTCCATACATGAGAAATCAAGTTTTGAACTTGAAAGACCCTCCGGAAAGGCATGAAGCCTATCGGTCGTATTTGGATCTATAAATAGACATGGATGTTTGACATCTATGAAATAGTCAACATGCCAGAAAGGAGTTTACGACAATGTTCAAGGAGTTGACTATGACAAGATTTGATCTTTCATAGTGATATTTAGTCTTGACGGATTAATGTAGCAATCACTACATATAATTTGGTATATGGTAGTTGAATAAACAAAACAAGGTTCTTCTAATAGAATGGTTACCTAGGATGTGTACATGACACCGTCCAAAGGGTTTTGTTAAATCAAAGGATGCTAAAAGGGCATGCAAACTTCAATAGTTGAAGTGAGCATAGCAGAGTTGGAATCTTCACCATGATGAAAATGTTAAAGGAGTTTAATTTCATCGGAGACGATGAAGATGCTTGCATTTGCAAGAAATTAAGTGGGAGCGCTGAGACAAATTTCCAATACATTATA
The DNA here is from genome assembly GCA_910589775.1 of Avena eriantha. Classification (NCBI taxonomy): domain Eukaryota; kingdom Viridiplantae; phylum Streptophyta; class Magnoliopsida; order Poales; family Poaceae; genus Avena; species Avena eriantha. The sequence goes on from OU342745.1 coordinate 537,226,765, forward strand.
TAGAGTACATATTGCTGATTGGAAATGATGTACCTTTTATTGACACAAGTTAAGAATTTCATCAAAATAGGATTTCGATGAAAGACTTGGGCAAAATCGGAATATTTGGCATCAATGTATATATGGATAGATTGAGGCGCTAATATGGTTGTGCCAGACTTACATATATGAGATATTGAAAGGGTTCAATATGGAAACAACAAGAAAGGTTCTTGCTGCCTGGAAATGATTGTATCAAGATTCAAGTGTTTCAACACTTGGTGAGTAAAATCACATGAAGATTTTGATCGATTATACCATGATATGTACATATCCATATATGTCCTATGCTCTAAATGTTATGAGCACATACCAGAATGATTCATAAGATGATCATTGGATGATAGTAAAGATATTCTTATGAGCTTTGGAAGAACTAAGAATATATCATGTATAAGTGACAAATAGTTAAAGGAAGTTCATTGTAAAGTGTTACATTGATACTAGTTTTGACACAATACAAATTAAATTTATCTCAATTTAAACTATGGGTGGCACAATGTAATGGAAAAGATATTCCATGATGGATTTAGATGAGTTCCAAAGTTGAGACATTGTGACGGATACTACAACAAAAGGCTAAGTATATGACTATTATAGTAGCAGCAAAGGAGGGCATTTATGTTAAGTAGTTTGTTATCAAACTAGGTGTTGTTCAAAGTGGGCTAATACTATGAAGATATATTGTATGACAATAATATCAACATATTTTAACCCGAACGAACTAAAGGTCTCACCAAAGGACCAAATTTATACAATGCCATCTCATTTGAGAATGAGTGATGCGTAGAGACGCAAAGACATGCAAATACACACGGACCTGAAACTGTCAGATCCGGATATTATGTTAACCACTAGCAATCGCGTATATGCAACACCAGAAAGCCATAGGTGTTCAATATGCAAAGTTTTTCAAACTAGATTATTGACTCTAGTGCAAGTGGGAGACTGAAGGGAATATGCCCGAGAGGCAATAATAAAATGGTTATTATCTTATTCCTTGTTTACGATAAATGTTTATTTTGCATGCTATAATTGTATTAATTTGGAAACGTCAATACATGTGTGTTTAATAAACAAAACGAAAGTTCCTAGTTATGCCTCTCTTATAAACTAGCTCGTTGATTAACAATATGATCAAGGTTTCCTGATCATGGACATTGGATGTTGTTAATAATGAGGTCACAACATTAGTGGAATGATGTGATGAACGTTCATCCGAAGTATAGCATTACGATCAAAGTCATTGTGTTTATATTGCTATAACAGCATACGAAGTAATCCTAGTCCTTAGACCATGAGATCATGTCAATCACTAACACTGGAAGAGTATCTTGATAACATCAAATGTCACACCGTGAAAGGGTGATTATAAAGGTGGGTTCAGTGCTACGAAAGTGTTATGTAGAGGCTCATGGATAAAGAGTGGGATTTGTCCATCCCGATGACGGATAGATATACTCTGGGCCCTCTCGGTGATATCACATTAAGAATTGTTGGGGGGGTACCCCCGGGTAAGGTCACGCCGGGGTATAATGGCCTAGTTAGCCGAGGTATGGCAAGGTCAAAGCAAGTGCTGGCTGAGTCACCTCAAGGCAGGCCGGATCATGGGGTAACCCGGACCAGGGGACGTCCACCTAACTTGGTCTCAACCGACTTAAGACGTATGTCGGTAAGATGTATCTAACTTGTATGCAGGAACAAGTGTGGCCGGATCAACTATGTGGGATCCGGGTTATATCAAGCTTGTAAGAGAAGGAAGGTATCTCGCTGGTCAAAGGTGACCACTGTACGCAGAGCATGAGCGAAGCGAACAGAGGCAGGACCACCGAGGCGTGGCCGACAAAGGTGACGAAGCCTATGTCGGATGATGCAGGCGCCGCAGAGGCTCACGTAGCCTCTGCATGGATGACGCGGGGGGAAAGTGACCCGGTCGGCTTACTATTTTGGGAAGAGGCATATTCCAGGGAATATGCCTCCACGTATGCCCTAAGTGGAGACCTAGCCGCTCCTATATAAGGGGGGCTAGGGCCTCTGTAGAAGGGGTTGATCTCGAGTGTGTTGTGATTTTACTAGTGTATTCCTGAGGGCTAGCTAGTGGTGAGAGTAAGAGAGTTCTTCTTCCTCCTCTCCCCAATACAGCTCAAGGAGCACTTGTAATCTGTGAAGGTGAATCAAATAGAAAGCTACCGTGTGTGGAATCACCACACTATCCCTCCCTGGATTCCCCTAGTGCATTTAGTCCCCACCTTTAGCCTATCCATGGCATCTGCCGTGACACCACCACGATAGTTGGCGCCCACCGTGGGGCTAGCGGCGCTAGCAGGGGTGAAGATCTGGACGGGAAACCTCATCGGCACCGGTGAACGCATCGTTTCCGGGCTCGTTCAGCGCTTTGGAGCGCTGGACTTCGTCAGCGACAACGCTGGCTGCTTCGGCACGCGTCCTCTTCCGTGCAACGGCCTCTTCGTCAAGCTCGGCGCGCACAAGGTCTACGTTGCTGTCGATGTGTTATGCGTTCATCCGCGGCACGTCATCAAAGGAGGCGAGCCACCCCTTAGCATGGTTCGTGGGGCGCGAATCACTCGCTCCCGGACCGTGCGGAGGTGATGATGACCGCACCTAGCGCGGGCGCAAGCAAGGATCTGGCACCAGATCCGGAGGTAACACCTAAGGCACCAAGGAAAAGTAGAGGACCTCCGCTAGAAAGGCCTGAGAATGTGCTGCAACAGGCAATGGATAGATTGGCAAACCCAGTAGCAGCAGCAGTAGATCCGGCTCAGGCACAGGCCGAGCTAGAGGAAACTAGGCAAAAAATACTAGAGGGTGCGAAAAAGATAGCCGCGGCTCAGCAGTCGTTGAACATGACACTGCGTGAGTACGCAAAGGCAAATAAGGTAGATGCTATAAAAGTGAAGGGGAGAAATTTCATAAGTGAGATGAACAAAGAGGGTGATACTAGGATTGAGGAATCAGAGAACTGTTTGTCCGTGGGGCTGCCGAAGTATAGTACCCCGGCAAAGAACCTCAGAGCAGCAGATGCAGCTGCATCCGAGTTAGAAGGTCTGACGGGTGAAGCCCGTCAAAGATAGCAGGATAGAGTCAATGAGTTGGTTCGGATCACGAACAGGCAAAATGAGGAGCTGCTCAGGGCAAACCCGGAGAGAGCTGGGGCCTCCAAGATCGTTCATTCGGCGGTGGGTAACCCAGAGAAATCTGCTGGAGCCGCATCGTCTCCTCATGGTGGTCCTAGGAGAGAGGAGGTTGTAACTTCGGCCAGGAGGAATAAGCAGATAGTCCCATATGACCCGGCAAGGGCAGGGAAAGGAAAAGAAGTACAAAGAAATGAGGATCGAAGGAGTGTAATCCGAGGTGAAGCTGACCGAGGTAACCACGACGAAGGCAATGCCGGTCGAGGGAATGCTGTAAACGGCAATGCCGGACAGCCTAATTCGGTTGGTGCAGGTCAACCGCAGCAGCGAAATATACCACGACAAGAGCGTAGTGCCGGACAAGGTATGCAACAGAGAGCAACTCCACAGGAGCAAGATAGATACAATGATGGTGATTCGAAGATGGTGAACGCTGGCTATCCCAGACCGGACTATCACGTGATAGGATCAAGATTGGGAGGCAGGAACTTGATGCCTGATGACGTCAGGCTAAAACTGGATCGACTGTATAGGTCGGAGCAAATTGAATGTCAAGGTCCTCCGGGTCCAGCATGTTTTGGGCCCCGGATCATGAAGGAACCTCCGGTACCTAACTTCCAGTTACCTAGAGGCACAAAGACGTATGACGACAGCACTAAGTCGGAAGATTGGTTGATTAACTATGAAACTGCTATGAAAATTGCCACGGGAAACTTGAGATGGGCTGTGAGATATGTCCCCCAGATACTGGAGGGGCCAACAAGGGTATGGCTGAACAATTTGCCACTCGGAAGTATTAACTGTTGGATCGATTTTGAGGAGATGTTTGTTAGCAACTTCTCAAGTACGTATCAGAGACCTAATAGGCCACAAACCCTAGCAATGTGCAGGCAGAGACCGAATGAAACTAACCGGGAGTTCTTAACCCGTTGGTGCACAGTGCGAAACTCATGTGAGGGCGTGATTGAGTCACAAGCCATAGCTTGGTTTGCGCAAGGATGCAGATATGCAAGCATGCTATGGCAAAGGTTGCAAAGAGATATGCCAACCACCTTGGCAGAAACGATCCGAATTGCTGATTCATATGCCTTAGGTGATCCGACGCAACCTAGACTCACGTCAAACGAGTCAAGCAAGGATTATTGTCAGCGAGATGGGGCCGGGTCATCTCAAATAAATGACTACCGAGGTAAAAGAAGGGATGACAGACCGGATTATCGGTACAGTTCGCAACAAGTTGCAGCTGTGAATTAGGACCAACTCGGAGCAGGAGGTAGTCAACGTCAGAAAACTGGAGGACAGCAATGGACACCAAGGAATGATGGGAAGAAAACTTGGACGCCAGAGCAGAAAAAACAGTGGCAAGAAAAGAAGGACCGTCCGAGATACACCTATGAGGCAATGCTGGATCAGCCGTGTAAGTTTCACACGCCTAATCCGAGTAACCCAGCGGGTCACACAACCAGACAGTGTGAGTGGATGCGAAAGATAGAACAAAGTGGTTACCCCGGCAGGAGTTACCCCGGCAGGAATTGCTCTCCGGAGCAAACATGCAACAGTTAATGTTGCCTCCCCCTCTGCCGAGGTATGACAACCATGAGAGAAGGGATGTAGTGCATCAGGTGGAGAACCAAACCCAACAGGATCAGAGGTACCCCGGAAACGAGGGGAGAAATGAGTACAGAGAGCATCATCAGAGTTACTGTGTGTTCACTACGGAAGAGACAGACAGAAAGAGCTTGCAGTGTCGACATATGGAGGTCAATGCAGTAATGCCGGCCGTGACGAGGTACATGCCTTGGTCGGACCAGGAAATTACCTGGAGCATCAAAGATCATCCCAAGCTTATGCCAAGTCCTGGTTCGTATGCACTGGTGTTGGATCCAACACTCATTGGGCCTAACATCAATGTGAGGTTCTCAAAGGTGCTGATTGATAATGGCAGTAGCATCAACATCTTGTATGTGGACACGATGTGCAAATTGGGTATCTCGGAGAATATGCTCCAAGCTACAAGGACAAAATTCCATGGTATTGTACCAGGAATTTCTTGTGAGCCCATAGGCAAAGTTCGGGTTGACGTGTTGTTCGGCACAAGGGATAACTGCCGGACTGAGAATTTGGAGTTCTAAGTTGTAAACTTGGAAAGCGCATATCACGCGTTGCTTGGCAGGCCAGCTTTGAACAAATTCATGGCAAGTGGTCACGTCAGTTACTTGAAGATGAAGCTGCCCGGGCCAAATGGTGTAATTACCATAGCTGGGGATTTCCGACATTCCATTGAGTCTGCATCTGCCGGATCTAACCTGGCCGAGTCACTCGTGATTGCGCAAGAAAAGAGAAAGATCCAAGAAGTGGCATCATTGGCTCAGTCCGCACAGCAGTATATGCCAGCGCTGAGTAACCCGCATGGTAGTGTCTCATTCCAAGCGACAAAAGATACTAAGAAGGTGCCTGTTGATGATATGTTCCCTGAGCGTATCGTAACAATTGGTGCCAGGTTAAATGACAAATAGGAAAGCGAGCTCGTCAACTTCCTCCGTGAGAATCGGGATATTTTTTCTTGGTCCACACAGGACTTGCAAGGTGTTCCGAGGGAGTTGGCCGAGCACTCTTTGAATGTCAGACCCGGAGCAAAGCCGATGAAGCAACCTCTCCGCCGCTTCGCCGAAGACAGGAGAAAGGTCATAGGAGATGAGATAGCTCGGTTGTTGGCTGCAGGATTTATCATGGAAGTGCTTTACCCGGATTGGCTATCTAATCCGGTGCTGGTGGAGAAGAAGAAAGATGATCCGAACGTGGCAGTGGTTTGGCGTATGTGTATCAATTACACGAACCTGAATAAGGCGTGTCCAAAAGATCCATTCCCACTGCCAAGGATAGACCAAGTCATAGATTCCACTATTGGGTGTGAGTTGTTGTTGTTCATTGATGCATATTCTGGTTTCCACCAGATACCTCTGAACCCAAGTGATGAAATAAAGACTGCGTTTATCACCTCGTATGGGGCTTATTATTATCGCACCATGCCTGTTGGTCTACATAATGCTGGGGCAACGTACCAGAGATGTATGCAAAAATGTTTGCACGACCAAATTGGTCAAAATGTGCAGGTGTACGTGAATGATGTTGTGATAAATACCAAGGAAAGCAAACGCTCCTTAACGACATCAGGCAGACGTTCGCGAACCTAAGGAGGTTCCAGATGAAGCTTAACCCGGAGAAATGTACCTTCGATGTCGCGGCTGGAAAATTACTCGGATTTCTTGTCTCCAGCCGAGGTATCAAGGTCAATCCAACTAAAATCCGGGCCATAGAGCGAATGGAACTGCCGAAGTGTCTTAACCATGTCTAGAAGTTCACTGGTTGCCTGGCATCCTTAAGTCGGTTTGTATGTCGGTTGGGAGAAAAGGCACTGCCTCTCTATCAACTCATGAAAAAGTCGGACAAGTTCATTTAGACACCGCAGGCCAATGAAGCCTTTATCCAACTAAAGAAGATGTTAGCCACTGCACAAGTGTTAGCCTCTCCACTATCAAAGGAGCCAATGTTGCTCTATATAGCCGCAACCAACCGAGTTGTAAGTGCCGTAATTGTGGTAGAGCGCGACGAAGAGGGTAAGTCAGTGCAAAGGCCAGTATATTATCTGAGCGAGGTATTATCAGCCTCAAAGCAGAACTATCCTCACTATCAGAAGGTGGCATATGGTGTGTATATGGCGGCTAAGAAACTGAAGCACTATTTCGAGGAACACCCAATCAAAGTAATATGTGAAGCCCCCATATCCGAGATAATGAGAAACAAGGATGCAAGTGGCAGGATTGCAAAATGGGCAATTGAGCTAGCTCCTTATGCACCACAATATGACAGAAGAGAAGCGATCAAGTCTCAGGCTGTGGCAGACTTTTTTGTGGATTGGGCCGAGGTGCAATATGAGCCACCATTGCCAGATCCGAACTACTGGAGAATGCACTTTGACGGGTCAAAAACGAAAACCGGGTTAGGTGTCGGAGTTGTGCTTACCTCGCCAAAGAAGGACCAGCTGAAATATGTGCTGCAGATCCACTTCACTGCATCAAACAATGTTGCAGAATACGAGGCACTTGTACATGGGCTCTGACGAGGGTTTAACTCATCAATGCCCATTGTTATGGACTTGGGTTTTGGAGAAGGAGGGAGCGCTGGAGACATCTATCGGCTAGCAAACAAGCACACAGGGGACAAAGGATTTACCCAGGTTCAGGCCTCGTAGAGGTCCCTACTCCTGCTTGTCTGCTCGTGGAATTATCGAAGGAGTCGAAAGTTACAATGGTGCGCAGATGCAATCTGGCGAGGGTTGTGGAAACTAGGGTTGCGTGTGTCCTCCTCGCCGCCCCCTCCTAGCCTTTATATAGATAGGCTAGGTCTCGGGTAGCAGGTCGAGTCAGTTACAAGTTAGGGTTTTCCCCTTCAAACTTCCTATCTTTAGCTTCTTCTTGTTCTCCAAGCAATAGAGAGTCCTCAAGTCACTCGAGTCCTTTCATCCGGGCCTTGGCGACACCGTGGGCCTGTACGTATTTGGACTTTATATACCAAGCTCGAGTACCTGTAGGGTATACCCATGTCAGTAGCCCCCGAGTGTCCAGTGGAATCGCAGATTCGACTGGGGACTTTTTTGAAGTCTTCAAGTGCCTGAACGAGTGCATCTCGACTACTTTTATTTGTGTCATAGGGATTGTTGATATACGTGCCTGATATAACCGAAGTATCGGCATTAGTTAACCACCTTAGGGTGAAACAATGCAATCTACTCGAACTCGAGTCCCCGGACTCGAATCCGGAAAAGTGCTGGTGTATTTCGACTCAGGCCACGGAGGTCTTACAGGAGTCGAATTCCAGTTATATGGGTGTGAGCACTCGACGCGTCCGTCAAGGCATGTTCATCGTACCTGTAGGCACAGATACATTTCTGGTAGTGCGCAACTAAATGCGTTGCCAGGCCTTATTCAGGTCTTACCTTCACGCTGTAAGCGCGGCATCTGAATTTTATCATCGCGGAGACGATTCGGGTGACCCAGGAGACACAGTCTCTTTGTAGGGAAAATTATGAGGCGGTGTCGCCATGAGCTTCGAGTGTGGATGTTATCAACACACAGTTTTCTGTATAAATAATCATAGGGTGCGCGACCAGCGCTCCCTATGGGAGTAGCCCCCGAGTGCCTGGTTGAGTCGAAGACTCAGGCAGGGACTAAATAACTTTTGTGACTACTGTCGTCTTTTGGTTGCTTGTTTCAGTCGAATTTTTCCAGCGCTCCCTATGGGAGTAACCCATGTCCATAATCGAATCGTATTTCGAATGGTTTGGGTTTGCTTTTGATTGTACTTGTTCCTGCAAAAAGAAAATAAAATCGTAGGGTGCGCGGCCAGCGCTCCCTATGGGAGTAGCCCCCGAGTGCTTGGTGGAGTCGAATACTCCATCAAGGACTAAAGTAGTCGAATTTTTCCACTGCGTAGCTTTGATGACGTCAGTGCTGACGCTTGTATGACCTCAGTTGCCCGCGTGAGCGAGTTTGACGGGACGTGACGAGCGGTGGGTCCCACTTCCTGACTTTGATTTGACTGGGTGTGCTTAATCTTTATTTTAACTGCGCCTCCTCGATTTACGCGCGTAATGGGAGTAGTGGAGGGACGGTTCGCGCTTCCCCTTCTCCACGTGTCCAACACGATGTGTGCCACGCGTCCAGTAGGGTTTTTCTGAGCCGTTGGATTGCATCTTCTAGGGGTTAAGTAGCGATGTTACGACGGTAATTTCCCATCTGCGCTCTTTCTTCCTTGCTGCCATCGCCATTGCTGCTGCTCTTCTGCTTTTTCTTGTGCTCGTTTCCTCCACAACGCTGGACCACCTCCGCTCGTTTCCGAGCTACTTTCTGCGTTCACATCACCGCCGTTCAATGGGGAAGAAGAAAGGGGGCGCTGTTGCTGATTCCGTGGCCACCGTCGCCGCGGCGAAGAAAAAGGGTAGCTCCGCTGCTGCGGGCACCAGTGCCGCCGCCGGCGGGAAGAAGAAGGTCGCGGGCACCCGCGTGACAAATGGTGCATGGCGCCCTTCCATCATCAAGGCGTCGGATCTCCGTCTTCTTCGTCAAGACGGAGTGCTCTCCGCAGCAGTCGCTGATGCGCGCGTCCCTAGCGGTGAGACCATTCCTGCTCCTCCCGTTGGTTTTCGAGTGATGTTTCTTGCATTCGTCATTCGCGGTCTTTCCTTGCCTCTCGACCCCTTTCTTAGGGGTCTTCTTTGTTTCTACGGGCTCCAGCTCCATCAGCTGTCCCCAAATTCAATCCTCCACATCACCTGCTTCATCACTCTTTAGTTTATGACGTAGGTGGTTGCGGAATCCACGTTGACCCATCCGCCACCTACTTCAACATCAATCTCACCAAGTCCGTCCAGGGATGGAGGGACAAATGGTTCTATGTCCACGATCAGAAGTCCAAAGATGAGCACTTTGGACTCACGCCCTTCGATCCCGCGACTCCCTGCAAGAAGATGCGTTCCTGGAAGAATGTCGTTATGCCTGGCGAACTCGCGGAGACAGACGTGCTGTATCAACACGTCTGCGACCTCGAGAGTCGCATAGGCGCAGAAGAGGGAGGCTGCGCCCTTATCCGAACCTGGCTGCGCCGTCGCGTCCAGCCCCTACAGGCCAGAGTCCACCCAATGTTTCAATGGGCTGGCGCTGATGATGCCACTCGCGTGTCTGCCGATGGCATGTCTGCGAGTGAGGTGGACAAGTGGGTTCGACTGGTCACGAAGTACACTGCCAAGGCTGTGCTTCCTAGTGAGCCAGTTGTTCCTCCCTTTGATGCTTCGAATCCTCCTCCTGAGGTATAGTTGTGCTACGCAGTAGCTTATTTTGTCGATTGCTTTTCTGTTGCTTACTTGATTTTTGTTGATTTTTGTTGTCTGTATGCAGGATTGGGCGGTGTCGCCTTGTATGCCTCCTCTCCTTGAGGGGGTTATTCCTCGCGAAGCTTTGGAAGAGGATGAGTCTGAGTCGACTGTCCCTTCTGATGTGGAGGAGGAAGCCCCCGAGTTCGAGAGTCCGGACACTCGCAAGCGTTTGCGCAACGAGGATACCGACACGTCGTCTCCTTCGACTCCAGAAGGCACGACTGTTGGCGCGGAGTCGCCAATTCCCGCCGTTCCTATGAGAGCTGTGACACCATCTTCTCGCAAGAAGATGCGATTGCCTAAGGAGTCTTCGTCGGACTCGGTGGAGGCCACGTTTGATTTTGACAAGTTCGACTGGTAAGTTTTCGAGTTCATTTGTTCTTCTCTGTTTTCTTTTTATTGGATTTGCCCTGGGGTTTGCCCTTTCTCAATGTGGATTTTGTCTTGTAGTCAAGAGGCGTCATCATCTTCTGGCGACGTCGAGTTTTTGAAGGAATCGGGACTCGCAACCTCAAGGGCCAAGGAAGAGGTCGAGCGCTCTCCTTCCCCTCCGGTGGCGGCCCACTCCAGGCACAATTCTTCGAGCTCTCCTCACGTAGGGGAGCATCGAATGGTTGCCCGGATGATGGCACAACAAACATCTTCGGAGTCATTGGAGGACCATGTAAGTCTAGTTGTTTCCTCCTTTTGTAGTGCTTTAGTCGACGTTATCTGTTGCCTCTGCTGATTCCTTGGTTGTGCGACAGCTCCTTGTAAAGGAAGCCACGCACTTGGCAGAGCAAGTGATGGCGATGGGCCGCCAGCATGTAATGCTGGAGACGCGTCACCGCGTGGTTGAAAGTGAGTGTTCTACACTTATTCTTCTTCGTCTTCTCTTTTTGGTGTAGTCGACTGATAATTAACTTTCAATTGCCGTGTAGCTGAACATAACGCCTTATTGCGTAACGTCGCCACCTTGGAGAAGACACTTGCCGCGGCTGTGAAGGGCCGCGATGAGGCAATCGCAGCGCGTGATGAGGCATAGAAGCGTGAAGAGGATCTGCGTGCTTCCTTTGCAGCCAGGGAAAAGTTGTTCGAAGAATAACTGTTCTCAATCGCCAAGGCTCTCTCAGGTACCTTTGCTTGTGGATATTGTTTTCCTTTCCTGCATCTAGTGGTTTTGCTGGTGGCGTTGAAGTTTTGATCCATGTGTGGGTTCATGTACAGATGCTAGTGATTTGAGCTTTGACTCGCAGGCTCTTTGTCGCGATGATGCTCTGGCAGGTGCGGTGTCTGCAGTCAAGGACCGTAGCGCCACCATCCAAGATACACTTTCCAAGGCCAAGGTCGCCCTCAGTCGCCTCCGGGAGGAGTTGATGCCGAAGGCGGAGCTGGTCGATAATATGGACGAGCTGGTGGAGTTACTCGCCGGGGGTGTGCCTTCCACCTACAAGAACTCCCTCCTCGCGGCTGGTGCATCCATGTCACTCGGCATGGTGCAGGCCCATGGAGTCGAGATCGATCCCTCCGCGGTGTCGAAGGCGATGCCTGTTGGCGCAGACGGTCAGCAGGTAGTCTTCGCTCCTTTCGCGACTGCTTGTGGCAAATATGGGCATCACTTGATAAATACTGTTGCGAAGTACTCGGAGGAGCTCCAACGTGCCAAGAAGGCGGCGAAGGCTTCGGCCTCAGGGGCTGGCGGAAAGTCAGTGGCGTCTGACACTGCCACGGACTTGATGAAGCCCCTGAAGCCGTCGAAGTTGAAGAAGCCAGCTGCTCCGTAGTTAGCTTTTGTAATAGTTGATTAATTGTCCTTTTGTTTAAGAACATGCCTGCTGGCGAGTGTGTCTGTTGATACTTATGCCGGTCTTGAATACATCTGAACCTTTTGTCTTTGTGTTGATTTGGTCATCTTATTTTTGCTTCTATCTTGACTTGTGGTAGGGTTCATCATGTGATCCTATGAGGGGAAACCAGGACTCGCCAACTCTTGATGATACCGTGGCACCACCGAGCTCCAGGGTAGAGGAGCTGTCTTTGCTTTCGCGACTTCGTGATCGCGTGAAGCAGCTGGAGCGTGAGTTGCCCGTGATCCGCGGTAGTGCGGACGTGTGGAAGTCGAAGGTGGAAAAAGCCGCCACCCGAGAGCAATACCTGCTTGGCGAGGTGGCGCAGTTGGGCGACCAATTCAAATGTTAGTTTGCTTGTTCTCATCTTTTCTTTGTAGTCGCTCGCAGTGGTGCGTTGTACTCATGCTGCTGGTGTTGCTTCGTGTAGTTGTTAGCGCGCGTCATCCGCAGGAGGAGAAAGATAGAATTGCCATTCGCCTGCATGATCTCACCCAGGAGCAACTTCAAGAGAGTGGATACTTCTGGGTAGATCATGATCGTGCGACTACGCTGGCGACCCTGCAGGATCGCACATCGCGAGTGCTGCTCTTCCTGAAGAAGTCGCAGTCATGCTTGAAGAACATTTGTCGAGCGATGTTCCCGCTGGATGATACTCCATCATGCCTGTTGGCCCTTCTTGCCAAATTTCAAGATCTGTCCGCGGTTCGCGAATGCGTGAGGCAACAGTTGGTGGCTGGTGCCAAGACTGCTCTCTCAATGGTGCGATTGCATAGGGCTGACGTAGATGTCGCCGCCGTTGCGTCTGGGCCACCAACACTGCCAGCAGGTTCTGCTTGGAATATGGTGCCGCACTACCAGGCAGTGGACCGCCCAACAGAAGAGATCGTCGAATTATTTGAGGAACAAACCAACATTCTTCTTCTGCCGTAGTAGCCTTTTTTGTATCCTGCACATAAGTGTACTTGTGTTGTAAAGTTCGTGTAGGTCTTGTAAATAATTTGTTGTCATATGTGCATAAAGAGTTTTGTTAGCATGAAGTGCGCTGCACTATGCGAGTCCTTTTCGTTAGCGTGGCCATGTTTTATCTCAGTCCTTTGTCAACCTGTCAGGTGCGTTGTAGCTGGATTGAGTTTGTGTTTAAGGGTTTTGATTGATGTACCAGCTAGTCAGGATATCGCGTTTTGGTTCGAAGAACATATGTGTATAGGGTGGCGCAGCCCCCGAGTATATAAATTGAAAAAGTAAAGGAGAACACAGAGTTTTGGGGCACTTAGCTTTTATTTATTCGAAGAACAGTGCGAGGTACAATGTGTGGCTAAGTAGCCTTGGCTGAGTAGCCTTATTTGCAATGTAAAAGTAAAAAACGACTAGGGGTAGAAGCGTCGCAGTTGTGCGATGTTCCAAGGGTTGGAGTATGCGACTCCTGTCTCTAAATCTTGAAGGCGATAGGCGCCACCTGGGATTACTTCTGTAATCACGTACGGTCCTTCCCAGGGGGACTCGAGCTTGAGATGCCCCTGCTGCTTCAGTCGCAGGACCAGGTCACCTTCGACGAAGGATCTGGGGAGAAGCCTTCTACTGTGGTAGTTGCGCAGGTTCTGCTGGTAGATCGTGGATCTTTCTACGGCGATTTCTCTTGCTTCGTCAAGGAGGTCGACGGAGTCTTCGAGTGCAAGGGATGACTCTTGTTCGATGTAAGCGACCACGCGTGGCGCCTTGTACCGTACTTCGGCGGGTAGTACTGCTTCTGCTCCGTGCACCATAAAGAATGGCGTGTAGCCCGTGTCGCTGTTTGGAGTTGTACGCATGCTCCAGAGTACGGATTGCAGCTCATCTCGCCAGCAACCTGCGGCTTGTTCGAGTGGTCAGAGGAGTCGCTTCTTGATGCCGCTGCAGACGAGCCCGTTTGCTTTTTCCACCTGACCGTTGGTCTGTGGATGCGCTACTGAGGCGTAGCTGATGTTGATCCCCAGGTTCTCGCAGAATTCTTGGAACTCCTTGGATGTGAAGTTTGTCCTGTTGTCGGTGATGATGCTGTGCAGCATGCCGAAGCGGTAGACGATGGACTCAAAGAACTTGACTGCGCTGTGCCCTGATTGGTTGGTCACCGGCATGGCCTCGATCCACTTGGTGAATTTGTCGACTGCAACCAAGAGGTAGACGTAACCTCCGCGCGAGGACCTTGGAAGCTTGCTAACCATGTCGAGCCCCCACTATGCGAAGGGCCAGGCCAATGGAATAGGCCGTAGCTCTGCGCCTGGTGCGTGTGGCTTGTCCGTGAATCGCTGGCAAGCATTGCATTTTTGGACTATGTCCTTGGCATCGCGCATGGCCGTGGGCCAGTAAAATCCAGCTCATAGAGCTTTGGCAACGAGGGCGCGACTGCTGGCGTGGTGCCCGCAGGTCCCTTCATGGATGTCGAGGAGAACTGCTCTTCCATCGGCCATGGAGACGCATCGTTGTAGCACTCCTATGATGCTGCGTTTATACAGTTCGCCGTTGATAACGGCGAATGCCTTGGAGCACCGCGCGATGTGCCGTGCATCTGTCGGGTCGTCCGGTAGTCTCTTGCTGAGGAGGTACGTAATGTACGGCTGCGTCCAAGATTGCTCGATCATCATGCCGCTCATTGGTCCCTCGAGTCCTGTGTCTAGCTCCAAGTCATCGAGTGCCATTGGCTCATTGGGTGGCGTAGCCCCCGAGTCCGTTGCTGCGCTTGTTTTCTTCTCTGCGGCCTTTGGCTTGATGGAGCGTTCGCATATGCGCTCGAGAAATATCCCAGGTGGTATGGGGGCGCAGGTAGAGCCTATGTTGGTGAGTGCATCCGCCTCCTCGTTGCTTTCGCGACCTACATGTCGCAACTCGCAACCATCGAAGTCTCCTTCGAGTGTGTCGTAGAGGTCGCGGTACGTGATCATGTTGTCGTTTAGTGCGTCGCACTCGTGCATTGTTTGGTTGACGACCAACTTGGAGTCGCCATATATGATGAGCCTCTTGGCGCCGCAAGCTTTTGCCATCCTCATCCCGTGCAACAGGGCCTCGTATTCAGCCTCGTTGTTTGAGGCTGTGAACTGCATTCGCAGATACTTCAGCTTGTCCCCTTGAGGTGATGTTAGTATGACACCTACGCCTGCTCCGTCTTTCCCCTTGGACCCATCGAAGTGCATTGTCTAGAGGTAGGGCATATCTGGCTTGTCCGGGAGCTGGTTCTCCATCCAGTGCACGAGAAAGTCAGGGAGCACTTGCGACTTTATTGCGTCGCGTTTTTCGTATGTGATGTCTCGCGTCGCGTCCCCAAAGCGCGACTCGCCCCGTGGTGTCGGGGTTATTGAGGGTATGTCCCAACGGGGCGTCGTTGACTACCACGATTGGGTGTTCCTGGAAGTAGTGGTCCAGTCGCCGGGCGGTCATAAAGACGCCGTACGCTAGCTTATGGTAGTGCGGGTACCGCTGTTTTGTTGGCGTGAGGACCTCGTTGAGGTAGTATACCGGGCGTTGTACACCGTGGACCTTGTTTTCCTCAGCTTGCTCGACGACGAGCACTGTGCTGACCACCTGGTTGGTGGCGGAGATGTACAGCAACAGTGATTCCCTTTCTCGTGGAGTCACCAGTACTGGCGAAGTGGATAGCAGGCGCTTGAGATCTTCGAATGCTTCTTGCGCTTCATTGGTCCACTCGAATTTTTCACCTCTGCGGAGGAGCTGGTAGAAGGACAGTGCCTTTTCACCCATCCGACTGATAAATCGACTGAGGGCCGCGATTCGTCTGGCCAGTTGCTGGACGCCTCTTATGTTCTTCGGCTTCTCCATGGACAGTATGGCTTTTATCTTCTTCAGGTTCGCCTCGATTCCCCTCGCGGAGATGAGATATCCGAGTAGCTGCCCAGATGGTACGCTGAAGGCGCATTTGTCCGGATTGAGCTTGATCCGGTAGCGATCGAGGTTGGCGAAGGTTTCACGCAAATCATCGATTAGAGAGGCTTCCTCCTTGGTCTTGATTACTATGTCGTCGACATAGACTTGGATGGTGCGACCCAGTTGTTCCTTGTGGCAAGCCTGCATGCACCGCTGGTAGGTGGCTCCCGCGTTTTTTAGCCCGAGGGGCATTGTGTTGTAGCAGAACACACCAAAGGGCGTTGTAAACGCTGTTTTCTCCTGGTCTTCCTCCTTCATTCGAATTTGATTATAGCCTGAGTAGCGTCGAGGAAGCAGAGGCGCTCGCATCCAACGGTGGAGTCGATGATCTGGTCAATTCGTGGTAGCGGGAAGTGATCTTTTGGGCAGTGCTTGTTTAAAGAAGTGAAGTCCACGCACATCCGTGTCCTTTTTTGGTACCAGCACCGTATTGGCGAGCCAAGTGCTTTCCTTGATCTCGCGTATGAACTTGGCCTCGAGGAGTCTATTGATCTCCATTCCGACTGCCTGCGCGCGTGGCTCAGACAGTCGCCTGATTGTTTGCTTGACTGGCCTTGCGTCGAGGTTGACGTTGAGTGCATGCTCGGCGAATTCCCTGGGAAATCCTGGCATGTCCGCAGGACACCAGGTAAAGATTTCCTAGTGCTCACGGAGGAATTCGACGAGCGCGAGTTCCTATGCGGGACTCAAGTTGTTGGCGATGAGGGCCGTCTTGGCCGGATCCGATGGGTGGACCTGCACTTTCTTTGTGTGCACCGATGAGTCGAAAGAGAGATCAGGTGAGCTTGGCCTACTCAGGGGAGGCAGACTGTTGTTTGTCGTCTCTTTCAATCTTGCGAGTTCCTCCTGCATGCCGAAGGACTGGGAGATTCTGTTGAATTCCCTGTCACAACTGTCAGATCGATCAAAGCTCCCGTTGATTGTTATGACGTCGTTGGGACCTGGCATTTTCATCTGCAAGTAGGTGTAGTGGGGTACTGCCATGAACCTAGCGAATGCGATGTGCCCGAGGATGCAGTGGTATTGTGAGGGCCAGTCGACGACCTCAAAGTCGATGCGTTTGTGCCGGAAGTTCTTCGGCGTACCGAAGATGACACCGAGGTTGATTTTTCCTAGGGGGTATACGCCTTTCCCTGGGACGATGCCGTGGAACGTTATGTCCGATGCCTCCAGGAAGGTTAGAGGGATCCTCATCGCTCGCAAGGTACTCGCGAATATGAGGTTGATGCCGCTTCTGCCACCCATGAAGACGCGACTCATGTCAAAGCCACCAATTTGCGCCTCGAGTACGAGAGGGCAATGACCTAGACGAGGTATCTGAGGCGGGCGGTCGCGTTTGTCGAAGGTGATGCACGACTCGCTCCCACTGAGGTACTCAGTGGTAGATGGTGGCGAGTGCGTGGCCAAGTTAACTTGGCGAGTGATGGCCTTCTGCACCCTGTTGGAGGGGCGTCCTTTTTGGATCATCATGGTACCCATGGCCCGTGGGTACGGTTCTCCCCCGTGGTGCTGGTCCGGTGCGGCTCCGTTCGGGGGTGGCCCAGGTGGTGGTGGTGGTGCGCCATGTGCCACGGCGCCTAGAGCGGCTCCGTAGCCTCTTTCGACTGCATTGCGGTTCATCCGCACCAATCCCTCGTGTAGCTTGAGGAACTCGCGGCAGTCCTTGAGGAGGTGGCTGGACTTTCTCTTGCCATCATGCTTGTCGATATAGAAGTGTACCGTGCATGGCCCGGACAATTTGTCCTCGATGGAGGTCGCGGGTGCTTCATTGCGAGTGCGGCGTTGCCATACTTGCGTGGTTTTCCCGGAGTCGCGGTATCCGCCGCTGTGGTATCCGCTACTGCGGTTATCGTCGCGTCTATCGGCGTAGCCGGCCGCGACCATGTTGACATCGTCGCGGTCATCGTAGATGCGCATGCGGCGCTTGCCTCGGCGATCGCGTCTGTGTTCGAGTTCTGCCTCCTCGTCGGAGTGAGCGTGATTTTTTACTGAATCTTCTCCATCGTCCCACCGATTCGCGATCTCCATCAGGTGGTCGATGGTCTGGGGCTTTGAGCGGCCCAGCTCCTCCCTGAGCTCTAGGCGGCGGACACCACCGTTGAATGCATCAATCGCGCGGTCTTCTGAGATGTTTTCCGCGGAATTCTTGATGATGGACCACCTTTGGATGTAGGAGCGCAGCGATTCGCCAGATCTTTGCTGGCAGCATCTCAGCTCTTCGATTGATGCGGGTCATTTGTACGTGCCCTTAAAGTTGTGCACGAAGATGTAAACCAGCTCATCCCAACTACGAATGGATCCGCGTGGGAGGTTATTGAGCCATGCCCGGGCGGCGCCCTACAGCTGTAGCTGCAAGCATTGCATGGCAGTACTTCGACTGCCTCCGTGGAGCCTGACGGAGGAGATGTGGTCCTCCAGCCAGATCTTGGGGTCCTGCAGACCGTCAAATTTCGGGTTCTCCGATGGGAGTTTAAACCCTTTAGGCATTCGCTTCTGCCTAATGGATCTGCTGAAGCATCGGGCACCGCAGAGCTCCCCATCTTCTTCTTCCGTGTCAGTCGACCGAGCACGTCGTGCCCTTGATTTGTCGATCTTGCGCTGCGTGAGGTCGTCGCGCGCATCGTAGTCGCGGTCGTGTCACCGTGAGCGGCGGCGTCGAGACAGGTCGTGACTGTCATCACTGGATGAGGGCGAAGAGTGGCGCTTTGCTAGCGCTTTGCCCTTTTTTGGGTCTGGTACTGGCTCCTTGTCGAGGGTGGCCTCGATTAACCCAAAACCCGCGATCGTAGATCGGTGCATGGCAGTTCGGGGATCTCCAGCTGGTGGCTGGTTATTGAGGAGGTACATGGCGGCTGCCGTCACCGCAGCCTGCGGCTGCCGTCACCGCAGCCTGCGGCGTCCTGGGAACAACGTTGCCTTTCGTGTTGACTGTCATAGAGCCGAAGTCGAGGACTTTTGAGGCCTCTATGCGCTCTTGTTCGGTGAGGTGAGCCATCCGTGACTGCCTCTTCTTGGCGAGGTATTCGTTGCCTCTTGAGGAGGATCCTCCGTAGGAGGAGAGCCCAACACAACGAAGGCTCGATTCGTCCGCTGCCTTTTTACGCGCCTCAAGTTGCGCGATTGTTTGCAGTTGGCGCTTGAATTCTTCCTTCAGGAGGCAGTGATAGCCCATCAGCAGTTCCTGCGGGGACCCAAAGGGTAGAGGTGTGCCCCGTAAGGCTTCGCGGCAGCGATCCCACTCTTGCTCGTTGAGCTTGATTACGACGCGTTCGCCAGTTTTCTCATTGATTATGCTGGGAGGTTCGACTGCTCCTCCGTTGTTGACGGGAGCACGATTGCCGCCATTACCTCCGTTGCCACCGTTGCCACCGTTGCCGGCGTTGGGTGGATCGGTGCCGTTACCGGTGTTACCACCATTGTCGCGATTGGCGGAGGTGTCGCCTGCGTTGATGACGGCGCACATGAAGTGATTAGGGAAGCTGTTGCTTCCACAACTTTCAGATCCGGAACCGTAGGTTCCATCTTCAGTGGCCAGATCGCTCAGGTCGGAATCGTGACTACTGTCGCTGATCGTATTCTCGACTGCCACCGGGGCGTTAAGCTCGCTGAGGGTGCCGATCGATGGAGGGAATCATGATGCCGGGGCAATCATTGGTGCTGTCGGCTGATCAGGCATGCGAAGCGTGCCCATCTGACCAACTTGGAAGCGGAAGCTCCTAATCGCCAAGCTGATTCCGTCGCCCACAGACTCGAAGGCCGGGCGGGTGGCCGGCGTGTGGACGGTGAAGTCGAAGGTGCTGAAGAGCTGGCGAATCTCCGCTGTTGCGGAGTTGTAGATCGTAGTTGATGGGGCCGAAGAAGCCGCAACATCAGCACTCCCAATTCCCACAGACGGCGCCAATTGACGAGGGTTTAACTCATCAATGCCCATTGTTATGGACTTGGGTTTTGGAGAAGGAGGGAGCGCTGGAGACATCTATCGGCTAGCAAACAAGCACACATGGGACAAAGGATTTACCCAGGTTCAGGCCTCGTAGAGGTGCCTACTCCTGCTTGTCTGCTCGTGGAATTATCGAAGGAGTCGAAAGTTACAATGGTGCGCAGATGCAATCTGGCGAGGGTTGTGGAAACTAGGGTTGCGTGTGTCCTCCTCGCTGCCCCTCCTAGCCTTTTTATAGCTGGGCTAGGTCTCGGGTAGCAGGTCGAGTCAATTACAAGTTAGGGTTTTCCCCTTCAAACTTCCTATCTTTAGCTTCTTCTTGTTCTCCAAGCAATAGAGAGTCCGCAAGTCACTTGAGTCCTTTCATCCGGGCCTTGGCGACACCGTGGGCCTGTACGTATTTGGACCGTATATACCAAGCTCGAGTACCTGTAGGGTATACCCATGTCAGGCTCAAAGTGGCAAAGGAGATTGGAATACGTCCGATCCAATGCTTCGGTGACTCAGATCTCGTGGTCCAGCAAGTCTCCGGACAATGGGATGCTCTGGATGCAAACATGGCATTGTACAGATTTCATGTACAGAAGATATCTGGTTACTTTTAGGGATGCGAATTTCACCATATACCCTGGGTGGAAAATGAGGCTGCCGACATATTGTCAAAGCTCGGGTCAACCCGACAAGCAATTCCACCGGGCGTAGCATTGGAGCACCTCAGAAAACCATCTATCAGGCCATCCCCGGAGTCCGACTCAATTTTTATCCCGGAAAACCCGGAATCAGAGGCTGTGCCCATGGACATTGATGTGGGGAGTGGTTCGCAAAACCCTGGGACTGCCTTGGCAAACCCAGGGACTGCCACGACAAACCCGGGGACTGCACAGCGTGATCCGGTAGAAGTTATGCCGGTCGATCAGATGGAAATTGATGAAGATGTGTTTCCAGTGAGAGCTATACTAGCTTGGGCACTGCCCATATTCCAATCCTAAAGGATGGAACTTTACCCACCGAGGAAGTACTTTCCAGGCAAACTTAGAGGAGAGCAAAAGCTTACACGATCATCAATTCCGAGCTATGCAAAAGGAGTTTGACCAATGTCCTCCAGCGATGTGTTGACCCGGAGGAAGGACTAGGCATCCTCCGAGATATACATCAAGGGGAATGTGGGCATCATGCCTCGTCCAGAGCCTTGGTAGCAAAAGCTTTTCGTCACGGGTTTTAATGGCCAAGTGCCTTGGAACAAGCAGAAGATTTGGTGAGAAAATGCAATGGCTGTCATAGATATGTGACAAAGACACATATGCCAATGTCAGAGCTTAAGACCATACCAATTACATGGCCATTTGCCGTATGGTGCTTGGATATGGTTGGCCCGTTTAAACCAGCAAGGGGGAACATGACCCACATCCTGGTCATGGTTGACAAGTTTACGAAATGGATTGAAGTGAAGCCGATAAGAAAATGTGATGGAGCCACTGCAGTAAAATTCCTCAAAGACATCATCTTGAGATACGGTTATCCTCACAGTATCATAACAGATAATGGCACGAACTTTGCTGAAGGAGCATTTGCGCGTTTCTGCCGTGATAAGAAGATCCGGCTGGACATTGCCTCGGTAGCACACCCCGCATCGAACGGACAAGTGGAAAGATCCAACGGATTGGTGTTATCCGGGATAAAACCTCGGCTCATTGAGCCGCTGCAAAGATCAGCGGGGTGCTGGATAGAAGAACTACCAGCGGTACTATGGAGTTTAAGAACGACTCCAAATCAATCAACGGGCTATACGCCATTCTTTCTGGTATATGGGGCAGAAGCTGTATTACCAGCCGACATAGAGCATGACTCGCCTATGGTCACCCAATACACAGAAGCCGAAGTGCAAGAAGCCCGGCAAAATGATGTTGATCTGCTGGAAGAAGCGAGAGAATTGGCATTGTCCAGATCCGCCATATATCAGCAAAATCTCTGACGCTATCATAGCCGGAAAGTAAGCCCCCGAATTTTCCAGGAAGGTGATCTGGTACTCCGGTTGGTACAACATACTGCTGGCATGCATAAGTTGTCCCCCCCCATGGGAAGGGCCATTCATTGTGAGCAAAGCGTTGCACAATGATTCATATTATCTTATCGATGCAAAACCATAGGAGAAAAACAAGGCGGACAAGTCCGGCGAGGAATCCAAGCGTCCATGGAATGTAGCTCTACTTCGTCCTTTCTACACTTAGCAGAGAAGTGTTTGTATTCGAATCTCTCATATGTCGGTATGTATGCCAGCAATGAGCTTATCAATGAAATCTTGGCACCTCGAGCAGTAACTCGGGGACTGCCTTAGTAATTTTAGTTGTCTTATTTATTTACTACTTATATGTCGGCTAGCATAAGTTGCTTCTACTTAGGCCGGATTAGTAGTGTGTGAGCACCAAAAACCTAACTCTTCGACTTGCTGTTGTCCAACAAGATTTGGCTTCATGGCAAGCAAGAGAACAAGTTTGGAATTGCGTAGCACATGAAAAACGACTAAGGAAAGAGACTTAATCGAGCCGACGTTCGTTTTTCGAACTAACCTTGTGCTTACTTTAAATTTATTACGCTGAATTATTTTGAGCTAAATCCTAAAGTTTCCAAGTATTGTTAAGTCAATTTTTGAAACTCGGATTCGTAAGTCATGAAACCGAACTAAGGTGGACACGAGCCGAGCCAAGAAATTGGTGGAACAAGAAAATGAAACTCGGGGACAACGCCCAAGTTAATCCGGCATAAAAACTTAGTAGCAAAATATAACTGATGTGCTTAGATACAATTGCACCCGCCATACCGGGGATCTGATAAATTTCAAAAGTTTTTTCGCTCAAGGAGCATCAAGAGGAGGTACTTCGGCGCCAACGGGTGCAGCCCCAGCTTCGGCTTCAGCTTCTTCTTCTTCAACATCTGAGGCTTTGCTCTCATCATCCTCACCCGAGCCATCTTCAAAGTGTTCAGCATTCTCATCATCGACGAGATCTAGGAAGCTGGGTCCCTCATTCCATTGGTGAATGGGGGCGTATTGGATAAAGCTATGAGCGCAAGCTTTATGCCGAGCTACCCAATCTGGGTCAGTAGACCACCTTGATCCCGTGCGCATGCGCTCAAGGAGTTTGAGGTCAATTTTCTCGTACCACGTAAGCACGTAGTGGAGAACGATCTCAGCTCCAACGCGTCCAGCAGATTCTCTCCAGAGATCGAGCCGAGTCTCGCATTCCATAAGCCTGGCAAAAAGAACAGACATATTCTCCGGAGTATCTTCTTCAGGCCAAAAGGCGTTGAAGATCCGGATTACTACGTCCATGATATCCTTGCCGTAGTTCTTCACGGTCTCGTCTCGGGCGGATAAGCTGACTATCAAGTCTTTGAGATCAAGAGGAATGGAGCCAGAACCAGACAGAGTACCCCTCTGCATGCGGAACTTGG
Organism: Avena eriantha; assembly: GCA_910589775.1. Taxonomy (NCBI): domain Eukaryota; kingdom Viridiplantae; phylum Streptophyta; class Magnoliopsida; order Poales; family Poaceae; genus Avena; species Avena eriantha. Next base: position 537,250,021 of record OU342745.1, read on the forward strand.
CAACAACATTGGATGCAATGACATCACTCTCTGGGAATTTACCTAAAAAATGACACAAGTGGAGTAAGTAAAGGAAGTAGACCCGGAGAGATCAATGTTGGTCGAAGGAAAAGAACTTACCAGAAATATGGCTGTGAACCCGGGTCAGTTACTTGGTGCAATTGTCGCGCCTCTCTCGGAGTTGCACAAGTTCAGCGCTCGCCGACTCAAGCTTGACATTGGCCTCATTAAGTAATTCTTGGTCCTTGGCAATCTGGAGGTTGAGGCGCTCCCGCTCTTCAGTATAGTCCTAACTAGCTTTTTGAAGTTCGGCTTGGTGCTGCGCTTTTAGCTTCTTCATATCTGCCTTGAGCTTGGCAATTTCATCATCTTTGGTTCGGAGAAGGGCAAGCTCATCATCTTTCTTTTTGAGTTCGGCCTGATGCTGCCCTGCTTGTTCGAGAAAATGCAGCATCATATCAGGCACGGGCACACTATCTTCAAGTGATGCTGAAATAGTTTGTTGACCCGGCAAAGCCGAGGTATGAATGTTTGCCGAGCCAAGGAGGAAAAGAGATAGAAAGCATCACAAGGTTGAGCAAAAATGACTTACCCTTGATTTGCTCCAAGTTTTTCCTCATGATGGTATTCTCAGCTTCCACACCAGCTGCGAAATCCGAATGAGGGATTAGTTCGGCGGAAAAAGATGAAGAGAGATGGAAAATTGACAAGGAGAATAATTTACCCCTTTTCTCGTATTCGGCGAGCAGCGCACTCTGTTTTGCACGCAGCATCTTGTGAGTATCAAGGAGACGCTAAAACTCAGCGCTCCGGCGGTTGGTGGTCACCTGAAAAGAGTACCAAAAGATAGCTTAATCCTGTGCATGTTTGAAGTGTACAAAATCCGGGCCAAGTGGAACTTAACCCGGCTCTAGGTGTGTGCATGTTCGAAGTGTACAAAATCCGAGCCAAGTGGAACTTAACCCGGCTCTAGGTGTGTGCATGTTTGAAGTGTACAAAATCTGGGCCAAGTGGAACTTAACCCGGCTCTAGGTGTGTGCATGTTTGAAGTGTACAAAATCCGGGCCAAGTGGAACTTAACCCGGCTCTAGGTGTGTGCATGTTCGAAGTGTACAAGATCCAGGCCAAGTGGAACTTAACCCGGCTCTAGGTGTGTGCATGTTCGAAGTGTACAAAATCCGGGCCAAGTGGAACTTAACCCGACTCTAGGTGTGTGCATGTTCGAAGTGTACAAAATCCGGGCCAAGTGGAACTTAACCCGGCTCTAGGTGTGTGCATGTTCGTAGTGTACAAAATCCGGGCCAAGTGGAACTTAACCCGGCTCTAGGTGCGTGCATGTTCGAAGTGTACAAAATCCGGGCCAAGTGGAACTTAACCCGGCTCTAGGTGTGTGCATATTCGAAGTTATTAAAGAGCTACGCTAGTTCTCTAAGGAGCATCCGGCCGAGTAACAAGTTACTCCCCCGGAGGCTCGGGGACTAATGGTTATATCACTAATGTCTACTGCATGTTAAGGAAAAGACGAACTAACATTCCTCCATCATCCGACCCGCAAGATTAATTGCCTTGGCGGCTGTATTCATCTACGCAGCAAACTCGGCGGGACCGAACTTCTCCGGGAGATCGTCGTTGTAGACGAACTCCGCCTTGTTCCAGTTATTCACAAACTCGATCAAGGTCGGAGGGTATCGTTCGCCGCTAAGCATGTGAGGCGCCACTAAACCTTTGGCATGCGCCTCCCTCCTCTCAACTTGGGCAAGGGCCGGGCTGGTGTGCAAAACAAGTTGCGCGTCAGCTTGCTCGGCAGGGGCATCCTTCGGTGGTGGAATTTTCTTCGAAAGCATGGACGCGAGTGTGCGTTGTCCAGCCTCGATGGATGCTGCCTTGGTGGCATCAGGAGACTTTTTTCCCTTGGGCTACTGCTGAGAAGTTGAGGTGGCTGCAGCGGATTTGCCCTTGGGAGCTGCCTTGGCGCTAGCCTTGGTGCTGCTGATATCTTCTCGCCGAGCCTTGGAAGACTCGGACGAGGTAGAGGGGCTTGGTGCTGTTGCTGTTGCTTTTGCTACTGGTTCTAGGGTTGGTGCTGGTACTGGTGCTAGTTTCTGCTTCCGCGGAGGTGCTGAGGGAACCTCGGTGGTAGCTGGTTGCGGCGGAGCCGAAGTGGTGGTTGTTGCCGCCTCGACAGAGCCAGTCTCCCCCCGCTCCGAGGCTGCCCTCCGGAATGGGGCTCAACGGGCGTGAATCATCGCCACGAGGAGGAGAATGGCTGTGTCGGAGCGGCGATGCAATGCCGGATCCACTCTGTGGGACCTCCACCGTGGCCCTGCCGAATCAAATAATGTATGATGAGAAACTATAACACAAGAAGAACAAGTGAATGGCAAAGAGAGAAGAGGCTTACTCATCCAAGGTCAGAGGCTCTTTAGGCTTCCGAGCCCTCCGAGCTGTGGCCTTGGTTGCAGGCTTGGTAGCAGCTTTGTCCCCGGAATTCTTTCGCCTTTTGGCTAGCTGAGAAGGTCCGGAGGAGGAAGTGGATGCAGCTCCCCTCTTCTTCTTCGGCGCGATCGGCACAGGCTCACCCACGGCAAGGGGAGGGTCTTCATGGATCTTCCCACTAGGGTTAGCTGATGCCGGAAAAGCATAAGAAAGGGGGACATTGTCAAATGCTTCCATGACCTCAACATCCGAATCATCTTCATCGTCGGGCCAATCTCTAATAGAAGAGAGTTTACCGGTGGGTCGCTTGGTCGCATCCGCCATCGGAAGGAACATCTCCTGATCCGGTTCCTCCTTGTCTGAGGTATCCCGATCAGGCGCCCATTTGAGGGAAGGCTCGGTTCCATCCTTGATGGTTTGCTGAAGAAACATCTAAGGAAAAGGAAAAACAACAGGATTAAAACCTACAACAAAAGACCGACATATGACTTAATTCGGAAGAAAGTTTGGAGCACGAGACTTACCGAAGGAGGAAGCCTATCTCGGCAAAAGTGTTCAATTCCCCACGTCCACTCAGATGAGAAGTCTTTGTGGGTGGTGAACAGGGCCTTGACCCGGCGGTAGATCTCAGTGTTGCTCAACTCGAAAGACGAGGTCTGGTTGGGGTCGCGACCCCAGCTCATGTGACACACTTTATGTGTGCGTTTCTGGAGGGGGGAGATCCGGTTGCAGACAAATGTAATCATGGCGTCCTCGTTGCGCAATCCAAGATCCTTCAGCTCCTTGAACCTCTTGTTGACTTGGTTCGCCAAGACTGTGGGCTTCTTGGGGATAACGTCCCACATATCTAGGTTAGGAGGACCCGGAGTATAGGGGCGCAGCCGGATCAGATCTTCGGTGGTGCTGTTCCGGACATAGAAGAAAGCCCGGGCCCATCCCTTGCAAGAGTCAAGCCCCGTGACTCGGGGGAAGACAAATAACTTCCGGGGAGAGATTGACGCAGGGTCAAGTTTCCTGTTCGGAATGACGTTCCGATGAAGGCCAAAGAACCGGATCCATAGCTCCTTCGTGGGCCATAGTTCGGCATAACCTTCGATCGTGGAGGCGAAGGTGGAGAGAGATGTGATGGCATTGGCTGGAAGGTGGTGCGGCTGGAGCTCATACGTACTAAGCCAGTCATGGAAAAAGTCGCTCACTGGCAGACCAAATCCGCGTTGAAAATGAGATAGGAACACCACATACTCATCCGGATTGGGTGAGGGGGAAAGTTCGGCGGAAGCGAGGCGTGCGGCGACGCCCTCCGGGATGCGCCTAGTGTGGTAAAGCCAATCCAGGTCATCCTGGCAAACCCAGGATCCGGCCCACGCGCCGCGGTCGGCGTGCGCCGCGTCTTCTTCCATCTCCTGCTCGGCGACGGTGAGTTCCTCCTCAGTCATTTCAAGGTCGCTCTCCTCACTTGCACTAGCGGTGGAGGGAGGCAGCGGCCTGGACTGGCAGGGAGCCATGGCGGAGAGGATGAGCGGAGGTGGCGGCGGCGCTGGAGCGCGTGGAAGCAGTACGGCGGCGGCGCTGCTACTCAGATGCGGTGGTGGCGGCGCTGTCGATGGAGAATATGAGGAAAAGCAGAGGCAGAGGGGCGCAGAGCGGGGAAATGACCCAAAGGGCGCACCCCTCCCCTATTTAACCACTCACATAAGGGGGTAGTGGGATTGCGTTTTGCGGGCGGGCCACACCGTGTGGCCGTGTACGATCCGAATCAGCCAATCAGCGACGAGCCACACGAAGGGCCACAGGGCGCAGCGGATCCCTTGACATGACGTTATGATACAGTTAACGAGGAGGCAGGCACGACGTGATCTATGCAACAGTAACTTCTGACAATAACTGCGGCGGTTACTGTTGCTGGCCCTGAAAATGAGGCAAAGTAATGATTAGCCTCCACGTGGGGAGGCGTATGAGAGAAGGAAGAGTAACCCGTATGAGTATGAGGTAACCCGGCCAGCAAGTAAAAACTTGAAATGAGCCAAGGGAAAATAAAACTATGGAATCCGGATTAGGAGGTAACTCGGAGAAAGAGCAAGAGGTTCAGTAAAATTGAACCTGTTGTGGCCTTAGCAGCTAAGGCAGCTAACACCGCACCAACTTCGGGGACTAATGTTGGAGGGATACCCCCGGGTAAGGTCACACCGGGGTATAATGGCCTAGTTAGCCGAGGTATGGCAAGGTCAAAGCAAGTGCTGGCCGAGTCACCTCAAGGCAGGCCGGATCACGGGGTAACCCGGACCAGGGGACGTCCACCTAACTTGGTCTCAACTGACTTAAGACGTATGTCGGTAAGATGTATCTAACTTGTATGCAGGAACATGTGTGGCCGGATCAACTATGTGGGATCCGGGTTATATCAAGCTTGTAAGAGAAGGAAGGTATCTCGCTGGTCAAAGGTGACCACTGTACGCCGAGCATGAACGAAGCGGACAGAGGTAGGACCACCGAGCCGTGGCCGACAAAGGTGACGAAGCCTATGTCGGATGACGCAGGCGCCGCAGAGGCTCACGTAGCCTCTGCATGGATGACGCGGGGGAAAAGTGACCCGGTCGGCTTACTATTTTGGGAAGAGGCATATTTCAGGGAATATGCCTCCACGTATGCCCTAAGTGGAGACCTAGCCGCTCCTATATAAGGGGGGCTAGGGCCTCTGTAGAAGGGGTTGATCTCGAGTGTGTTGTGATTTTACTAGTGTATTCCTAAGGGCTAGCTAGTGGGGAGAGTAAGAGAGTTCTTCTTCCTCCTCTCCCCAATACAGCTCAAGGAGCACTTGTAATCTGTGAAGGTGAATCAAATAGAAAGCTACCGTGTGTGGAATCACCACACTATCCCTCCCTGGATTCCCCTAGTGCATTTAGTCCCCATCTTTAGCCTATCCATGGCATCTGCCGTGACACCACCACGTCAAGAATAGCTTGCAAGCAAGTGATGTGATCACTAGAATGTTATATCACAGGAACAAGAAAAGAGTGCATGTCAGCAACAAGATCAAACTAGGTATGGAGATACCGATGATCGAATCTCGGATATATATCGTGAGACAAAGGGCTTTAGTTACTAGCGTTAAAGGTTCTCACGATCATAGAAGTCATCGTTGAATGTGTAGGAATCAGTATGGATCTCTAGGTCCCGCTTCTGATTATTGATCTCAGAGGGATCTCGGTCATGTATGCATTATTCGCAAACCGTAGGGTGACACACTTAAGGGATACCGACACCATTTGGAGCAAATATGTTTCAGATAAAGATTTAAGAAAGCGCTGGAATTATTTCAATAGACACCGAAATTGTTTCGGGTGAAATTGCTAAAATTGGTTCTCCATGTAATATTGAAATGTTACAGGGGGTTTTATGTGAATGTTTGTTAATTAAAGTAATTAACAAAATTCTGAATAAAATTAATAAAAGAGTTTTATTAAATGAGAGAGCATTAAATTTGGAGAAATTTAATGCATTTAAAGTGGAGACTTTAATGGAGAATGTGAAGAGGCAAATTTATGTGGAGGGGGTTACCACCACATGAATGGGGGAGGTGAAGGGTGATGGCCTAAAATATATCGAGCTCATTGGGGAACCCCAAGAGAAAGGTATGATGAACACAACAACAAGTTTTCCCTCAATACGAAACCAAGGTTATCAATCCAGTAGGAGCAAGGAAACACCTCAAAGGTGTTGCTAGCTGAGCCTTGGCAGGGCGCACTACCGGTGCCAGCAGCAACGTGGAGACCTGCACAACACAACCACAAAACTCTGCCCCAACTTGCGATGAGGTTGTCAATCTCACCAGTTTTGCTAAAAACAAAGGATTAAATGTATCGAATGGAAGAAAGTAATAGTTTGCAGGAAGTAAACACAAAGCAGTAAACAGTTTGATTGTAGATTGAAAGTAAAAGAAAGGACCAGTGTCCATAGTTCACTAGAGGTGGCTCTCCTTAAGATAGATAACATGCCGGGTGAACAAATTACAGCGGGGCAATTGACAAACATCGAGAAAGCAATACATGCATATACTAATCATCTTGACTCCTTTGAGACTTGATTGGGCATTACGACATTATACATAGACCGCCATCCAACTGCATCTATGACTAATAATCCACCTTCAGGTTATCATCCGAACCCCCTCCAGTATTAAGTTGCAAGCAACAGATTATTGCTTTATGAACTGCGTGTAAAGTAAACAATACGATTGTTCTATGAACAAAGGATTGTTGTTTTCTCCCTAGTAGCAATAGCACATCTAGTACCTTAGAGATTTCTGTCACTTCCCCAGATTACCAGAGGCATGAACCCACTATCGAGCATAAATACTAACTCTTGGAGTTGCTAGCATCTACTTGGCCAAGATAGCTACTAACAACGGAAAGCATGCAAGATCACAAATAACAAAGACATGATAGAATCAATAATCAATCTGAAATAGCATCTCAATATCCATCGGATCCCCGCAAACATAACGTGCAGAATTACAAATAGATGATCTTGATCATGAACGGAGCTCACAAGATCTAAACATGATAGCACAAAGGAGGAGAACCAACCATCTAGCTACTACATGGACCCGTAGTCCAGATATGAACTACTCACGCATCACACCGGAGGCTTGCATGATGATGAAGAAGGCCTCGAGGGTGAATTCCCCTCTCCGGTAGGGTGCTGGGAAGAGCTTCAGATCCCTCCTGATCTAGGGACAGAGACGACGGCGGCTTCAGACTCTTTTGTGGAATTTTGATCGGGTACTTAGGGTTTATGTATCGGGGGCAACTTATAGGCGGAAGGAGAGGCCAAGGGGGTGCCTGGGCTGGCCACACCACCCCCTGGCGCGGCCAGGCCTGGCCCGCACGGCCAGGTCGTGTGGCTGCCCTCTGGCTCCTCTCCGTCTCATATTCTGGCTCCGTGTGTCCCTCAATGAAATACTGACTTTGGCTTTTGTCCCATCCAATTCTGAGAATATTCATTTTCTGACTTCCTGGAACCGAAAATAGCAGAAAACAGGCAGCTGGCACTGTGGCTCTTGTTAATAGGTTAGTCCAAGAAATCATATGAAAAGTACTCCAAAGTGTGGACAAAACACAAGAAAGTAGATAAAACCAAGCATGGAACATATAAAATTATAGATACATTTGCAATGTATCAACATACTCAAGCTTAACTCCTGCTCGTCCTCGAGTAGGTAAGTGATAAAGAAAGAATAATTCTTGAGGTGGCATGCACCATCATAAACTTGATCAAAGTATTTGTAAAACATTGATATCTAGGATCGTAGTACTTCAATCATAACATGAAATACAAAGTTCTAGCAATAAGACAAAGAAACTATGTTGCAACATGAAAAGGCACAAACAAACAATGCTTTGCAAGACGTTTGTTTGTTTCACATAAAGAAAACATAGCATAATGGCATTCATTTTGTCCCTCATAGAGTAGCAAATATAAATGCATAGGACACCTTCAAAGTTCATAAGAGTGACTAGATACAAATTGTTTAAAACAAGCAACATCAAGTTATGCATCAATCAACTAGTCTTGGGACAATGCACATAGAACTAAGAATGGCCACTATGCTCTCAAAGAAGGTGCATAAAGGTAGAAGGGGGAGACTCAACATAAAAGTAAAAGAAAGGCCTTCATAGAAGGAAGTAGGGATTCAAGTCTCATAAAGAGCTTCCAAAAATTATGGTACTTGCTAGCTTTTATCTCTCATTTCCCCTATCATAAGCATATTTAGGTGATTAAGGTTAAAGTGACACAACTAAGAGGATATGCTTGACAAGTTATAAGCCAAAATCTCATGCCCCTTACTTACGAAGACCGAACCTCATGCTACTCAACTTTAGTCACGAGTAAGCTCTTGTCATTGTAAGTATATATGTATCATAAAGAACCGCCAACGGGGTACCCCTTGCACATGATACATGAGCTATCCCATAACCAAAATGACAAGGCAAGCAGACAATGAGCATCTCATCGATCTTTTTATTTGCTATTTGCATAGGTTTTTATTGACGATGCTTCATAGAGTGCTCATTATGGTGATGCTGCCAGTTTCCACCATGATTAGGCATGGCTTAGGCTAGCGGCCCAGGAGTTTCTCTAACACACATACAAACTCCATGATCTTACAAGTTCCACTTTTATTTCACACCACCAGGATCCATAAGCAAAAGAACATGATATCAACGGGGTACAAAGTACACGGGCAATGTTGAAAGCGTTCCCCATGATATATGGTTCTGCTAATTTCAACTTATAAAGCGCAAGCATATACGCAACAAAGGTGGACCCAATGGTTCAAGTTTATTAAATGCAAAAAAGTAAAGTGTGCCATCAAGTTCGTGAGAGCTTTAATCACTAGTTTTCTCATAATAAGTTTAATTTGGAAGGTAGAAAAAACATGAATATACTTGGAATAACATAAGCTAGTAGGTAGGTATGGTGGACTCTTTGGAATAACTTGGATGCATGAGTGGAACTCATACTTGGTTACGGAGGCTAGCAAAAGACTGGGAGCGACAAACTAAGAGAGCAATAATGGCCATAATCATGCAGAGCGATAAAACATCATTGATCAAAGCATAAAGTGATACTACAAGTTGAAAACTAAAGGATCATCAAGGCTATGGTGACTTGGGATAGTCATAACATGGTGTGAGCATGTGCCAAGTCAACCCAAATAAAGCATCAAAGGAGAATACCATAATACTATGCTTTAATATGCTAAAACAACGCATGATTCATCCAAGGCACATTAAGCAATCTCAATTGTTTATAACATGTCATGCTAAAACAAAGAATACTAAGAATAAATCCAAAACAATATCAAGCATGGTCAAAAACAAACTCTCTTTACCACTTAAGCATGAACTTTCCTACTCTTTTCCAATCCAAACCAAACTATTTGAAAACCAATGTATGAAAGAGGGGGTCCAACCAATTTATTCAGCAAACTAAACAAACTCAGCAAACGAAAAACCAAAACGAAAACAAAAAAGAAGACGCTCCAAGAACACCACAACTGTGGATGAAACAATAAAAATGAAGCGTTTGGAAGAAACCTAGGATTTTTATTGATGAAGAAGGGGATGCCTTGGGCATCCTCAAGCTTTGACGCTTGTACTTATTGGATATTTCCTGGGGTGACACGCGTGGCATCCCCAAGCTTGAGCTTTAGTCCATCCTTCATCTCATTACTCATTCCTTCCATACACTTGAAATTTTTCCTTCATACAAAACTTCACACAATATTTATTAGCAACATTAGTGCACTCAAGATAATAGGTCTTTATGTTCAGTTCTAACACCAATAAAACTTCCAATAAAACACTAGCTACTGTATAACTTCCCTCAAAAATCTCAATTCCCCAAAAGAACTCAAAAAGGAACTAACAAGAAGCAAATGCAGAAAATGGCAGAAATCTGTCAAAATAGACCAGCAAGTAAAGACGAATTGTTTTGAAGAGCTTGTGTTGCTCAAATAAAAAAGTGTTGAACTAACGAAAGTTAGATAACAACCTGGGGCAGAAGCAAAAAAATTCACGCCTCAAAAGGACGTACAGAGATTTTACACGAATTTTTATGGTGAAGCACGGAAATCTGTTCGGCATAGCAACTTTCCAATCATTACTTCTCTCTCATTAGAGGTTACTCTTGGCACAAAAAGCAAATAAAAAGGATAAGGAGCGGTTATTACAGAGGTAATAACTTCCAAGACTCATCTAAATTTTTTGGGTTATCTCCCAATAAGTACTTTTCTTTAACGCCTTTAAGTTAGGCATGATAGTTTGAGAAGATGCTCACATAGGAAATATGAATTGAAGTAAAAGAGGGCATCAAGAAGCAAATTCAAAACACATTTAAGTCTAACCCACTTCCTATGCATAGGAATCTTGTATGCAAATAAATTCACAAAGAACAAAGTGACAGGCATAGGAAGATAAAATGAGAGTAACTTCAAAACTTTCAGGACATAGAGAGGTGTTTCAGTACCATGAAAACTTTTACAACCATATTTTGCTCTCTCATAATAATTTTCAGTATCCTCATGAATAAACTCAACAATATAACTATCATATAAGGCATGCTTTTCATGATCTACAAACACATAATTTTTATCAAGCTCAAGAATAGTAGGATTAAAACCTTCATACCCACTTTTAACAATTTTATAGCAAGATAACTGATCATTCTCATTTTCAATAGTAGTACAATTAATATTATCAGCCAATATAGGACCATCATCTAGAGCTTTATTATAAACATTTTCAAAAGAATCTATGGGAACATAACATTCATCCTCCTTTGGTAAGCATGGAGGACAATCAAATAATGTAAGGGGTAAAGAGTTACTCTCATTAGAAGGTAGGCATGGGTAGATCCATTCTTCCTCCTCTAGATCATCACTCTCCTCCTCTTTTTCATCCAATGAGCTTCCACTTCCAGCAATTTATTCTTCCATTGGTGGAGAGCATCTATTAAGATATTCAAGAATATAGCCATTTTATTCCTTGTAATTATCAAAGCAAAATTTAAGTATATCATAAACCTCATATTTGTAAGGTGCATCATCAGTATTTTCAATCAAATAAGCAAGTTCTAATGCACCCTTCCAAGCAATAAATTCTTCAATTTGTTCCACATCATAAAAGTCACAATTTCCCTTAACATAAGAAGATATGGTAACATTATCATTATACTCAAATTGAAAAGGGAGGTGTTTATACCTCCTACAGCAACAAGATTTATCAAAGCAATAAGTAACATTATAAGTAGAGCACACGTTTCTAGGAATGGTATCCAATTTATTAATTTGTTCCCATAAGTGTTTTCCTTTTTGTGACAGGCGGTGTTCCTTATAATAATATTTTTGTTCTTCCATAAACCCACCTTGCCAATAAGATTCGGTTTCAAAGAAACCAATCATTGATAGAAAGCATGATAAAGCAAGACAATAACAGACCAACGAAAATAACCACTATAGTAGGAACTAATTTTTTTTTGTATTTTGATAAAGAAACAAGCAAACAAAGCAAAAATAAACTAAGAAAAAGAAAAACAACAAAGTAAAGAGATTGCTTATGAGGGACTCCCCTTGTGAAGATGTCCTTGACTCCCCAGCAACGGCGCCATAAAAAGAGCTTGATGGTCCAAAATATATCGAGCTTGTTGGGGAACCCCAAGAGGAAGGTATGATGAGCACAACAACAAGTTTTCCCTCAGTATGAAACCAAGGTTATCAATCCAGTAGGAGCAAGGAAACACCCCAAAGGTGTTGCCAGCTGAGCCTTGGCAGGGCGCACTACCGGTGCCAACAGCAACGTGGAAACCTGCACAACACAACCACAGAACTCTGCCCCCAACTTTCGATGAGGTTGTCAATCTCACCGGTTTTGCTGAAAACAAAGGATTAAACGTATCGAATGGAAGAAAGTAATAGTTTGTAGCAGGTAAACACAAAGTAGTAAACAATTTGATTGTAGATTGAAAGTAAAAGAAAGGACCGGGGTCCATAGTTCACTAGAGGTGGCTCTCCTTAAGATAGATAACATGCTGGGTGAACAAATTACAGTGGGGCAATTGACAAACATCGAGAAAGCAATACATGCATATACTAATAATCTTGACTCCTTTGAGACTTGATTAGGCATTACAACATTATACATAGACCGCCATCCAACTACATCTATGACTAATAATCCACCTTTAGGTTATCATCCGAATCCCTTCCAGTATTAAGTTGCAAGCAACAAATTATTGCTTTACGAATTGTTTTAGTAAACAATACGATTGTTCTAGGAACAAAGTATTGTTATTTTCTCCCTAGTAGCAACAACACATCTAGTACCTTAGAGATTTCTGTCACTTCCCTAGATTACCAGAGGCATGAACCCAGTATCGAGTATAAATACTAACTCTTGGAGTTGCTAGCATCTACTTGGCCAAGATAGCTACTAACAACGTAAAGCATGCAAGATCACAAATAACAAAGACATGATAGAATCAATAATCAATCTGAAATAGCATCTCAATATCCATCGGATCCCCGCTAACACAACATGCATAATTACAAATAGATGATCTTGATCATGAACGGAGCTCACAAGATCTAAACATGATAGCACAAAGGAGGAGAACAAGCCATCTAGCTACTACATAGACCCGTAGTCTAGAGATGAACTACTCACGCATTACATCGGAGGCTTGCATGATGATGAAGAAGGCCTCCAGGGTGAATTCCCCTCTCTGGCAGGGTGCCAGGAAGAGCTTCAGATCCCACCCAATGTAGGGACATAGACGACGGCGGCTATAGACTCTTTCGTGGTATTTTGATCGGGTACTTAGGGTTTCTGTATCGGGGGCAACTTATAGGTGGAAGGATAGGCTGAGAGGGTGCCTGGGCTGGCCACACCACCCCCTGGCGTGGCTAGGCCTGGCCTGCGCAGCCAGGTGGTGTGGCTGCCCCCTGGCTCCTCTCCGTCTCATATTCTGGCTCCGTGTGTCCCTCGGTGAAATACTGACTTTGGCTTTTGTCCCGTCCAATTCCGAGAATATTCATTTTCTTACTTCCTGGAACCAAAAACAGCAGAAAACAGGCAGCTGGCACTGTGGCTCTTGTTAATAGGTTAGTCCAAGAAATCATATGAAAAGTACTCCAAAGTTTGGACAAAACACAAGAAAGTAGATAAAACCAAGCATGGAACATCAAAAATTATAGATACATTTGCAATGTATCAAAGGGTCACCTCCATGGGGCGCCGACCATGGGAGGGGTACCCTCCCCTCCTCCTATAAAAGGCCCCCCTCTCCTCACTTATCACTTACACCTCCTCGTGAAGGATCTCTCTCTCCCTCTAGTATTTTCCCCATGGTCTCGGATTAGCGAGATACATGTTCTGGGTGGATTTATCTAGAAAGGAGTTGCTTCTTCCGCTGCTTTGGTGGAGCAAGGGACGGAGGTTGTCGGGGTACCGGACGTATGTGCGATCATAGATGCACCACTGCTTTGCGGTGCTGGACTTGGTGGTGCTGGACTTGCTGGAGCTGGATCTGATGGACATGATGGAGCTGGACCTGTTGGACTTCATCATGATCTTGAGATTGGCAAGTGTACGACTACATCATCCACGAGTTCCATCTTGTTAACAAAGCTTTGTTGTCTTCGAGGGTATGTTCTCTATGGATGTATATCCACCCGTTGCTTGTATCTAATAGATAGATCTTGGCGTATAATAGTTCCCATCATAGGATTTTTTTTGTTTTCTATGCTGCGAACCAAACAACTAAGGCTATGATACTAAATAGGTAATCCATGATAATCTCTAACATGAATGAACTGTGCTGTAGTGGAATAAACTTTGCAGTTGTGGCTAGTAACACTGATTTGTATGTTGACTATAATGAACTATGCGGTAGTGGAGTGAAATAAACTGATCTCTGACATGGATAATTGTATATTGAATGAACTGTATATTGACAAGGATAATTGTATGTTGATTGGCTAGAATGAACTATACATTGAATGTAGAGAAACTAAAAGTGAACACTAATCTCTGACGTGGATAACTTTTTGAACTGCAGTTTGGATGATGACATCTAGGAAAATAGATTTAATTTCCATGGTGAGGACAATCTAGAGAGAACATTGTGTAGTTTAGACATAACTTATCCGAATTTGGTGGCACTTATTGAGGAATTTGGTGGCTATAGTTACAAAGACACCATGTATTACATCAGAGAGAAGGGAACAAGCTTAGATGGATTGGAGGTTGTTACAAGCATGGCAAAGGTTTTGAAGATGAAAGAGATTTTTGAGGATGAGAGGGTCCTCAACTTGACAGTAATCGGAGAAAATGCAATGTTGCCACCTGGACTAAACAAAGAAGAAGCGGAAGCTGAAACCCCAAGTGCTGATCCAATAATACATATTGTGGACAGAGATGGTGTGTCATATATTAGTGAGGAGGAAGATATATATATATATATATCCTATAGCTACGGATTTTTCAGATTGCCTATTCTTAGGTACACAACGGAGCTGCAACTTTGATAAGGGAAAGCTAGACAAGGCAAATGGCAAATCAGTTGTTCCTTATGATGTTGTGCCAGTTGATGTAGTTGATAGTGATGATGACTTCATGTATGAGTTGTAGTACAAACCTGAGGTGCGTGACAAGGCTGTTACAGCAGAGCTAGAGTACATCAAGCAATTGAGGAGGAAGAGACATGAAACTGTCAATTTGGAGTAGCTTAGGCATAGTAAGAAGAAAAGAGGAGATCCTGCAATTCACTTTGAAGGAGAAACTAATGTGGAAGAGCTATATGAAGAAGAAGAAGAAGAAGAAGATGAGGAAGAGAGTGAGCAAGAGGAGGTGGAGTAAGAGTATTTTTTTTCAAGAAGAGCAAAATGCTGTGAGGAAAGGCCCAACAAGCTGATCACATCATGAGCCAAAATTAGTTGATGGGTACTATTTCATACCCCTAGGTAACGAGGAAGACAACAACCCTGGTGAGTTGGCTGATAGTGCTGATGATGGCTATGTAAGAAGTGGGTATTGCCTAGTGGGCAGAAGAGGAGATTGAAGAAATTGAAGAAGAGGGTGTGGTATGATGAGTCTAGGGTTGATGCACATGAGCAGTTTGCCCTCAAATTGTGTTTTAAAGATGTTTATCAGTTCGGAGTAGCTCTCAGAAGCTACGACATTGCTCAGCTTAGAAACTTTGCATGCCATAGGAACAAACTAGATAGAGTCATTGTTAATTGCAGTGAAGATGAGTGTCCATTCTTTTTGTCTGCCTCCACCATTAAGCATGAGAAGACTTTCTACATTAGAAAGTTCAATCATTTGCACACTTGCAACCCTCATGGAGAACACACAAGGTCACCATAGATTGGTTAGCACATCAGTCTGAGCAAGCGATTATAACATATCCAAGGACCTATGTTGACACATTGATTGATAATGCAAAGATTAAATTTGGAGTCAATGTGCCAAAGAGAATAGCTTATAGGGCAAGGCAGAAGGCCTTCACTGTTGTACTTGGTAATCAAAAGAAGAAGTATACCAGGTTGGGAGACTATAATCCATATTGGATACAAATCTAGAAAGCATATGTATTGTTACAACAAAACAGTTGTTGGAGCATCTAAGTAAAAAAACCTAGGTTCCATGGATTATTTATCTGTCTAAATGCATCAAAACAAGGTTTCATTGATGGATGTAGGTCATTCATAGGTGAGTTTATCTTTATATTTACATAGCATGTCTTTGCGATGTTTCATCTTATATATGCATGTTCACTTAGTAACATAGTGTTAATTACTTTAGGCCTAGATAGTTGTTTCGTCAAATTGACTACTTGACAACAAATCTTACATGCCACTGGGAGAGATGGGTACAAAAATATTTTTCTCATAGCATTTTGTGTTGTGGACAAAAAAGACACTGCTAGCTAGCTGTGGTTTCTAACCCACTTTAGATATTGCATTGGAACCTCTAGAAAATTTGAGAATTACACTATCATATCTTATAGGCAGAAGGTGATTATTTGTGTACTTCTTTGTGTTTTTCACTGGTGATATATTTATATGGAAAATTTCTTATATTCATGGTCAAGTTTACAAAGTTAACGTTGATTAAACTAAAAAGGGGAAGTAAATAAAAACAGGGAAGTAATTATCCATCTAGCCAATAATCATTGCACCATAGTTAGTTAATTCATTCTTCTATTCTCATCTCTCCTATTCCAGGATTTATTTCAAGATGATTGCACATGCCCATTAAATGCATACTGACTTTGTATTTCCATTTTCCTTGCAAGTATTCATATTTATGGCCATGACTCTTAATTATTACCACTACTTTGTCCACAATCACGAAACAAACTACACGGATCAGATTTCCTTCGAACAGGCTTTCGTCCTAGAGTTTCCCCATACATGTTCAAGACCACTGCTGGGACAAACAACACAAAGAAGCACAAAATAAAAGCGAAAGAAATAAAAATAAACTTAGGCCAACAACGCCAGATCGAAAAAACGAAGATGACCCGCAACCGTTGCGCCTCTAAAGAAGTCCCACCATGCTCATGTCCCTCGACGCGTCGCGTACCAAGCAACACCATCAATAAGGAATGCGACAACGATGATGCCGCTGCCCGAACTGGTCCTAGAGTTTCCCCATTACACGGAGGGGGTGGGGAAGGGGTAGGCCATATGCCCTTCAAGAAGGAATGTCAGCGCCCCTAGGCATCACCGCGTCGATGCCGGCTAGGCCGACAGGGATTTCTCCCGACCCCGAAAAACCATGAACCCAGACATATCGAAGCACTCCAGCAAACTTGTCGTCCTCCGACATGCGACAACACGGTCTTGCAATCACCATCTTCATCTCACGATGGCTAGCACTACGAGACCGACAAGACCGAGAAGAAACCGTTTGAAACTAGGGCGGTGGTACCACGACCACGTGGGAGGGAACAGTCTCCACCGCCAATAGCGGTAACCGACCGGACGCAGCAGGAGCAAATTAGGCCCTCATAGGCCCGGCCGGGCCCCGATCCGGTTCGTGAAGCTCCCGCCTCCACTCTACAGTAGGCGCGCCTCTGACCGCCGGAGGCAATGCAACCGAGCTCCAACCGGCCACTAGCGCCACCGTTGCCACCGGCCCCGCAGGGGCAACGCTGGGCAGCGCCTGCCGGCGACATCGGATGGGGAGGAGGACGAGGGGGAGTTTTGGGAGGGAGGAGGCGGAGCGGGCCGGCCCAGTCGCCTCGCTCAGGGAGGGGAGGCAACGTGGGGTGCTGGGTGAAAAGTTCCACTATAGTTTGTATTCAGCGGTCCGATGCGTGATGGCCTCCACCGGATCAGACTTTAGGGGAGAGAGGCATGTATAGTGGGCTAATTCGGCGTTTCACTATAGACTATACTCGAATTCAATGCATCACAAACCTTTTTGAAGGTGCCTGCTGTATCATACTGCATCTCAATATCTCATGTATAGGCGAAGTCTCAAATTGTACTTAACAAACCCTAAATTTCATGATAAAAAGACATGTAAACCTTGTGTATGCATGCATGCATCGAGATTACTTCAGCCTGGGACGGAAGGCGACGGCGACCGTGAACGTGACGCAGGCGCCGAGCGACAGGATCTTAGCGTGCTCGACCTGCCCAGCGAACCGCGCGCATGCGCCAATCTGGTCGCCGAAGAATTCTGCCGCCATGTAGGCCGCCGTTATTGCCGGGAAGAGCAGCGCCGGCACGAGCAGCTGGTCCACCAGCACGAGCAAGATCCCGGCGGCGCGGATTCGCTCATCCCCCTTCTCCGTCACAGGCTTGTAGTCGTCGTCGTCGTTGTTGGCGGCGTGGGACCCGACAAGGGTAAGCTGCACGTAGAACGCCGCCGCCTCCAGGATGGCGGCCGCGATCATGCACCTGACGAGGAACACGAAGGCGCCGAAGCGGGAGTAGGTGAAGGTGGCGTCGATGGCGTCTCCGGAGCTGGGGGCGGCGCACTCGCTGGAGGCGGCCATGACGATGCCGGACGCAGCGGCGAGCAGCATGGCGCATAGGCGGAACAGGAGACTCACCGGCTTGGACCCTTTGGGAGGCGGCGGCGGCCTCTCCCCGTACATCATCAGCTTCCCCCACCGAGCTGGTCCCTTGTGCCTCGCGTGCATCGCCATCGATCGCAAGCAGACCAAGACGAGATGTTTTTTGGAAGACGAAGATGTTTGATTTGCGTTGCGGCATACGTTCCTATTTATGAATCCGTACATGGCAAGTCTCGATCGTAGTGCACGCTATTACCTAGATCTACGACCATATTTCTTTCTTTCCATTTTTTGTACCCCTTCCAAATACTCCTATATTGCACCTTCCAAGTGATTGTCAAGAAGGTCCTGAAAAATCAAGAAAACCAAGACATGACAACCACAAAATAGAGCACCCTATCCCTCTCTCGTGGTGGCCCTAGGGCATGGCAGCAGGATCGATGACATGGCGCTATGAACCTCCCGCGGTGGCTCGACGTGACGCTGACGAGGATGGCAACAACCTACATCCGACGGTGTTGCCCTGTAGCTGCAGCCGCGGCCAAGTCAGGACTCACAGTGTGCCTCTCCTAGAGCAGGGTCCATGGTCGCACGCTAGTGTGGTAGCGTCCGGCTAGGCACCGAGGTGGTGCCAACAGCGACGGAATGAACATTAGTGGCTTAGGCTCCTGTGGCGGCTGGGAGGAGAGTGAGAACCGCGACGAGTTGTTGGTGTAACACATGAAATGATCGGCGTGGCTGCCGATGGTGCGGCAGCAGGTTCTCATGGTCATGTGCCCGAGAGGTAGGGTGTGCAATTCCACGCTGCATGGAGGTGCTGGTCATGGTGTCGGTGGACCGCGACACTCCGACCACAATATTGAGGTCTTGTAGCTGCGACAGAGCAAAATAACAGTGGTGCGGTCTTAGCACACGATTAGAAGATCTTTGTGTTAACATCAATCATCAAAACACAATTAGAGAGAGAGAAATGCCCTTTCAATCTCCCCATTTTTGGTGATTGATGACAACACAAGGATTTGCAAGAAATTTGATAATAGGCATAGCAAAGGAGTGTAAAATATAGACGAGCTCCCCCTAGAGGTGTGCACAATTTTGATTTTGCTTTTAAATGCAAGTACACACCTACTAGGATCAACACTCCCCCTATATTTTCCAAACAAACAATATGTGCAAGGATACATACATAATAAGCAGTTCACCATAGCTTGGACAAGGTAAGGACATGGTAAAAGAGGATAAAGACTAGCACAATAGGAAATTAAGCAACAAAGTCTTTACCATATGAAGAGATGAAGGTGCCGGGCATGTCTTACCACACACATAAACGGAGTTCACAAGTAAACATAGTTCATCACAAATAGATAACACGGGCACAAGCTTTGAAGAGGCAAATCGAATGAATGAGAAGTTTGTGCCATCCCATGCAAATCCAGGTAGAACAACCTAAATAAGGCTACTCCTCTCCCTTTGGCATCGAGACACCAAAAAGGGAAAAAGAGCGAAGCTACACGCCCCATGAGAATCAACCACTTTCCTCCTCGTCCTCGTCCTACTCCTCATCATCAGCGGCCTCGGAGCTCTCGTCATCATCATCTTGCTCATCTTCAGCATCCTCATCTTGAGAGCCTTCCTATTGATCAGGACCTTTCCCTGAGTTGCATGAGAATAAGTAGTGTCTTCGAAGTTGCTCCAATTGACTAGATCTTGAGACCATGCACCATATGATAGAGTGGCAGATGGCTCAGGCCGAGAGGAACTACCAGCACCAGTGGGAGCATCATGCTTCTTGACAACTTTCATGAGGTGCCGATCTCGCCTGTAGGAGTCATATTGACCATGATTAATATCTATGTTCATGCACAAGAGAGTTTTCTCCCACCAACTTTCTTTCTTCACTTGACACTGCACGATTGCTAGGGTGTGAGGGGCATGTAGACATTGCTAGCATTCTTGGAACAAACCCCACGAGCGGGAGGGCTCGCATCCTCCTGCTCCATAATCTCATCTTAACTCTCATGCTCGGGGGGCCATAACCATGGTGATGCGTACATGAACGAGCATTCTTGCGTTGCATTTGGAGAGGTGCATGAGACACAAGATGGCTACGGAACAAGTAGAACGTAGGGATGTTTTTCCTTTGAATGTATGAGAGAATCATCTGCATCACATAGGTAGCATATGTTGGAGTCTTCTTTTCAGATATGTTGATGCCCAGCTCAAGGAACATGAAGTACATGCCATCAAGTGGAGTAGGAGGTGCCTCGGGACCCAAATAGTAGGTGGTCTGAGCTTGAGCCATAAGATTGATCATCGCTCCTCGAATGATGTCCAAGTTTCCCGCTTGGGGATAGATGTTCTCACGGAACATATAGAGCACCACATGGAATGGAGCCTTGAGATTCTTGGCCTGCCTAGGAACACCACCCTGTTGGTAGAGAGGAGCGAGCGATCTCTTGTAATACTCAAGACCGGAAGTATCATCAAGCCGCAAGCCCATGGGATGATGTCTTCCCCCAAACGGATAACACGTAACCTCGACAAACTCATAGAAGTTGGAGCGGCAGCGGGTCTCACCTGTCATCCAAGTGAATGGAATCTCGTCTCCATCTTGAAACACAATTGTGGCAAAGAATTGAAGAACAACCTTGACGTGGTAATCTTGCTTAAATTCCATGAGATGGTGCATCCCAAGCTTCTGAGTGATACACAGGGTGTTGTTGAAGTAGTACTTGCTTTGCATGAACTCAAGATCAAGAGGACGGTGTGAACAAATGGGCTTCTTGGAGGAGAGGCAAGCATAAACTGCATGCATGATCAAACGGTGTTCCATCCTCCAATAGTAAGGATCAGTGATGTTGGATGGCAGGTCATAAAATGGTCACTTTCTCATGATCCAAAACTCGACTGTGTTCATATCCTTCAATGTGGTGAGGTTCTCATATTTCCTCTTCTTGGCAAGCTCAATTTTTCCGAGACGCTCTTCTTCTCTCATGTGGAGATGCTTGCTCTTGGACTTCCCTTGGCACACAACATACTCATCCTCTTCTTCAAACTGTTTGTGAGCTAAGGCTCTCTGAGGATTACCCCATAGTTGGGAGTCTTACTCTTGGTGCGACGAGGACAAGAACCAGAACCACCTTTGAAATATAGAGCGAGGGAGATAGCAAAAAGTTGAGCATTCCGGTCTAGACATATATGGTGGAGTATTGGTTAGAAACCATATCAAGTATGGACGTGAAGCACTATCCAAGCAACCCTGCCCCTGAACCACAAGCAAGGCCGGAGTCTCTAGGGAATCCCAGAGTCTCCGATCATGGGGTTTGTCTGAGCGGTGAGACAGGAACTTGATCCCGCAGAGCAGATTGGGGTTCTAACTAGCAAATTGACAATGACATTGCTGCTATATGAAGGAATCCATGGAGGTAGGAGTTCCCCAATCCTCAAATAGCCCCTAAGGGAAAAACCCTAGAAAGGGAGAAGAGAGGGAGAGGCAAACCTTGCTCCATGGGGAGCCCTGTCGGAGGGGAGGAAGACCAGCAGCGGAGGGGCGGGGCAGTCCGGTGGTAGTGACAGATCCAGGAGCGGTGGTGGCCCCGGCGGAGAGCGGTAGTGGAGGATACGGGTGAGTGGAAGGTTGGGCGTCGGGGGTGAATGAGGGGAACGGCCCGTTACCCCTCACCCCCTGCTCATAATGCGAAGGTTGTGAAACCGTCTAGGCCAGAGTTTACGAATCACCGGAGTCTCCGGCCTCCAAAGCTAGAGACGCTAGATGATAGAGGGACAAACATGTAAGATCATAAGCATGGCTGGGAGAGTAAGGAAGCAGGCTTAGGTTGGAAGATCAAACTGAGGGAAAGATCGAAACACTCTAAGAAGTAAGAACCAACATGAAGAACAAATGAGAGTGCATGTCCTCAAGAGCCAAAATAAAATACGAAAAGTAACAAACACGAGTAAGGACCAACCTTTCAAGTGGGAGAGGGTCGGTGGCCTAGGCCACCATGTTTGAGTATACTTGACTTGGCACCGCGAATATATACCTTGGGTCCATTACCAAAACTCGTCATTGAAGCACACATTATTAGAAATATGCCCTAGAGACAAATAATAATATGGATTATTATCATATTTCATAAAGTTTATGATTAAGTTTTATATCATGCTATAATTGTATTGAAAATAAACATCAATACACATGTGATATATAAACAACCAGGAGTTCCTGGTGAATCTCTAGTCACTGGTTCATTGGTCAACAAATGATCAAGGTTTCCTGATCATGTGGCATTTATGCCACTTGACAATGGAGTCACCTCATTATGAGCATGAGATGATGAGATATACCCAACCTAATAATCGTTACCTGATCATGTCACAAAGTTCAAGTTATGATGATTAGAAAAGACCTAGTGTCCTATTTCTTAGACCATGAGACAATATCAATCATTATCACCCAAGAATACTTAGATAGCATCAAATGTCACTCGGTTAAACAGTGATCATAAAGGTGTGTTCAGGTATTCGGAGGAACATGTAGAGGCATTATGTGTCAAGACCGGGATTTGTCCATTCGTGTGACGGAAAGATACTCGAGGGCCCACTCAAAGAAGTTATATCCAATAGTTGCGCAGCGTGTGATTTGATCACGAGGATATAACTTGTCGGAACGAGTGAAATAGCATTTGTTGGTAACGAGATTGAACACGACATAGTGATGTCATTGATCAGATCTTGGACAATGGAGGTATCGAAGAGACAAAAGGAATATGACGCGATGTTCATGGTTCAGTGACAAAAGATTCATGGAATGCATAGGGGTCATCATGGGCATCCTGGTCCCGCTGATAATCATTGGTACGAGAGTGGTCTAGACCATGTCTAGAGTGTTCCTGAACCATGGGGTATCACGCTTAAGGGCTTCATGATGCTCGGAGGTTGTTTTGGTATCGGTAGAACCACCGAAGAATAGAAAGAGAGAAAACTGGAAGGGTTTCGGAAAGTCCGGAGTAGGGAGGAAGGAGTTCCATAGCCATGGGGATTGAATAATACGTAAGTAAATGTTAAATATTGATTTAATCATTTATTTATAATTATTTAATAAAATAAAAAATGAATTAAAAGGTCAAATACCTAATTAGGCAAAAATCCCTAGGGAAAGGGCCCATGAGGGAAAGACCAAAGGGAGGAGAGAGAGAGGGTTGTCGGCTGGGCCAAGGGACCCTGCGTGGGACCCACTTGGGCCTTGGCCAACAGCGGCCAGCCCCCTATCCCCTCTCCTTTGTTTAGTCCCACATGGCTAAGCTAATTAGCCATGGGGTGGTTTTTCCCCATATAAAGAGAGCTATTTTGACAAAATAGATACAACAATAATCAATAATCTTTTGGGGAGACCTCTAGTTGATTCTCTCTCTCCCGTGATAGCGGTCCCAAGTCTGGATTGTGCCAGCAGGAGACTTCTTCACTGCAGAATGCCATCGCGCTACGGGATTCGGATTCAGAAGGTCTACTTCCACAACTGTTGCTGGATCGGAGGAGCGGGAGTCATCGTCAGGCACTAGACATGTGTAACTCCCTTGGAGGTGCAACACTTGGGGCACTAGGTGTCATCGGAGCCACATGACTTCAACATGACCCCTAGGTCGGCATCGGAGTGACTACATCAACCACGCTCTCCCGAGCGTTGACAATGCTTTTCGGTCTTCAAGGGTAAGTTCATGAAAAGCCCCTCCCGTTACTGCATTAATAATATATAGATCCTGGAATTAGGGTTCTTGGTGTAGGAAAATTTATTGTTTTTAGGCCCGGAACCCCTACAGTAGTATCAGAGCTAGATCTATGCGTAGTATTTCTAGTATGGGTAGAACACACGAGTTGTAGCATGTGGTCGTTGATCTTTTAGTTGTTACCCTCCCACGTGTACTTGTGCATACCGCAGTAATGCTTGATGAAGCGGCCCCCAACCGACTTTACGCGTTCATTCGCGAGACTGATACATGCTTGACATACGGCTTGTACTGTATAAAGTGGCTTTGGTGGGTGTGTTTATCTCTCGCATTAGTTGGTATTCCATTTGAATAGGAGGGCCCTGAAAGGGGTGTAGTGTCGACAACTATTTGATCAATGTTGTGGTGGAAGTTCGTAGGTAAGAACGGTTCTTGTGCGAAAGCTCTAACTACCATGTAAAACATGCAAAGATAAAGTAGAGGTGTCTAACTTTGTTTTGCAGGGGTGTTGTGATGTTATATGGTAGTAGTCAAGGTAAAGTAGTTTACTTTCTATTGCTAAGTAGTAGTAATGGTCATGGTGATGGTGGACTACCACACCAGAAGCTAGCATCGATACCCTGGTGCCCACAGTGTCGGAACCCTGGCGCCGGATCCGGAGATGCAGGATGGAGATCGCAATGCAATGACCATATCGCATCGCATTTACATTAAATGTTTATAGTTTGTGCATCTTGTTGTGTGATAGTATTAGATACTCGACGGTAGCCTAATAAGATGATCCCTAAAAAAATACCAACTAAAGTGTTCTCCCTTAGTGTGCACCACCAAGAAAGTTCTCCGTTATGAGGCATGCCGTGATGATCGGGTGTCAAACATATCTACGTTCGCATATGGTGGGTGTAAGCCATGTTGCACAACGAATACACGTAAGGTTGAGTTGAGCCTAGCATGTGTATACATGGCCTCAGAACACGTATGGTCGAAAGCTTGAGCATGAGTCGCATGGATGATGTGATCGACGCTTCGACGTCCACCTTTGCAACTATATCGCCAGCCGTGAAGATCGGGGGCGGTGTAGTGAATGGGGATCGTGTAATCACTAAAACCTTTTTGGGGATGGTAGTTTTAGTGGAGTTATTGTTTTAACTCATATAATTGTAAACTTAGTCTAAAACTCCTTTTGCAATTGTAAATGTAGAAATGGCTCGTCGTGAAGCTTCTTTTGAGATTGCTGAATGTGTAGTTGCCAAAAAGCTTAGACTTGATGGATCCAACTTCCTTGAGTGGCTTGTTTTTCTAAATGATCTCCTTACTAAGAACAATGTGGTAGATTACATACACCTCAGATGGATTTGGATGAGCCAGATGACTATGAGACCCCACGAGAGCGGGTAAACCGCAATTTTCGTCAAGAGATGTCCACTTACATTCAAGTGATTATGCGCTACAAGATGGTGAGCGAACTACATCCACTCATGGGTGATCTTGACCCATACTCGATGGTGGATCAGCTAAGAGTGGAGTTCACAAGCCATGTGCGCATGTGGAAGCATGAGCTGCTTGGAGTTTTCCTTTCCATATAGATGGAGGAACACACTTGTCTGAAGAGTCACTTGGAGCGCATGCATGATGCACAAATGAGGCTCGTTTACTTCATGGACTACTAGATGACCGATTCATTTGCGATAGGCATTGTACTTCGGTCGCTGCCTCCTAGCTATGAAGGACACGTACGGACTTGCATCATGAGTGGTGATACGGAAACACTAGATTTCCATGAGTTCATATTACGTTTCAAGAACGTAAAGGTTGAACCCATTGCTGGAGAGGTCATCATTGACGAAGGTATATATGTGATGTACAATTGTATAAATGTTATAATCTTGCAAACACTTGTTGCAGTATTGAAGTATCTGATACTTGTTCTGTTTTGTGAAAATAGGTCCTTCTGCATGAGAGCTGCTTGCTGGAGAGGAGGTGACTGCTAACTCGTGTACTAACGAGCTCATTGGGGAACCCCAAGAGGAAGGTATGATGAGCACATCAGTAAGTTTCCCTCAGTTATGAAACCAAGGTTATCAATCCAGTAGGAGCAAGGAAACACCTCAAAGGTGTTGCTAGCTGAACTTTGGCAGGGCGCACTACCGGTGCCAGCAGCAACATGGAGACCTGCACAATACAACCACAGAACTCTGTCCCCAACTTACGATGAGGTTGTCAATCTCATCGGTTTTGCCGAAAACAAAGGATTAAATGTATCGAGTGGAAGAAAGTAATAGTTTGCAGAAAGTAAACAGAAAGCAGTTAATAGTTGATTGTAGATTGATGGTAAAAGAAAGGATAAGGGTCCATAGTTCACTACTGGTGGCTCTCCTTAAGATAAATGACATGTTGGGTGAACATATTATAGCGGGGCAATTGACAAACATTGAGAAAGCAATATGCATATACTACTCATCTTGACTCCTTTGAGACTTGATTGGGCATTACAACATTATACATAGACCACCATCCAACTGCATTTATGACTAATAATCCACCTTCAGGTTATCATCCGAACCCAGTATTAAGTTGCAAGCAACAGATAATTGCATTACAAATTGCATGTAAAGTAAACAATACGATTGTTCTATGAACACATGATTGTTGTTTTCTCCCTAGTAGCAACAACACATCTAGTACCTTAGAGATTTCTGTCACTTTCCCAGATTACCAGAGGCATGAACCCACTATCGAGCATAAAAACTAACTCTTGGAGGTGCTAGCATCTACTTGGCCAAGATAGTTACTAACAACGGAAAGCATGCAAGATCACAAATAACAAAGACATGATAGAATCAATAATCAATCTGAAATAGCATCTCAATATCCACCAGATCCCCGCAAACACAACATGTAGGATTACAAATAGATGATCTTGATCATGAACGGAGCTCACAGGATCTAAACATGATAGCACAAAGGAGGAGAACCAACATCTAGCTACTACATGGACCCGTAGTCCAGAGATGAACTACTCACGCATCACACCGGAGGCTTGCATGATGATGAAGAAGGCCTCCAGGGTGAATTCCCCTCTCCGGTAGGGTACCAGGAAGAGCTTCAGACCCCTCCCGATCTAGGGATGCAGATGACGACGGCTACAGACTCTTTCGTGGAATTTTGATCGGGTACTTAGGGTTTCTGTATCGGAGGCAATATATAGGCGAAAGGAGAGGCCGAGGGGGTGCCTGGGGCGGCCAGACCACCCCCTGGCGCGGGCTAGACCTCGCCGCGTGGCCAGGTGGTGTGGCCGGGCCCCAGCCCCTCTCCGTCTCGTATTCTGCCTCCTGGTGTCCCTCGGTGAAAAACTGACTTTGGCTTTTGTCTCGTCCAATTCCGAGAATATTCATTTTCTAACTTTCCTGGAACCAAAAACAGTAGAAAACAGGCAGTTGGCATTGTGGCTCTTGTTAATAGGTTAGTCCAAGAAATCATATGAAAAGTACTCCAAAGTGTGGACAAAACATAAGAAAGTAGATAAAACCAAGCATGGAACATCAAAAAATATGGATACATTAGCAACGTATCAACATCCCCAAGCTTAAATCCTGCTCGTCCTCGAGTAGGTAAGTGATAAAAAGAAAGAATAATTTTTGAGGTGACATGCACCATCATAAACTTGATCAAAGTATTTGTAAAACATTGAAAGCTGGGATCATTGTACTTCAACATAGCATGAAATACAAAGTTATAACAATAAGACATAGCAACTATGTTGCAACATGAAAAAGCACAAACACAAGATTCATGAATAAAAATGCTTTGCAAGACGTTTGTTTATTTCACATAAAGAAAACATAGCATAGTGGCATTCAGCTTGTCCCTCATAGAGTAGCAAACATAAATGCATAGGACACCTTCAAAGTTTATAAGAGTGACTAGATACAAATAGTTTAAAACAAGCAATATCAAAGCTATGCATCAATCAACAAGTCTTGGGACAATGCACATAGAACTAAGAATGGCCACTATGCTCTCAAAGTAGGTACATAAAGTTAGAAGGTGGAGACTCAAAATAAAAGTAAAAGAAAGGCCTTCATAGAAGGAAGTAGTGATTCAAGTTTCATAAAGGGCTTCCAAAATTTATGGTACTTGTTAGCTTTCAGCTCTCATTGCCCATATCATAAGCATCTTGAAGGTGATTAAGGTTAAAGTGACACAACTAAGAGGATATGCTTGGCAAGTTATAAGCTGAAATCTCATGCCCCTTACTTACGAAGACCGAACCTCATGCTACTCAACTTTAGTCACAAGTAAGATCTTGTCATTGTAAGTACATATGTATTATAGAGAACTGCCAACGGGGTACCCCTTGCACATGATACAGGAGCTATCCCATAATCAAAATGACAAGGCAAGCAGACAATGAGCATCTTAGCGATCTTTTTATTTGCTATTTGCATAGGCTTTTATTGAGGATGCTTCATAGAGTGCTCATTATGGTTATGATGCAAGTTTCCACCATGATTAGGAATGGCTTAGGCTAGCGGCCCAGGTGTTTCTCTAACACACATACAAACTCCATGATCTTACAAGTTCCACTTTTATTTCACACCACCGGGATCCATAAGCAAAAGAACATGATATCAACGGGGTACAAAGTACAGGTGCAATGTTGAAAGCGTTCCCCATGATACATGGTTCTACTAATTTCAACTTATAAAGCGCAACATATACGCAACAAAGATGGACCCAATGGTTCAAGTTTATTAAATTCAAGAAAGTAAAGTGTGCCATCAAGTTCGTGAGAGCTTTAATCACTAGTTTTCTCATAACAAGTTTAATTTTGAAGGTAGATAAAAACATGAATTTACGTGGAATAGAAATTGCTAATAGGTAGGTATGGTGGATTCTTTGGAATAACTTGGTTTAAGGAGTTGGATGCATGAGTGAAACTCATACTTGGTTACGGAGGCTAGCAAAGCGACAAACTAAGAGAGCAATGATGGCCATAATCATGCAGAGCGACAAAACATCATTGATCAAAGAATAATGTGATACTACAAGTTGAAAAATAAAGGATCATAAAGGCTTATGGTGACTTGGGATAGTCATAAAATGCTGTGGACATGTGCCAAGTCAACCCAAATAAAGCATCAAAAGAGAATACCACAATACTATGCTTTAATATGCTATAACAACGCATGATTCTTCCAATGCACATTAAGAAATATCAATTGTTTATAACAAGTCATGCTACAACAAAGAATACTAAGCATAAAGCCAAAACAATATCAAGCATGGACGAGGATAGGCCACAGTCAAAACAAGCTCTCTTTACCACTTAAGCTTGAACTTTCCTACTCTTTTCCAATCCAAACCAAACTATTTGAAAACCAATGCATGAAAGAGGGGGTCCAACCAATTTATTCAGCAAAATAATCAAACCAAGCAAACGAAAAATGAAAAAGAAGACGCTCCAAGAACAACACAAGTGTGCATGAAACAATAAAAATGAAGCGTTCGGAAGAAACCTAGGATTTTTATTGATGAAGAGGGGGATGCCTTGGGCATCCCCAAGCTTTGACGCTTGTACTTCTTGGATATTTCTTGGGGTGACACGTGTGGCATCCCCAAGCTTGAGATTTAGTCCATCCTCCATCTCATTACTCGTTCCTTCCATACACCTGAATTTTTTTCCTTCATACAAAACTTTACACAATCTTAATTAGCAACATTAGTGCACTCAATATAATAGGTCTTTAGGTTCAGTTACAACACCAATAAAAATTCCATTAAAACACAAGATACTGTAGCACTTCCCTCAAAAAGCTCAATTCCCCAAAAGAACTCAAAAAGGAACCAACAAGAAGCAAATGCAAATAATGGCAGAAATCTGTCGAAACAGACCAGCAGGTAAAGACGAATTTTTTCGAAGACCTTCTATTGCTCGAATCGAAAAGTGTTGAACTAACGAAAGTTCGATAACAACCTGGGGCAGAAGCAAAAAAAATCTCGCCTCAAAAGGACGTACAAAGATTTTACCCAAATTTTTACGGTGAAGCATAGAAATCTGTTTCGGGACAACAACTTTCCCAATCATTACTTCTCTCTCATTAGAGGTTACTCTTGGCACAAAAAGCAAATAAAACGGATAAGGAGCGGTTATTACAGAGGTAATAACTTCCTAGACTCATCTAAAACTTTTGGGTTATCTTCCAATAAGTACTTTTCTTTAACGCCTTTAAGTTAGGCATAATAGTTTGAGAAGATGCTCACATAAGAAATATGAATTGAAGTAAAAGAGAGCATCAAGAAGCAAATTCAAAACACATTTAGGTCTAACCCACTTCCTATGCATAGGAATCTTATATGCAAATAAATTCACAAAGAACAAAGTGACAGGCATAAGAAGATAAAACGAGAGTAACTTCAAAACTTTCAGCACATAGAGAGGTGTTTTAGTACCATGAAAACCATATTTTCCTCTCTCATAATAATTTTCATTAGCCTCATGAATAAACTCAACGATATAACTATCACATAAATCATGCTTTTCATGATCTACAAACACATATTTTTTATCAAGCTCAAAAATAGCGGGATTAAAACCTCCAGACCCACTTTTAACTATTTTATAACAAGATGACTGATTAATTTCATTTCCAATAATAGTACAATTAATATTATCAACCAATATAGGACCATCATCTAGAGCTCTATTATAAACATTTCAAAAGAATTCACAGGAACATAACATTCATTCTCCTTTGGTAAGCATGGGGGACAATCAAATAATGTAAGGGGTGAAGAGTTACTCTCATTAGAAGGTAGGCACGGGTAGATCCATTCTTCCTCCTTCTGTTCATCACTCTCCTCCTCTTTTTCATCTAATGAGCTTTCAGGTTCAGCAATTTCTTCTTCCATAGGTTCCTGCAAGGCATTAGTATCTTCCATTGGTGGAGAGCATCTATTAAGATATTCAAGAATATAGACATTTCCTTCCTTGTAATTATCAAAGAAAAATTTAAGTATATCATAAACCTCATATTTATAAGGTGCATCATCAGTATTTTCAAGCAAATAAGCAAGTTCGAATGCACCCTTCCAAGCAATAAATTCTTCAATTTGTTCTACATCATAAAAGTCATAATTTCCCTTATATAAGAAGATATGGTAACATCATCATTATACACACATTGAAAAGGGAGGTGTTTATACCTCTTACAACAACAAGATTTATCAAAGCAGTAAGTAACATTATAAGTAGAGCACGCGTTTGTAGCAATGGTATACAATTTATCAATTTGTTCCCATAAGGGTTTCCCTTTTTGTGACAAGCGGTGTTCCTTATAATAATAGTTTTGTTCTTCCGTGAACCCACCTTGCCAATAAGATCCAGTTTCAAAGATACCAACCGTTGATAAACAGCATGATAAAGCAAGACAATAACAGACCAATAAAAATAACAACTATAGTAGGAAATATTTTTTTTGTATTTTTGATAAAGAAACAAGCAATCAAAGCAGAAATAAACTAAGCAAAACAAAAACAACAAAGTAAAGAGATTGGTTATGAGGGACTCCCCTTGTGAAGATGTCCTTGACTCCTCGGCAACGGCGCCAGAAAACCACTTGCTGACTCGTTTACTAACGAGCTCGTTGGGGAACCCCAAGTGGAAGGTATGATGAGCACAATAGTAAGTTTCCCTTAGTTATGACACCAAGGTTATCAATCCAGCAGGAGCAAGGAAACACCTCAAAGGTGTTGCTAGCTGAACTTTGGCAGGGCGCACTACCGGTGCCAGCAGCAATGTGGAGACATGCACAACACAACCACAGAACTCTGTCCCCAGCTTACGATGAGGTTGTCAATCTCACCGGTTTTGCTGAAAACAAAGGATTAAACATATCGAGTGGAAGAAAGTAATAGTTTACAGAAAGTAAACAGAAAGCAGTAAATAGTTGATTGTAGATTGATGGTACAAGAAAGGACAGGGGTCCATAGTTCACTAGTGGTGGCTCTCCTTAAGATAAATGACATGTTGGTTGAACAAATTACATCGGGGCAATTGACAAACATCGAGAAAGCAATATGCATATACTACTCATCTTGACAACTTTGAGACTTGGTTAGGCATTACAACATTATACATAGACCGCCATCCAACTGCATCAATGACTAATAATCCACCTTCAGGTTATCATCCAAACCCTCTCTAGTATTAAGTTGCAAGCAACAGATAATTGCATTACGAATTGCATGTAAAGTAAACAATACGATTGTTCTATGAACAAAGGATTGTTGTTTTCTCCCTAGTAGCAACATCACATCTAGTACCTTAGAGATTTCTATCACTTCCCTAGATTACTAGAGGCATGAACCTACTATCGAGCATAAATACTAACTCTTGGAGTTGCTAGCATCTACTTGGCCAAGATAGCTACTAACAACGGAAAGCATGCAAGATCACAAATAACAAAGACATGATAGAATCAATAATCAATCTGAAATAGCATCTCAATATCCATCGGATCCCCGCAAACACAACATGTAGGATTACAAATAGATGATCTTGATCATGAACGGAGCTCACAAGATC
The DNA here is from genome assembly GCA_910589775.1 of Avena eriantha. NCBI lineage: Eukaryota > Viridiplantae > Streptophyta > Magnoliopsida > Poales > Poaceae > Avena > Avena eriantha. Next base: position 537,282,364 of record OU342745.1, read on the forward strand.
TAAACATGATAGTAAAAAGGAGGAGAACCAGCCATCTAGCTACTACATGGACCCGTAGTTCAGAGATGAACTACTCACGCATCACACCGGAGGCTTGCATGATGATGAAGAAGGCCTCCAGGGTGAATTCCCCTCTCCGGCAGGGTGCCGGGAAGAGCTTAAGAGCCCTCCCAATCTAGGGATGGAGATGACGGCGGCTATAGACTCTTTCGTGGAATTTTGATTGGGTACTTAGGGTTTCTGTATCAGAGGCAATATATAGGCGAAATGAGAGGCTGAGGGGGTGCCTGGGTCGGCCAGACCACCCCCTGGCACGGGCCAGACCTGGCCACGCGGCCAGGTGGTGTGGCCGGGCCCTAGCCCCTCTCCGTCTCGTATTCTGCCTCCTGGTGTCCCTCGATGAAAAATTGACTTTGGCTTTTGTCCCGTCCAATTCTGAGAATATTCATTTTCTGGCTTTCCTGGAACCAAAAACAACAGAAAATAGGCAGCTAGCAGTGTAGCTCTTGTTAATAGGTTAGTCCAAGAAATCATATGAAAAGTACTCCAAAGTGTGGATAAAACATAAGAAAGTAGACAAAACCAAGCATGGAACATCAAAAATTATGGATACGTTAGCAACGTATCAGTGACGTTGTGTGTTGATGGCAAGCATGATTATGATGCCCGACGACACTCTCTCTCACCATTTATCATTTAGTTTATTGTTTTGGATAATTATTGTAATCGATGGATTGTTAACTTCTTTAGTTTGTCTCACACTTCGTGAGACGGTTATTCATATGAGTTTGTAACAAACAGTTGTTCTACTTTTATGAATGATTTCTATTTCTATTCATATGGTTGTTCGATTATGTGTGAATAATATGTAAGTAAATGTTAAATATTGATTTAATAATTTATTTATAATTATTTAATAAAATAAAAATGAATTAAAAGGTCAAATACCTAATTGGGCCAAAATCCCTAGGGAAAAGGGCCCATGAAGGAAAGACCAAAGGAAGGAGAGAGAGGGGTGGCCGACTAGGATAAGGGACCCACGTGGGGCCGACTTGGGCCCTAGATGGTGGCAGCCAGCCCCCTTCTCTCCCTTCTCCTTTGTTTAGTCCCACATGACTAAGCTAATAAGCTATGGGGTGGTTTTTCCCCTATATAAAGAGAGGTATTTTGACAAAATAGATACACCAATAATCAATAAAGGTTCCCTCTCTTTTGGGGAGACCTCCAGTTGATTCTCTCTCTCCCGTGACCGCAATCCCAAGTCTGGACTATGCAAGCAGGAGACTTCTTCATCATGGAGCACTATCATGTTGTGGGATTCAGATCCAGAAGGTCTACTTCCGCAACTCCTGCTAGATCGGAGGAGCGGGAGACATTGTCAGGCATCGGACGTGTGTAACTCCCTCAGAGGTGCAACACTTGGGGCACTAGGAGTCCTCGGAGCCGTAGGAGCCGCAAGATTTCAACACAACCCCGAGGTCAGCGTCGGAGCGACTACATCAACCATGCTCTCCCAAGCGTTGACAACGCTTTTTGGTGTTCAAGGGTAAGTTCGTGAAAAGCCCCTCCCGTTACTGCATTAATAATAGATAGATCCTGGCATTAGGGTTCTCAGTGTAGCAAAAATTATTGTTTTTAGGCCTAGAACCCCTACACACATATCACAAAATGATACTAAGAGGATGATTTTGTCTCTTTGGGCATAATGGGGGAGGGATAGCCCAATTAATTAGGACCGCACCCTATCTCCATGGCTACATCTAGATATAATAACACATTAAAGCATTGGTATGGGTGCATGATCTCAAGCCACATTGCTCGAATCTATGATATTTAGCTCATGCTTTAACTCTCGAAATATTCTTTCATCAAGGGGCTTGGTGAATAAATCCGCAAGATTCTTCTTAGTGCTAATATATGAGAGATCAATATGTCCATTATACACATGTACCTAGATGAAGTGATGGCAAATATCAATATGCTTCGTTATTGTGTGTTGCACGAGGTTGTGGGAAATCTTGGTGGCACTTTCATTATCAGAAAGAAGAGGAACTTTGTCAAAAGTGACACCATAATCCTTCAAAGTTTGCCTCAACCACAACAATTGAGCATAACAACTAGCTGCCGCAATATATTCGACCTTGGCAGATTACAAGGAGACACAATTTTGTTTCTTAGATGACCAACACACCAAGGACCTACCAAGGAATTGGCAAGCCATGTAGGTTGATTTCCTTCCAAGTTTGTCTCCCGCCCAATCGGAGTCCGTGAATCCATGAAGTGCAAAGCTTTAGCCGTTGGGATATCATAAGCCAAAGTTTGGGGTATCAACTAAATATCGAAAGATTCGCTTGACTGCCACAAGGTGGCTTTCCTTTGGGGCGGCTTGAAATTGTGCACCAATACTCACACTCAACATGATATCCGGTCTAGATGCACAAAGATAGATTAAAGAACCAAGCATTGAACGATATACCTTTTGATCCACATCTTTACCATGTGTATCAAGATTGAGGTTACATTTTAGAGGCATGGGAGTCTTGGATCCATTGAGATCCGACAACTTGAACCTCTTGAGCATATCTTGAATATATTTGGATTCATTAATAAAGATACCTCCAATCAATTGCTTCACTTGAAATCCCAGGAAGAATTGCAATTCACCCATCATAGACATTTCAAACTCATCGGTCATTAGCTTAGCAAAAACATCATTGAAAGCTTTGTTAGGAGAACCAAAGATAATATCATTAACATAAATTTGGCATACGAACAAGTTTCCTCCAACTCTCTTAGTAAAAAGAGTGGGGTCTATTAGCCCAACTTCGAACCCACGGTCTACCAAGAACTTTCTAAGGTACCAATATGTGGTGACCCAGCATACCACTGCATGATGTAGTACACTATAGTCGTTCACATAACACCAATGAAACACCGTTCACTAGTACTACATCCCTTAGAGTGGTACGACAGAAACACAGCAGGTCCAAGACACGACTATAGATTACAACTCGACTCTTTACAAAAGATCCAGAGAACACTCTAGGTTAAAGAGGGATGAAGAAAGAAACTTCTTACAAAGAAGAACTAGAAAGAACAACTCAAAACTTCCTATCTAATAAGACTACCATCTAAACAATATGGCTTGCAATTGCTACTAAAGAAATGCTCCACAGAAATAGGTGTTATGGCTAGAGAATCTATTCCTATCTACTCAGGAGCTTCGTCTTCACTCCGATTGATGTATATGCTGACTTTGTTGACTTTATTGAAGGACTTGATCTGCCCATGATGGTTTCTTGAACACAAATTGATGTGGATGTCGTCTTCAACAACTTAGAACCTATCAAGGGTTAAGAAGGTACAGTTGAGTACGAGCGCACTCAGCAAGTTTACTAAAAAGGAATGTTTGATGCACTATTGCTATAGCCATAGACCAAAGGTCGTAGGCAATGCAGGTTTTCATAAACATTAATTCAAAGGTTTCTTTTATTCTCAAAAATATGTCTGTCAGCCTTCACAGGTTTACCAGAACTTTCATGGAGTTCCTTTCCTGCCACGTTCGTAGATCCTTCCCGGAATAGGGAGTAACATGTCACAATTCTTACACTCTGCATATGTGTGTTGCTTTACCCATGATAGATCTTAGCTTTATTGCACATCCGAGTTATAGGCTCATCCATACTTCCTTGGTATGGGGCCCAGCCTAAGATCCAAGCCAATCACTGCCCTTCTCCGTGACCCCGCATGAAGACACGACCCTCCAAGCAGGAATACCTCCGTTAACCCCCTTAAAGGCAGATATAACCCTAGAAACCCCTCAGAGACTCCAGTGAGCAGGTTTTGTCCCTGGCAACCCCCACTAAAATGGCAGATATACCTCCGACAGCCCCTCACGGATAGTCTAGACACCAATATCATGGGAAACTAGGGGTCCCACCCATCTGCTGGATTATCCACGAGAAATCTACAGCCTCACGATAAGGTCATTTGTCCATGCGAAAGGAAGAAGATCCAGCTGACTTCTCTATCCCATTTCAAATCTCATGGTTAACGCGCAATATATGGTGCTAGAATCACTGGCGACATTAGTTGTTAATTTCTAGATGATACATTCCCGCACAATGGCGTTTCCATTGCCGGTTATAATAGATTAGCTGATCACCCTTGATCAGTAATCGATACTTCCAATTAATTCTTAAAATAGTGTTTTTGACCTTTTGAAATGCAGGTGATGAAAACATTTGAGTTACAAGCATTTGATAGAAAATAACCAAAGGACATGAGCAAGTGTGAACTTGCCTTTTGTGATAGCAAGATAATGCTCTCACGGTCTTCAAGACACTAGAAGATCCAAAATCTTAAAATAGCACCATTGTCTGATAAGGACGAATGTTTAAAGAAGCAAGATGCAATTATGCATAATTAATGTAATGCAATTTGGTAAACACGAATCCCTGGAGTAATCGTATCTAATCTAGGGTTTGGAACTTGGAATGATTTCTTTGGAATGTGTTGCACTTTTATATTAATTTCACACGGCTGCTTCTTATTAAGGTTTGTGAGTGAGTGTGAAACAATATGTAGATATACCAAGTAACCCACAATGACATAGCACCCAAGGTTATAACAAATTATACAGAGTTTATTTTATTCAAGCTTTCTATTATAAGTGGGAGAGTTAAGGGAAAATGTGGAATTCATTTGTATTCACTTTAAAAGGATTGTTTTTGAGTAAAAGATCACTTTACAAGGTAAAATCAATTAAACTAAAAGCTAACACTTTAAGGTTTTCTTATTAAGTATAATTATGAAAGAGGAAATCATTATTCAATTTGAACAGTCATGGTACTTGTTGTGGAAATTTATAGGTTTTGAGTATGGCATCACAATATAGGTGGTTCACTTCTTATTATTTCATAAAGGTGGAATATAAGTGTTATTGCTTTTATGGGATGGTTTTTCTTAAGATTATAAATGAATGAAATCATTTACCTATCTTTTTTTCTTAATAGTTAGACTTTATAAACATGGAAAATGCATTACTTTAATTACCTAAAAACTTGATTTAGTCTTTCAAGTGGATTCCCAAACTTGTAAAAGAATTTTTAGATATTATCTTGGTGATTTTATAAATGAATAAAATTCTTTTCATAAGCAATATAGTATTTTGACGATTTTATAATAGATAAAATTAAGATACACTTAATTTTTAAATGGTAGTTTTAGTAAACACATTTCAAAATGGTTAAACCCATTTTTACTTCACTTAAACATCAATTGATCTTGTTATTACACTTTTAGACTTTAAACAAATAAAGACAAAGGTAATAGTAACATATTATATATTTTTAATCTATTAAAATAGAAGAAGATGGTTTTTACAAGACTTAGTAAACATTTTCATTTATTTTACTTCAAATGTGAAGGGTTATATTTTAATGTGTAGATTGTACTTTTGTGATCATTTTGGTATATTATATGTATTTTTGTTAAATTTAAATAATAAGATATGATTTTTATAAGTTTTAACATTTTATAAAGACTTAATAAATAATAATATTTATTTAAGTGTTATAAAGATATACGAAACAAGTTTATAAATGTATATTTTGTCTTTCTAAGAATTTTGATATATTATAATTATTTTTCTGAATTTTAAATAATAGAATATGCCTTGGGAGCCTTTTAAAATATTTATCCTTAATATGGTATTTACTAATAATAATTATCGTATTTAAGTTGGAAAATAAAACATGATAATAGGTTTAGATTATAGAATTTATTTTTCTGAAGATTTTGATATACAATATTTTTTTTGAATTATAAAACAAAAGACATTCAATTTCTAAGATTTAATCAATTTTCTGAAATTAATAAACCTTTTATTGCATCATGATGACCTTAGCATGACACAGTACATGTGGTTCAGACTTTTTACACCAAGCCTATTCTATCCTAAGCCACTGACTAGTGGGACCTGTACCACATCATACCAGAAATTATAAAACAACTAAATAAAAGGGTATTATGACATCAACATGATGTCACGCTGACGTCACCCGAGAATGATCTTCCCAGGTCAAAGGTCGATCCATGGATCGGCAACACGCGAGAAAGCGAGGTTGTCTGCGTTCAACTGAGGAGCACAAGGTGAGTTGGATAGTGGTTGCACCGCTAGTAAATGGTCACCAGAGTTGCTCCGGCGACGAGCTTCTGCGGCGGCCAACATTGGTACACGGTGCGGGGGCGTTGCAGAGCGAGAGAGTGGGAATGAAGGACACATGAGGATTCTGGAGCTCACCCCGGTTGTCATGGTGGGGTCGGCGAAGACAGGCATGTCCGGAATTAGCAGATTCGATGATGGCCGGCGTCAAGGCAGAGGTGCCAATCCTAGCTCCTAGGGCTTCCTCGACTTCCGTGGAGTGGGGCAGTTGAAACACGGAGGTCACCACCATGGTCTCAGCTGACCGAGGCGAGCACGAATTCGATGGCACCGTCTCACCTCCGAGCTAGGGTTTCCGGTGGGGGAAAGTCGATTGGCTAGAGGGCGAGAGAGAGGATAAGATTGGCATGGACAGAGAGAGGACAACATGGTCGATATTATCAATGAGGTTCGGGGCATCGACGAGCATCACGGCGGTCCAATTTTGCTGACGATGATGATCGGCATCGGGCGACGGCAAAGCCTCCAGAGAGCTGCTTGTGACGTGAGGTGGAAGACGACGGAAGGGTATGGGCTAGGTGGGCCGGTACTGGGTTGTAGCCAAGTGAGCGGGGCGTCGAACTGTTGTAGTTTGCGGGCGTCAGAGAGGGCGAAAGTTTACTAGGTCGTGGGCTGTGCCGCTGGGTGATTCCTTTTCTTTTTCCATTTTGATTTTTTGTTTCCACAAATCATTTTCAATTCAAATTCTTTCAATGATTCAACTATTCAAAACTCGGTGAATCAACAAGGTTCTTCAAGGATTGATGTACTAATTGGTTTGGCATTATCTTTTTAGTATTTACACTATTCATGATTGTATAAAGGATTATTTGTTAGAAAAGATTATTAAGATTAGGGTTTTAGGGTTTGCTTCTTATAATAAGATTTGATAAAAATGATTCTGTTTTTACTTCATAGTTGTAATGGGTTAAAATGATTAGTGATGTCTATAAAAATGCTATTCATCCTTAGCATCATCTAGGGATTAATGTATATGTATTCAATCTTATGATTTGTAATAGGGTGGGTTAAATTTCATGATCCTTCAAAACTTGGTGATTTATCCCAATCAAATTCTACTTGGTTTGTAGTGTTTAGGATTTCCATATAACAATCATTAATGGAGAGTACAAATGTTCATTTACAAGTATTTATCATGGATAATATCGAAGATGTTGAGATTGCTTTACTAGTGTGATCTTGCTGATTCTATGAGACTAGGTTCTTATTAGGGTTTAAGACAATAAGGTGGACAAGGCTTTTATTAATTCTCTCTCTCAACTAGGATTCTAATTATCTCTTATAAATTTCATTTGACTAAGAGATACTACTCAATGATTACCTAGGACTGGGAAATGGTTTCACTATCCATTTGGTTCTAGGGTTTTGAACAAAGGGTAGACATGGTTTTGTTCATGGATTGATATGACCTTGTTTACATGTTTCTCAAGAATTCCCATCATCACACTTCATTAAGATTGGGTCATGGTTAAGGAATTCCTTTCCTAAATATACTCTGTTTAAATCTCTCATCTGATTCCCTAAGATCTCATCTCCCTAAATGGACTAGTTATCTGGCTCCACCATATCTATCATCCTATGATGACATAGTCATTCCACTTAAATAATTCTCATTCTCCATTCTTCTCTTAGTATATAACTTCCATTTCTAAACTACCCCTCATGAATCCATCCCTGTAGCTATTTCTAACTCCATCCATTAACTCCTTTATATTAACCTTGCAACTACATCCAAGGCTTGCAAGATTACAATCCTCCGTACATCACATGTGATATCAATCCCCTAGAATAGGTATGGTACTACTCCCCATAATACAAAATGTTCTTGTATTTAGCTTGGTTAAACTACTATGCTTCCAACTACTCCATACAATTCATATTATATACTTCATCATACTATAGCTTGACTTCTCATGATCAAGCTAGATGATTCAGCTTACTAGGATTTTGCCTAATTTGGTATACTCACAACTCTTCTTCAACACCTAGTCATCTATTATCAAATGACTTGAGAATAATGACCACCATCCTTTGCTCACGCTAAGCTTAGGCTTCTAATTGTCTAATCAAGATCTATTATCACTAAGTAATAGGATTTTACTAGTCTCCTTACAGGGCTTATCTTTTTAAGGAAGCTTACTCCATATTTATATCTACTTGGCTTAACAATATTATCATTGGATACTCTAATACTACTAGCTTTCTCATAGCTTCATGATCACTAGCTTAACTCTTGGGTTTAAATACTTCTTCTAGTTCACTCATGAGTGAGTTAACTCCTCCAACATCCAATGGTTTGATGACCACTAAGGATCTCATTCCATTGATGATGGCACACTCAAGCATATCTAGTTCCTTCATCTTATTAATTTACTTAAGGTCTTTGTAAGGTCATTATAATAGGTCAAAGCTAAGAGTCAATAAGTTCTAGGTCAAGAATTGATCACTCAACCTAGATGATCAACTGGCTCTAAAGCTTGGTTAAATAGGAATGTCATCTCTTAATATGACATTAAGGACATGTGATGAATGGTCTTGGCCGGTCTTCCCTTTCTACTCTATCTATGATAAGAGTTAATGTTTAAGGACTACCATGATACCCATGGTAGGAATTACTATGGCAAGCAAATTTATCAAGATTTAATTATTGAGTTTCTTTACTTAAGTTATATACTTAACTTGGTATTCAAGGTTTGTGGTAAATGGTACCTTGGTATAATCTTTAGAAGATTAAGTATTCATCCTTGAGCTATGGTATGGAATACCATGTCATGATCTCCATAAGATCCTTTATTGTTCATTATGTAATGTGTTGTGGTTTAGCTCTTTAAAATTTGATCTACCCATAGATCAACTTATACTACGCATAAATAGGGTTTTAGCAAAGGTCATATTAAAACTTATTGCAATCAACTTGATGATCTACTTCAGTTTCACCAAGTTAAGAGAAGCTTCAATCACTTTGACAAGTTTTATTTAAAAGCGTGAAAATTATCCAGATTTTCTATGCATGAATGCAATGCACACACCTCGGCTCAGCTTATTTCTAAGCTCTAATGCTGGGATGTTATAGTCTCTCCCCCTTAAAATCAGCTTCGTCCCCGAAGTTCGTACTCTCTTACTTTTCGGAATAAGGAATTGACTTGTATTGATCACGCCATTTCTCAACTCCATGGTGATCACAAATGGGGATAATTGTGGTATCCCGTATCCAGATCTTTTCTTTGAATCCTCTTCATACTTGAAAATATCCACTGCCACTTCTAATTTATCCTATGGTTTCTTTTACTATAATATCTTGGATTATGTCCTTATAGTCCTATTTATAGTTGGTTTTGGACACATTTTGTCCATTCCAAGCCAGTTTTCCTATTACACTACACCGGTCAATTTTGTTTACCCTTTGGGAGGTCACCACCATGGTCTCAGCTGACCGAGGCGAGCACGAATTCGATGGCACCGTCTCACCTCCGAGCTAGGGTTTCCGGTGGGGGAAAGTCGATTGGCTAGAGGGCGAGAGAGAGGATAAGATTGGCATGGACAGAGAGAGGACAACATGGTCGATATTATCAATGAGGTTCGGGGCATCGACGAGCATCACGGCGGTCCAATTTTGCTGACGATGATGATCGGCATCGGGCGACGGCAAAGCCTCCAGAGAGCTTCTTGTGACGTGAGGTGGAAGACGACGGAAGGGTATGGGCTAGGTGGGCCGGTACTGGGTTGTAGCCAAGTGAGCGGGGCGTCGAACTGTTGTAGTTTGCGGGCGTCAGAGAGGGCGAAAGTTTACTAGGTCGTGGGCTGTGCCGCTGGGTGATTCCTTTTCTTTTTCCATTTTGATTTTTTGTTTCCACAAATCATTTTCAATTCAAATTCTTTCAATGATTCAACTATTCAAAACTCGGTGAATCAACAAGGTTCTTCAAGGATTGATGTACTAATTGGTTTGGCATTATCTTTTTAGTATTTACACTATTCATGATTGTATAAAGGATTATTTGTTAGAAAAGATTATTAAGATTAGGGTTTTAGGGTTTGCTTCTTATAATAAGATTTGATAAAAATGATTCTGTTTTTACTTCATAGTTGTAATGGGTTAAAATGATTAGTGATGTCTATAAAAATGCTATTCATCCTTAGCATCATCTAGGGATTAATGTATATGTATTCAATCTTATGATTTGCAATAGGGTGGGTTAAATTTCATGATCCTTCAAAACTTGGTGATTTATCCCAATCAAATTCTACTTGGTTTGTAGTGTTTAGGATTTCCATATAACAATCATTAATGGAGAGTACAAATGTTCATTTACAAGTATTTATCATGGATAATATCGAAGATGTTGAGATTGCTTTACTAGTGTGATCTTGCTGATTCTATGAGACTAGGTTCTTATTAGGGTTTAAGACAATAAGGTGGACAAGGCTTTTATTAATTCTCTCTCTCAACTAGGATTCTAATTATCTCTTATAAATTTCATTTGACTAAGAGATACTACTCAATGATTACCTAGGACTGGGAAATGGTTTCACTATCCATTTGGTTCTAGGGTTTTGAACAAAGGGTAGACATGGTTTTGTTCATGGATTGATATGACCTTGTTTACATGTTTCTCAAGAATTCCCATCATCACACTTCATTAAGATTGGGTCATGGTTAAGGAATTCCTTTCCTAAATATACTCTGTTTAAATCTCTCATCTGATTCCCTAAGATCTCATCTCCCTAAATGGACTAGTTATCTGGCTCCACCATATCTATCATCCTATGATGACATAGTCATTCCACTTAAATAATTCTCATTCTCCATTCTTCTCTTAGTATATAACTTCCATTTCTAAACTACCCCTCATGAATCCATCCCTGTAGCTATTTCTAACTCCATCCATTAACTCCTTTATATTAACCTTGCAACTACATCCAAGGCTTGCAAGATTACAATCCTCCGTACATCACATGTGATATCAATCCCCTAGAATAGGTATGGTACTACTCCCCATAATACAAAATGTTCTTGTATTTAGCTTGGTTAAACTACTATGCTTCCAACTACTCCATACAATTCATATTATATACTTCATCATACTATAGCTTGACTTCTCATGATCAAGCTAGATGATTCAGCTTACTAGGATTTTGCCTAATTTGGTATACTCACAACTCTTCTTCAACACCTAGTCATCTATTATCAAATGACTTGAGAATAATGACCACCATCCTTTGCTCACGCTAAGCTTAGGCTTCTAATTGTCTAATCAAGATCTATTATCACTAAGTAATAGGTTTTTACTAGTCTCCTTACAGGGCTTATCTTTTTAAGGAAGCTTACTCCATATTTATATCTACTTGGCTTAACAATATTATCATTGGATACTCTAATACTACTAGCTTTCTCATAGCTTCATGATCACTAGCTTAACTCTTGGGTTTAAATACTTCTTCTAGTTCACTCATGAGTGAGTTAACTCCTCCAACATCCAATGGTTTGATGACCACTAAGGATCTCATTCCATTGATGATGGCACACTCAAGCATATCTAGTTCCTTCATCTTATTAATTTACTTAAGGTCTTTGTAAGGTCATTATAATAGGTCAAAGCTAAGAGTCAATAAGTTCTAGGTCAAGAATTGATCACTCAACCTAGATGATCAACTGGCTCTAAAGCTTGGTTAAATAGGAATGTCATCTCTTAATATGACATTAAGGACATGTGATGAATGGTCTTGGCCGGTCTTCCCTTTCTACTCTATCTATGATAAGAGTTAATGTTTAAGGACTACCATGATACCCATGGTAGGAATTACTATGGCAAGCAAATTTATCAAGATTTAATTATTGAGTTTCTTTACTTAAGTTATATACTTAACTTGGTATTCAAGGTTTGTGGTAAATGGTACCTTGGTATAATCTTTAGAAGATTAAGTATTCATCCTTGAGCTATGGTATGGAATACCATGTCATGATCTCCATAAGATCCTTTATTGTTCATTATGTAATGTGTTGTGGTTTAGCTCTTTAAAATTTGATCTACCCATAGATCAACTTATACTACGCATAAATAGGGTTTTAGCAAAGGTCATATTAAAACTTATTGCAATCAACTTGATGATCTACTTCAGTTTCACCAAGTTAAGAGAAGCTTCAATCACTTTGACAAGTTTTATTTAAAAGCGTGAAAATTATCCAGATTTTCTATGCATGAATGCAATGCACACACCTCGGCTCAGCTTATTTCTAAGCTCTAATGCTGGGATGTTATAGTCTCTCCCCCTTAAAATCAGCTTCGTCCCCGAAGTTCGTACTCTCTTACTTTTCGGAATAAGGAATTGACTTGTATTGATCACGCCATTTCTCAACTCCATGGTGATCACAAATGGGGATAATTGTGGTATCCCGTATCCAGATCTTTTCTTTGAATCCTCTTCATACTTGAAAATATCCACTGCCACTTCTAATTTATCCTATGGTTTCTTTTACTATAATATCTTGGATTATGTCCTTATAGTCCTATTTATAGTTGGTTTTGGACACATTTTGTCCATTCCAAGCCAGTTTTCCTATTACACTACACCGGTCAATTTTGTTTACCCTTTGGGAGGTCACCACCATGGTCTCAGCTGACCGAGGCGAGCACGAATTCGATGGCGCCGTCTCAGCTTCGAGCTAGGGTTTCCGGTGGGGGAAAGTCGATTGGCTCTAGAGGGCGAGAGAGAGGATAAGATTGGCATGGACAGAGAGAGGACAGTGTGGTCGATATTATCAATGAGGTTCGGGGCATCGGCGAGCATCACGGCGGTCCAATTTTGCTGACGATGTTGATCGGCATCGGGCGACGGCGAAGCCTCCAGAGAGCTTCTTGTGACGTGAGGTGGAAGACGACGGAAGGGTATGGGCTAGGTGGGCCGGTACTGGGTTGTAGCCAAGTGAGCGGGGCGTCGAACTGTTGTAGTTTGCGGGCGTCAGAGAGGGCGAAAGTTTACTAGGTCGTGGGCTGTGCCGCTGGCTGATTCCTTTTCTTTTTCCATTTTGATTTTTTGTTTCCACAAATCATTTTCAATTCAAATTCTTTCAATGATTCAACTATTCAAAACTCGGTGAATCAACAAGGTTCTTCAAGGATTGATGTACTAATTGGTTTGGCATTATCTTTTTAGTATTTACACTATTCATGATTGTATAAAGGATTATTTGTTAGAAAAGATTATTAAGATTAGGGTTTTAGGGTTTGCTTCTTATAATAAGATTTGATAAAAATGATTCTGTTTTTACTTCATAGTTGTAATGGGTTAAAATGATTAGTGATGTCTATAAAAATGCTATTCATCCTTAGCATCATCTAGGGATTAATGTATATGTATTCAATCTTATGATTTGCAATAGGGTGGGTTAAATTTCATGATCCTTCAAAACTTGGTGATTTATCCCAATCAAATTCTACTTGGTTTGTAGTGTTTAGGATTTCCATATAACAATCATTAATGGAGAGTACAAATGTTCATTTACAAGTATTTATCATGGATAATATCGAAGATGTTGAGATTGCTTTACTAGTGTGATCTTGCTGATTCTATGAGACTAGGTTCTTATTAGGGTTTAAGACAATAAGGTGGACAAGGCTTTTATTAATTCTCTCTCTCAACTAGGATTCTAATTATCTCTTATAAATTTCATTTGACTAAGAGATACTACTCAATGATTACCTAGGACTGGGAAATGGTTTCACTATCCATTTGGTTCTAGGGTTTTGAACAAAGGGTAGACATGGTTTTGTTCATGGATTGATATGACCTTGTTTACATGTTTCTCAAGAATTCCCATCATCACACTTCATTAAGATTGGGTCATGGTTAAGGAATTCCTTTCCTAAATATACTCTGTTTAAATCTCTCATCTGATTCCCTAAGATCTCATCTCCCTAAATGGACTAGTTATCTGGCTCCACCATATCTATCATCCTATGATGACATAGTCATTCCACTTAAATAATTCTCATTCTCCATTCTTCTCTTAGTATATAACTTCCATTTCTAAACTACCCCTCATGAATCCATCCCTGTAGCTATTTCTAACTCCATCCATTAACTCCTTTATATTAACCTTGCAACTACATCCAAGGCTTGCAAGATTACAATCCTCCGTACATCACATGTGATATCAATCCCCTAGAATAGGTATGGTACTACTCCCCATAATACAAAATGTTCTTGTATTTAGCTTGGTTAAACTACTATGCTTCCAACTACTCCATACAATTCATATTATATACTTCATCATACTATAGCTTGACTTCTCATGATCAAGCTAGATGATTCAGCTTACTAGGATTTTGCCTAATTTGGTATACTCACAACTCTTCTTCAACACCTAGTCATCTATTATCAAATGACTTGAGAATAATGACCACCATCCTTTGCTCACGCTAAGCTTAGGCTTCTAATTGTCTAATCAAGATCTATTATCACTAAGTAATAGGTTTTTACTAGTCTCCTTACAGGGCTTATCTTTTTAAGGAAGCTTACTCCATATTTATATCTACTTGGCTTAACAATATTATCATTGGATACTCTAATACTACTAGCTTTCTCATAGCTTCATGATCACTAGCTTAACTCTTGGGTTTAAATACTTCTTCTAGTTCACTCATGAGTGAGTTAACTCCTCCAACATCCAATGGTTTGATGACCACTGAGGATCTCATTCCATTGATGATGGCACACTCAAGCATATCTAGTTCCTTCATCTTATTAAGTTACTTAAGGTCTTTGTAAGGTCATTATAATAGGTCAAAGCTAAGAGTCAATAAGTTCTAGGTCAAGAATTGATCACTCAACCTAGATGATCAACTGGCTCTAAAGCTTGGTTAAATAGGAATGTCATCTCTTAATATGACATTAAGGACATGTGATGAATGGTCTTGGCCGGTCTTCCCTTTCTACTCTATCTATGATAAGAGTTAATGTTTAAGGACTACCATGATACCCATGGTAGGAATTACTATGGCAAGCAAATTTATCAAGATTTAATTATTGAGTTTCTTTACTTAAGTTATATACTTAACTTGGTATTCAAGGTTTGTGGTAAATGGTACCTTGGTATAATCTTTAGAAGATTAAGTATTCATCCTTGAGCTATGGTATGGAATACCATGTCATGATCTCCATAAGATCCTTTATTGTTCATTATGTAATGTGTTGTGGTTTATCTCTTTAAAATTTGATCTACCCATAGATCAACTTATACTACGCATAAATAGGGTTTTAGCAAAGGTCATATTAAAACTTATTGCAATCAACTTGATGATCTACTTCAGTTTCACCAAGTTAAGAGAAGCTTCAATCACTTTGACAAGTTTTATTTAAAAGCGTGAAAATTATCCAGATTTTCTATGCATGAATGCAATGCACACACCTCGGCTCAGCTTATTTCTAAGCTCTAATGCTGGGATGTTATAGTCTCTCCCCCTTAAAATCAGCTTCGTCCCCGAAGTTCGTACTCTCTTACTTTTCGGAATAAGGAATTGACTTGTATTGATCACGCCATTTCTCAACTCCATGGTGATCACAAATGGGGATAATTGTGGTATCCTGTATCCAGATCTTTTCTTTGAATCCTCTTCATACTTGAAAATATCCACTGCCACTTCTAATTTATCCTATGGTTTCGTTTACTATAATATCTTGGATTATGTCCTTATAGTCCTATTTATAATTGGTTTTGGACACATTTTGTCCATTCCAATCCGGTTTTCCTATTACACTACACCGGTCAATTTTGTTTACCCTTTGGGAGGTCACCACCATGGTCTCAGCTGACCGAGGCGAGCACGAATTCGATGGCGCCGTCTCACCTTCGAGCTAGGGTTTCCGGTGGGGGAAAGTCGATTGGCTCTAGAGGGCGAGAGAGAGGATAAGATTGGCATGGACAGAGAGAGGACAGCGTGGTCGATATTATCAATGAGGTTTGGGGCATCGGCGAGCATCACGGCGGTCCAATTTTGCTGACGATGTTGATCGGCATCGGGCGACGGCGAAGCCTCCAGAGAGCTTCTTGTGACGTGAGGTGGAAGACGACGGAAGGGTATAGGCTAGGTGGGCTGGTACTGGGTTGTAGCCAAGTGAGCGGGGCGTCGAACTGTTGTAGTTTGCGGGCGTCAGAGAGGGCGAAAGTTTACTAGGTCGTGGGCTGTGCCGCTGGCTGATTCCTTTTCTTTTTCCATTTTGATTTTTTGTTTCCACAAATCATTTTCAATTCAAATTCTTTCAATGATTCAACTATTCAAAACTCGGTGAATCAACAAGGTTCTTCAAGGATTGATGTACTAATTGGTTTGGCATTATCTTTTTAGTATTTACACTATTCATGATTGTATAAAGGATTATTTGTTAGAAAAGATTATTAAGATTAGGGTTTTAGGGTTTGCTTCTTATAATAAGATTTGATAAAAATGATTCTGTTTTTACTTCATAGTTGTAATGGGTTAAAATGATTAGTGATGTCTATAAAAATGCTATTCATCCTTAGCATCATCTAGGGATTAATGTATATGTATTCAATCTTATGATTTGCAATAGGGTGGGTTAAATTTCATGATCCTTCAAAACTTGGTGATTTATCCCAATCAAATTCTACTTGGTTTGTAGTGTTTAGGATTTCCATATAACAATCATTAATGGAGAGTACAAATGTTCATTTACAAGTATTTATCATGGATAATATCGAAGATGTTGAGATTGCTTTACTAGTGTGATCTTGCTGATTCTATGAGACTAGGTTCTTATTAGGGTTTAAGACAATAAGGTGGACAAGGCTTTTATTAATTCTCTCTCTCAACTAGGATTCTAATTATCTCTTATAAATTTCATTTGACTAAGAGATACTACTCAATGATTACCTAGGAATGGGAAATGGTTTCACTATCCATTTGGTTCTAGGGTTTTGAACAAAGGGTAGACATGGTTTTGTTCATGGATTGATATGACCTTGTTTACATGTTTCTCAAGAATTCCCATCATCACACTTCATTAAGATTGGGTCATGGTTAAGGAATTCCTTTCCTAAATATACTCTGTTTAAATCTCTCATCTGATTCCCTAAGATCTCATCTCCCTAAATGGACTAGTTATCTGGCTCCACCATATCTATCATCCTATGATGACATAGTCATTCCACTTAAATAATTCTCATTCTCCATTCTTCTCTTAGTATATAACTTCCATTTCTAAACTACCCCTCATGAATCCATCCCTGTAGCTATTTCTAACTCCATCCATTAACTCCTTTATATTAACCTTGCAACTACATCCAAGGCTTGCAAGATTACAATCCTCCGTACATCACATGTGATATCAATCCCCTAGAATAGGTATGGTACTACTCCCCATAATACAAAATGTTCTTGTATTTAGCTTGGTTAAACTACTATGCTTCCAACTACTCCATACAATTCATATTATATACTTCATCATACTATAGCTTGACTTCTCATGATCAAGCTAGATGATTCAGCTTACTAGGATTTTGCCTAATTTGGTATACTCACAACTCTTCTTCAACACCTAGTCATCTATTATCAAATGACTTGAGAATAATGACCACCATCCTTTGCTCACGCTAAGCTTAGGCTTCTAATTGTCTAATCAAGATCTATTATCACTAAGTAATAGGTTTTTACTAGTCTCCTTACAGGGCTTATCTTTTTAAGGAAGCTTACTCCATATTTATATCTACTTGGCTTAACAATATTATCATTGGATACTCTAATACTACTAGCTTTCTCATAGCTTCATGATCACTAGCTTAACTCTTGGGTTTAAATACTTCTTCTAGTTCACTCATGAGTGAGTTAACTCCTCCAACATCCAATGGTTTGATGACCACTAAGGATCTCATTCCATTGATGATGGCACACTCAAGCATATCTAGTTCCTTCATCTTATTAATTTACTTAAGGTCTTTGTAAGGTCATTATAATAGGTCAAAGCTAAGAGTCAATAAGTTCTAGGTCAAGAATTGATCACTCAACCTAGATGATCAACTGGCTCTAAAGCTTGGTTAAATAGGAATGTCATCTCTTAATATGACATTAAGGACATGTGATGAATGGTCTTGGCCGGTCTTCCCTTTCTACTCTATCTATGATAAGAGTTAATGTTTAAGGACTACCATGATACCCATGGTAGGAATTACTATGGCAAGCAAATTTATCAAGATTTAATTATTGAGTTTCTTTACTTAAGTTATATACTTAACTTGGTATTCAAGGTTTGTGGTAAATGGTACCTTGGTATAATCTTTAGAAGATTAAGTATTCATCCTTGAGCTATGGTATGGAATACCATGTCATGATCTCCATAAGATCCTTTATTGTTCATTATGTAATGTGTTGTGGTTTATCTCTTTAAAATTTGATCTACCCATAGATCAACTTATACTACGCATAAATAGGGTTTTAGCAAAGGTCATATTAAAACTTATTGCAATCAACTTGATGATCTACTTCAGTTTCACCAAGTTAAGAGAAGCTTCAATCACTTTGACAAGTTTTA